>JAJHSJ010000007.1:76834310-77434310 GCA_021015155.1 Magnolia officinalis
TTTAGTCTTTATATGGTTAGGGATATGGGAATTTAGGGTTATGGATTTGAAAGGAAATAGGGCTTGAATTAGGGCTTTGGTAGGATTTGGGGATTTAAGGATTTTATATGGAATTGATGATTAGGGTTTTACGCTAGGTTTTATGGGATAGGAAGATGGATTGAAGAAAGGGAAGCAAACAAAAAGAAGGGGCTGACCGTACAGTTGTACAACCTTGTCCGTACGTGTGGGGGCTGATGGTGATGGGTTGGGTCTAGTGGAGTGAGGATTTAGAAAGGATGGGTTTGGGGTAATGGGTTTAGGTTTAGAAGGAAAGAGTAAAGAGATTTAGGGTTTTGAGAAGAAAAGTTGAAGAAAAGAAGGATTGGAGTAGAAGATGAGAAGGAAAAGAGAAAATGCAATTTCAAAGAATAACAAAGATGATAGATTAGGCTTCACACCATCAATCTCCATTCACAGGAGATTTTCTATCTCAAAACAAGAGGTTTTTTTTTTTTTTTTTTTGTCTTCAAAACATTAAAAAATGGACTAGGGCTAGACGCCTAAGCCTTTTATAGTCTCAAAAGGGACTTTTTACAAAAAGGCACTCTCAAATGAAAATCTTCACATTAAAATACTCAATGAAAGAAAACCTGTTCCTAACTCCCTAATCTCAACTAAATATCAAAATAATCCAACTTGAATAATCAACTAAATAAAATAAATAAGTGTAAACATCCTTAAGTCAATGATCAATGTGAGAATCACAATGATTTAATCATCCGATCAAGCGTCCTCAAGATCAATTGTTCGATCGATGAGTCCTCGCAATCCAACGGTCCAAACTCTTCCATAAGCAACCCACGTGCATCTTCCTATTGTAGGGTCTTCGAAGATGCACACGCATGCATGTGGGGTCTTCAATGTGGCCCACCTAGGCCCATGTAGTGGTCGCCAAGCCAAAGTGAAACCGGAGTTGATCTCCTCCTCTTCTGGTATACCCTGTAAGGTACTCGGATGTCCTTATCGAACATTCCACCACTATTTCTTCACACTACCTCAAACTATGTGGACGACGACTGAAAACCCAGTTTGTTATGTACCCAATAATGATGTCTAATGGTCACGGTTGAGTACAAATATTGGACAATTGTTGGTACAAGGAATGAACATGGTGCGAATTAACCATGAGGCAACTTTCTGCTAACAAAATGATAGTCAAGTTCGATGTGCTTTATGTGCGCATCAAAGACTGACTTATACTATGATAGTCAACTTTCTCCTCAAGATTAACATTAACACAATAAAGAATAGAACGACGCGGCAGTGAAAAATGAAAATCCCAAAGTTAAAACTATGGAAAGTTCTATCGACAATTTTAGATGGCATAATACGATATTCTTCAGTACTAGAAAAGAAACAATAGGTTGTTTCTTGACATACCAAGACAAGAATGCAGTTGTGAAATAAATGATAGTCAAAGGTAGATTGTCAGTTGAAGGAGATCCAACCTGGTCAACATCAACTTATGAAGTTAAGGATGGAGAAGAACTAGGGTGAAATTGAAGGTGATGAGAAAGACTTACTTTCACAAACTAAGCATATGCTTTAAAAGATGGAAATGGAATGTAGCAGGTCAATACATAAACCGCAAGAAATGGCATGACTACAAAGAGGTTTGCAATCGGCCATCTAATCTCAAATTTGGGTTTTGGGCTATAATATAGAAGATCATGAGCATGTTTTGATTAGAGACAACCAACCATGAGGAAAGAATGTAGTTGTTATAACAAAGGACTCAAGAGGAACCTATGATAACATCTTCAACATTTATTATTATTATTATTTTGAAGATACAGGGTGTCCCCACCTCTTTTTTGAAGTGAGACTAATCCCTGCAGATACACGCAATCACCCACAACCACGTGTATCAGGTAAAGCCAAGGAGGGGAATCGAACCCGCACCTATAGGGAGCAAACCTACGGTGAAGAACATTCGCCCAAACCTCGTTGGGTCAATAACATCTTCAACATAGTCCAAGCGAACAAATAAACATGAGTTTGCATGGGTGCACTTGGAAGACAAACTAAAGTAAAGAACTACTAAACCAGTCAATGAAGCATATGAGCATGTGTAAGTCCATAGATGGCTTTATATAGATGGAAAACATCATTTGAGTGAGAAGAATCATAAAAGCCTTTAGCTTATTCCATATAGACTTCCTCATGAAGAATCTCATGAAGAAAGGTAACTTCGACATCAAGATGTAGGATGGACCAACCTCAGGAGACAACAACAATGGTAAGTGTCAATAGTTGCATGTTTCACAAGAACTAAAGGCTTTATTAAAATAAAAAATGTTTTTGACTACAACTTTTGGCTACAAATCGAGCCTTACAACACTAAATCGAACCATCAATAAGACACTTAACACAATAGAGTAACAACTCCTAACAACATCCATACTAGAAGACTGGGGAATAAGAGCACAAGTTTCATTCAACTTTTGGCTACAAATTAAGCCTTAAAACACCCAATTAAACCATCAATACGACACTTAATACAAAAGAGTAATGACTCCCAACAACATCCATACTAAAAGACTGGGCAATAAGAGCACAAGTTCCATTGGCACAAATAGCAAAAATCTTGTCCATCATAGGTTAAATCCATTGAGGAGACATAGGACACCAATCTAGTAAAAGGTTTAGACTTGGATTGAAGAGGTAAGAGGTCCACAATGGGCCTCAAAGCATGTAAGCGAATGAAGAATAAGATGAGCAAGAGCAAGAGAGTATTGTGGATGACAAGCATGCGAATGAGTGGCCATGGGATCAATGAAAGGAAGGGTGGGGGAACAGGGAAAGCGGGTGGTCTTAGGTCGACGACAATACACCTTAAAAGGTAGGGTTCCAAAAGACAAAGGAGAAGAAGATTCTTCACCTATCAAGGAGGAAGCACGTAACTCCCTGTGAGATTGAAGAGTAGAGTAACCATCAACATGAGGAAAATCAGGCTCGTGAACACAATGTGATAAAGGATAAACAATCGCCTTTTTTTCTTTTCATTGACCACACAAATCACCCAATTTGGGAAAGAAGATGATAACCTTCATGGTAATCACCAAGCACAACAAATACATAACAAAGAGACTTCAAAAAAATCTAGTTCGCACAAAAGATGTGAGACAAGGCAAACAGAGACATCCAGAGACCTTAATAAAAACATAACCAAGGAGTTGAAAGAAAAGAACTCATAGGTACAACAATTATTAAGCATATGAGTAACAAGACGATTAAGGAGAGTGGCCATGGCAAATGATTCAACCTAAAGAAACAAAGGGACTATTATGCAAAAAGTTGTAGCAACCTTGTATTTGGGATATGTCAATCTTGGCACTCAAAAGTTCCATTTTAGAACGAAGATAAGAGACATGATGAAGAATCTCATGAGCAAATGGATGACAAAAAGTCCAACTTATTCTTTAAAGGATAAAACCGAGTGTTTCAACCATCATCTAAATCAACAATGAAAATGGCAAGGAAGTGAAAACTAAAAGTACATGAAACAAGAGCAGAGCCTCGTGGCCCCCAATGCGTAAATTCTAGAAAAGAGTCTACCCTCGATGTTCAATGTATCAATAGTATCAACCGACACTATCAGTATCGCAAGTCACCGAGATAGAACGAGTGGGCAAGAAAGAATGAACGGGTATAAAGAATTACAATGTATTGATGACAATATCACCGATACATGTTGATAAGTCATGATATCAATATTATCATGATATATCGTGAGAATTATGTTTTATAAATGCATAGTATCACTCAATACTTGCAAACTTTGCAAGTATCGACGACAGAGTAATAATATTTATGACATTCTATGAAAAAAAAAACCATAAAAATAAGAAAAAGAAGTCTTTGCCCAAACTTTTCTAGGGATTGAGTTTCTTGATGTACTTTCACAACTCCGCTAGAGTTGTTTCACATCATAACATGAATTTGGAGGAGAAATAGCTATGCAAGAGTGGACTTGGGTTGAAACTCTAAAGATGAGAAAAATATGTCTAATCCACCCTTTACGACACTTTGTAAGAAAACACAAACGTAAATCTATGCATGGGTTTCACAGATTATCATGGTTTCACAGATTGCTTGTGTTTTGTTGCTTATATTACATGATATTTTGAATATTAACATCGCACTTTGTATATAATTACATCACTTGTGACCAATAATGGATAGCTCTATCCACCCAAACAATGGAAAACTATTATCCAGAGTTTTTTCATAATATTTGAGTAATAAGTGTAATCATTGGTGTTCTAACATCTCCTGAAGTTCCACTGAAATGTCCACTATTTTTCTCAAGTTTCCTCAATGTTCCCCTCAAACCCCGACTATCTGATACATGTGATGCTTCCCACAACATTTTGTATCCCAAGTGTGTGATACATAGTGTAATATAGATACTTTGAACATTGTATGCTCTTTTATTATTTACTTGAAAAAGGGTGTTCACAACATTGGCCCATGTCATAAGTAGTACACAAGGAATAAATTAAGGACTTGGGACTAACACTAATAACTTTTTTACATTTAAAAAAATTGAAGAGTCCGAGCAACAGGATGACCAAGACGTTGATGCCATATGGAAGACAAAGTACCTAATGAGAATGACGACATGACAAAAAGAGTTGAATTGGATAAGCAAAACACATATAGGCCACACGATTTAGCTCTCTGAGCAAGAAGCCAACCAATATTCAAATCTTCCACAAACAATGCACCATTAGTGAATTGAACGTAGAAACAAATTATCCATGTCTAAAATCTGACATGTCCTTTGCAGTGCTACCACAACTAAAAAGCAGCGGAAGATAAAACTCTAAACTTGAGAGCATGGTTGTTAATATTGCATGAAGCATTTAGTACCAATACTAGAATTGGGTAGGTGCCTGAATGAACTAATCCTTCTTCCGATTTTATCCAGTACGCTTCAACCATCTTGGTTATCTTATTTTTGTTAGCCTTCGAAATTCTTTATAACCCCCCAACCACCCCCCCCCCCCCCCCCCCCCCCCCCAAAAAAAAAAAAAAAAAAAAAAAACTGAGTTAAAAATGTGTCAGACCTTTTTAGACTTTTAGGATAGAGGATTTCCATTTCTTGATTTCTGTGTCCTTTTTTGCACCTTTCTAAAATGGAAAATTAAAATGGCCAAAATGCCAAAACATTCCTTTTTAGTAGTAGAAAGAAACACTCGCTAAAGCCAGGTTGACACTATTTTAGACATAAGTGAAGGGTTGTTCCATGCAATGTTGTCAAATCGCAATCGCATACTCGCACGTGCGATCGCATATTGCTCTAGTTTGTTTTTGGAAAAAATTAAAAATATGTATTAAAAGGGGGGGGGGGGGGGGGGGGGGGGGGGGGGGAATTAAAATAAAATAAAAAATTGAATATATATATATATATATATATAGGAGTAATGGTCTCCTGCGCACGTACCGCAGGAAACCTCCGTGCGCACCAAGCTATTGTAGTGGGAGTGAGTAGGCTTGGAGTGGTGTCTATGGTGATGTGTTGGTGAAATCCACTCTGACCATTATATTTTTTTTATGGTAATTTAATGGTAGGTCCAAACAACAGATAGATTCATGATTCAAGTAGACCATACTAAGAGAAACACTGGAAGAAGGATATGCCTACCGTTGAATTTTTGCAGGGCCTACAGTGACTTTTATATGAAATCTACTCCAACCATTAGATGCCTCTTGAAAATATATGCATATGGATCAAATTTTAGACCTTTATGTGATTTATGTGGGCCATACCAAGCCAAACAATTTAGACAGTGGGTTTTCCTTCATTGTTTCCGCTTATATGGTCCAATTAAATTATGAATGTGGGTGATTTTTTAACCCTATAGATAAATTATTGTCACGCATCTTATTATCAGAGTGGATTTCACACACACATTAAGATGGCCCCACCCTGTTGGCATGCTGCAGCAAGACCGGCGGGTTACATACCGGTGAGCGGATTAGGTGAAATCGAGGACTGACCCAAGAGGATGCCACCCTTACCATGGGCCCACCTTGATGTATGTATTCTATATCCACTCCATCCATCTATTTTGCCAACTCATTTTATGACGTGTTTTAAAAAATGAGGCAGGTAAAAATTTGAATGGGACCACACCACAAAACAACAATGGTTACTGAACGCCCCCCATTAAAACCTTTCTAAGGCCCACTGTAATATTTATTTGTCATCCAACCGGTTGATTAGGTCATGTATACCTAGATGAAGGGAAAACACAAATATCAGCTTGATTCAAAGCTGTTGTGGCCCTGAAGAAATTTTTAATGGTGGCGTTCATTCACCACTATTTCCTATAGTGTGGTTCAACTAAGCTTTGGATCTGCCTCGTTCTTGATCTAATGACATAAAATAATCCAGCAAAACAGATGAACAATATAGATAAAACACATGTTATAATGGGGCTCACACAACACTTTCAGTACTCACCAGCAAGAGGTAGCTGCTGGAAGAGTCAGCATGCACAAGGACGTGGACACGCAGGCAAGGCAGGGAGAGCTGGGGTGGGCCCACCTATTGTGTACATGAAATCCACTTCGATCATGAGATGCATGGCATGAATTTAACCATAGTGCTAAAAGCTCACCCACATACACAATTCAGGTGGGTCATATGAGTGAAAACAGTGCATGATACACCCACCATTCAGATTGTTTCACTTGTATGGCCCCACATAAATCTAGGATGGGCATGATTTTTTGTCCTTGTGAATGTATTTCTAGGAGTCAGGTAATGGTTTGAGTGGATTTCACATAAATATCACAGTTGGCCTCATAAAAATTTAACGGTAGATGTATCCTTCTACTGTTGTTTCTCTTGATATGGCCTACCTGAATTACGAATCTGTTTATTCTTTTAAACCTACGGTTAAATTGCTATCAAGAACCTAATGGTCGGAGTGGATTTCACAAAACATCACCATAAAGCCCACCCCAAGCCTACTCACTCCCACTCCATTTGCTTGGTGCGCATAAAGATCTCATGCGGTACGATTAGCAGGAGACCATTACTCTATATATATATAAAGGAAAAACTATGCCTAATTACTTCAAGTGATTGTATTGGGTTCTTTTACCTATTTCATTGTAGTTTGAGTGTTTGAGACCATTAGACCATCACCATCTATAAATTAAGTTATATATTTAATTACTTTGATATATATATACACACACACACACACACACACACACACGCACATATATATATATATACACACACATAAAATTTAGCAAAACAAACAACATGTTACGTGAAAAGAGAAATAATTATTAAAAACTTCGAGCATAAATTTTTTACTGATAAATGATAACTTGAGAACATGAATAACTTATAAGTTATAAGTTACAACTTAATTTACAATACAATTTACAATTTTATTTTTTTTAAAGGACAACTTGCAAAGTTACAAGTTTCAACTTATTAACTTATAAATTTAATATATAGAAAATGAACATACTAACATGGGCAACTATACACATATATGATGTTTGGACTGCTGGATTCAACGGTCTTTTTCTTACTGTTGGACCATCTGCGATCGCATATGAAGTATGCAATCACGTACTCACATATGCGATCACATACTTATCACACGAAAAAGTATGCCATCGCATACTTTCCTGATGGCACATGTGATCATGGTTATGAATGTCGGTATCGGCCAGTGTATCAGACCGGTGGAAAAATGGTACGATATGGCGTCGCATATCGGTATCAATGTCGTATCGACCCGTATCAGTCAGAAATTTTTTCTAAAGGAAAATAATATGGAAAATATTAGAAAAATAGGGGGAAATGAGATATCCAAGAATCTATCATTTTTTGTTAATTTTGACCATGTATTAAATGGTGTATTGGACCATTCTTTGATGAAAATGTTGTCCGTTGATTTGACTTGTTGAAGGTCAACTAAATGGGCCCTAATTAAACACAAATCAAGCATGATTTGGTGAACAATGGCCCATTACATTGAAATACAACAAAAAGAAGAAAATATATATATATTTTTTTTAAAGTGAAGGTTTACCCTTGTTTCTAATTTTTTCCATAATGGTCCGCCTCACTTTGATTTGTCAAATCCCATTCAAATCATTTGTTCTTAATCCCAAAATAGGTCCATATCTAGCCTAAAATAACTTTTTAAGCTTCTTCCATGGTTTAAATTTTGACGTGTGAAATTTTGAAAAAAAAATGCAAAACTAAGCTTTTATGGGTGTATCGGCCTCGTATCGGCTATTACGTACCGATACGACCCCGTATCATGTATCAGCTCATGTCAAGACGGATACGATACAGCCGTATCGGCTGATATGATACCGATACTCATATTCATGTATGCGATCCTTCTGGGAAAAAATGGCATATGCGATCGCACATGACAACATTGGTTCCACGTGTAACCTTACAAGAAAATATAGTCCACAGTCTTTACGGTGTGTCCTAGTTTGCTTCGATGAATTTTGATCCTGTACACAAAATAACCACAAGATGAGAAGTGAATGTCACATCATGATGGACAACTTGACTAACTAGAAGTAGCTAAAGTGAGAGCTTGAGAACATGACAGACTCTACAAATAGATAGTACATTAGAGGATTAAGAAACATGGATGACAAAATCTATACCTTGAACATCCATAGGAGAACCATTTGTTTTTTGAATAGATAATTGGGTGAACACAAAGGAACAACGATGTGATATGAAATCATGATAAATCATATGGTGCAACTTTGGAGTCAAATATTCATCTGGTAGAATATATACTTTAGAGAGAGAAACAAGGTAGAAGAGAAATGACAGTGAGAAAGAACAAGAAATTCAATAAAGAACCTATTGAACTCGTTTGGTAGTAATACCTTCAAAAATCCAATAGTGATAGAATAGTCGACAAAACAACAGAACAAGTGATCGAGGTAGTAGGAAATGGAGTGTGAAGGGTCTAGATATAGTATTGTTAGACCATCCTAGAATTGCGGTTTGTTTTTTTTTCCTGTTAACAAGCAATTGAACTCCATTTGCAATGAATTTTTGTAATGCCAACATTAGATTGAGGCCATATCATGACAAAGATATGAAGTCAGGATTTTGAATAACAGTCTCAGTGAGCATATTAGCCAAAGCAAAAAAAGGATCCTATACGAGAGCGTATCGGACGCATATCGGCTGAAATTTTATTTTTTCATACATAATCTTGAAATTTATTAGGAAAGCGAGACAAACGCAAAACGCTAGTACCTATCATTTTTCTTGTGTTTTTAACGTGTATTCAATGGTGTATCAAACCATCTTTGACATGAATATTGTCTGTCGGTTTGATCTGCTAAAAGCCAACCAAATAAACCCTAATCGACACAAATCAAGCATAATGTGCTAGACTAGGGCCAATAAATATAAATACAATAAAAAATTTGAAAACATGAAAAATAAGTTTTTGTTTACCCATTCTGATAATTTCCCAAAATATTCAATTCCCTAGTTCGATCCGTTGAATCTAACTCAAATCTTGTTTTTTTTATTCTAAAAAAAGGCCTAGTTCTAGTCCAAAATTAGTCTTTAAGCTTCCTTGAAGAAAGAAGTGGAAAAACGAAAAAAAATAAAAAATAAAAAAAGGATTGTTATTGGTACTGATATGATCCATTTTTTACATCACTGACAAATTCACCTTTGTACCATGTAATGGAGGTGGCCAATACAATTAAATTATGACCGTATCATAACCAATATTTAAAACCATGCAAGAAGTCCATATTAGAGAACTAGTCCTAAAAGCTTAAGAAATATATTAGAGTGAAATTGGAAACAAGGAATCAAATTGAAACATCACAATATCGGGAGAAAATTATGTATATAATTATTTTAATTGTGTATCCAGTGTGGATGGGTACACATGGTTTGTGATGCTACTCCTTTTATCAGTAGAGTTCTTGCTCACGAATGAAAATCATATTTCAAAGAGTGAAAGGCATGTGGAACTCAAGCTATAGAAGGAGATGGGTGTCTTCAAGGCCGAACAAATCATGGTGCACGATGGACGGTTTTCAAGGTTTATCGAGGTTGATATTGGAGTTTGCAGTGAGTTCCATGTTTTGATCTCTTCGAGTGGTGTTAACAATGTTAGACAGGCTCACATACCTTGTATAACTAGTATACCTTGTATAGTTCATTTCCATAGGTAGAAGATTCTGATTTCATTATTTTCCTTGTATAGATGACTGTAATCTCAATATATTCAACCTCTTTGGGTTGTCTCAAAGACAGAAAAGCTTTAGCTCCTCTCAGCTTTTATGGTATCAGAGCTTCCCTGATCCGAAACTGCCCCTGTGTCGTCCGGTCACCACCCCTACTGCGTCGTCCCCCATCCCTGCTGCGTCCGGCCACTGTCTCTGCTCGTCCGACCGCCCTTGCGTCGTCCGGCTGCCCCTACTGCGTCGTCCGGCCATCCCTGCTGCGTTCGGCCACTGTCCCTGCTCGTCTGACCGCCCCTGCGTTGTCCGGCCGCCCCTGTTGCGTCGTCCGGCCGCCCCTCTGCTCCAGATGTGCTCGTCCAAACCCTGTTCCAAATCTGTTGTTGTTCCAGATCTGCTCGTCCGAACCCTGTTGCTATTCGAACCTGTTGCTGTTGCTCCAGATCTGCTGTCCGAATCCTGTTGCTATTCGAACCTGTTGTTGTTGCTGTTGTTCCATCCTGTTCTAGATCTGCTTGTCCGAACCCTGTTGTTGTTGCTCCAGATCTAAGTTTTCCAGATCTAGAGCCCCTGTTGCTATTGTTATTCCGCCATATCCAGAAACTACAATTGCTTGGGTATCTCCTGTTGTACGATACATCTAACACCTTCTTCTGCTGCAACTCTTTGCGTGCTTTACATTACTTCAGATTAATGGACAAGGACTCATCACGTACAGAGGCCCCACATTGTAGTTTTGATGGTACCAACTATTCTCTATGGGCCATCCATTTTCAGAACTTCCTTAAGGGTCGTGGTTTGTGGGGACTCATTGATGGATCTGTTCTTATCCCCACTTCCACAGATGCCGACAAATTAGTTGACTGGGACATGAACAATGGACGGATTATTACCTGGATTCTCGATTCGGTCGATCGGTCCATTGCTATTGGCCTCACACCTCATCGCACTGCTAAGGCAATGTGGGAGCATCTCCAGACAATTTATCAACAGAGTAATGCGGCCCGGTTATACCGCCTGGAACAGGATCTCGTTAACCTTACTCAGGGTGATGACAGTATTCAATCATTTTACTCCAAAATTGTCACTATTTGGACAGAGATGGCTATGATGGATCCAACATTTCCTCATGACTTTAAGATATTCCAATCTATGCGCGAGAGTGCACAAGTAAGACAATTTCTTATGAAGCTGCATCCGAAATTTGAGCATTGTCGGGCTACTCTCTTGAACCGTAGCCCTCCTTCCTTGAATTCGGTTATTAATGATTTATTGGCTGAGGAACAACGACCGAAAGTTCTCTCTCTTCCTTCCTCAACTGCGAGATCATCTGATATGGTGCTTGTTGTGTCCACCACTACACCAACACGTGGTTCCACTCCTTTAACTTGTCGCGGCTGCAACAAGGTAGGTCATGTTGTTGCTCAATGGAAAGAATGGTGCACTTATTGTCAACGGACTGGTCATGGTATTCAGGACTGCCGTACACGTGCCTATGCATCTTCTTACGGCCGTGGACGTGGTGGTCGTGGTCATGGCTGTGGTTGTGCTCTTTTTGCTACTACTGCCAGTATTTCTTCTGAGCCGTCTGTTAGTGATTTTCCATCTATTGTTTCTGTTGAAGGTCTTTCATCACCTTTGCCTGCGATGCTCCAGCAAATCGTTCAGGCCCTTTTTGCGGCCGGGATGTCAGGTATATCCCCATCTTCTAAATGGTTCTTCGATTCGGGTGCTTCCAATCATATGACTGGTGTTGTATCCCATCTTCGTGATATTCGTCCCTACACCGGAAATCAGGCTATTTCTATTGCGGATGGCACTAGATTACCTATTCAGTCCGTTGGATCATTGACTTTCTCTCCTTCTGCTCATCGCCAGGTCACCCTTCATGATGTGTTTCATGTCCCTAACCTCTCCAATTTAATTTCAGTTGGTCAACTCACAGCCAATAACTGTTTAGTCATATTTCTTCTCAACTGTTGTTTTGTGCAGGATCTGGCAACGGGGAAGGTACTTGGGATGGGTAGGCGGCATGGCCGTCTGTACGTGCTGAACTTTGATCCATCTGTCACTCCGGCTCGTTGTTTCTTTTCATGAATTACTACTCTATGTCATTGCCTGGCTATAGTTAGAGTATACTCATGAAATTATACTACCTTTGTTCAATCAAGTATATATGCTTTTGCACGTCTAATGTAATTTTCTCATACAAGTTCTTCTTGGATCATTTGCTCTGGTACATACAATCGCATGGCTGGAAATACTTCTTAGTTCGTCTCTTACTCTCCATTACAAAGCCTTATCATTCTGTTAAAATTGCTAATGGGTCTTATACTCAAGCTAAGGGAATTGGGATAAATACCATCTCTTCCTCAATGTCTTAGTCCACTACTCTATATGTTCCCCAACTATTAACTAAGGTCTTGTTTGTGAATAGTTTTATGAAATCACTTGATCGTAGTGCAATATTCTTCCCTTCATAATATGTAATTCAGGAATTGGCGATGGGACAAATGATCAACTTTCCATATTTTGGGTCATAATAAGTCAAATAAAGAGTGGATTGAGTATTGGCATCATCGCCTGGGACAACTTGTCAATAGTTTGAGATTGTTACTTATTGAAGTCAAAAAATGATGGTGGTCATTGGTGTGAAATGTGCCACCTTGCCAAATATTGTCAAACATCATATCCTAGTAGACTCAATGAAAGATGTGAAGTTCCTTTTTTACTTATTCGCTCTGATGTTTGGGGTCCCTCCCTCTTTAAATCCTCACATGGTTACACGCAATATGCGACCATTATTGATGATTGTACCCGAACTACTTGGTTCGATCTTATTAAGTCTAAAGAGGAAGTTTTCTCATATTTAAGAATTTTCATACAATAATTAGAAATCAATTTGATACAAAAATTAAAACCATGCGTTCCAACTAAGGTGGAGAGTACATTTCATCTATCTTCCAATTCTACCTAGTTGAAAATGAAAATGAATCTCAAATTGCATGCCCTTCTACTTCTCGAGATGAATGTTTCAAAGTGTTCCTCAGCTGATACAAGCCTAAGTACTGCATACTTGATTGATAAAATGCCATCAAGGATCTTGGATGGTGGCAAGACACCGGTTCAACTCTTACAACCATTTAAACCCCTTTTTTCTATCGCCCAAGAAGCGTTTGTGTATTTGTGCTTTGCTCGTGTCCTGAGTATTCGTCTTTACGAGTTGGACGCCAAAGCCTTCAAATATATCTTTTTAAGTTACTCTAGTTCTTAAAAAATAAAAAATAAATAAATAAATACAAGTGTTATGTTGCAGAGGTTCATCTCAAGGAATTCATTTCCACGGATGTCACATTTTCTAAGGAATTCCCCTTCTATTCATCTCAAGAGTTTATATCTCTAAACCCCAAAGAAGTCTAGGTTACCTCTTCCCGTTCTTGAGTCTCCCCTTCAGTCTTTCGTCCTTGATTCTTCACGTACTCCTCATTCTCCAAAGTTTGTCATGGCACAAGCAGGGGAGTTAAAGGCATGATCGAAGAAAACATAGAGATAACAAAGGGTTCTCCTAAGTTTGATGTTCTAGCATCAAATATGCTTCCATCTCCTACTATTTGTAATCCCAATGGCCTTCCTATTGCATTATGCAAGCAAAACAATCATGCACAATTCATCCCAAATTATAGAAAAACATAAAGATTTCTTGGAGGAATCGACCTTTCCCATTGCTATCCAAACAACAATATTTGTCGCATCGAAGGAAAACCCTTTTCCGTTTCTATCATCGGGCACATAATCCATTGTCTCCAAACAAGGCCTAATAGATTCTAGCAAAATTTGACTACATGAAACAAGTACTCAAAAAATCTCGAGCCTCATAGGCCTAAAGTTGGAGGCTTGTCACAGAAAGCCAGCATCTAAGATCAAATGGTTGCCTTTATCACATGATCCACAAGGTCATTCTTGATCTTAAGCATATTTCAAAGCCTAGTCAAAGGAGAAGAAACCTAAGCCTTGGAATTTAATCTAGTCAAGGGGACCCAAACACAAAAGTTGAAAGTTGGTGAGGAAGTTCTTATTTGTCATTGCCCATCTTGTTTGTTTGGCCCTTCCCTTGAATTATTAAAAGTGGCTTTTGTCCACAAAGTGCATAAGATTTCTAGACATGACGATTCATTATCAAGCTTTCGATCTCTTTGTTTTGTTCTCTCATTTGAATTATACAATAAGTCATAAAACTAAAGAAATTAAAAGCAAGTACTCTCAAATCATGGGAACATGCTAAGGAAGGAAGTGAGGAGTCATCTTTCCCATAAACATATAGCAATCACCAACAGAACTGAGCATTTTCTTTTCACTATTGCACGGGGTTAATATAGCTCTTGACATTTACTTTGAAGGGGAACAAGGATACCGCTCATCTTGTGTGCATTCTTCGTGCAACAATGCAAATCAAGGAGAAACCTACAAACCCGCATTGATTGGTTGAGTAGTTGGTGAAGTGGAAAGTAGTTACCTTTTTTGGTAAAGGTAGTCAATTGAACTATACTTGATGATTGAAGAATCTTGAGTTGTGATCATACAAGAACAAATATCAAATGTAACTTAGATTTTCAAAGCTCCTCTATTGATGAAAATTATGTCCACAACACTACATATGTAAAATTATGTAGAAGCAAAAATAAATATAAAAGAGAAAGAAAAAGTAGGAAAAAGAGAATAGAGAAAGAGTGGATTATTGCCCCCCCCCCCCCCCCCCCCCCCCCCAACTAATTTACAATATGGCATGTGTCTCTAAGCAGACCTCACAGGTGGCACGAGACATTGCCCTATATTTCGCCTCAGCACTTGATCGGACTACAACGCTCCACATTTTTACTCTTTCACGTTACCAAATTTCCTTTCACAAATGTGTAGTACCCAGTAATAGACCTCCTATTAGTCAGAGAGCCTAACCAATCCACATCAAAATACCTTATAACTTGGAAATGATAAATCCTTTTATATAAAACTACCCAACCTAGGCCTTCTTATCGCAGACTCCTAACGATTGTATCCATGTGAAGCACACCCTAAGAGAACTCATAGACTTACCACATTCACAGCATACGATATAGTTGGCCTAGTGATAGTAAACTAGATAAGTTTTACAACCAATCTTTCAATACTTTCCTAGGTCTTCAACCAAGTCTACTTGATCTTTAATTAGTTTATAATTTGCATCTCTTGTGATATCAACCAGTTTAGTATTTTTTTATTTTTATTTTTTTAAAGGCATATTTCAATTAGCATAACCAAAACATATTTCCTTCGAGATAGATTAATGCCTTCCTTTGATCTGGCAACTTCTAACCTAAGGAAATATCAAAGATGACCCAAATCTTCAGTTAAAAAGTGACGATGAAGGTACTTCTTAAGATACTCAATTCATTTACTATCACTCCCTATAACTACAATGTCATCTACATTTACGATCAACGAAATCAGACGAAAGGTGCCTCTTCGTATGAAGAATAAATGATCAACATGACTTCCAATAAAACCTTAGGCCAACACAACCTTACTGAATTTATCAAACTACACAAGTGGTGACTGCTTCAACCCATAAATCGCCTTTCTCATATTACAAGCCTTATTTGAGTCCCTTTGAGCAACAAACCGAGGTGGTTGCTCCCTATAGACCTCTATGAGATCCAAAAAAATAAAATAATAATAATAATAATAAAATAAAAACATTTTTAGCATTGAGCTAAAAAAGAGGGCCATTTATGATTAACAACAACAAAATGAATGATGCAAATGGAATGAAACTTGGCAACGGTAGAGAAGGTCCCTATATAGTTTATGCCTAGAGTTTGAGTGCATCCCTTAGCAATTAAACGAGTTGTCCATTGTCCAACTGCCCCACCAGGCATAAATATAATGGTATACACCCACTGACAACCAACTGTACATTTGTCGGCGGGAAGACTTGTAAGGCCCATCCCCACAACACATGATATTATCCGCTTTGCCGAAGCTCACGGCTTTAAAACGCGTCATATCTGTTAAGGGAGGAACCCAACATATAACCACCACAACTCCAGACAACTCTTCCGATGTGGGACAAGATTCCGCCTTTTACTGTGGGTACAGTAGCCTGCCAACCACTGGTAGCTCGCCCAGGCCCTTAGGCCCCGCCCACATCAGCGTCCGCCCACATGTGACCACACAGTAACAGGGCGTCACAATATCCCCCACCGAGGGTAGAGCTGATGCTGGTCGTCCAGCGTGCAGGCCCACCATGTATATGTGTTTCATCCAGCCGTCCCTCTTAATGGGTGGCCCACGCGGGAGGGTCCACCCTAGGTGGATGTCCCCTGTGGGGCCCACCTTGGGACATGTGGGGCCCACCTTGATGTATGCCTTAGGCTGGGCCGTCCAGGCCTCATGGGACGCCCATTGCTAGTGGGTTGCTGCTGGACTTGCAGTCCAGTAGCAGGCCCACTTGATTTTGTGACAAATCCCATTCTCCAATTTGGTGGGGCCTCCCTCTAAGTTTTGTTGGCCCTCATGACTTAAATTTCCATATAGTTTGGCACATTTCTGGACTTCAGCAGGCCCAGGAAGTTGGGTGGGCTGAAAGTCAGGCAAGGAGGCCCAAAAGTACATGGTTATGGTTGAATTTGTGTTGGTTGTGGGGCACACCACATTGTGAGATTTGGGTACATGTTGCATGCCTTCATTCTAGATATTCTTGGGCTTAATTAATGTAAAGTTGGGCCTCCATTGATGATCATTTGTGGGACCCAAATATAGACTAGATTTTGGGACTTCCTAGTGGGCCCAGATTGGGCTGGAACGTCCCAGCTTGGCCCAGCAATATGTAAGGGCTGCTTCCACCATTTTGCTGGACTTGTGGGCTGAGGTGAGGGTGGAATTAGGCCCTTGAGTGCCCACTTAAATTACCAGTTATTGGGCTGATGTTGTGAGGCCCATTTCTCCCAACTTAGACTTATTTTTGGGCCATGTATTTGTGTACATGGGCTGCCCACCAAGTCCAACTTAATGCATGGATTCTATGGCCATTGGGACTTGGGCCTTGACTCTCCTCTTTGGGCCCATGTTGTTGAAGGTAGTATTGGACTCTTTTTCTTATGCCTTTATGTGGGGCTTATGTATGTGGTTTGGATGTGGGCCTTGGGTCTTGTAGCTATATGGATTATGGTTGGTTATGCCTTTTGGGAAATGGTGGTTGAATGTCCCCATTATGGACCCCTCTAAGTGTGGTTGAATACCCACCTTAGTCTCTTGCTAGGCCCATCTCTATATTATTTAGGCCCGTAGCTTGTACGCTTAGTCTCGTGGGCTACCTCAGGTAAATGGGCCCCCACTCGAGGTTGTATTTCTTATGAGGAATTGGTTAAGTACCTAGACCCTTCATGGTTAGGTAGAGAGTTCATCTTCACCTCATTGGCACCCCTATTCATCTTCATGGCCCACTCCCATACACATCATATGCATGCTTGGTTGAGGTATGATTAGCCATGGTTGTGCCATTGTGTAGGACATGTTGGTATCTCCCCAAGGGATGGAGTTTTCCCCTCTTGAGCACGACGGATGCTTGGGATTGATGCATGGGTAATTGTGTGATTCATGCATCTGGCATTGCATAGCATATGGATATCCGCCATTGCTTCATCAGGGTCGTAGCCTCCACAGGTATATCGTGGATGGTCGTGTGTGGACACCGAAAATGATACTTGAGCATTTGGGGCGCATAGGATGTCCTTAGGTGAAAGCCCCTAAACCTTCACAGTACCGAGGAGACGCTTCAACTCCAAGACCGAGTGGAAAACATGAGCGCCCGAGTGCCTTATACTGTTAGGCCGCGACTCCCACTGTTGCGAGGTCAGTTGAGATAGGGTTTGGCCTTACCCACCTGAATGAGGGGGCATAGCTAGGCTGAGTTTGACCAGCTCGTGAAATGGGTCCGCTACCGTCGAGCCTCATTGGTGATTGGCTGTCCACAGGTGGGTAGTGAGGTCTCTTACGCTCGTTTGACTGTGCGGGTCTTGAAGAGCGGCAGTAATCCTGCAGTGTACTTGACCTCGGTGGATTCCTTATGGTGGAACTGTACTTGATATGTGGATTGAATATGAGGACTGGCATTACTTCACATTGCATTTGCATCGGCTGTATAAGCCTTCTGTTGCATCGCCTCGGTATGGTGTCCAGTACTCATGTATTGCATTGCATAGCCTCGATACGGCTTACTGCATTCATAGCTTAGCCTCAGTACGACTAGTGGCATTGGTATCATTCATGGTTCCCTCCGCATCCTCCTATTTCTTCTGAGCACCATTGTCACACACTTACACCGCCCTCTAAGCTTTCTATAAGCTGATGCACGATTGATGCGTGCAGGAGATCCAAGGTCGGCGTAGTAGCGGTGGGGCATTGGATTGGAGCGTGCTGAGGACCCGTTGTAGACTTTTCTCTTCCTTTCTTACCTTATGTATTTCCTTTTGAGCCTTATGTACCTGTAAAAGTTTAAATTTCTAGTGGATTTTGCAATGCGTTCCTATGGTTACTTTCTGAGATTTACTTGCTATGATCTTGGGTATGCTCGATTGAATTTGATTTATGATATAGAAATCCTCCTTGTAAGATCCAAGGATCGGAACCTGTCTTAGGAGCCGAGAATGGGGTACTATGGAGGCTGTTGCGGCCGGAACCAGCTATCGGGTTCCCTGTGAGTCCGGTCACCGAGTCCGGCACGTGACAAGACTAGTTCGTTCTAAAGTTTCATTTTGATGAAGTGCAAGTGCAACCATTCCAAAGCCTTCTTCCACTCCTTTTGTGCAAAGCTTCCTGGTATAAATTAAGGACAGAATGAAATAACAAAGATATAGAAAATTTATGGAAGGTGGAAAACAAACACCGAAAGGAAACAAATTTAGAAACAGGATGGTCCGTACATGCACACTTACCTTTCCTCAGAGCAATAGGGATATCAGACGAATTGGGAGATATAAATGGAGTTATTGGATCAACAATCTCAAAAGAAGATATGGTGGGAACACATGGTTGGCAATATTATCTCGCCTTTTTTACATGAGTAAACTTCAAGTGTAGGCACAACAGTACGAATGGGCTCACCAACGGAAGAAAGCAATTGGATAACATCTTTTTCAACAAAAATAGTTACGAACACTGATGACAAAGCTTCCAAGCCAAGAGATCTATCGTCATTTGAGAAGAATGTAGTGGACTCAAAGAAGGTTACATTGGCACAAACATATTGTCTTCGAAGTCTAGAATTGTAACACCTATTAACACTTTATTTTCTAAAATACCCAAGAAAAATGCATTTAACTACACTAGGATTTAATTGTTAGGTTGTTAGTACACCCCACTGTCAGTTCACACTTCACTATTAGCCACCCCCACTCTAGGATTTAATTTATCATGTCATGACTCCAACAAATGAACAAAGCATACTCACTCAATAACTTTGGGGGGAGAGAACACTGGAACACCTGGAAGCAAAATTGCATCAGCAACTGATCCCTTAAGATGTAAATGGCATTAAAGTGATCACATAACATGTTGTCAGAACTGCACCACTCCAACAAAAAATTAGAACATTCACATGAATCAACAAAGGAAGTATTGCCTCAAGCAAATGACGGTTTTGATCATCCTATGACATTGTTTTGTAACGAACTGTGGGCGCACCATGCTTAATGCAGAATACCATTTTTAGATAACTACCGGCTTAAAAAATGGATATATACTCCTTAGCAATAACCAAATGAAACAAAAACACTTAGGAGATAAATTGATTCTATACCTTTTTGTATGAAAAATCATTAAAATAGAGAACATTTTAGACTAGAGAGTAAGACAGGTTCCCAAATTTTAAATGAACCAAAGCAAACGGAACTAGATTATGCTTATGCATTTCCACATGTGGTGGAAAAAATACTTGATACTTAACTCATATACTTCACATGCTAAAGTTGACTCAAACGATAGAAGAAATGACATTTTTGAGAATCTTCAAGGACAGCTGACCAAGACGACAATGCAATTGGTAACGAGAGACGTTCTGCGTTGCTACTCCAATTACTTCACTGTTAAGATAGTAATTCTCACCATGCTCATGGTCTTCAATCTTCTCCGTCTTTAGATCCTGGGAAACAGTGTGAGATGGAAAGTTACCGAGTAAAGTGATTTTGTGAGTTTGCCAACAGACATAAGACTAAAATGGAAGTTAATTACATTGAGAACAAATGACAATGAAAGAAAAGATCATCGATGGATAACACCCATTCTAGCACTTCAGATGAGGTGTCATCTGCCAAAGTGATCGATGAACTCAACAATTGTATCAATAAAGGAAAAGATACTGACTCACCTGTCAGATGGTCGGAGACTCCAGACTCAATGACACATGAAGCAGAGGACTCGCACCCAAAAGAAATCATAGATGAGTTCACGAATGTGGTTGTAGAAGTGAGACTAGTAGTAGAGACACGTTGATTCTTTAATAATTTGGAATACTCATCTCTAGTAAGACGTACTTGGCTGCTAAGTTGTCAAAGTAGAACCAAACATATAAAGACTCACTGCTCTCTTCAGAATAAGATGCCTAATTTTCCCAAGATGGCTTTCGAAGGATGTCCCGACATTTCTCAACGGTGTGATTTGCAAGCCCACAATGAGTACACTTCCTACATCCACAACCTCCCCTTCCATCACTGCCACCTCCTTCATTACCCTTCACCACCTCTACATCATTTAACAAATGATGTCGGAGCACGATTATCACTAATTCCACCCCAAAGCCAATATAAATACATACATACATACATACATACATATATATATATATATATATATATATATATATATATATATATATATATATATATATATATATATATAACACACATACATATGTTGAAGGCGAGCGTCAACTTCATCTAGAGATGGAACATCCTTGCCACCAAGATCTATGCATGCACTAGCTCATATATGGTTTAAATTTAGATAGTAAATTAACCACACGGAACTTCTCAAGTTATTGATGTTGTTCCTCCATATCACTAGTTGTTTCTCTATATCACTAGTAAGTGATTGATATACATTCAGTTCTTCCCATAGTCCTTTAAGTTTCAAATAATAGTTGCCAAGGGATTTATCTCCTCTTTGAAATGCAAAAGTCACTTCAAACAACTAATATGTTGAAGAGATGTTTTTATCATATGAATATGTCTCTTAATGCATCCTACACCTCCTTTGCAGCATCTAAAAACATCACATTCCTACTAACAGATATTTCCATACTACTCAACCACACCATTATGTAAACAATTTCTTGAATCCACTGATTGCACGTGCTATCCCATTTAGTTGGTTTCTCTGTGATTAGATATTTTAATTTGCCTTTGGAAGTCAAAAAACTTGGATCGATTTAGGCCACTGGAAATAATTTTCTCTATTTAGTTTTATAGAGGTAATTTGAATCCTTAAAAAATTAGATTGATTTAAAACCTAGATATTTGATCACCCTTTAGCTCCATTAGAAGAAGAAATTAAAGAGAATACCATATTGCTTACACTAACGAGGGCCGACTCTTCCAAATACAAAAATGCTCCACCTGTATGCTCCACACGAAGTACACATCACACTTAATGAAACAATTAGCCCACGCACTCCAATCAAACATGAGATGTGCAATGCAAATATGCAATGATCACAAACGGAACATTCACCCACCCACACGCGGACCATTAAAAAGGCCTGATAGAAAAAAAAAAAAAAAAAAAAAAAAAAAAAAAAAAAAACAACAACAACAACAAGAAATCCTAGGTTTCGTAGGAAAATTTCAGCACACCGGGCGATGAAGAGCAAAGATGAGAAGAAAAAGAAGAATTAATGAGATAGAAGAAATAAAAGAGAAGAAAGTTGTGTACATGAGAATGAAATCCTCTTTAAAATCATGTAGGATTATGTAAAGTAAAAAAGAAATAGAAAAGAGAGAAAGTAGGAAAAGAAGAATAGAGAGAGAGAGAGAGAGAGAGAGAGAGAGAGAGAATTAGTGTTACAAGCCCCAACTCTCTTTCTTTATATATTAAGTCAAAAATGCAAATATTTCAAAATTTTCCATTAGTAATTTACAATATAACATATGTATCATAAGTCTACCTAATAAGCTAAGTAAAGGGGAACATAGCCAAAAGACAATACTAGGTGAGTCATACCATTGTACGACCCGTTATTTCATTCATCTAGGTGGGCCGCATCGTTATACGACCGCACGGCCCACACCCACAGTCATTAACAACAAACAAATAGTTATATATTTCACATAATGCACCTGAGCATAAATAACCTCTAATAGTGTTGTGCATCCCATTGCTCAGATATTGTACAAGTTCTTAATTCCAGCTTCAGTACATAATATTCCTAAAGCCTTCAGAAACGTACACATAATATGGTTTCTTATCACTAACTAGAGTGCGCGCACACACCACACACCACACACACACACACACACACACACACACACATTCATACATACATACATACATATACATATATATATATATATATATATATATATATATATATATTAACTAGAGTGCACACACACACACACACACACACACACACACACACCACACACACACACATTCATACATACATATATATACACACACACACACACACACACACACACACACACACACAAACACACTAGGGGGAGAAGTCTTGTATTCTTTTGAGTATTGAGATGGCCGGTAACCTCATTAGGAACACACCTCCCATGTGGTTGAGAATGAGTATCCACATAGCTAGAATTGACTACGAGGACTGAATTCTACAAGGAATAGTCCGAGAATTGACATGCGAGCGAAGAGGAAAGGAGCTAGTTGGAAGGCTAAGTTTCCCCGTGTGGTGAATCTTTATGGAGTGGGTGAGACTCGCTACCAGGAACAACTCTATTTCCACATGACCATCTTTAGCAAAATTTTCCCCTGCAATTAGTTTCCCTGTGATGGAGACCAATGTTGTCGAATCGCATATGCAATCATGTGCGATCGCATATGTCTATGCGCATATGCGATCGCACAATCGCATATGCTACCACTTTTTTCTTTTCTTTTTTTGAAAATTTATATATATATATATAATTTTTCAAAAAAAAAAATTGTTAAAAAAAAAAAAAGAAACTAAGGGGAAATTTTCTAAGTTGATAGATAACTAATTTTACATATTTAAAATACATTCGAGAGAGAAAAAATCAATTAAACAATGAATTAAACATCAAATCATCGACATTCAACGATATAGTTAACAAGAAGTAACAACGAAATCAATAAGCTATTTATTTATTATTGTAGATAATCAACAAGCTAGCTTCCTTGAAACTTAAAAGTGCTTGAATCTTGATCTTCCAACTTCCAAGAGAGAGGCAATGTAGGAGAGAGAGAGAGAGAGAGAGAGAGAGAGAGAGAGATCACTTGGAACTAGGAAATATAAGAGAGAGAGAGAGAGAGAGAGACCACTTGTAATTAAGAAATATAAGAGAAGAAGATAGTAAGAGAGTTTTGGAGTGAGAATATTGCAAATGGAGGAGATTTGGAAGCCTTTTTACAGGCAAAATGTTTTTTTTTTATTTTGCAAAAAAATAAAAATAAAATAAATTTAATGTGCTATGGCCAATATGTTGTATGCGATCGCATACATTGCATATGCGATAGCATATTTTCGCATATGCCACATATGCGATCGTATATGCGCCATGATCGCATATGCGATTTGCATATGGATATGCGCATATGCAATCGCACATGACAATACTCATGGAGACCTTTAGATATTTGAAGGACACGGGAAGATATTCAAATGAAGGTAGGGGTATTTGGGAACTACGAAAAGTTACCATTATCGGTCAAACATTTCAAATTTCACCCTCAAAATCTTGCAATGACTTGATTAACTAGCAAAAAGCAAGGAGCAAGGACAAGTTTACCCCCACAATTAATTTTGGTTGTGCTTAAAACTCTAGGATATGAGAAGGGTTTTTACCCAAAAGGGAACTTTTGTAAATACAAACTCACTTTGCGAGTAGCCCGCTCCTTCTCTCCTCCTTTGTGTATAGTCTGCACAAATGACATGCATTAGGAGCTCATGCGAACAAAGCTTCTTTGGGTCCCACCATGATGCATGTCTGACATCCAATCCATACATCTATTAAGCCAGCTCATGCTAGGATGTCAAAACAAAATTGAGGTAGATTTGAATCTAGAGTGAGCCACAAAATTGGAAAAGGTTGGAATGGGTTGTCCATTATTAAACCCTTCTCTCTTTCATTCTTGGTGTGTATGCATGTGCATGTAGCCTCACCTTTCCCTCCATTTCTCTTGCCATTTGTCTCCCCTATCCGTCTCTCCTTTCTCCATGTGCATTGCATATGCCACCCCATTGTAGAAATTATAAGCAAGGAAATTTCAACTAAGTTGCCTCTAACCCTAGCTTTGACATTTGAACTGCAAGCAATATGCTATGCACAAAATTTTAGGTTCAACCCATTCATCATTAAGCACAAAGCAATTTAGGCCATATTCATGCTTAAAACTTAAATATGACATCAGACATTCTCCTTCATTATGAATTATGATATTGACTGTTGACGAGACTTGTATTTAAGATATAGATTGTTAAAAAGACTTGCATCAAAGGAAGTAATGACTACATTCCTAGGCAGGTTATTGCAAACATCCAAACAATGCACGTACTGTTAGTCAGGTTTGAGAGCGAGTACCTTCAATTCTTCTACCTCTGCTTTTAGAGAATCAATCTTTTCAGTATCTTGGACAATAACTGGGGTTTCTTTGATTACTGGAGGAGCTTCTTCAATAGCCTTTTGTGCAGCCTCTCGCTCCTTGGTAAGCATTGCATTTGTCTCATCAACTTTGTCTTGCATGGCTTGCAGAGAGTTCTGCAGTTTGATTATCTCTTGTCCTTTGGCCTCCTCCAAGTCAGTCTGCATATATGAGCAAAATCTTTGTAAATGACAATGATATGCATATATCAAGTTCTTATACCATCAAAAATTCTATTATACCGAGTCAACCACAGTAAAAATAGTGAGTAACTAAAGAATAAAGAAATTAAACATGCATATTACATGGCCAATTGCAATCCACTCCACAATTAGTTGGGACGACTTAGATGATGGTGATTTGTAGTCCTTTCATTGATCCAGATGCAGAAGATATGCACTGATGAATGACAATTGTGTATGACTTTCTTCCAAGAAAGGCATAATAGGTTTTGGATCTTTAAGAATAGATTGCCAATAAAAGAAAGTGTCCATGTGTCTATTACCCTTAAACGCTTCTCCAACTGTAAACGCCATGTGAGTTCTTCGACCTGCTTTTCAAGCTTATCCTTTGCTTCTTTGAGTGCACCCGTTTCTCTTGCGGCCTATGCAGGGGAAAAAAAAAAAAAAAAAGATAAATAAATGCTTGAACTTGTTAACCAGAATTAAGGACGCCAGATGTGTTTTTAAGAAAGGTTTCGTGAGACTTGAAATATTCAAGAAACTTGGGGGAATGACACAATGCGTCGGGTTGCTTGGGAATTCCTATACATCTTAACTCCAAGCCATTATATCAGCAGGATTTGAACAAGATCTGTAATTTCAAATTGATTTTTCTTCCAATTCACATTGGATCCTACCAATCTGAAAGCAAGAAATTAGATTCTATTACAATTCTCATACAATTAGGTTACTGAATCATTCTCCATATAAA
Source organism: Magnolia officinalis (assembly GCA_021015155.1). Classification (NCBI taxonomy): domain Eukaryota; kingdom Viridiplantae; phylum Streptophyta; class Magnoliopsida; order Magnoliales; family Magnoliaceae; genus Magnolia; species Magnolia officinalis. The sequence continues at coordinate 76,860,390 of JAJHSJ010000007.1, forward strand.
CATTTGACACATTACATGAAGTGAAAAAATATTCACAGAAGTAGCATGGTCTTATCTCACTCGGGGACACAGACACCCACAAACATACACACATGCATGCGCTAGAGCGTTCACACAAACAAACACATGCACACGCTACACTACACAAACAAACACACAAAGGCACCAGATACAACCACAGAAAGAGAGAGGGTTCCATGTGCAACTAGTTGAAGGCTAATTATCGTCCAACTCGCACGTGTGTACAACATCCAACCCATCCAAAGATTGTCCCACCATGAATATCACCTAGCTCAAATTAGGCAGATCGACTCATAAGGTGGGCCACAAGTGTATTTTGGATCAAATCAATTTTTGCTCCTTGTTTTCTATGGTCTGGCCAACATGATGAGGTGATCGACCTATGATTTTAGCAACAGGTGCCCTTCATTATTGGTTCAATGTTTTAGACGAGGTGGATACCGTGCACACTTGAGAATACATGCACCCATTGTCTCCCACCCTTAATTAATTGTTGAGAAGGGCAAAGTTGAAAAGAATTATCAGAAATCAGTACATAGTGTTTGATGTAATAAACAGTCTCCCACCATGAATTATTTTTTAGTACACTTCTTGCTGAATAAACATATTCACCTTGTTAGCAATAGATCCGCGGATTTGGGTGGGTTTATAAATTTTTAAAAAAAATATTAAGAAATTAACATATTATTAAAATTTTACTTTTTTCAAACAAAATCCACAAACTGATTTTTGTCATTTTGATTAGTTTTAGAGCCAATTATTGCAAAATTGAATGCAAGAACTGATTTACATTGCATTGAGGGGATTTAATATATTTAAAAAATTTATTTCATTAAAATATCTTTCTTTTTTTTCAACCTAGTTGGATTTTTTTAGAAACTTGTTAACTTTCTAAATTTTAATATTAGAAATGGTTGCGTAATTTATAAGACAAAATGTTTGTGCTTTGGTTATTATGTTTGTTTGTGAAGTCTCAAGATTGTGTTTTTGTTATTTGACAAACCTAGTGAGGGTGAGATAGCGGCATATCGAGGGGGGACGAAGATGTTGGTTGGAAGCATGGGGACAGATGGGAATAGGTATGAGATGATGCGTAAACATTGTGATAAGACTATTGGTGGACAGATTACTAGATTTAGTGAGCACTTAAGGCATCTCTCTCAGGACACATAAGGATCAACAAATGTCCCATTAGAGGTATATAACAATATGAGGGCTTCCTTCAAAATAAAAAGGTTGACAAAAGAAAGAGGAAAGGATCAATTAGCTATGTGCTGAGGAAATGAGATGAGATGATACCACTAGCGATGAACATGCAAATGAAGATGAGGATATTAGGGAGTTGCGCAAGGGGCAACCAGCTATTGACCTCTCTCCAAACAACCATGATAACTTCCACTTAAACAAGATGCATGGAGCAAACCCAAGATGGCTGGGACAATGCCAAGAGGATGACGACAAGGATGATGATGTGTGTGCACGCATGCACTTATTGTGTGCATCTATATGGTTTGAGGTTGAGTTAATTATTAAGCTATTCTTTTGAGGATTGAGTGCATTTTGTGTTATTTTAAGCAATTCTTTGGGGGCTAAGTATCATCTTAGGTCAATTCAAGGTATCACAGCTGGTTGCACAAAGCATTAAGCGAAGTGGCAACAAAATCAGGTGCAAGTGCACGGAAGCATCTTCAAAATGTTATCAAGCATTAAAGACAAGGAAGTGGGGGCAGGAGCACGTGGGGAAAGTGGGATCTGACGCTGGAGAGCAACCTAGTTGGAAAGATCCTGCAGCGAAGGAAGGCCAGGCATAATACCCCTCTTTACACTGCCTATGAAGAAGAAATTTACTAGAACGCCTTCAAATTGATCACACATTACAAAAGTTGTCATCATTGCATAACCCTGGTTTCTAAGTAAATAGATACAGAACGTGTCCTTAAAATTTCCATGATGTGTCAGGCTAAATGGCTAAGAAGTTGGACAACCATGTTCAAATTGCAACTCATTAAGTGTTAGCAATCACTACTCCTTAACACATTCATGTTTTCTACAGAACTAACAATATTGGCATCTATTACATCCTGTGAAATTTGTGCTTATACAAGTGTCAACATATTGAATTTTTTGGAATCATCATATAGCATTTCATGTTAACGTCCCAATTTCAACATGGTAAGTGTCATCCTGTCCAAGTTTTGTAGCTCATGACTAAAATACACATGACTTTGCAAGTTTTCCCTTCACTAAATAGATATCAAATGGACATTCAAAAGGAATGAAATGTGTTTCAGACATGGGTGGGAACATGGTAAGTGTCATCCTGTCCAAGATACGTAGCTCATGACTTTGCAAGTTGTCCCTTCACTAAATAGATATCAAATGGACATTCAAAAGGAGTGAAATGTGTTTCAGACATGGGCAGGAACCTGGTAAGTGTCATCCTGTCTAAGTTACGTAGCTTATGACTAAAATACACATGACTTTGCAAGTTTTCCCTTCACTAAATAGATATCAAATGGACATTCAAAAGGAGTGAAATGTGTTTCAGACATGGGCAGTGAATACACTACCCACCTCCCATTAAGCTTGCGTCTACCTATCATCATGCTACCAAGCCAAGTGCATGTTAATATGTAACTTGATATATTGGACTAAGGGAATTTCAGCAATCGCTCGTTATCTTTTCTACTTTTCATATTACATCAACTTGAAAACACAAGATTAAGGGTTCTGACCATTTTGAGCTTTCTAAGCTCTCTCCTTGCAATCCGCCCCCTCCATCTACATTGGGAGACGGTTGACGCCCTCTTCAAGTTCTTATAATAAGAACAATCTCTGTGGCAACGCCATTGTGCCTGTAGATAATTTCTCAAGAGAAACAAATCTTTGAGCAAATACAAAAATAATGTCAACATGTCCTTCAGCTTTGTATTACAAGGTCCAAGTAATTACCTGAATGGTGGTTGATGCTTTAGTTTTCTTCCTAAATCTAAACTCATTACGAGCAGCCATTGCCCTAAACCCTGTTTGCAAGAAAAGCACTGACATTTTCATCCTCGTGTACGCCTTCCTGGCTTGGTGTCTACGCAAATTCTTCTGAATTCTCACTGCAGCTGCCTCCCTTCTCATGCGGTCATACAATTTGCAAGCCAGTCTTCCTACAAAATCAGATCACAAACATGTGAAAAGTAATAAACAAGATCATGGGCGGTAATCAGATGCTCTTGAGTGCTGTGCAACTAAAGTATAACAAGTCCAAAGCACTAGCAGATGAATCATAACCTGTCCTTTCAACCAGTGGATCAACTAGAAAGTCCAAGGCACAGAGGTCGATACTCGATACATTGATAAGAAAGCCCATAAATTCAAGCTAAATGTTTCTTATGTTTTGAACTGCATCATATGATATGCCCATACCTCTCCATAAGGATTGCACATGAATAGTAGCTTTCCTCAATTCAACGAATTTTTTACGAGTAATGTATGTCTGTATTTGATGCTGAATACATTTTGCTGCATTGTTAAGCACCTCAGCTCTCCGTGCATCCAACTCAGCCATCTGACCTGCTCTCAAGAAAACCTTTGTTTTGCCTATCTGCAAGAATATTTGGGGATCCTTTAAAAACAAGAAGGCATCTTGCATTCACAAAATGTGGTTGGAAGCACCAGAATTCATATATATATATATATATATACACACAACAATGGTGGAATGCACAAGCTCATGTCATATAAGAGGGTGGCATGTTTTAAGTTCTGTTAGAAGATTAATGAAATGACAATAACTGGTTGCCAGGAAAACATGAAGTTTAGGAGTGAAGAAAGGATTTTCTGAGGAATATATCGCCACAAAGGTTGTCTTTGGCAGTAAAGGTCCTCAAATTACCTGAAACCCTTTTAACCCCTTCTTCTCCAGAATCTTTCTGCATGCAACCTTTTCATCATAGCTGTTAAGAAGTGCAAGGTTTTCGGAACATCAGCCTCAAACCAAGTAACCTCATTAGAGTTGCCCCAATCAGAAAATTCATAATAACCAAATAACAAAGTCTTGAAAATACAAGTGCGTTTCACTGCAGTTGGAAGCTTAACTAAAAGAAGAGACTTACTTCCCTTCCAAAAATTCTCGCGCAAGAACACCAAAGCGGTGAATAAATTCATAAAATGACCGGCGAGTAGGGTATCCAGCACAACTGATTCTAATAGCTTCAAGAACACCCTATCAAGACAATGAATGACAAGTATTGAAAGCATAAACACTAGGAAATTATATCCACTGTCTCCCAAATCAGATGAAGACATTACTTCATTTAATAAGGTACTTACACCACAGCGCAGTTGTTGCATTACATTGACATTCTCAAATACAGAAGGTTTCAGAACATTGTTTGGCTTCACACATCTTACGTAATGAGGCTCCGTTGAATTCAGTGTTTCCATCAAGGATTGTAATTGTAGCTGCAATAATTAGATCATGAGAGCATCAGCAATCATCTTGTCACTTAAAAACTGCACATGATGAGAAGTGATTGGATATGCTACTTTAACATCATCCATGGACCATACATCAGGCATATCCCAAAAAACATTATGAGACGCTCGACTGAGAGGAGTAGAGGTTTTTTCTCAAACCATTTTATAGGTGCGACCCTGTGAAACAGACCAACCAAGTCACTGATTGGGCATGCCAAAAACCAAATTCCAAACATATGCTCTCCACACTTCCAACTCAAGGCTATGAATCAGTGCAGTTGCCAGTCTTTGAAACAGACTGGCCAACTAGCCTGAAAATTACAGAAGCAAAATTACAAAGTTGCCACTAGCTTATTTTTGGATTCAATTGGTAGCTAGAAGACTAGGAAATTGAGCATCCACATGGAAGGATTTGAATTTTGATATTATGATTCCACTAAAACGATCTCAAACCAAAATAATCCAGGCAAGGGTGTGACAAGGAAGGTGTTAGGCACCCTTGCCTGACTGTGTTGAGATACAGTCTCTACTGGGTGGGAGATAAAACTCTCAAAACAGAATTTTTGGCAAGATAATAAAAATTGTAATGAATAAATAAAAGAAAAACAGAGTCAAAAGCAAAAAAAAAAAAATGTGGCAACCTCCGTGATGGAAACTTCTTGTGCTCCAACAGGGACTCATTTTGCTAAAACTCCCCTCATGGAATCGATGCCATGAGGTTCAGAAGGGAATAAAGATTAAGCAAATCCTCCCTCCAGAAGATTACAAGAGCCATTGTTCAAAAACTAGCAGGATTAAGGCAATCTCCTTAGTCTATCACGGTGTGGTGGATTCCAAGTTCTTTAATCACAATTCGTTTCTCCTTTTCTCTCTCCTAACCTCTCTCTTCTTTTTTTTCTATTGAATTTCCCTATCTTTTTGAAGGATTTTCTAGTGGGTTTGGTGGGTTTCTAGGGAGGAAGATGAAGCAAGGAGGGGGTTAAGCTCAAGGCAACCAAAGACCGTTCTCTTGGAGGAGTATCTATATATAGAGTTTGAGGAGGATTTTTTGGTATTTTTGGGGAACTAAATGTGTGTTTCTAGTTGAAGTACCACGTGGAATCATTAGAAGGTTACATAGGGGAAAAGGGGTAGTAAAAGATGGCAAAAGATGCTGAGAGGGTTTTAAAACACAGAAGAGATGAAAAATTGGGTTTCTATGCGTGCGGAAATAAAATTCCATCAGATACAAAAACCCAAGAAATGAAAATGCAGGGTGTGGAAAATGAGCTGAGAACAAATATTAAGAGGGGTGGGGCCCCCAGGCTTAGGTATGGTTGGGTCCCATTGCGGTTACAAAGAATATGCATATTGAAGAGCGGGTGTAGCCAGTTTAGAGCTAACAATTGAAATTGGAAGAGTTGCAAGCAAAAGCTATGACACTCCTCAATGCTTCTAGGATGCTTATTGAGGGTTTAAAAGTGTTTTGAGCTGGAAAACTGGGTCCAAGGTGAGGACTTTATCCAAATTAGGTTTAATCCCTGCAAATCGACATCAAGTACAAGGCCCTCCAGGCTTGGCTCGAATAAAATAAATGATCTGGAGTGCTTGTATTAGGTGGAGTGTCTATGACCCACTTTTCGCTCAAGCATCATATGACTCATATTTGCTCATTCCAATATCACTGCCAATGGAATAATCAAATATTAATATACCTTAAAACGAGAACCAATAGAAGAAAACTTGGATGATTTTGACGTCTCCTCGGGTAGTGGAGGGAAAAGACCTGATACAAAAGAACACTTGGATGCACTCAACAAGTCTTGATGTTCTGGCACCACATAGTCTTTATTTTTGTCAAGAAAATGCTCAGATTGATACATGACCTGAAAATACATATGGATATTGAATAGAATGAAATTCAGTGGAAGTCACGTTATATAACATTTTGCTCCTACAGGGACCAAAATTCACCTCGCCAGCATAATGAGCAACGGCAAAATCCGTGCGCGACAGCTTTGGCTTAATAAAGCGCTTGTGAACTTTGAATGTCTGGTATAGCTTCTGAGCAAATGTTTCATATGTTGACTTCGGAAACATACTGGAAACCACCAAAAAAAAAAAAGTAGTAATTAAGAAATAAAGATGAATCCCGCAAAGATGAAACATAAACCCAGCATTTGGCAGACAAATTTATATAGAATTTTATCACTCTAAGGAAACATTCTCTAAAAAATTCAGATCATATTTCCTCAAAAAGAACCAGTAAGTAGATATCAGATCAAGGGTAAAGAAACACTATCCTACCAGGCTTCATCGAGAAGAGCAATGATTCCTCCAGGTTTCTGCAAAAGGGAATAACAGAGTAAAAACAAATGCAAAAAGCAGCATCCATCATCAAATGTATGTACATCAAATCCTAAAGCACTAGATTGAAAAAGATGCTTGTTGAACAATTCAAATTTGGCAAGTAACTCAAACAGATAAGTTATCATTCAAGTCAATATTCTATAAACGTCGCATCAAAATGCAACAAGGAAACTGAAGACTCCTTGAGCCAACTCAGATAGCCTAGAAAACTAGATAAAAATTTGCATTGGCCAAGCTGATAACCAGAGTGACTTTTCAATTTGACTGAAGATGATAAAGAAAAAGAAAAAGAAAAAAAAAAAAAAAAAGAGCAATTCAAAGTCATATCATGTTAGGGAATTATCTTAAAGGGCTCATGAATGAATAAAGCTAATCCTGGGCAATTTAGCATTTTCCCTGGGAAATGTACTTTAGAAAAATTAGCGAGGCCAAAGAAAGGCGAATTCTTTCTTAGGCCAAAATAATGTGGGACTAAAAGTTTTGAGTTATCAAAATAACTTTTTCTAGTTCAATAAACTACAATGATAATTTTACAATAAGCCAGCCCCATGTTTTCCAAAGCAACTATGAAAAGGAAAATTTCAAGCCAAAACCTTTTCAATAAGATCCAAGACATCTTGGTTATCAACAAACTCTATGTAGCTCCAGTCAATTTCCTCTTTGGTGTACTCTTCCTGCTCCATCTTAAACACGTGCTGAAAAAGTACAGAATACATGCATCTTATATGTAACCAAAAAAATAATAAATAAAGTTAATTGTGACCTGCACATAAATGGTACAAAATGATGCCTTACCTGGTTGAAATGTTGTTGTAGTTTCTCATTTGTGAAGTTAATACAGAACTGCTCAAAACTGCATGGTGTGAAATATTGAAAATTAACTAGCTCAAAATATGGTTATAAAATATTAAAATAAAAACTAAAAAAGACAGGTAGAAGTGGTTTTTTAAGCTTTGGATTAATATTTTCATTTAGTAAAGGTTACCTGTTGGTCTTAAAGCTTTCAAAACCATAGATGTCAAGGACCCCAATCAGAGACTTTGAGTTTGGATCTTGCCCAATTGAGCAATTAATTGTATCCACAAGCCTGTAGCAAAATGCTAAGCATTTTAATATCTGTTGTCCCTTGAGGTTCAAAAACCATATTCATGTAAAAAGAGGAATGAAACCAAATAACACATTGTACACCATGTCAGCATCCTACCAGCCAAACAAACGGGAGTATATAGTCTTTGCTAAACCATCCCTACTAACTGTTGCACCAAGAGGATCAAGAGCTCTCTTAATGACTTCTTCAGGGGTTACCATCACACGCTTACAGAGTGCATCTTTCAAGCCCTCAGGATCACACCTGAAATAATTATAAAACACAAGGATTACCAGATGACCAGAACCCAAAAGAAAGCATAGGAAGTACTGGGATTGAAATAGAGTACTTATCATACATGAGAAGTTCAGCTGTCATTTTGAGATGGAATTTAGATTTGTCATCTTTCAGAACTGATGAATCGACTTCCTCCCCCTTCGTAAAATCAATATTACCAAGATGAAGAATGGCCGCAACAACTCTGAAAATAGCATCCTGAAAAGAACTTGCATCAGCGAATGGAATTTAGATTAGTTCACTTTTTCTAAATCAGAAAAGCAGTTAGCAAAAGCCATACCTGTTCCTCTTCACTGATTCCAACAATATCCATAGCTCTCCTTGTGGCGATATAATCATGGGCATCACTCACACCAACAAGCTCATAGCAATTCGATTGGTTAAGATAGTGAAAAGATTTAGGGTCTCCCAACTTATACTTTTCAATATCCTTGGAAGTTTAAAAAAGAAAAACAATAAAAACTCAGTCAGAAAACTATAGCCAAACATACATGCAGGATAGTGATGGATTCGTAAATGCCTAGAAAATAGAATATCTATGTAATGGGTAGTATCCATCGTGAAAACACTTACTGCTGGTGGCGCTGCACAAAGAAGGTAAAAGCAATGGTAGTTACGTTCAGGATCAGAAATCTGGCAAACACGAGATCTCTCAAGAAGGTAGGTTCTGATAGCTGCCCCGGATATCCTTCCATTCTTATCAAATTGGATCTCAACAAATTTACCAAAACGACTGCATCAGTATATCTAAAAGAACATCAGTACAATACAACCAGTCAGAAATTACAGGAAATGTCGGACAAACATTAAAGACACCAACACTGTGTTTCCAAACAAATGACAGCCACTCGAAGTGACAACTTGGAAAATTATAGAAATGTTAAATGATGGGAAGTTCATTGTGATACTAATCTATTGAACACCTCATTGGATTCAAAGAGCAACAGACATCACATAGAAATAAATGCTTAGAACAGTATCTGACCTGGAATTGTTATTTCTAACAGTTTTAGCATTGCCAAATGCTTCAAGAACTGGATTCGACTGCAGTCACATCAGTCAATACAACATCAAATTCACTAAGAAGTGACAGTTTCAATGTATTGCAATTGAAAATAAAGGAAGAAAATCCATATAAAAGGATAGACAAAGCAAATTGAGCTATCTTGATTTACAACTAAAGTTAGCTCATGTATCTTACTTCCAGAACTTGTTGCTCCACAGTACGTCCTTCAGTTGCAACACGCCCACCCATATAGGCAAGATATCGCATAAGCATTTTTGTGGTTTCAGTTTTACCAGCACCACTTTCACCACTAACAAGAATGGAGTTGCTTTTTCCCTCATTAATCATTGCCCTGTTTCCAATGAATCATATATGTAAAAAAGAACATTCTAATGAAGAAACAATATGTTTCACTGCAAAACATGAGTATGATCTTACCTGTAAGCAGCATCTGCAACTGCAAATACATGTGGACTTAGCTCACCAAATCGTGCACCTTTGTACTGCTCCATCATGTGAGCATCATATAGATGAGGCAATCTTTGAAATGGATTGATGGCAATAAGAATATTTCCAGTGTAAGTCTGTATAATATCAAAGACAATATCAAGCACAGTCATAACTGTAACAACAAAAGATAGCATTAGCTAAAAAAAGCAAGGAAGGGGGGGGGGGGGGGGGGGGGGGGGGGACAGAATCTAAGAACAGCTTACGTAGATTTCATTGAGTCCATATCTAGTTGACAAATTCTGTAGAACTCCAGGTTCATGCAAATAGGAGAGCTTAGTCATGTCATCAACTCCACCAGGAGGAGCTTCCATATCCTTTGGGTAAATTTTTGATAGATTTTCAACAACCTGAACAGGATCAATGTGAAACGTCTGTCAGGTGCTACATGGAGTTATTAAATCAATCAATCAACCACTGAATCTCAGAGTTGCAACTTGCAACTGACACAATAATTCCTTTTCTTCTAGGTTATAGTCAGGTTTCAGTGGCAACTGATAGTCTGTATTTGAAAGAAGCAGTGTAGCCGAGAAAAAATAGGAATGATTGGTTTCTCCATTTGGACAGTAGTAACTAAGATGGAACTGCACAAAAAGTAAATCTGGCCACCGAAGCTTCATTTATTGGATAGAAGTGACTTTTCTCATGAAATAGATTGAATGGAAATAGGTAGAGAGGACAAACTCCTGGGGGGGTGGGGGGGTAGGCAGAGAAGAATTATGAATTATGTTTGAAGTCCGGCTACTGATATCAACAAAAGTCAGAAACACATGTTGATTACATTAATAGAAGATAAAACCCATTGTAGGGCCTGTTTGGCCGCAAATCTTCCATAAAAGGGGATTTGCTGCAAACCTGTTTTCCTAAGGTTAACTCACTGAAATACAATCGGATTAGTTTTCAGCAAGTGAGCTTTTTAGGGCCAATTTTGACAAGCGGGGGATTGGCCAAGGGTTTGCAAAAGTGCATACAAATGCACGGCACGGACTGGGGTTCTCAAAACGGCATTTAGGCGCCAAACGCCCCTTTGAAGGGTGCACCAAACTGGCATTATGCACAAAAATTGTAAAGTCACTTTTGAGAAAATTAAAATATAAGTATACTTAAACAAAATATGGAGGCTACAAAATCTTCTAAAAAGAGAAAGTGGAACAATGACGCTCAACTATAAAAATTGTGAAGCAGAATACTAGATATAAACTTGTAATATGGATGTGTAAATAAGAATTTCCCTCAAGCTGGTGCATAAATTTCATTAAACTTAGCTTGGAACAAATTCTTCCAGACTGACTTTGGCCAAATTCTTTCTTAAACACATTGCATGCTAGTAGAAAGACCTCATGTTAGGAATAGATACTTCATTCTTAGCAACTTTTTTCTCAAACAAAATGGCAGTCAACTATGATACACTCAATCATCTCATGGAAGACTTGATTACTAGCACTGTGAGGCATGGCCTAATTATCACAGTACAACTTCATCAGCCCTTCTACCCTGAATCCCAACTCCTTATAAAAGTTTTCAAACACACTAGCTCACACATAGTTTGTGCCATAGCTCTATGCACTTAACTTGGCAGCTACATTTCTTACTTTTCCATGTAAGCAAATTTCCTCCTAAAATGTGTAGCATTCAGTGCTAAATCTCCTACAATACAGAGATCCAATCAGATCTCATTAGAACAGCTCTCAACAAGAAGACTGTTCGGACTATGGAAATTTCCCCATCCCAGCACTCCATTGAGACGCCTCAAAATACATATCACTGCATCCAAATGTTGCACCCTGAGAGCGATGGATTTTCTAAAGGAAAAATGTAAACTTCCAAGATAACAGTGCCATTTCAAGAAAACATCACATATAATCACAGACAGTAGGAATGAGTGAAGAATGGACCTTTTAAAATATAAACACATGCCTGTAGCTTTGAATCAGGGAGAATGTGCTACAGAAAATGAACATACACCAGTTCTAACAGAAGTAAGCTAAAGGAATGTGCACTTGGAACCATAATCAGTCTACATACCGTTTTCCCATTAGCAGTCTGAATTTCAGCTTCTTCACCACTAATCCGAGAAACTTGCCCATCAACCCAGGCTAGTTCTTGATCTTCAACCCATACATGAGAACCCACTATAATGTTCACTCGAGTGCCCTGCAATGGTTAAGTTTCATGAAGAAACCAGAACATTAACTAGTGTATGTAATTTTCTGAAATCAATAAGATGGTAGCCGATACACTGCATTCATACTGGCAAATGCATACACATCCACATCAGTTATACATAAACACCTATTATCTTAAGTTAACAAATTACCAATTTCCTAGAAGAGTAAGATGAAAAGAATCTTCACCACTTAGATGCAAAAACGTTGGTAAACAACAATGCTTAGAAGTTAAAAGATATTCAGACCCACCACATTACAATTCAATAACCTTACAGCATTTCTATTGATCTCTCCAAGTAGTTCTCTCCGCTTGAATTCATGTGTTCCATTGTGTGTGTGTGTGTGTGTGTGTGTGTGTGTGTGTGTTTTCTTTCTTTCTTTTTCTTTTTTTTTTCTTTTTTTTTGGTTTGGCGAGCAAGCAACAAAAATTTTATTAAGAGAAAGCAGAGAAATACCAAATGGGCAAGGCTGCCCCCATTGTTATCTCTTCATGGCATTGCTACTTTGTCAACCCATCCACATTTGTATAGTTGTCTTCTTATTTTCAATTATTTTGTGTTCTATGCTCCCATCAAAACATAATATCTACAAACATTTCATTTCGAATTTGAAGCCAGTCTATCACGTGCTTCTATTTTAATTTCTGAGATACATTTATTAGCAGCAGTTTGGCTCATTACATATTAGGTGTGATGTAAAGGCACTAGGCAAATTTGAGGCACATTGCAAGGACCTCAAGCACTGGACAACACCTGGAAACTCTAGGCACTTTTTTGTTGTTTTCAAAATAATTTATATTATATACAAAAATTTGTTAATAGCTATAGCTTTAAGACCAATTCTATGCTGATATACACACATACATACGCATATATATCATTTAAATGAGCTTAAAATTGATGCATACAGTTTCCAGTCCCTGAAACTTAACTCCCACTCAAATATAATTTCATGTATGAAATGAATCATTCAAATAAAAAGTTCAATTACGAATTCGGAGCTATATGGATCACGGAAAATAATCAATTAAGCAGTTAAACCACTCGAATGAATCAAATTATGATCCATAATCATAGAAGACCCAAATCCATCCCTAAAACTCCTTTTTAGTCTTCCAAAAAACGTTTCAAAGAAAAAACACAATAATTTGGCAAATTTAGAGATGTTGGATGTTTCCTTGGAAAGTTTAAGTTTCCAATTAATAAATAAATAAAAATGTCTTCCATTTGTTGCACATCACCAACAGAAGCATGAATAACCAACAAAAGATCGATCTAGTGATCCTAGAACATCAACAACAGAAAATGTATTGGAAAAATATATGGAAAAATTGTATTTCCAAGAACCCTAGATTTCTATCCAAGATGCATAAGGAATATGCATTTAATAAGGTAGGCGTGCGTGCGTCGTGCGTGTGTGTGGGTTGCTAGTGTTGAGGGCCAAATATTGCATATTATCCTCCATTTATAACTTGGTTTTATGAACATGATAACGCTTAATGTTTTATTTTAATCATGTTTGTGTTACAAGGTGAATTTAAGAGCTTGGATTGAAAAGGATGCTAAAAGCGTAGATTTAACGCTCAAGAATCACCAAAGCCAAGGATGGATCTTATGAGACTAAGAATGAAGAATTCACAAGCCAAAGATCCAAGAAAACCAAGTGAGGAATGAAGAGCATTGAAGACTTGAAGTGAAGAAAAGGAACCCTAAAAATCTGCCTCCTTCGACTAGTCGAAGATTCCTCAACTCGAACTCCAGCGACAAAATCCTCTAAATTCCCGTCATCCTCGACCAGTCTAAGGCTACGCAGATGTTTCGACAAGAAAACAAATGCGTAGATTTGGGGGATTATCTTATCTAAACATAACAGAGAAAGAGTATTTGAAACTATCATCACACTTTATTGATACTGAGTTCATTTACATCCTTCTAATATTCCTTGATTCTAAGATAGATTATTCGGAATAAAGGAATTATTATGAGTTCAACTGTCATAGTCAAATATAAAATTTGGCAGCATTTCGTCAGTGATTTCGGTAATCTCCTAAGACTTAGGAGGAATATGCTCTTCTGCTGATTATTCTCCTTTAGATTTGATCAGAAGAAACTTGAAGACTTCAACCATTTCGGCAGCATGACGGCCCCTTATCTTCATAGACTGCAGAGTAGTCTGGTTGCGCGGACCCGCACAACGAATATCGGTTGCGCGGACCCGCGCAACCCACCGGAGCTTCCTCTCCTACCTTCAATCTTCCTCCTCGCTCTACTTCCTCTCCAAAATCTTCAATCCGTCCAAATGAAGGAGGGGAGGGGGTAATTATAGGCCCTCACACGTGTGGGACCTCGATTTTGGTGCCATGGGACCCACCTTTCAATGCCTTGAACCTTTTCACAAAGAACCAGTCCTGAATTCCGTTGTGCGAACCCGCGCAACCCACCGGACATTGGTTGCGGGGACCCGCGCAAACCACCCTCAAGTTACTTCATTCTTCTTCTTTTCCGATTTTCTTTCTATCTCTTAATCTTCTCTTGCTTCAATCATTTCTTCATCACCATTTTTTATGCCTCAACAGCAAACAGCACACGGACTGTGTAAATTTGAGGCGGTTTCCGGATTTTTCTAACTCGGTGCGAAAGTTAGAGTTGCAAAACTATAAATAGGAGTCCCTAGGATGTTCCTAAGCATCTTCTAGGGTTTGAGGAGTGGAGCAAAAGGGTGGAGTTGTCGTTCGGGAGTTTTTCTTCTTCTTCCTTAGTTGATATTTTGTTTAAGAGTCTTTAGTTTAGTCATGTCTATGGTTAGCTAGGGCTAAGAGGTGAAGCCTGTAGCGTGATTGGGATGTTTGCTTTGTTTTGATTCATGTTTTGTTGAACTCTCTTGGATTCTAGTTTGATTATGAAGGAATATTTTTAGTTTTTAATGGTTTGTTGTGACAAATTACAATAGATCTGCGATAGCTTAAAATATCTTCTTTTCCTGAATTGAGATTGTGAAATTAGGAAATCATGTTGTTCACCATCGTCTTTTGGGCATGGTAGGATGATGGAATCCTTCCTAACCTTCACAATTCTCTTATGATTGGTTGTGCGATTGGTAAATCCTGTTGTTTGCCTCGTCTCCTAGGCATGGTTGGGTGATGGAATCACTTCCAAATCCTCACAACCCTCATCCATTGATGATTAGATCCATGAGAAATTCAGAGATTTGACAAATCTCTTCTTACCAATTGGATAGGATAGGACTCTGATTCCAGTTGTGTCCTTGAATCAAGCAAGGTAGCCTCCCAATTGCTATAAGTGGATCCTTGGAAACCCTAGTTACCACCTTTGAATTTGTTAGTTTTAATCACTTTATCACAATTACTCTCTCAATTAATCCAAATTTAGGTTTACATCTTCTTCTAGTTCTAGTTCTAGTTACTTTCAGAAGACACACAAGTTCAGTCCTTGTGGATTCGACCTCAGTCTCACCGAGATTATTACTACATCGCGACCCTACACTTGGGGTTGTGAACAGCTAGCTAGCCTGATTTTTTGCCCGAAGTCAACTTCACACTGATGCTCACATAATGGAAAGCAGACTAGGCAACATTAAATCCACAGCATAGCTGGTTGCAAGGAGAATCCAGGACCAAGGCGAGCCACTCAAGCATGGAAGAATTAAATCCTCAGAATATGATCGACAAGCAACTTAAGGGGATTCCAATTCGAACTTCTTCTTCCTTTCCTCTCAAAGGGAATTCAAGTTCATTTCATTCAACAACCTTTTTTTTTTTTTTTTTTGCTAGCTTGTTAGTACACCCCACTGTCAGTTCACACTTCACTGTTAGCCACCCCCACTAGGGATCGATACCAAGACCTTAGTGTTGAAACGAGGTATCTTTCACTCAGTCTACCACTTAGTCAAAGGGAATTCAAGTTCATTTCATTCAACAACCTAACTCCTTATAATGCATAGCAAGTATTTATACTAAACCTAAAACCTAATCAATATACCCTTCATTCTCTATCCTAGTTCTAATCTAAGCGCTTCATTCTCTATCCTCCTAGGTCAAATAGCATAGATACGGAAATTTGGTTCCTTGTGGACCATGATCATGGTTTTTTTTTTTTTTGTTAGCTTGTTAGTACACCCACTGTCAGATCACACTTCCTTGTGGACCATGATCATGGTTTGTTAGCGATGCTCGGTGTGGCAAGTTTGGGCACTTGGACACTGCTACTTTATAGGATTTTGTCATGCTAACACTTAGGGACACTTGGACACTCTTGGACATGACATAACACTTCAATATTTGTATGGACAAAGTGTCCTAGTGATGTCATCGAAAAGTGCCTTGAGTTTGACACTTGACATGAGGCTTCCAATCATTTTTCTGCACAGATTTCACTTTTACCTTCCTCAATTCTTTTTTGTTATGTAATTTTGTTTTGTCAAGCCAAAGATCTCTCCCTCTGAGCCCTCGAGCTTGCCACCATTCTCTTGTTCTTGAAGATTACCCATAAGGACTTCCTTTCTACACTCCAATTCATTCCACTATAGATACCATGACCCATATAACAAAAAGTACATGCTTTCATGTTCTTTTTGTTCTTTTGCTTACGTTTTAAAGTGATGTTCATAAGAACTGCTAGTTCTTGAGATAACTAATCATGATTTTTTATGTTTCGTTAATCAATTATTTGCTAGTTTAAACTACAAGTAACTTGTTTCTATTGGAACTGCATGAATAGTCTTTCTAATTTCTATTGTATTTAATGATTGCATTGCTTATTTAATTTTTTTTATTTACTTAAGTTATTATTTATTTGTGTACAGGAGTGTCCCTGTGCCTAGATTTTTTAAGTTTGTCGTGCCGGACAATTTTGCACTCACGACTCCCCGCTAAAAGACGCTCATACTCTAGTTTTTATTTTAAGAAAGCTTTAATATGAAGTATATGCCGTCATAACTGTCATAACAGATTATTGTTGATACAAACACAGTCCACAATGTAATTTGATCTCCTTTGACAACCATCCATTCTTAATCTATGTTTGCTTGAGATTAGAACACATCCATCACTGATGAAAGTTTATAGACCAAAACCTCACTATAACTCCCATTGAACCAAATCAGCTTCCTTGGTGACTTCCTCACAACCAACTAGGATGCACCATCATTGTTGATATAGTGCCTTTAATCTGGTGCAGTGATGTTTGGTCAACTGACGAATTCTTGGGTCGATCAAAGCACACTGTGATGTTCCCAGTCGAACGAGATCTGTTTTGGTTAACCGAGAAACTCTGTTGATGTCTCGGTCGACCGAAGGTGCAACTGAGTAGAATGCATAAGTGCACGGTTTTGTTTCTAATTCTGTACGGGGGTTATATAAACTGGGTTAATATAGGATTAGGGTTAATGAGATCGACAGAGCTTGTGAGTCAAGGGTTTTGAGAGGGAGAAAACTAGGGTTTTCACATATGTAACTTGTTCCATCTCTTGTAACTCTTTGTTCATAGTGGATTGTTTGTCGCTTGGTACCGTGGTGTTTGTCGCTTGGTACCGTGGTTTTTTTGAATTATGAAGGTTGAAGATGAAAATCATCCTAATTCAATAAGTGCAACACGCACTCATTGGGAAAGCGAAACATCTTGAATAGATAAAAAAAGAGGATTGGGAAGAACTTGATCGAAGGGCAACTAGCACAATCCAATTGTGCTTGGCCGATGAAGTCCTGTATAATGTCATTGATGAGAAGACTACCGCGGGCCTATAGGCGAAGTTATGGAGCATCTACATTTCGAAGTTGCTCTCCAATCGGCTATTTCTAAAGAGATAGTTATACAATCAGAAGATGGTGGAAGGGTCGGATCTCTTTGAGCACATCAACACCTTCAACAAACTAATTTGCAAACTGACAAACAAAGAGGTGAAGATCGATGAAGATCGAAGAAGACAAAACCCTAATTTTGTTAACGTCTCTTCTGGATTCCTACGAGTATCTAGTGGATACTTTGTGCCATGGTAGGAATACCTTCGACCTTGATACCATCGTTATCTCATCCCTTCAGTTAAAGCAGTTGAGAAAGAATATCAGTGGGTAAGGTACTTCTACGGGTGCACTGGTTGTCAGGGGAAGATTGTCTGAGCGAGAGGAGGGGAAGTCACGATCGAGGTCCAAGGAAAAGGGCAAAGGAAAGTTGAAGTGTTGGAATTGTGGCAAGACGAGACATGAAGGACTGTACAAATCCCAAAACCTAGAAGGATAAGAAATCAGATGATTCACCGAAGAAAGTCAATTCAGCGGAATCCAACGAGGGGATGAGTGGTTATGACGTATTGTCTGTGTCCAAAGTCGGACACTTGTGTAAAGAGTGGATTTTGAATACGGTGGCATCATACCACATGTGTCCTCATCGGAGTTGGTTCACCACGTACAACGAATATGATGGCGATCTGGTTCTTATGGGCAGCGATCATACATGTAAGATTATCAGAATTGGTTTGGTTCGCATCAGAATGTATGATGGGGTGGAGCGTACTCTAACCGGTGTGAGGCACGTTCCGGATTTAAAGAAGAATTTGATATCTCAGCAAGCTCTTGAGGCAGTCGGATGCAAATTCGTTGGCTACGAATGTGTCCTAAAAGTTTCTAAAGGGGCACTCACAGTTATGAAGGCACAGCAAAGCGGAAACCTTTATAGGTTGATCGGGAGCACTATATCGGGCGAAGCTGCAGCGTCTGTAGCAGAATCCACGTCAGCACATGTCTGTCATGCGTGCCTAGGCCACATGAGCGAGCGCGATATGAATGTACTTCTTGATCGTAGTTTGATTCCTAGCTTTAAAATTTTTTATTTAGACATATATGAGCACTGCATGTACAGGAAATAATCAAGTTGGAGTTTTAAAACCAGGAAGCATGTTAGTAAATGACAACTTAACTATGTGCACTCGGATGTGTGGGGGCCGTCAGTTGTTTTTTCTGGATGAGGGTCATCATTCTTTGTCACATTCATCGACAACTTCTCTAGAAAGGTTTGAGTTTATTTCATGAAACATAAATTCGATGTTTTCGCCACTTTCAAAGTATAAAAAGCAATGATCGAAAAGCATACAGGGAAAAAAATTGAAAATTATGAGGACAAACAACGGCGAAGAGTTTACATCCAAGGAATTTAATCAATATTGCAAGAATTAGGGGATCGTGAGGCATAAAACAGTGAGGCACATACCAAAGAAGAATGGTGTGGTTGAACGTATGAATTGGACTCTTTTAGAAAGAGGCTGAAGTATGTTAAGTAATGCTAGGTTAGGCAAGGAGCTATGGGTTGAGGCCTTTAAAGCGGCTTGCTATTTAATGAATCGATCACCATCTGCGCCGATTGATTGTAAAATTCCATATGAAGTATGGAGCAGTCAGGAAGTTTACTACTCAAGGCTGCAGATTTTTTGTTGTGATGCTTACTCTCGTGTTTCATTAGTTGAGAAAGATAAGCTAGGCCAAAGGGCTAAAAAGTATACTTTTGTTGGCTATGAAGATAGCGTGAAAGGATATAGATTGTATGACCAGGTTTCACGCAAGATCATATTCAGCCGGGACGTTAAGTTTGATGAGGGTTCATTGTTCCACAAGGACGAGCACAAGGTAACAAAAAAAAAAAAATGACAATTGATGTTGAAACACTTGAAGAAGCTGAGCCGCAAACAGAGAGACAAGAAGAGGTGGTTGCACCACCTATTAGGAGAAATATACCAAGGGATCGCAGAGTACTGTTGAAATACAGGGTTGACTCAAATGTTGTGTTTGCCCTCATTACGAATTAGGGAGGTCCATCTACTTTCCAGGAAGCATTAGAAGACAGACGTAGAGAAGTGGATGGCGGCGATGCATAATGAGATGGATTCTCTATATAAGAACGAAACGTGGGAGCTGGTGGAGCTACCCGTTGGGTGGAAAGCAATCGAGTGCAAGTGGATTTTCCTCAAGAAATGGGATAAGTACAAGGCGAGACTAGTTGTGAAGGGTTGTGCTCAAAAAGAAGGCATCGAATTCGATGAGATATTCGCACCTGTGGTCAAGCAAGTATCTATCATATTCATATTAGCATTGGTTGACCAATACAATCTAGAATTAGAACAATTGATGTGAGGACTGCATTTCTACACGGGAAACTAGAAGAGCAGATCTACATAAAGCAACCTAAAAGATTCGAGGTATAGGGAGCGGAGAATAAGGTTTGCAGGTTAAAGAGGTCGTTGTACAGTTTGAAACAGTCGCCTAGGTAGTGGTACAAAAAGTTTGATTCTTTCATGTTGAGTCAGCGGTTTATCATAAGTGAGTTTGATCATTGTGTCTACTTCAGCTCACTAAGTGATGGCAAATTCGTTATTCTAGTATTGTATGTTGATGATATGCTTATCGTCAGCCATAGCATATTTGAAATCACCATATTAAAGGCTCAGTTATTCAGAACATTTGAGATGAAAGATCTGGGGGCTGCAAAAAGGATTCTTGGCATCGACTTACACAGAGACAAGGAAATGAGTAGGATATGGTTGCCTCAGGAAAAGTATCTTGAGATGGTCTTGGACAAGTATGGACTTGATAAGGCTAAACCGGTTAACACACCCCACGCTACTCACTTTTAGCTTTCTTCGAAGCAATGTACTAAGACAGATGAAGAAAAGTGGTATATGTCTCGTGTACCCTTCTCGAGCACGATTGGCAATCTTATGTATGCCATGGTTTGTATTAGACCAGATATTTCACATGCAGTGGGTGTTGTGAGCATATGCATGTCAAACCCCGACAAGCAACACTAGGAGGCAATGAAATGGTAATTTTGTTACGTACGTGGTACAATGGACAACGTCTTGACATTCAGTAAATCTGAGGAGAGACTCGTAAGTTATGTGGAAGTGGATTATGTTGGTAATGTGGACAATAGAAGGTCGAGTTTTGATTACTCGTTTGTGTTAGCGAGTAGAGTGATCAGTTGGATATCAAAGCTTCAGTCTATGATTGCTCTTTCCACAACCAAAGCGGAATATATGGCAATGACGGAAGCATTCATGGAGGTTGTTTGGTTAAAAGGAATGATGAATGAGTTGGGGTTTCAGCAGGAAATCGTGCATGTGTATTGTGACATTAATAACGAAAGCACGATTAATTTGGCGAAAAACTCAATATACCATTCCTGGACTAAACACGTTGATGTTCATCATCATTTTATCCAGCAGATACCAGAGGAAGGCGGTGTTACTCTTAAGAAGATTCACATTAGTGAAAATCTGGTAGACATGCTTACGAAGGTGGTTCCTGCAGAGAAGTTCATGTTTTTCTTAACTTCTCTGGGCTTAGCAAAAAAGGAATGTAGACGGAGTGTGCACGAGAAGCGACGATGATGGTGCTACTATGAAAAAGAGTAGAGATGGTGATAGCAACTTAGAACAATGGAGCTGGAGGATTAAGCCACAGTGGAGACTGTTAATATAGTGGCTTTAATCTGGTGGTGTTGTTCGATAGACCGAGGAATTCTTAGGTCGACTGAAGCACATTGATGTTGCCGGTCAACCAAGATCTGTTTTCGGTTGACCGAGAGACTTTGCTGATGTCTTGGTCAACCGAAGGCGCAACCAAGTGGAATGCGTAAGTGCGCAGTTTTGTTTATAATTCTATACGAGGGTTATATAAACCAAATTAATACGGGACTAGGGTTAATGAGATCGAGAGAGCTTGTGACCCAAGGGTTTTTTGAAGGAGAAAACTAGGGTTTTCACATCTGTAAGTTGTTCCATCTCTTGTAACTTTCTGTTCATAGTGGATTGTTTGTTGCTTTGTGCAGTCAGTGGCTTTTTCCCACAAGGGTTTTTCCATGTAAAATTCGTGTATTCTCCATGGTTGCTTGAATTTTTCTTTCCCTATTGCATTGTGTGATTCCGTCTGAGGTTGCTTCCGGCTCGTCGCGTCCCCAATAATCATGTCAACATCTTCGGGTTCTTCATTAAAATCACGCTCTATACTCAATAGGTCCCTCATCAAAGATTGGTCTTGTTGGGATCCTTGTCAGAGAATGATCCTTGTTGAAGTCCATGTACACATCCAGCTCCTTGTCGAAGATAAGAGTTGTGTTAAGATCCAACGCTCCAGCATGTACATCAGGCACCACTTCTTAAATGAAGAGATCCATGAAGGTTTGTGGGATATTGGAGACAGTAAAAGGGCTAAGATCTTCCACCCAATCATGTGCATTGTTTAATGGACTACGACGTAGGTTGTTAGACTAGCAGCCAATGACACCAAATCTTCAAGTGTCAAGTTACTTGATGCGCTCAACAATTTATATGCTTGTCATTGTAGCCATTTGATCTCATTGCATTGAGCCATTGCCTTGACTCCCCATTGAAGCAACTTGATCTCTTTGACCATTGGCTCATGAGCATGAATAGGTAATGTCGTATGAATTGATTTTGGGAAAATTGTGGCGTAGGTTCGATGATTGGTTGGTGGATGGTGGCAACTGTGATTTTGAGTGATGAATAGGTAAGGTCGTGATGGGGTGCATGGCTTGGGTTCATATGCTATGGCAAATTGTGCCGAAAAAGGGAACGGAAATGGAAACAAAGTTGTTAGGGGTGAGGTTACCATTCGGAATTCATCGAATATATAGCATTCAAGGCTATAGTCAACCCCTCAAAGGTCTTCTATGTTGATCCTCCAACCTTTTCGCAAACGGTCGTCATGTGTTGTTACAACTCTCCAACCTCTGTGAATATTTACGCGAGTCAAACAAATCATCAAACACTATATGCACATCTCCAAACACCTAGCGTTCAAAGGAAACATACACCAATCTTACAACTCGTTGAACAAAATTATGGGATTTGCAATTTCCTACCCATACTGATTTGGAATCTAATCAAGCAACCTATCGTACACCACCAATCGAACTTTCTTTGATACCAACAAAAGTCAAAATAGGAAGAAAATCCACATTGCCATTAGCTACAAGTGAGAATTCTAGACCCTAAAAGGCAACTCAAGAACGAAATAATGAAATCTTCCTAAATTGAGGGATCCACATGCGACACAAGAGAAGATCCAATCCAATTTCCAAAACAAGAGAAGGGGATTCCAAGCAAACCTTCTACTACCTTCTTCCTCAAAGAGAAATTTCCTTTTATCCAACTACGGAATTCCTTACACTGCTCTAATAAATTTCAACCTAATCAATCTAGACCCTTCATTCTCTATCCCAATTCTAATCTCAGCCATACAATGATTAATATGAAGTAAAAATACTAAAGCGCCCTTAATACTAAGGGGACATTTGGCGTAGGGTATTAGATGGGATTAGGTGGGATAGAATTGCATTTAGTTACGTGCAATTCCATCCAGCATTTGGAGAGGATGGGAAAGGTTGGGATTAGGTGGGATGGAATTGCATTTAGTCCCATGGAATTGCAATTGGTCCCATGCCGGATTTCCGTGGATTTTGAAGTCCACTACACATGTGGGCCCCACATTGATGCATGCGTTTATCCTTGTTGTCCATCCATAGACACCATTTACATGTGACATTCTGGTTATATATGTGTACAAGTGAACGACATCCGTTGTGAATTGGGTCCGTTGATTACAATTCCATGGTCCACCAAACATAATTTTGCTTAATCCGGTGTTTTCCTATAGCAAAAATTCTATACCAAACATGGGATTGGATGGCTACAATACCATGGTATTTCCATATATGCAATTATTGTGCAATAATGATGTTAATCCCATCTAATACAATTCAGTACCATTCAATTCCACGGACCAAACACGCCCTAAGCAAATGAAGTAAGGTAGGATTTACATTGTAGATTGAAATGCAGCTCGCCAAGGGACCGGAACCTATAAGACTCACCCCATATAGGTTCATGTTGGTCAATTTTGGTCCTATATCAATACAGTGACTTATTTTGTTTTCGGACTGAAAACATACTGCCTGGATGACACTGGGTGGTCTCAGATGATATTCAAAGCGACCAAGTAGGTTCATCATAGATATAGTGACTTGTTGGGTGGCACCAGAGATGGAAGCCACAGCATCACTAGTTGGTGGAAATCCAATTTCTGCCAGCCAGTGACACCAGCAACAATAGTGAGCCCCCCGATGAATGGCCTGGATGCGTATAGCTTGAGAAGATGGTGGAGCAGCTGACCAATGGCTCTTTTCGCCCACTTAATTGACACCCAGATGCAGTGCCCAGTAGGACCTACAAGTGACAAGACATTTGCTGTCCTCCCAGGTATATAAAATGATTCACATGCATAGCTTCAGAAATCTGGTTCATTGTGGACCATGATCATTGTCTGTTTGGTGATGCTCAGTGTGCCGAGTTTGAGCCCTGATGCACTGCGCATCAGGAAGGCTCAGACATCCCATAGTAGTGCCATTTCAGGACGTGTGCTGCATGTAAAGCACATGGGGGCCAAGCAAATAGCAGGCATGTAGTTGCCTATTGAAACATCAGATTAATAAAGCAAGAGTTCATTACATTTATAAATAACTTAATTAATTAAATAAATAAAATAAAAAAACACTTTAATTTGTACAAGGAGAGAAAATCAAGAAACTTCTTACTACATTAAAATCTAACTAAGATAAAGAGTGGAAAGGTACAGTCATCTAGAAAGATGGCGGATCTACATAAATGAATTTGTCGCAACAAATAATAATAATAATAACGAAAACTCAAACCTAGATTGCGAATGACAACAGAAAAGAAAGAGGCATTATAACCTAAACGTAGTCAAATTACGAGTGCGTTTGGTTGCACCAAAGATCACGAGATTTTGCACCAAATTAGACGGATTAATCATGATATTTGGTGCAACCAAACGCACCGTAACCAAGAAGAGGAATCCAATGCATAAGCAAAACCTACTTACCATCTTTAACTACCGAAAAAAGCCGATCTGTGTAGAGATTTCACGTTCGAGGAGCAAATCGTTTCAATTGCAGGATATAAATGTCAGAAATTCTCCCGAAATCAAGCAAGTCCGAAGCTACAAATCATCGAATCCGCCTTCAAGATCGCACCGGCAATGCATTTCTCCCGTACTTCTGCAAAGGAAAGATTCGTGGACGGTTCTTCCATTCGACAATGGCAGCGCATTGCCGGAACAGGGCGAGATCGCACCGAGGAACGTACCCTCGAGATTCGGAGAGGGAAAGAACGGAAAGAGAGAGAGAGAGAGAGAGAGAGAGAGAGAGAGAGAGAGAGAGAGAGAGGAATGAGAGAGGAGATTGTTGGAGTGTGAGATTTCCGAAATGCAATTTTCTGTTATCTCCTTTTCTTCCTCAATTTGTAAATCGTGGCGTAGCGTTTGTGGTCGCGCCATTTTTCAACTTCAGCAAACGCCGCTTCTCTCGAGCTTTGGTTTCCAAATTCTCGGAAATTCGTGGCTCTTCTCTTCTTCTTCTTCTCTTCTTTCTCTTATAACTAGGAATCAAGCGCTCGAGTCTTAATTATCAGCTGCCTTCATAGATAAAAACTTTGATGCTCTGGCGGAGTATGACAGATGATACTCAGGCAATTATAAATTACTCAGAATTTGCATAGATGGAATTCAAATAATTCAAATTAAACTGTCCAATTTGTAAGTTCTATATTAGATGTATTCTGAAAAAAAAAAAATTATGCTTATTTGGTTAGATGACTATCTGATTTGTGGACATTTATCCAACGGTTTAAATGAAAATAATAACTTGCGGTGCTCTTTCCATAACCATGTGTTCAATAATCAGAGGCTATTATTGTTCAAATATTCTAATTTCCGGATTTTGATTCATTTATACTATGTAACACAATTTAGTCGGTTAATATGTGCTACGTATGCAATTGCCTGTGTATCGTTCATCACGCACAGCCGGAGTATCAAATAACTCCCCGCGCTTATATGGTACTGGTACCACTACCAACCCAGCTTGTAGCGGTACTGGGATCTCGTGGGACCCACATCGTACATCAGATCCACACCGTCCATCAGATGAAACCTTCCATTTTACGTAATTAGGAAAAAATAAGACCGAATTGATACTCATGTGGGAAATAACTTAAGGAATAGTTGGTAGGGGATGCTCAACCAATAAAACCTTTATCACCGAGTTTATGGTCGGCCCTGTTGTCTATACACCATTTAATACATTCGCAGACGATCCCCACTAGGATGAAGGGATACACAAAATATTAGATGATTGAAAAATACAAGTGGACCACAGAACGTGAATTTAGTGGACCTAGACATCGTTTTAAATATTCCCTGTCTTACATGGCACCTTAATTTTGAATTGGCCTGAGATTTCGTTTCTACGGTGAAAATGAAGGGAAAAACATGATGGACGGGGTAGATCGTAGGTACGGTTGAAGTGGGCCCCACAAGCCTGGTAGATGGGGTGTTACCGGTACTGTGTGAGCTCCACTCCTCCTATTTTACTTCCCCACCGTTCAAAAACTAATGATGACTCTTCAAACGTGCACGTGGCATAGTTGTACAGAGTTACAGACCATCCAAATTGATGGCCCAGTTTTGGATGTATAATAAATCAAAATATACACTTACAAGATGTTTGTTACCCATCTGATTTCGCCGTTATAAATTTTGGGCCACTAGCTATTTTAATTTTGACCATCCATTTGATAGCCATCAATTGGATGGTTACCGTCATTTGATCACCGTAATTTTTGAGGTATGATCCGTCCAAAACATGCTCTGCAATTTGGATGGTTTGGATGAATGTGTACAAGCTCCACGTATGAGAATGATGAATCAGTACCATTGTCAGAAGGGTAGTAATTGGACGGTTCGATTATGATCTGAGAATGCAGAAAAACCCATCTACTCTGGATTAGATGGCTGATGGCCCCAAGTGGCCAAAACTGTCATTTTAGTGTTAAGTAGGGTCCATTTTGGTGGGACCTTGAAAAGACCTTTGATTTCAAATTTGAAAAGTAGCGCCAAACAAACAGCTATAGCTAAGAAGGAGCAGGAAACGGATCGGCTACCCCGCCACCAGCCAATGGCTGGTGGTGGGTTCTCTGTGGGCCCCACCATGATGTATGTGTTTCATCCATGCCGTCCATCTATTTATTTAGATCATTTTATTTACAAGACAAAAAACGAGGTATATCCCAATCTCAAGTGGACCACATTACAGAAAACAGTGTTGAACGAACAATGACCATTAAAAAAAATTTGGGGGTCATAAAAGTTTTGGATCAAGCTGATCTTTGTTTTTCCCATCATCTGGGGGTCTGCATGACCTAATCAACAGATTGGACGTTGAATAAACAGTATAGTGGGCTTCAGGAGGATTTTAATGGAAGATATCCAATCATTATTGTTTTCCTGTGGTGTGGTCCACCTGAGATTTTTATCCTTCTAATATTTTTTATAAAGCCTTAAAATGATCTATAAAAATGGATGAAATGCATACATGGGGGGCCCACAGATCACCACGGATTGGATCGGGCATAGATTGGGTGCTACCCCCGCCAGGATCCTGTCGGGGCCCTGTGGGGTCCACCGAGATATATACGTTTTATCCAGGAGCGGATCGGCTGTTGTACGTCACACCAGCTATACAGTTGCTGTAGATACGTGTCGTGCGAAGACAAGCACTGACACTCCTTGAACTCCGAGTTGTACGAACGGTTCAAAGGAGATCAAAGTTACATAGCCCCACTGTGATGTATTTATTATATCTACACTGTTCATCTAGTTTTAGAGATCATTTTAGAGCACTATACAGAAAATGAATCTTATCCAAAGATCATATGGACAACACCACAAATAGCAGTGGAGATAGTGATTTTCACCGTAGGACCCACCATAACATTTATTTTCCATCCAATCTTTTCATTAGGTCAAAAGGACCTAAATGAAGAGGAAAAACAAATTTCATATTTATCCAAAACTTTTGTGACCCCAAAAAAGGTTTAAATGGTAGACGTTCAATCCCCCACTACTTTTTTCAATGTGGTCCACTTGATTGTTAAATCTATCTTATTTTTTGTCTCAAGCCTTAAGACGAGCTCGCAAAATGGATGGACGGTTTGGATATAACACATACCTTATGATCAAACCCACAGAACTTGCTGACGTCAATACAGCAGTTATATATCTGGTGTGAGGTATACCAACCAATCCACTTCCATTTTATCCACACTGTTTAGAGCTGGGCATCAGTCCGAGTCGGATCGAATTGGGTCTAACTTGATCTGATCCGAAATTTCAATGGCCTGACCGAACTCAATCCAATCCGGGACCGAGTCCAGGTCACCTGACTCGAACTGATCCGAAATGTACACGGCCTGATCCGATTCGAGTCCGACTCGGTCAGGAAAACCAAGTCAAATCGGATTGGGCACTGTTCAGATCGGTCCTGATTTAAATGTTTTAAAAAATAAATAAATTACTAGGACATCTTGGTACATGCAATCCTTCCCTGCTTTGACATTCGCCTTGATCAATGCATGATACATCTCTCTATTCAATACTGGAATCACAGCACTCAACAAACGCACGAAAGCTTTTGTCCCTTCAGCATCACCTTCGTCACCCAACCAACCCAACACACTAAGAACCACCCTCTTGTTTGGCCTCCATCCTTCATTCACTGGAAATATCGAAATCACCCTCTTCATATATTCCATCGCCTTCCCCATCTCACCCTTCTCTACATACCCTGATGCGATGATCCCAAAACTATTCGGTATCAGGGTCCGCCCCTCCTCTACCAACCGTTCGATCATAGCTTTTAACAGTAATCGATAAGGAGCACATTGGGGACACGGAAAACATAGCCATTTCCAAACATCTCCCACTCTTTCAGCAATGACTCGGCCTCTTCTAGCTCGCCAAGCTTCACCAAAGACTCGAGAATCATACTGGACAAGGTAGGAAAACAATGCTAAATATATATTAATAAAAATACTAGACCCGGCTTAGATCGGATCGGTTCGAATCGGATCTAATCGGATTGGATCGGATTGGTATGGATCCGAACTCGACCTGAAAAGCTTTCGGATCTGGATTGCCCTACTCGATCCGCACCGATCCAGGCCGACGGATTGGTTCGGATCGAGTCGGATCGGGTCGGATCCACCGGATCGGGTCAGGATTGCCCAGCTCTAACGTTGTCTATCCATTTTGAGAGATCATTATGTGGCATGAGCCCAAAAAGAAGCGGATGGAAGATTCAAGTGTACCACACCACATAAGCAGTGGGGATTGAAAGTTCACCGTTGAAAATTTCTTGTGGTGCACGGAAGTTTTCGTTCAAGCTGATATTTGTATTTTCCATTCATAAAGGTCTATGTAACCTTATGAACAGATTGGATAGTAAATAAACATCACGGTGGGCCTTAGGGAGTTTCAACAGTAGGAATTCAATCCCCACAGCTTCCTACGGTGTGATTACTTTAGCTTTCAATGATCTATCAAACTGGATGTACAGCATGGATAAAACATATGGTGAGCCCTGTATATCCCGCCTAATAGGACTGTCCCTCTCTAGCTAAATTTTGGTGGGGGTAGTACCCAATCGCACGGGATTGGTTGGTGGCAACCGTGATGTATGTGTATTATCCATGCAGTTCATTTGTTTTGCCACCTCATTATAAGGCATTGTTCCAAATAAGGCAAATTAGAAGCTTTAGTGGACCACACCTTATAAGGCATTGTTCCAAATGAAGCAAATTAGAAGCTTTAGTGGACCACACCAAGGAAATATATGTGATTGAACAGCTACCATTAAAAACATTTTAGGGACAACGTAAGTTTTAGATCACGTTGATATTTGTGTTTTACCATTGTCCAAGCCTGTACGAGTTTTATGAACAAGTTGGATGACAAATAAAGAATACCGTGGGCCCTAGGAAGGTTTCTAGAGCCTAAAAATAGAAGCGCATTGCACCCGTTGTCGTGCCTTGGTGGTAGACTCTTTGGAGTTTCAACATGAGGTCACGGGTTCAAGCATTCCTTGTGGTGTGAGTGTGTGAGAGAGTGTGATGGGTGTGCACACATGCGCGCGTGTAAAAAAAATGCACTAATAAAGTTTCGTTGGACTTGTTTTCACAATTCAATTGAACGTTGGTGATCCTAGGGCTAAGATTAACCGATTAAGATTAAATCCATGGGATTGGCTGCCTTCGTCAGCCACCGATTGTTATATTGATTAGGCGACTTTAGAAAAGTAGGGATTAATCCTTTAATATATTCTTTTTGCCCTATGTTCATGAGAATACTTTGTATTTTTCAATAAAATAATGATGAATAAAAGATTTAAAATTTAAAACTAAAAATGTCGATTTATTAATTTGTATTTGAAGCTCAATACAATTAGCAGATGAACCAAAATAAGTAGATAAATACATGTGATCACCTATAGGGACAAATAATTAAGGTGGATGGTCAATAAGATGGGACTGGGATCTAATCTTTCAAGTAAAGACTAGGTTGATCGAGGATCCAATGATAGTAGGTTATAGATATTTATATATACTCTTAAGTGTGTTGCGGCGATAGTGCTGAACAGTAGTGATTTAAGCTAACATAAACTCTAGACATTTTGTAGCATGTATAGACAGAAGTGAAGGAACTAGAAACTAAGATACACAATGTCGTGCTATGTAGATTGATTGTGTTTGGGTGGGCCTGAAGCTCTTCATTACGTGCTCCTTATATAGGCTTTTGGAGGGTAGTAAACCCTCACTAGGTTTCATCATTGGTTTAGGATCATTGGCGATCACAATGAGCAATTATTTTCTAATTATTTCAACTTGGCCAAAGAGATTTCCGCAGGTCACGGTATCAAACCGTTTTCAAATATCCTTACGACCATTACTACAAATATCCATGCGCATTATGGGACGGTCTCACTATATCTGAATTCACCATGGTGTCTTTGATTTCCATCCACTCTAAGATGAATTTGCTTTTCGAACCTTCATAATCACCGCGAGACCACCAAAAGTCTCTAGGAGGATCTTCCACTTGGCAGGATTGTATGAAATGACTTTGTTGAGCATATCTGAATTTGTAGTAAGACCCCTATCCCAGGAGGTCTTTATAGACTTTGTCGAGCATGCTGCTTTGGCCACATGTGATGCTTGTGTTAGAGCTACGTGTCATTCATCGCAACACCTTTTCTATAGACATGCATACGACTTTGTGCCTTTTTGCTTTTGGCAGGTGATGTGCCACCGAAGGATGTGGGCAAAAGATATCCTCGACACGCGAATAGGATTTCATCCATCATTGTGCATAGTGCCAACACAGGACGACATCTCATTGGTCCACATGGATGCACCAAAACAGGTGTAAATAGGACTAACCATAATGTATGTCTTGTACTGCCTGTTTTACTAGCTAACCATAAGAGCACTAGCCTAAAAATGAGGCATATCTAAAGCTTGAGAAGACCGTACCATTTGAAACAGTAAAGATAATGATGTCAATCATTGAAACATTTGTAGAACCCTGTAGGTGGGCTACGATATGTGAATTTAGTGGGCCCCAAAATGAGCTGGTAAAATGAATGAATGGTGTGGATAAGACACACATCATGATAGGCCCCTCAAAGTTTATTCGGTATGCTACAACATATTGAGTTCTTAGTACACAATCCACTTCCCTCTAAAAATGAGTTGAAAAATCGAATAGACGGCATGGATATAAAACATATAATTCACAGTGGACCCTTCAACACCCAACACCACCTACCCAATAGCGTTGCGTTCACCACCCAATTCGTTTCCTATCTAAAAGGACGTGAATTGCTTGATGTGCTTAGAAGGTGTTGTGGGGCTCACCATGACGTGTGTTATATCCACGCCATAACCATCTGCCTAGCAAGCTTATTTTAGGACATGAACCTAAAAATGAAGCAAATCCAAAGATCAACTAGATCACACCATTGGATCGTGTTCCCTTCATCCAAGTATATGTGACCTTCTGAACAAGTTGGATGGGAAATAAAAGTTACAATGGGCCCTTAGAAAGTTTCAATTATGGGTGTCATTATCCTCACTTTTTTTCTCATGGTGCAGTCCAGTTGAGCTTTAGATCTACTTCATTTTTGGGCTCATACCTTTAAATGAGCTATAAAAATAGAGCCAATAAGGATATGCTTGCTACATGGATATTGTTTACACTCGTTTTTTGTACACTTACATGGTCCAGTGAGATGCCACCACATGTCGACACTATGTGTTAAATGATGGGTAAAATCCTAGTCGCACTATTTATCATTGTTTACACCCAATTTGATGTGCATAAATCAAATGAACCAAAAGACACCACGTGATAGCTATTCTAGATGTGGTATAGATGATTTTAAGAGGAATAAGTAGAGACATGCATGTGAGAGAGAGCATTAAATGATAAAATTCTATTACAAAGTACTCTCTGTAAAAAGCAAGAGTTTCATTGAAGCAAGTCTCTCTCTTAGCATTAAATGTTATAATCCCATTAAAGGAGATTTCTATCTAGCAGTAAATGCTAGAAACTTACCATAAGCAACTCTCTCATGGATGCCAAAGCTAAGTAACATAAGTATCATGACATCTTTCCAATGTGGGAGTCCAAAGACATAAGGACTTAGCCGATGCATGCGAGAGTATTTCTCTTGTTTATATGGTTGTACGCAATACGCCACGCTGATGTGGAAGAGTCAAAGAGATTTCATGTAACGTCCTAGATTTTTGATATTTTGGATTTTCAAAACCCTTGAATTATTATTATTATAATTAACTTACATTGTGACTTACTGACTATTAACACTCGATGTTAGCCTATACGCGGGTGATACCAATAAAGAATCGCACAAATCTAATTAATCAATCATAGGAAGCCAACAAATCAGACTGATCACTTAAACATCGAGTTTAGCCACATGATTTGCTCACATCGAGGCCAAATCTAGTCGACCTATCGCTAACTAATCAAGATAACCACAACTAAATAAAGACCTACTAAAATCCAAGATAACTAGTGGTCAGATCTTAATGAACAAACCAAACTGACCCACTTATCCTTTTAGCCTAAGAACCAACGACTTAGGGTGATTATAACCGAATTATCATTTTTACTAGTTGTGAATAGGCCACACTATGAACTTAACTAATCAAAACTCTAATCATTGCGCACAAGAAATCTCGCTACCTAATTCATTCCAGAAATGTCATGATTATCCAAACAAGCTCTATACCGCTCGTTAGTGGGCCACTAAACTCGTGGCTATAGAAATACATTTATCTTAGTCGGCTTGACGTCCATCACGGGACATCGAGCCGATATCGTGTCTCAAATCATTTAACTTGACTTACAAGGCGAGTGCTTGAGTTGTGTGAATACCTTATATGAAAATCTGAAACTTAAGTGAAATTAGTCCATTAATTCTTCACAAAGTGATAACTTTTGGACCGTCAATTCACGACTAAATTTGGGGTGCCAACTAAAGATATTTCTTTACACATATCCGTATAGCCACAGTCCCGATTAATCATTGATGACCATCGATCTACGTTAGGGCCTTCCCGGTTGATCGGCACGCCCGATCATCGTATATTTATGTCTAAACAAATATCACATTGTTGAACACCTATTCCATGTTTTAGATTGACTCATATGCCTTCCGTCGAGTCCCATTAGTGGGAAATAACCTCCCTTAGGGTTAGAATAATGAACAAAGGGCCATTAGGGCCATTTATACACTTTCTGACACTATATAAAGCTCTCATTTGAGCACCCCCCCTCCCCATACGAATTTTACCTTGGAAAGAAAGAGAAAAAAAAAAAAAAGGGAGAAAGGGAGAAGAGAAAGAGAAGAAAGGAGAAGAGGGAAAACTTGGGGTATGAGTGTTGGTGCACCTCCACCCTCTCATCTCCTTTCTAGCCGCCTCACCATAACCGGAGCTATCGTTGGAGCTTTTTCGGTAACGATTAGATGTAAGTGTTGAATCTCACTTGTAATTTAGGGCTTCAATAGGTGTTTGTCCCCAATCTCATAAGCTTGCATTCTTATTTAGGCCTTTCAATGATATTTCCTTAACACTCTAACCATACGAGAGTCGTGAGTCGAGCTGATTGTCACAAGGTGTGGACCATTACCTCTAGGTTATCTTTTATCGATCCTTGAAGGTCACGGTCAATGATTAGATGCTTGTAGATGAATTTGTGCATGCTAATATGTTAACATTTTAATTTTTTGATATAATATATGATATTAGTTGAAGATGAATGCTTACATGTTTGATGAAATGCCTAAGTGGTGGAATGTGTTACTTTGTCGATGCTCATATTCTTGATTTAATGCTTAAGTGATTGTATTACTTTATGCATGCTCACATATTTGATTTACTGCCTTAGTGATGAACATAGTACCTTATGGATGCTTACATGATCGATGAAATGCCTAAGTGGTTGTGTAGTAGAACCTATACTATAATTGTGTGATATTGTGTTTAGTCCATAGTGATATTTAGGAATGCTACGATGTTGGGTCAGTTGGCTAACTGCCCGAACTAAAGGGGTGGCCCGAGTTAGGGCGACCATCCTAGGCTTGTTCGATCGACCTGGGTTGAACACGGACGACCGACAATAGCTGGACTACATGAGATGCTTGCACCCAATGCCGGTTGCGCTGAAGTTCTCCCAAGTTAATCAAATTAGTCCACTAGTCGATTGATCATGTATGTTCAAAATGTGTGATACGATCAAATAAAATATAGGATATCCCATTCCCAATTGATTTTTCTATTCATAACCGTTAGTGTGATACGATCTCACTAAGACTCATGAGTCAGGCATGGTGGTATGGGACACCGTGTCCGAGATGTCGGTCTACGCTGGGGGGACGAGCCTCCCCGTAGTGACCAGTGAGCACTAATGGGGGTGATAGATCATTATTCGAATGACCCCCGTCAAATTACCCGGCCGATAGTTCCGTGCCATAGTACTGTTCGAATGACTTGAGCGTGAATGGAATTGGGTGACGAGCCCTTTTCTTTTGTGGTGATTTTGTTTTATGTGAAAAGCCCGCACCTTAGAACCAAGTGATCATACTCGGTGTTCGGGTGATGACCCATACTAAGTTGATTTTCATACATTTGGGTATCATACCATACCTTTGAAATCGTTGATTTGTGAGATAAACAGGTGATGCCTAAATTTGGATCAAGGGACACTGGTGAGGAGCCGCTACGTACCGCAACGAGTCATGTGATCTGGATAAGGACTTGTGATATAACGTCAGTATCATAGCTTTGCCAATATGCTGGATGAATGAAACTTAAACTCGGCTAACATACGCATTAATCGAATTGTATTAAATAGGATGTGATGATTTGGCGTTAGAGTTATGTGATGAGGGAGTGTTGACATTTGCAAAATAGGTGTTGAAGTTGCTTGTGAGGGAGTGTTGGATTGTGAGGTGCATGCATCATTTCATAATCTTCCTCATGCATTTAACAAGAGTATTTATGAAGTACTTGATTTCTTGTTTTATCATTAACTGTGCTGATTGAGTCGATAACATGCGTGACTTAGAACCAATGGAACTACTAAGTTAGCTACTTACTCCTGCCTGGAACGGTGTTTTAAAACACCAATCGGGCATATCATTGATGCAAGTACTAGTGAGACCTCAGATGGGTAGGCTTAGATCGTCTTGTTCCACCGTCTTTATGATTTGGAGGATTTGGTGTAAACTGAAAACTTTACACTTCAACCGTTTGGGTATGTATATTATGGCTTATATAATCTTCATTTGGGCGGACACCACTTTTTAATTGTACTTTGACTGTGTTGCAATATATTTGTTGATTTTTGTTATCTCTACCTCACTTTAATTATTTGTGTGTTGAATAAATGTGAATCTAAACTAAGTCACATGTGCATTTTCATTTAGTTAACACCTGAAAACTCGAGATTAGAGTTTATGTACTGGGGTGCCGATTTTCGGGGCGTTACATTTTAACAATTGATTGTCCGAATCCTTCATGATATTGAAGATTAAGCAATGTCACTGCCTCTCAGAAGCCTATATAAACAATACTCCACGAAGAACTCGATGCCTCACGCCAATACAATCAAACAACTCTTATTTATCTGTCCACCATTGATATTTATCTTTTTAATTTATTTTAGTTTAATTTAACCAATAGTTTTTAATTAGTAGCTTATCTCTCTACCCTTTATCCACGACATCCTGCTTGACCATAAGGAAGATTACTTAGTTTTGAACGAAAAACTATGAGGCTTTTATTCTACGTATTACGTGATTTCGTCGGTCATCTCGCCACGAATTTTGGTCCACACTGGACGACGAACGGATAGTCAATTTACGACCATCTTGCTACATGCTCGGTTCCTACTAAGACCATGAAAATGATGTCATCTCATCGGCCATCTTGCCATGGATCCCGGTTTCGACCGAATAATGAGTAGATTGTCAAAGATTCGCCCTCCATCGGCCCTCTTGCCTTGAAGCCTAGTTTTCCATTGAATGACGGGTAGACAACCATCCTACACATCACGATCGTCCCACTACGAATCTCAGTCCTAATTGGGTAACGAATGTATCGTCATCCCTCAAGCCAATTGTGCTGTTATTGTAAAAATCATTAATAGAAGAACACTTTCAGCTTACATTTTCTTTATCTATTTTTACTGTTGAACTACGGTAGCGAATCGTGCTGAAAGAAAAAGTGCTCAAGTACCTTCTGTCTCTATTTTTACTATTAAACAATGGTAGGGAATCGTATTGAAAGAAAAAGTGCTTAATTCTATAAACTCATGTCTATTATCATAAGGTAAAAATAATCTATTTAGAATGGTTAACCTAACTCTTTCACAAATCGACTTAATGCTAAGTGCAACGAGTAGTTGAGAAGATAATTGGATCCTATGTTCAATCTCTAATTTGTCTGTGTTAATGTGAGAGAACACCAACAATTATCAAACCTTGAGTCAAGTAGGCTCTAGCATGCTCATGCATTATAATCCGAATATAGACCCTTGTTCAGATACATGAACCGGTGTTTGATTGAATTGACCAAAACAGATATCCTGTCACTAGAAATTCTACTTTAAAAAAAGAAAAAAAATTTAAACACGCTTTGCCTGCCATTCAACCATGGGTTGGAAACCCAAAAAGGCTTCTCAACCATGGATGATTCATTTGATACTCTGGATGCTTGGGATGCTCAACACGCAAGCGCTAAAAAAATGGTACAGAAGGTTGTGAAATTTGATGTGACCAAATCAGTCCCAAAATCAGATTAGTTGAACAATCCTGTGACACTTGTTTACTGAGATAGGACTGTTGATGTTTTTTTTTTAATTTTTCACCATCCAAAAAATGTCTGCCAATGTAATAATCAGCTAATCAAATAAGCATAAATTCTACTTCATGATACATCTTAACTTAGCCCCATAATTTGGTCAGTTTAATTTGAATTACTTGTATCCCACTCACTTAGCGCAACTTGGCTGCCACCCAAAACCAGCAATATATGTGGGTGGGATCCTAACTGTAGGGCGCACCTCGATGCATGTAATGTATATCCACGCCGTTCATCTGTTTTGCCAGCTTATTTTAAGACATGGTATGAGAAATGAAGCACATATATACAAGCTTCAGGTGGACCACACCAGAGGAAACGGTAGGTGTTGGCTATTAAAAACATTTTGTAGGCCACAAAAGTTTTGGATTAAACTGATTTTTATTTATTTATTTATTTATTTTTGCGCATCAACGCTTTACATGAATTTTCGAGCAGGGACTGAACCCTCGCCTATCATATAATCTTACTGCAATGAAAGCGCCCTGAAAAATAGGAGACGAAAACACAAATGAAAATCTGCTGGAGAAGAAAGAGCACTGCCTGGGGCTCACATTAGTGAGCTTTCTTGATATTCCCCAACCCCACCGTGTCAAGGAAGATGTCCCCCCAGGAGGGACCTGAGATAAGTTACTGATTAAGACGGCCTCCTGCGAGCCACTCCCCAATCTTGCTAAGGAGTCAGCCACTCCATTAGCCTCCCTGACGGTGTGGACTTTCACCTTGGCCCTTTGAAGAGCAAGTACAGCCGAGCGCTCCAATACCACAACTACAATGAGTTGCAAAGCCCCCTAGCCATCATTTTTACAATACCTTTAGAGTCACTTTCTACCATTATTCTTCGCTAGCCTCGGTTCAAACAAACAGCCAGGGAAAATTTTCATGGAGAGCCTCAGTTTAAACAAAGAGCCAGAGAAGAAAGAGCACCACCTGGGACTCACATTAGCGAACTTTCCTGATATTCCCCAGCCCCCACCTTATCAACAGGTTGGATTATCAACAAACATTACGTGGACCATAGGAAGATTTTAAAGGTTTTAAGTCATCATCCATCACACTCTTACTAGAGCATCGAAACTTTCTCATTTCCCAATGGCCTATACAACCAGAAGGTTGGACCAGCTTGAATTAGAGCTGGCCATCAAAATGGGCCAGATCATTACAATAAAAACCGTGCTAGCCTACCTAGCTAACTCACTTTTAACTGACCAAGATCCTGGTGGGTGGAACTTTCATGAGATCCACCCGGTCCACCAGGGATGCTAACTTATGGACAGCTTGGATTTCATGCATGTTAAATCATTTTTTCGTTAATATGATTACCACCTGATTCTGGACCACAGTGTCTACTGAAGTGTCTAATAACATTTGGTCCTCTGTTCAACTGGGGCATGGTTTGATGATTTAGAATGTTGATGTATGCCCCAAAAATCAATCTTCTACATAGGAAGATCTTAGCCATAAATATTTGTTCTTTTTCCTCCACAATATATGGATGCTTGAGGGGGCCTCGTCGACTGAACTAAGTTGACTCAGGCAAGGTTTATACAACTTTCAAATAGAGCTGTATACGAGTTGAACTGAGTCGAGCTTGTCACAGCTTGGCTCGGCTCGGCTAGTAGCTAACCCCAGCTTGAACTCGACTCGGTTCAGTCTTCGAGCTTCGCTAGCCAACTCAACTCAGTTTAGTTAGCAGTTCGAGCTGAGTTCAAACCTGTGCGACATTTTCTCAAATACATAGAGTGCATCTTCAATTTCCCAGGGAATGGAAAATAGTAACAATATTTTATATATATTTCATGAAACACTCAGTGAGCAACATCAAAATAAAAATGCAATGGTAATCTTATAATGTAAAGTTTTATATATATATATATATATATATATAATATATATATATATATATATATATAGTGATTTGTTTTGTATCCATTCTTTCCTCACCACTAGCCAATCCTGTGGAGAATGTA
This sequence comes from Magnolia officinalis, assembly GCA_021015155.1. NCBI lineage: Eukaryota > Viridiplantae > Streptophyta > Magnoliopsida > Magnoliales > Magnoliaceae > Magnolia > Magnolia officinalis. The sequence continues at coordinate 76,899,648 of JAJHSJ010000007.1, forward strand.
TGCACCCAAAACTATATTTCATTGAGTCATTTTATCAAACACTTGGCAAGCAACATCAATATCAAAATAACTGAGTCACCAAGCTGATTCGATCTAACTTGAGTCGAGCTCGGGCAAGCTTAAACTCGGTTCAAAATTTTTTCAAGATAAAAAAACCAAGTCGACTCAATCGGAATCCAATTTTGAGTCAAGGCAAGTCTAGATGAGCGAGCTGACCCAGCTAACTAGACTCTTGTATAGTTCTACTTTCAAACCACGACTACTAAATATTAGATGAGGGGCCCACTTGATGTGTGCATGACATCCAATTCATCCATCACACGCAGCTATTCATGTTCTCCTAGGTGCCCAAAAATAGTCTGATCCAAAACTAAGGTGGGCCAAACATCTAATCAAGTCCTGCCTGAAACACCTCTAAAATACACTGTGTGGCCTGCCCGAGTTTTGGACTGGCCTGGATTTTGGGATGTCCATCCATTCTGGTGGGGTGGATCTCCTGGACGGATTGGATGACATATAAAGAAAAACGGTGGGCCTGATGCACAATCTTGAAGGTCTTTAATGGTGGGCCGCCCGGTCCACCTGATTTTTGAATCGGCCTGATTTTTGGGCATCAAGGACAACATGAGGGGGGCGTGTGTGATGGACAGATTTATTGTCATGCACATATCATAGTGGGCCCACACGTCATCTTGTAGCTTGAGCTTAACCTGCAAAGCTTCACAGTGGATCTGGCCTCAACATACTTGAATAAAATTGATAGACATCAGATGATCAGATATAGCAATAAAAGGCAAATTCTGTGTAGTCATGTTTAAGGAGTAAGGTCAAACCATGGAAATTAGGGCTATGGTTTGGTGATCCGGACCGTTTGATATGATGGACACACCATGGATGACGGATGCCCAAAAAGAATCCCAGATCGAAAGAACATAAACCTTTGATCAATGGCCCACATATCGATAGTCGACAAAAAGAAAAACACAATGGTCCTCCCAAAAAGGTCGGAAATTGGTTGTCTATGATCATTCACTCTATAAAAAATTTAGTGCAGCCCACCGTGATGTATGTTTTTCATCCACGCCATCCACCCAATTTTCCAGATTATTTTAGAGATTGAAAGCAAAAAGGAGGCAGATCTAACTCTCAGGTGGACCACACCACAGGAAAAAGTTGGGGATTGAACGCTCATCATTGAAAACTTTGGGGGGGGGGGGGGGGGGGGGGGGGGGGGGGGGCAGAAGCTTTGGATGAATCTGAAATTTTTGTTGCCCCTTCATCCAGGTCTGTGTTACCTTATCAATAGATTGGATGGCACTAGGAAGTTTTTAACAGTGGATGTTCAATCAGCACTGTTTTCCTGTGTTGTGGTCCACCTGTTATTTGGGTCTGCCTCATTTTTGGGCTCATGTACTAAAATAATCTTAAAAAATGGATGGATGGAGTGGATAAAACGGGCGCGGATTGGATACTGACAAGGTCAGTAGCCAAATCGCTATTGAAGTGACGTCACCAAGCTCTGTGGACCCATCATGATGCATGTGTTATATTCATACCGTCCAACCATTTGTAGAAATCGTTTTATGGCATTACAAAGAGAATGAGATAGATATAATATCAAGTGGACCCACCACAGAAACCGTGGGAGCAGTCACACCCACCGTTGAAACATTTATAGCGCCCACCGTGATGTATTTTTGAGATCCAACCTATTCATACGTTAACATAGAGATAGATGAAGTGAAAACAAAAATATCAGGTTGATTGGAAGCTACTATGGCCCCTAAGAAGTTTTGAACAGTGGATGTCACTGTACCTACTATTTTCTATGGTGGGTCCTCTTGAACTTTAGATCTATCTCATTCTCTTTGTTATGTCATAAAATGATATCTAAAAATGGTTGGACGGTATGGATACAGCACCTGCATCATGGTGGGTCCACAAAGCTTGGTGACGTCACTTCAGTAGCGATTTGGCTACTGACCTTGTCAGTATCCAATCCGCGCCCGGATAAAACACATACATCATGGCGGCCCCACAGAGAACCGACCAGTAGCCATCACAAAATCGCGGGCCCCACTTGTACAAAACAAGCTGCATGAGGACATCATTCACATCCAGATCCATCACCACCCTGCATGAATACTCTTCATTGCAATCCAAGGCATACGTGCAATCCAAGGCATATGTATTTGATATTTGATCAATATAAATTACAAGCACCTTATTTATTTCATCACTACTATGTGAAATAAAAGTCATTGATAATATAAACTGTCCACATCTATGGTTTTTTTTAAAGAGAAAGGTTATGTTAGAGTTTAAAGGCTACAAAGCAGCAGAGTCCATCTGAAATAAGGCATATCTTGTGTGAAGGTAGAAGTTGAAGCTCTTCAATATCAGTAGGCTTCAGATCTTTAGATATCTTTGTTGGGTCTTTCTCTATCCTCTCTCTTTATATATGTATGCATGAATCTGCTTCCTTCAATACACTTATTTCTCACTGATGAAGAAGAAGAAAGAGAAGGTCATGTTATAGTTATTTGAATCATGTCTACATGAGGCTTCATTTGGACGTAGAATTTTCAAAAATCTTGATTTTCAGGGCATGAGGATTCAATGGGGCGGTTCTGGCCAAATCTTGATTATGGAAAATACTACATCCAAATGGGGATTAGGATGACATGTTTGCATTTCCACTAACCAAATACGTGCAGTCTGAGGGCATGTTTAGTTGCACCAAATATTATGAAATTTGGTGCAATGAAGTAGTGCATCCTTAACTATTTTTAAATCACCAGATTCCACCAATTACAGGTTAGTGGAAATGCAAACAGTTCTACTAAAATTACAGGAGAAACCAAATAGTACATTTGTGGTGTAAAACCCAATCTTTCCAAATCGACGAAAAACACTTGATTGAATCACACTCACAACAAGAAGGAACAAAGGGAAATGAAGAAGGACTAAACAGGTTGTAAGTTGCAAGACAAACACTTCCCAAACAAGAAGGAGAATTGATTATAATGCAGAAAACATAGTACTGATTGAACATGTAACTAAACAAACTTAAAGTAATCCTAACTAATCAATGTGATTAGGTACCAAAAGAGTCCCGCACCCATCGATGGTTGAGATTCCATCACGGTGGAAATACTATTTCCACTAGCCATATCAGAATCACTGGAGGAGTTTCATTGAGCCACATATGGTCCATCGATCCTGCTTAGCATTTTCTTGCAGTTCTAGGTTTGTGGATGTTTATTAGTCTGAGGACTCGCAAATGATACTCGTCGCAGTCCTCCTGGGTTGAACCCCTCACATGTTTCTAGACCAGAATCCCCAATCGAAAATAACTCCTCTAGCCTGCTTGGTGTTACATCTTATGACATTGAATACCGCATACCTAAATCAAATGCATCGTGACACGTACATTATGTTGGAAACGTCAAACCCAAACAGACGTTTTTGAAGATTTCCAGCATTATCTCCCAGCACGTTTCAAGTTTTGAATTCCATGAACGTTTCCAGCATTATCTCCCAGCTCCATCGTTTCAAACTTTTAAATTTTCATGTTCTGTTACATGCACCTAATGAATACCAGATTGGACAATTTTGTAATTTCACAAAGACTCCAAATACCTATAAATTGCTTCCCCATATCCGATTATAGCAATGAAAAAAAATAACAATTTTCAGCAGCTTCTTTTGCAAAAGAAGAAAACTGGTTCTTTCTCTATTTTGTTGGGGATTTGAATTGCGGAATCGCACAGATCTAGATCTAGGATAGCAATCCAATGGCACCAAGCACACACAAGAGAACACAGATTTAACATGAAAAACCCTTGTGGGAAAAAACCACGGCACAAAGCGACAGATCTCCACTATGAAAATAGAAATAACAAAGAGAGAGGACTTACCCGATTCGAACAACCTCGAATCTCACCCTGACTACACCCTTTAGAAACCCAAAAATCCTTTTAGGAACCCTTGAAACTCCTTTAGAAAGCCTAAGAATCCCTCTCAATCCCGCATACACCCATTTATATAAGTTTAGAAAGAAGTAGACTCGGAATAGGAAACAAAATCCCCATAATCTGCATTTCCGCAATCGCATCTGCGGAACTCTTCGATTTCATTGAAGGTCTCTCGATGATAGCTTCGATATCATCGACGGTCCTTCGATGATATCGAAACAGGACCAAAACTGTCCAGCGACCAGGGGTGAAAATTTCTGTGAATTATCGATGGCATCGAGCAACCGTCGATGTCATCGACGACTGACTTCAATGTCATCGAAACCCTATCGATATCATCGACAGACCACTAGAAATATTTAAGACATCTGTCCATAACAATCTCCACCATGTCTTCAATCTTCATCTGTGTAACTTCTTGTCCCCTTCTCTTGTTTCTGCATCACATCATAGCTTCTCGTGCACACTCCGTCATTCTTTTCTACCATCGTCAAGTCCAGAGAAGTTACACAGAACTTGAACTTCTCTGCAGGAACGATCTAGGTGAACATGCTTACCGGATCTGAGTCCATGTACCCAACCACCTTTGCTCCTGTCTTCCCAAAAGAAAAGACGTAGTCTTCTTACCATCTCACTGCTACTCAATATTGCTTGCCGGGGTACTTGCTCACAACACTGATAGCCTGTGAAATAACCGGTCTAATCCAGACCATGACATATACTGCCAACCGCATTCGAATAAGGCTCATGAGATATCCTGCTTTTCCTCATCTGTTTTGGGACATGTCCTGAGGAAAACTTGAGGAGAGACGCGTAAGGAACGCTCTTCGGCTTTACATGGTCCATCACCTCCTTGATCAATACCTACACACAAGGTATTCCTCCTGTGATTACCAAAGCCTACTCCTCCTTCAGTCTCAATGCTGAGAACCATCTTTGCAGCCCCCCGATCCTTTATCCTGAATGTTCCACTTAACCGAATCTTCAGTACATTGATTTCAAATATGTCATAATTGACGATCTATATGTCATTAATTCCTGACTCACCATGAAGGAATCAAACCACCGCCTAGGCGATAGGTCGAACCACGACCTCATCCTTCCAGCTCAAGATCACATTGGCCAACCAGTGCCAATCACGGATCTAATAGACACCTGATATACCGTCGGCGGAATATCTCTGAGAAGCTGATCCCTTCTCTCTGAGCATAACCCTTCGCTACCAATCTCGCCCTGTATCTATGATGTATCCTCCTAAAGATCCACCTGCATCCAACTGCTCTCTGGCCCACTAGAAGCTCCACCTGCTCCCATACGTTGGTCTGGTACAACGAATCCATCACATCACCCATAGTCACCTTCCACTTCTCAGCACCAGGCTCATCTAGAGCCATTAGAATAGAAGATGAATCCCCTGCGATATTGGAGTCGTCCTTGTACCACGCCGATATCCTGCGATCATGCCGTGTGATTCTTCTCACAGGTGGCTGCTCCACCTACTCTGTATCCTTGTCCGCACGTCTCAACCTTCTTGCCCTGCCCGCTCATGTGGCCATGCCCAACATGCCACACACTTGCAGAGGTGGAATCCGCTACATCCACTGTAGCTTCACCTTTTGAAGTGCTCCTGATCAACCTGTACATGTTAATGAGTCGTTGCGCTTTCATGATTATCCATGCCCCTCTTAGATACCTTAAGAGCACCATCAATACCTGTGTACTTGCATCCTTTTGCTTCAAGCACACCAAGAGACATCAGATTCTGCTTCAAATCAGGAACGTGCCTGACATCAGTCAAGGTACGCTTCACCCCATCAAACATCTTGATGCATGCCGAACCAACAGCCACAACATTATAGGCAATATCATTGCCCATAAATACTTGTCCACCATCGTACTCCTTATAGCTGGTGAACCAACTCCGATGAGGAGTCATGTGAAAAGATGCCCTTGTATCTAGCATCCACTCGTCCTTACGGTCATCGTATGACTGCTTGATAGTAGACACAGACAAAACATTACCATCACATTCACTTGATCCATCAGACGTGACAGCATTGACCTCCCTATATGAAGCCTCAGAATCTTCTCTCTTCGATTTAGGATTTTCACAATCTTTCTTCACATGTCCTTCCTTCTCACAGTTCCAGCACTTTACCTTCACTTTGCCCTCGCCCTTGGATTTGGATTTGGATTTAGAACCTGAAGAACCCGTACCTTTTTTTTTTTTTTTAAAAACACACGCGCACACACCCCCACACACTCACGCTAGTGGAATTTCACCACCTATGGGCATTCGAACCCTTGACCCGGTGTCTAAACTCCTTAGAGTCTACCACTGAAGCAAGAGTAAGGAACCGTACCTTGTTTAGAATTCCTACCCCTTGTAAACAATGCATCAGAAGTTGCCCTATGTCGCCGTTTAACTTTCTCACAGCCTTCCCTTGAAGGGCAGAGATAACGGTGTCGACACTCAGGGTTTTATTCGTGTTGCACATAGTGTCCTTCAATGATTCATACGACGTCGAAAGAGAATTCAATAACATACATGCTTGTTCTTCATCTTTCATCACTTCCTACATATCCAACAATTTGCAAACTAATTTATTAAAGTTGTTGATGTGAAACTCCAGATTTCCGCCCTCTGTCATCTTGAAGTTATACCACTGCCGCTTCAAGTGTAGGCGATTTTCCGATGATTTTATCGCATAGACATCCTCTAACTTTGCCCATAACTTAGCCGCAGTTTTCTCCCTAATGACATTGTAGAGAACCTCATCCGTGAGATATAAACGGATCGATGATAATGCCTTCTTATCAAGAGTATTCCATTCATCATCAGTCATAGTAGACTTTCGCTCCTCAAGAGCACCATCTTCGCCTTGCTTGATTAAGGAACTCATCATCTTGATTTTCCATAACTCAAAATTATTTTTCCCTGAGTACTTCTCAATATCATACCTGGTGCTTGCCATTATTACTAATCCCTCAGATTCAGATCTGTGCCCCAACGATTGCTCTGATACTACTTGTTTGGGATTTGAACTGCGGAATTACACATATCTAGATCCAGGATATCAATCCAATAACACCAAACACACACAAGAGAACACATATTTAACGTGGAAAACCCTTGCGGGAAAAAACCACGGCACAAAGCGACAAATCTCCACCATGAAAATAGAAATAACAAAGAGAGAGGACTTACCCGATTCGAACAACTTCGAATCTCACCCTTGCTGCACCCTTTAGAAACCCTAAAATCCTTTTAGGAACCCTTGAAACTCCTTTAGAAAGCCTAAGAATCCCTCCCAATCCCGCATACACCTATTTATATAAGTTTAGAAAGAAGTAGACTCGGAATGGGAAACAAAATCCGCAGAATTTGCATTTTTGCAATCGCATCTGCAGAACTCAAGGTCTCTTGATGACAGCTTCGATATCATCGACGGTCCTTCGATGATATCGAAACAGGACCAAAACTGTCTAGCGACTAGGGGTGAAAAATTCTGTGAATTATCGATGGCATCGAGTAATCGTCGATGTCATCAACGACTGGCTTCGATGTCATCGAAACCCTGTCGATATTATCGACAGACCACTAGACAGATTTAAGACATCTGTCCATAACATATCTCATCAAGTATGGTGCATGGTTTGTCGGCTATTGAAACTCCAGAACATGTGTGTGAGGCGTGCACACTCGGCAAGCAACAAAGGAACTCCTTCCCAAGTGGAGTATCCATAAGAGCAAATGAACCACTTCAGTTGGTTCACACTGATATTTGCGGACCACTTGAAACACTCTCTCTTGGAGGTAATAAATACTTTATTACCTTCATTGATGATTTCAGCAGAAGACTTTGGGTGTATTGCATTATAGAAAAATATTTCGCTTTCACTATTTTAAAAATTTTCAAAGCTCGTGTTGAAGTTGAAAGTGGTCACAAAATTAAAGTACTCAGATCTGACAGAGGTGGAGAATACACTTTAAATGCATTTCGAGATTATTGCAGGGAACAAGGTATCAAGTAGCAACACACTGCAGCCTACACACCACAGCAGAATGGCATTGCGGAACGAAAGAACCGCACCATCCTTGACATGACAAGAACCCATGCTCAAAGAGAAAGGCCTGCCAAAGAGCTTCTGGGCAGATGCAGTTGCATGTACTGCCTACTTGCTCAATCGGTGTTCAACCAAGAGCGAAAGAAACATGACACCACAAGAGGCATGAAGTGGCTACAAACCGAGCGTGGCACACCTAAGGATCTTTGGGTGTGTCGCCTACGCTCAAGTTCCAGAAGCAAGAAGAAGGAAGCTTGATGATCGTGGTGAGAAATGCATCTTCATCAGCTACAGTGAAGCGTCAAAGGCATACAAACTCTACAACCCACTAACTAATAAAGTGGTGGGGAGTAGAGATGTAGTATTCTGCGAGGAAGAAACCTGGAAATGGAACGAGGAAGATTCGGCCAAAGAAAATCAAGTCGAGGTTGAAGAACATGAAGAAAATAAGCATGAGAATCAAGAACAGACACCTGCAACACCCTCTTCCGCCGAACCGTCTGCACGCGAAAGTCCGGCGATACGTTCCATCTCATTTGGAAGTATTCCATTAAATCAAAATTAAGCCAGCACGTCTTCATCCAGTTCTCCTTCACCCTTGGCTCCTATCAAAATGAGGAGCCTAAACGATATCTATGCCGAAACTGAGGAAGTAAATTTGTTCTGCTTGTATGCGGACCACGAGCCTCTTACATTTGAGGAGGCTGTAGAAGAAGAATGTTGGAGGACGGCTATGGAAGAGGAGATCCAGGCCATTGAGAAGAACAATACATGAGATCTAACTTTACTTCTTTAAGGCGAAAGAACTATTGACGTCAAATGGGTGTACAAGATCAAGCGAAATGCTGATGGTGAAATTGATCGCTCTAAGGCAAGGCTCGTAGCAAAGGGTTACAAACAGGAATACGGGGTGGATTATGAAGAAGTCTTCGCTCCTGTTGCTCGCCTTGACACTGTAAGGATGATTATCTCCCTTGCAACCCATCACAGTTAGATGATCTACCAACTAGATGTGAAATTTGCATTCCTGAATGGAACTCTGGAAGAAGAGGTCCATGTTGACCAGCCTGAAGGTTTTGTTGTTCAAGGGGAGGAACACAAAGTGTATCGACTGAAGAAAGCCCTTTATGGGTTGAAGTAGGCTCCTCGTGCTTGGAATGCACGCATCAACAACTATCTTCAAGAGAATGGCTTCGCCTAATGTCCATATGAGCATGCAATCCACATAAAAAAAATGCTCATGGCGACATCCTCATAGCATGCCTATATGTTGATGATTTGCTGTTCACAGGAAACAGTCAGGCGATGTTTGAAGAATTCAAGCATGCTATGTTCAATGAATTTGAGATGACTGATGGTGGATTGATATCCTTCTTCTTGGACATTGAAGTAAAACAACAAGTTGACGGCATTTATATATCACAGAAAAAATATGCTAAGGAGTTGCTTAAAAAGTTCAAGATGGCAGACTGTAATTCCGTGAACACGCCTGTAGCAACGGGCCTGAAGCTGACAAAAGAAGGAGAATGAAGAAGCGTGGACTCGACTTTATTCAAGAGTTTGATTGGAAGCCTAAGGTATCTCACAATCACAAAGCCGGATATCGTCTACAGTGTTGGACTTTTAAGCAAGTACATGAAAGCGCTAAAAGAATCACACTGGCTAGCTGTAAAAAGAATCCTCAAGTACGTCAAAGGAACAATGGAATTTGGTCTTTTCTATCCATACGAAGATGAAGCAATATTGTATGGATACCCAGATAGTGATTAGGGAGGTGACTAAGATGAAAGGAAAAACACCACGGGATATGTTTTCTATCTTGGATCGACTGCTTTCACATGGAACTCAAAGAAGCAAAGTGTTGTTGCTTTGTCCACATGTGAAACAGAGTACGTGGCAACATCGTCCACAGTCTATGAAGCAATATGGTTGAAGAACATGCTAAAAGAGCTGAAACATCCACAAGAGAAATCCACCGTTATACACGTGGATAACAAGTCGGCAATCGAACTTGCCAAAAATCCGGTGCAACATGGAGGGAGCAAGCACATTGATACTAGGTATCACTTCTTAAGAGATCAAGTAAAACAAAAAATGGTGAAATTGGAGTATTGTCATACAATTGAACAAGTGACAGATATTTTCACCAAGGCACTATCGACAGATGCATTCAGAGGACTAAGATCGATGCTTGGAATGAAGCCTATTTTGGTTTGAAGGGGAGTGTTGGAAACTTCAAACCCAAATAGACGTTTTTGAACATTTCTAGCATTATCTCCAACAACGTTTCAAGTTTTGAATTCCATGAACGTTTCCAGCATTATCTCCCAGCTCCACCGTTTCAAACTTTTGAATTTCCATGTTCTGTTACATGCACCTAATGAATACCAGATTGGACAATTTTGTAATTTCACAAAGACTCCAGATACCTATAAATTGCTTCCCTGTATCTGATTATAGCAATGAAAAAAATAACAATTTCTAGCAGCTTCTTTTGCAAAAGAAGAAAACTGGTTCTTTCTCTATCTGTGACTGGCTAAAGCCAACAGAAAAACAGATTCTCTTTCCTGTTCTTGTTGTGCACGGTGCAACAGCAGGTTCCTACAAACAGTCCCTGTTCTTGTTGTGCACTGTACAGCAGCAGGTTCCTACAATCAGTCCCAACACATTACAGAATTACATATTTGACGGTGCTGAAAGTTTCCCACAAATCATCTAAGATTGGACCATACAAGGTGTTCTTCTCGACAAAGTTATGATGAGGAAAGAATGTCGGTACCTTGCTCTCTTGGGCCGTAACACAATCATCACAGTGTGCTTTCTTGACTTTTGCTGGTTCAAGGCTAGATCTCATACAATGTTATGATAATTGGTGGACACTGCACCAAAATCAGAAAAATCGCCAAGCTCCTTATCAAATATTGGAGCTTCATTGAGCTAATGCTCCACCATACACACCAAGCACCACTTGATGATCCAACAGATCTCAAAGATGATCACAATGCCAGGACTCTTTCACCTGACATTTTATATTATGTGTGCTAAACTACAAGAGACTACATTGTGGAAATTGTAACTTTTTCATTGAGAATAAGAGGAATATATAGAAGAGGTGAGAGATCTATAGATATATTAACAGATATGTTAATAAAAGAGGAGATAGTCTAATTTAGAAGATTACCCGAATCTATTCTAACAATTCAGTTTAAACTCTTCTCCAATCTGCCCAAGATAACCTTCAACCACCATCTTGTATAGGTCTAGGGTTGCTTTGCCATGACCAACCCAAACGTATGTGACATTCATCCATGGCAACTACATCAGGCAGTCGAAAAAGGAAACAAAACATTACTTCAAAAAAACTACCTGATTGAGGGAAGTTTATATCCTCTGATGATTTCAATTGGCAAATTCAGCCTCTCAACTTCTTGCGATGCAACATTCTCTCAGTTTCCGAGTCAATAATATCTTAAACACCTTGATTCCATCAGTGCATGTTGTGCAAAAATGCTAATTTGCCTCCAATCTTTACGACCAAATTGCTTTGGAATTAAGACTGGTGGAGAGCACTAAGGCCTCGATTAATCAGTACCATAAATGACATCCTCGTTCATCATCTTATCAGTTGTACATTGGCTCCTTATCTGAATCATAATCACCATTGATTTCAGGTGCTTTGATCATCAACCATCAATACATTATCTACTTGCAATTTAAGGGAAGAAACATCTTCTTGAAGAAATTAATGGATTAATGTCCCCATGAGACTTTGTGATTTTGATGTTGGTAGAGATCATATCGTCAGTCATCACCTCAATGAGTTTTCCATGGATTTTGTTTCTCTCATGCATCATGCAACGATGATTGACATCAAGGAAACCATATAGATCTATCAAAAGATTTCAGATCTACATCCTCATGATTCGATTGACAGAGTTGCGCATTGTGTTGAGATAGACATTTCACCTACCTTCTGTCTTGTGGATATTTTGTAAGCTCATCGTTTTGTTGCTATTTGTCTGTGACCTCTTCCATGAGGCATCATCTCAAATCTACTTCAATTCTCCTTGAGGTTGGTTTGAGACGTTCGATCCTGGCAAGCGACACTTGAACTGCTTCCTTTGTGGAATTTTTCAGCTCATATCTAGCATTCCATCAATGACTAACATGTACGTAGACTTAAATTACACCTCTCTTACAAGACCTTTATTTTATACCAAGAAACCAATAGCTGGTTTTTTAGTAATACCAACTTGTGTAAATCCAAGATCAAACACTATGAAAACTGGGAAATCCAATCTCTTGAGCATGGTATTAAAGAAGGGAAGGAAAATCATGGAAAATTCAAAGGAATTGACAGAAGATCACCTCTTTCAAAACCACCTAAGAAGGAGAAGACGCTTGGAAAACACTCAAATCTATCCTTTATTCAATTAAGGTTCTCAAAACTCAAAAACTACCTACAATTATAGAAAACACAGTACTCGTGCTACTCACCAACTAATGATTAATGTACTAATCACAACTAATCCTCAGCTAATCTCAACTTTCCTAATTAATTACAACATTCCCTAACTAATTATACGAGAAAATGACTAAAATAACCCTTCAAAACCTGATGGTTCGAATGACGCAACCGATCAAAACAATGGTCAGTGGATGAAGTCCACGACCATGCATGGTGTGGTCCATTAAATCAATGGTTTGGATAAAATTAACAATGGGCCTCACTTGTATAGAGCCAAAGTCCCAAAGATACTACACATCTATAGACCAAAGACCATATAACTACTCTTCTCAAATTCCCGATTCCTGACATTGCTAAATACAAATGAGGGAAGAAGCATAATATAGGTTTCAATGCACAAAAAAGAAAGAAAAAAGAAAAAGAAAAAAAGAAGAAAAAGAAGAAGATCTGTTCCTTGTTTTACTCCTTCAGAACATAAAAATCCAACCTTGTGTTATGGAAGCCATGCTATAGGAAATGTTTATTAGGAATTTATCAGCAACACAGTATATTGTTATATATAATCAATATATAGATTTCCCTGGTGATTTTCTGATCAGACAAATGTTAACCATTTGATCAATAGCCTTTAATATGGACGGTCAAGATCGTTTACACAAAAATAGGCCTAATCAACAGCTTGATCCATTAATTTGTTAGGGATCACGATGGGTTGCTTATGATTCTAAAGAATCACTTTTGCAAGGCAATCATAACCATCCCATCCATGGCTTGGAAAAAGATGGGTATAGAAAAGAAAGCCTAATCAAGGATGGATTGGATCATCCCATCAGTGTGATTTTTGTTTTTAGTTAGGAGATCATGGAAAGTGTTTTGAACTTAATGGACAGTTCAGATCAATCGATTGGACTGTCCAAGTGAACCGATGTAACTAGGAGCACCATGACTTGCAGTACTGTGAGAACACCAAGCATTTCGCTAGAGAAACAATAATCATGAGTTTGCATTTGCATATTATACAGAAAGGAAGTATTTAAACAAAAGCAGTATTTTTAGAGAGATGCTTATGCTAACCGATGGACCACTAGTTATTAATCCAACCAGCGGATATCATTGAGAGACATCCGGTCCATGCAAAAGGTTGGGCCCACCATAAGGATCACCTTATACATCAATCAGCCGATCCACACACATATATATATTCTTATATCAATCGCTATCCATTGCTTTCTATGGAATGGTATCAATCGCTATCCATTGCTTTCTATGGAATGGATACCTCGTTAATTGGGTCATGCTGATTTTTGCACTAGGAGATCTTGTTAAAAGTATTTTAAAAAAAATACAAGAAAAAGAAAAGAATAAGAAGAAAAAGAGATCATGTTTTGTTTTGTACACCTTCAAGTGCCCAACTTTAGCCTAGAAGGTGATAGCATTTATCTTCTAAAACCTTTTAAATAAATGTTCCATTATACTCAAACCCTTATGTGGGTACGTACAAGACCAGCCTGGGAGGAATTGTCCTGAGAACTACTAGGGGAATTCATTTTGCCCAAATTTACAAGTTCTTTTTCTTTTAATCATGATTGTTAGATGTGGTCCACTTAAGGCCGTTTTCATTATGCCAAATGTGTCTCTTAAATTGAACGCATCTCAAACGTCATGACTTCATCCAACATGCGTTTATCTTTTCTTTAATTGTGTTTTATAAAAGGCCTTTTTTCTTGCTCTTAGGGTTTTCATGACAAAAAAATAAAATAAAAATGTCTCTCTCTGTACTATTTGATAGAATCGTTCGTATGTCACGTCTTGTTTACTTGGGCATAAGGAATTTCTCTCTAGTGTCGTGTTGTGGTTCTTGCAGTGTGTGCATCCTGTACGCACCCACTTTCTGAGTATTGTATTATGGTGATAACACATTAAAAGTATTTTGTAGTAGACTATCTCAAAGATATATAGCAATATCATACACACCTTGACCTAGCAATGATTCAGGATTGCCATTGTTGTTTGTGTTGCCTGCCTATCAAGATCTGCATTATAGGTGTGTTCCATTAAATCTAATTTATTTTATTTTTATATTTTCTGTACAACTACACAAATTTAATAGATCCTTGTGTTGAGACTTATCTACTAGAGCGGTAGATGTTGCGCACACATGGTAGTTTGAAACTCATTAATTCATTAGTAGGGCAGTAACTGTAACTTGTAGCTTCTTAATTTTGCCATGAAAACAATTTGAATTCTTGATTGATATTGCACCACAACTATTCTACTTCTATTTTACCATATGGGATGCCAACTATCATATCTGAATACTCTACACTCCAATATTATCTGTCACCAAGAGGCCTCTTATTTTCCTTTGGGAGCACAACTCTATTTCTTTATACCCTATTACCTCCTTCCAAACGAACCAGTCCATCAGCCACTGAGTTGTTCTTCCAATTCATATGACATATCTTGTGGTTGTGATGTAGAACTTGTCACATGTACATTCCTAGCATGGTTGGACCAAAAGATGGTGGACCGTAATTTGAATATAACTTTTGATCTGGGTATCGTTACGGGTTGCACAACCTATCAATCTTTACTGAAATGGGCCATCCGAGGTAAACCGACCAACAACGTGTGTCGTATTTGTCCGTTTCGTCAGAAAACGCGTGCTTTCAGTTAGAAACGAATTTTTAAGGAAAGTTACTAATTTTAGTAATTCCAATTTTTTAATATTTTCTTATTTTTAGAGTTTTAGATTTTATTCTTTTTTAGAATCAATTTATAATCATGCTAGGACTCTTCTGGCAAATTTTTTTTTTTTTTGGAATTTTTATTTTTAGAAATTAGGCTTTAGAATTTTTACTAGAATTAGGATTTTTATTAGAGTTAGGATTTTGCTATTTTTGATAATTACAAATTTTGTTTTTGTTTTTCTTTATTAATGGTGTAACAGGGACACATACATTAGACTATTATCAATCAAATTATTTCAAATTTCTTAGAATTATTTCTATTTTCTTCTCCTCGTGGATTCGAGGTTTCTCCATGAGGAGTCCAGAGAAGTTCCGTGGATTCAGAACAGTTATCCCCCCTGAGGAAGACGGTGCTCGACCTCACGTCCTTCCCTGCGTCAAGTTGGCTCTCTCTTAATCTCACCTTAAACATAATAAGATTGTTGTGGCGGGGTGCTATGTTTTAGAAGACTATATAGAATCATCTTGGAGTCAGACTCCACAATGACATTCGTTAGTCCAAGGCTCTTACACAATATGACACTAGCTAGGATCGTTCTCACCTCCATGGCTATATTTGATGCTCGATGCTCTCCCAGATGAATGATGAAATGCAAATAGAGGGTTCCCTTACTGATTTTGTTGTGCTCCTCCCTCACCACTATCACCTAGATTTTCTTCAGATGACTCATCCACATTGAGCTTAACCTAATTTGATCCTGCCAAACCCATCTTATACTCAGAGTTCTCATCCTAGGCACCAAGGAGTGATTGAAAGCCAAAGCTCTCAGACCAACTCTTTTCAAGAATGAGGAGATTGCTGCTTAGTCACCAGGTTCCCCACCTCATGAATCCAACCATTTATTTTCCTAATGATGTCTTTTACACTTATTCTCTTTTCATCACACTTCCTTGTGTTTCTTCCTAACTAAATTTCTGATATAATGAAGCATGACACTATTCCCCTTAACATCTTGAATTTCAATGATTTTCAGGCAAGATGACATCACTACTAAACCAGTTGCTACATTGTCAAGTTTTCAACCATCTACACATTAAATAGTTAGCCGAAGTGATTCGGCACCTCAGTTTCAATCCTTGAACAACAAAACAGGTGATCCAGGTCTTTTCTTGCCCCTACAAGATTCATTCTTTTGCTCCCTGTTGATTCCCCTACTCCCACCTCATTCCTCTGCTCTGTAACTTGTTGTCCGCACCCACCACCCTCCTGAGCTGTGTTGGAGTTGTGCCCTGGAAGACCAATATAAGTCCTTGCCCATTAGTGGTGTGGATGTGATGTTGATGATCTCAATCATAAATAATGATGACAAAGGGTCGTAGATGGATAATTTATATCATGCCTTAATTTATGAAGGTGCATTAAATGCACATGAATATGAGTTATAGAGGAGGGATTCCTTTGGTTGTCTTTTGAGAACCTTAAGATTGGACATGATGGTCGCTAATCTTAGGAGAGTTGTGGTCAATGGATCTCAATACCCTACCATGATAATTTTGTAGATTATAGGACATACCCATGGTTATTGTCATCACTATGATGATGGATATGGTCATCTTGTGCGAGAAACTGACGATGGGTAGGATAGAAGGCCTTCGCCACCAAGCACGACTTCGAGTCAATGTGCCTTTGCCCTACCCCACATGGGAGTGTGAATGTGTCATATACATAGAATCATAGTTTAGACCTACTGGGCACTTGATAGACAAGGTCAAGTCTCTAGTCTAGGGGGCCATTTGATTGGATGGTTGACTTGAGGGTATATTGAAATATGATTAATCCTTAAACTTGATGATGTATGAGGTACAAGGTCTTAATTATATATGATTTGGCTTGCAAGGTCATTAAGTGGCTAATAAAAGTGGGTATGATTGGAAATATTTATTTACTTTATTGATTCTTGCATGGGTTAACAAGGAATCCACGGGTTTCCCATGAGCTTTTTATGTCGTACATCTAAGAGATGATAGGTCCATTGAATAATTGAGATGTGAGGCATGGATGGTGAGTATGGCATTGCTCATGAGGTGCTATATTAGAATTTTGGCAAAATGTAATTACTGGTGAATTAGATATTGCCTTGGTTGTATGGTAACGGGCTTGGCCATACCACGATAAGCAATCTAAGATATTTGTGTATATGGAAAAGTGATGTTAGATCTTTCCTTGATTGTATGGTAACAGGCTTGGCCATACCACGACAAGTGATCTAAGGCTAAGATTGGGGTTTCCCTATGTAAGTGCATATGGAACACTTTTCCACTTATGTGTTCATTAAGATGAGTACTGGATTGGATTACATATTACTTGATGAGAGGCACATTGTGCATATCACTTATACATGTTCTTAGAGAATAATATGATTGAAGAATGGAAAGTAAGGATAATCCATGTGTATGACATGAATTGTAATCAAAATCTTAGAAACTCGGAGGATGAACTGGTTTTGCACATGGTTGTGTGCCCTAATACAAAAAAACGAGACAATACAGTTCCTTGAATGTCTTTCGACACATTTAATTATGGTTTAATGCTTTGTGATTATGGATGGATTGACACACAATGAGGTGTATGTTTATAATGAAATGACTTTTGTGGGAGTATTGGCACTATAATTCTCCTTAATCTATGCCTTATTTTGGTCATGCAGACTGAATGCCACATCTAAGATCATCACCTTAGAGAAGCTTAGAGGGAAAAAAAAACTTTCTAAACTAGTCTCAGAAGCTAGACTTGGTACCCATTCTAGAGAGAGCACTATATGTTATAGGCCTTCTCTTCTTTATTTAGGTCCACAGGTGTAACTCCAACTTTGCTGACTACGACATAACAATAGAATTATGTAAAAGTAAAAAGAAATAGAAATAGAAAAGAAAAGAGATTAAAAGAGAATAGAGAGAGTGAATTGGGACTACACACCCCTCATCTCTACCTTTATATATATTAAGTGAAGAAATAAAATATCTAAAAAAATACATGTCAATAATTTACAATACGGCATGTATAATTTAAGTGTACCTAATAGAATAATTAAAGAGTTACATATCGATCTCGTTAATGCCTAGCTTGGGATAAATACGTGCAGACTGATTGCAATTAAGGGGTTTGGTGAATACATCAATGAATTGATCTTGAAACCAAACAAACGGTGTAGAAATTTAAGAAGTAGAAACCTTTTCGCTTATGAAATGATAGTCGACTTCAATATGTTTGGTCCTCTCATGATAAATTGGATTTTTTTACAAGATGGGAGGCTGCTTGATTATTTCAAAATAACAACATTGGTAGGTCCATTGAAAATCTATTTCCTGAATAGTTTCTTGAGCTCACAATTGGTAAGCCATCGCCCTATGTTCTTCTTCAATATTTTATCGGGCTATAATACTCTATTTTTAATTCTTCGACGTTATCAAATTTTCTCTCACAAATGTGTAGTACCTAATAGTAGACCACTAATTAATCAGGGAGCTTGCCCAATCTGCATAAGGATAAAAGCTTTGGGGCTCCTCATCATAGGCGTACAAAATTGAGGATGGGAAAACCTCAATCCTAAGTGTGTCTGAAGAGATGATTGCACGCTTTTGTTTTATCTTTCGATTTAAAGATATGTAATAGATCAAGGAAACATCATATTATGCTGTTGTGAGCAGCGAATATGTGGTGCTTGGATCTCGAATGTAATGAATTGTATCTTTAAATGTAGTGATTATGACATCCAAGGACATCGTAACTGGCTTGAACAAGGGATTTTGGATGAACAAGGAATTTTAGAAACCCTAACTTCGAGCATGGACCTGATCGAATAGGGTAATGTTGCTCATCACCAGTGCCATCAAGAAGAATTCTAAAATTGACTAAAGATGAATTGGCGCACATGCTTTACTATGCGAAGCAACATACACAATGACTTCATTGGTGAGTTCGAGGGATATTCCACTGCTCAGAAAATGTGGAACGTCTTGACTCTTGCATACGTTGGCACCACCGCTACTAAATTAAGAGCTTTAAATATTAAATTTAACACATACAATATGGATCATAATGTCTCAATGGTTGAGCATCTTAGGCGAATGTTAGCAATGATTTATGACCTAACGCGCTTACAGATGAGTAGTATATCCTAGCAGTACTGCGCTCTCTTCAGATTTCTTAGAACAAATGAAGCTCATTATGACGCACAATGAGGGCATAAAAGCCTCATTTGTAGTTGGAATTTGAACACCAATCTACGCGTAAACATGACATCACATTCTTGGCAGAGCCAAACAAAGCCAAGGATAAAAGACTCCAG
Source organism: Magnolia officinalis (assembly GCA_021015155.1). Classification (NCBI taxonomy): domain Eukaryota; kingdom Viridiplantae; phylum Streptophyta; class Magnoliopsida; order Magnoliales; family Magnoliaceae; genus Magnolia; species Magnolia officinalis. The sequence continues at coordinate 76,919,200 of JAJHSJ010000007.1, forward strand.
CAGAAACGTAAGGGCTATAACTCCCAAAGGAACAACCAAGAAGGAGAAGCGCATGCACAAAAGTCGCATGGTGGCAAACATAAGTGAGAAAAATGGCTGGTAAGAAAGGCAAGTCGAAGGCAAAATGTTACAACTATGAGAATATTGGTCATTCACTTGAGAATGCTCTGAGCTATGGAAGATATGGATCGACACTGATCCTTTTCATTGTGCTTTTGTATACACTGAGGTTTTGATTGCTCATACATCTAACCATAACTGGGTTGTAGATTTAGAAGTAACCTAGCACATAGTTAGGGATTGAACAGGGTTCATGCAGTACCGAAAGTGCCCAATTGGTAAGTGGAGAATTTACATGGAAAATATTTTCTCTGAGATGTACTAGGAGTTGGGTCATTCCAACTTCACTTGCGGACATGAAACACTCTATTCCTCCATTATGTACTCCATCCGCCTGGTGTTTGGTGCAATTTGTTTTATGTGCTTTCATTAGCTAGACTTGATTTTTCTTTTGCTTTCCGTTCAGATGTGGTGGACATCTTTTTAGACTCTTCTTATTATGAACATGGTTATGTTTATGATGGTTTATTTATGCTTGATTACGATGATTCATATGATTATTTTGCACATACCTTTTTGACTTCAACAGATACTGATTCACGCATTTGGCATGCTAGTTTAGGTCATATAAATCAGGATGGAATGTGTAGACTTGTTAGAGAAGACCTCTTATGTCTACTCGTAAACATATTTCTTTCTACCTGTGAGTATTGTTTGAATGGGAAGTCAGTTAGAAAACCATTTGGAAAAGCAATATGCGCTTCAACTCCCTTAGAGCCAATCCACTCTGACATTTGTGGACACCTTAATGTTTGGACCTACTACGGATAATCCTATTTCATCACATTTATAAATGATTACACGTGGTATGGTTATGTGTACTTGATATCGTATATATCTGAGGTGTTAGAATTCTTCAGAAAGTACATGCTTGAAGTCGATAACTAGTCCGATAAAAGGATTAAGATCTTACGACAAGACCGTAGATGCAAATATTTGTCTGAGCACTTTTCAAGTCTATATGAAGAGAAAGGAATCCGTTGACACCTGATTGTTCCTTATACTCAGTAACAAAATAGTATTGTAGAGAGAATGAATAAAACATTACTCGATATAGTGAGATCGATGATGCTGCAAGCTAATCTTTTTCTCAAATTTCGGGAGGATGCATTGTTGACTGCTGCCTACATCCTCAATCGAGTACCTTTTAAGTTGATTCCAATGACCCCCTATGAGTTGTGGTGCTAGAGAAAACCAAATTTGACTCAACTGCGCCCCCGGGGATCAGTCAGTTTCGTTCATCTCCCATCTCAGAAAACTGAGAAATTAGATCAAAGATCCCTAAAGTGCATTTTCATCTGATACACTGAGCACTCAAAGAGTTACATTATGATACATGAATGAGAAAATGTTTGAACGATTTAAATGGAGTCATGAGATATCGATTTTGTCGAGGACGATTTTCCAAGCAGGAAGAAATCTCAGGATACTCATGAGTTCTTCGAGATGACAAAATCATACCATGACTCAGTCTCGGTCACCTAGCTGTCGCTTGACGAAGGTGGGGATATTCATCACCAACCTGTCGGTCCAGCTGATCCACCAATCATCGAGGACATTGGGAGGGATCTTTTGCCTAGTGGAAGTATACCACATGATGCCGAGACTGACTTAGATCATGGACTTGAATTGAGGAGCATTCATGGACCGAAACTCCATTGTCATTTTGAGGTTGAAGGGGCGTTATTCATGGTTTCTTCCCTAGATGATGATGAGCTTGTCTTATACTAGGAGGCGTTGATCTCCTGCTGATGGAGAATGGATTCGAGTTTCTCCTCTGTGTGAGAAAATTAATGCGTAGGTGACTCTTGTGCCTTTATGATTGTTGTCTATGCCTTGAAATGGAGGCTTAATGCTGCTACTCTAGCTCATTTCCAAAGACCATAAAAATGGTATAACAGAGCATGTCTAAGAAAGTAGTTAGGCCAATATCGATATGTATGAGCATTATGAGAAGATTGTCTAGTTTTATACCTTACATGTTTATGTGCCTGGGTAAGATGAGTTCATGGTTGGCCAATGTGACCCTCAGCACGTTCGAACTCATGGATGCAAACAATTACTAGAAAATTACTCGAGTTGAGAGTATCCTTAAGAAGTTAGAGTATATCGAGTTCAGTGTAACCGAGACAAGTCTAGGGCAGGTTAGTATTGTGGAAGATGAGATACATTATGCTAGTTGGTGATAACTAGATATAGTTGTTCTCTCGTGAGGTTATGTGCTTCACTGGTCGCACAATGCATTTCGTGGTATGAGAACTTTTTCGTTTGCAGCTTGAAATATAATCACCAATTGAGTTAATGCCTGACTTGTCCAAATGGGAGATATAACACATTTCGTCCAAGTGGGCCTCACCTAGCTTGGAGGTAGCTATGTGTGGCAGTTACAGGGTAACTACTTGCCCAATTGCTGAAGTAGTTATGTAATTGCACAACAACCTCTCTTGAGTATATAACCACAGAGAGATCACTTGAAAAGAGAGATTTTCAACCCATACAAAAATAGACTAATCATCATAGAGAGCAAGCAAAGAGAAGGATGTTCGGGTTCCATCAACCACATGATTTGCCGTGTGGATTCTTGGCAAGAAGAAGGTTGTTCCTTTAGACACATTCCTTTATCAGTGAAGTAGCAGACCTACTTCCGGTGACGTGAGATGCATCCAAAATGATTTGACATCTGAGCCTTCACCTTCCGCTGCCGTTGGATCCAAGGAATCTCTTTGAGGTAGTGAATTTCTTACATAATCATTAATCTAGACTGTTCATTCGGTCCACCTCACTCTTCTTCTAGTTGTAGTGTAAAAATTATGGCAATGGATGCACCCATCTGACCTGTCATTTATTAATGATCTTGTCTACCCATTTTGTTTCGAGTCACAGATGGGATGGTTTGGATCATACCATCAGTATCATTTATCAAGGCAACCATCACAAATGGTTTGAATCCGATGGACGGCCCAGATAAGTGAAATCGATGCCAACAAATCCAAATTTAACTATGTTCATGGAAAGTTTTCCATACACCACCGAGGTAATTTCTCTTTAATTATTAAACTAAGCAAGCAAGGGTCTTGCTTACCCATTGTTTTAGATTTGCCGTGGTTAATAGACACCCCCATCATCAAGCGCTAAACATAGATGCCCCCAACACTGCTGATATGGCATATGTGGGACCTTGAGTGTTCTTAGATTGGTTTACAAGGTGAAATTCTACTCGACCATACATTCGGTTAGTTTGGATCAAATAGAGCTGGACACGAATTGAGTTAGCTCGGCCAGCTCTATCGGCTTGAATTAGAAAAGCTCGACTTAACTCGGCTCAAAACTAGGTTCTGCCTGAGTCGAACTAGTTTTTGGAGCTCGAAAAAATTTTGAGTTGAGTGTGAGCTTGACTTGACTCGAGTTGAACCCCTACTCGAACTTGCCTTGGTTTGACTCAGATCGAATCAGCTCGGTGACTCGGTCACTTAATATAAATAATAATTTTAAAAATTAAAACCCTAACCCCCCTTTTCTCATTTCGAACAAATGCTTGAGCGAGCGACCCCGCCTCGAACCCTAGCCCCCTTTCTCTCTCCCTCTCTCTCTACCCGAGTGAGTGGTCGAGCTCTGTGAGCCTTAATCCCCTTTCCCCTTTCTCATTTCTCCTTTCTCTGTCTAAACCAGTGAGCCCTAACCCCCGACCCTGTCCCTACCCCCGTTCGAGTAGCTCATTGACCTACGCGCCCGTCAGGCCGTCCCTACCACCATTCGAGCCCCTCACTGCCCTGCTCACCCATCCATCCAGACTGTCCTTGCTTTTCTGTTCAGCTCGGTAACACTTTCTCTCCTATTTCATTGTCCATAAAAAAGCTCAAGCTTAAACTTGGCTCGAACTTAGCTCGAGTTGGCCCAAGCTACTGATAGAACCGAGCTGAGTTGGCCAGTCAGGCTCGAGGATCGATCCAAGCTGATTTTGAGCTAGGTTTGGTTGCTTGCCAAGTCGAGCTATGCCAAGCTCGACTTGGTTCGACTTGTGTCCAGCTCTAGGATCAAACATATGGGAATGGATTGACAGTTAGTAGAACAATAATTGGTGGTCCACTTTAAATGTTCACGTGTTTCTCACTTGAGAAGTGGGTTGGCCTAAAACTTAGCATTAGTCACACATGCACTAAGAGGATGTCTTATGAATGTCATGGGTTTCAAACGCATGTCAGTGCTAGCACTCATGTGGCTTTGGTGTTCAATTCTTGATACATATACATTTTTTAAAAAGGATGGTTGGGCTAGGGGCCCACCAACTTCATATATGGAGAAAGATTATAGCTTAAGGTAATTCAGGCCAGCAGCCACAGTTTAGTTGCCTGCCTATCATATCCTATACAATGGAAGAATGTTTTTTCTTTCTAAATGAGCCAAGGCCAGCTTCGCCCAACAAAAATCAGCCTTTGATCTTCCGAGGGAGGCGGGGAACATCCTGAAAACACATAAAAGATTGGGTCAAGCTACCCTCTTTAGCTAGACCATCTGCTGGCCTATTTGCTTCTCTTGGGATAAGGGAGAAACTGAAGGTGCCCCTTCCGCAAAGCCTTCTGATTCTAGCCAACTAATAGTTCCACTTCCAAGAGACGAAGGATGTTCCAGTCAAGCTGTCAACAACCCATTTAGAATCAGACTCGATAATGACCCTAACAATCCCCAACGAAATACACAGATTGAGGCCGTCATACACAGCTCGTAATTCGGCTAAGTTGTTTGTACCAGTCCCGTAATCCCTACAAAAGGCAAACTGCATATTGGCTTGGGAGTCTCTGCAAATGCCCCCTCCGCCAGATAACCCGAGATTAGATAAGGCGGAGCCATCGATGTTAAGCTTGGACCAACCCCCGGGGGGACGAACCATTTAACCATAAATGCGGGCAAGGGAGGGGATGACTAATGAGAGGTGTTGAGGGGACAAGAGCCAGCTGGGATACTGGAAGGGAGAACCCGAGAGTTGGAGGCTTGAGGGAATAACGTTGCCAACCACCATAAAGTCTTTTCCTTCACTCGAGCCACGGAGATGGGGATGCCTTCAAAACGGGCATTGTTCCTGGCTTTCTAAATTTCCTAAAGGGTCAGAGCTGGGATTAAGTGGAGATGAATCGAGATTTTCCTGATAGGGAGGGCCCTGAACCACCACCAGTGGAGCCTGTCCGAGTTGGAGAGGTGGTGCGGAATGGAAATCCTAAAGGATCCAGAGAGCCAGGACCAAACTGTTGACGCCAAGCTGCCCCGTAGGAAGAGGTGGGCTAACGATTCTGAAGAGGGGGGGGGGGGACTAATTCCCCTTTCTTCTGGATACTTTCATCCACAGGAAGAGCCACCTGAAGGAGTTTCCACAGAAAAATAGAGACCCTGGGGGGGATTTTAGGGTGCCAGACCCTTCTCGCCCAATCTTTCTTCAAGCCATGATGTCTATTAACCTCCCAGGCTGATTTGTCTGTGAAAATACCAGCAGCGTCAAGCGGCCAGATTGGGACATTGTCCGAGTCGGAGGTGCAAAGCCCCCTTCTCTGATATGATCCAAAACCCCGACTGGCAGGGCCATTGGGATAGACGGCAGTAGCCCGTCAGAGCCGATGAAGTCAGAAACTTTCAATGAACTATGCACCGGAGGAATGTAGATAGAAGGAAACGATTCCAGGTACCCTAATCCTATCCAATTAAAACTCCACATGTTGATATTACCGCAACCCACTACCCACTGAGTGATATTATTTAGCACTAGGAAGAGCCGCACCATACGCTTCCAGATGGGCGAGGCACCAGAAGGAACCAGGATAGGGGCCACAGAGGACCTGTGATGCTTGTATTTCAAAATCATAAAATCAGCCCAGAGATTTCCACCATTGCCAAACCTAATGGCCCAGGCCATCTTCAATTGGAACGTAGCTATAACCTCCTTCAACTTTCTGATCCCCAGGCCACCCTTCTCCTTGGGGAGCGAGAGGGCATCCCATCTCCTCCAGTGAAGCTTCTTCTTGCCCTCCATCCCCAAAAAAAATTAGCAAAACTAGAAGCCAGACTGGAAAGAACTTTCTTCAGAATAATTGTTGCCACTAAGGAGTGAGTAGGGATACTACTCAGGATGGAAGAGATCAGCATTAATCTGCCCCCCTGCGAGAGGATTTGGGCGTTAAACCCATGAATTCTGGAGTCACCTTATCTAAGAGCAGCCCGAAGAGGTTGCATCTGATCCTCCCTTGAGCGATAGGCACACCCAGGTAGATGAGGGTTGAGGTAAATTTGCTAGGCCAAGGGATCTCTCAATGCAGCGGACCCTTGAGATAGACAGCTTCGGGGAACAGTAGAAAGCGCTTTTCCTCAGATTGATTTTCTGCCCTCACACCTCTTGAAAACTAGAGAGAAAAGAGCGAACAGCTCTAAGGGATTTACAGGAGCCATTAAGGAATAGAAGAGTGTCATCTACATAGAGTAGGTGCGTAACCTGTGTGCAGCCCTGCTTTAGCTTAAAAGGAAGACAATGGCCTCTTTCCACCAACCTGGCGAAGCCACGACTTAGAACATCTGCCGCAAGAATGAATAAATTGGGAGAGATTGGGTCACCTTGCCGAAGCCCACGGGAAGCTTGGAAGAAACCGCAGCTTTCCCCACTGATAAGGATAGAGAACCAATTGCTATCCCAGCAAGATTCAACCAACTTCACCCAGGCGGGGCTGAAGCTAAACTTAATGAGGACCTGCTTTAGGAAGCTCTAATCTACCCGGTCGTAAGCCTTCTCCATGTCAAGCTTCAAAACCATATTCCCTCCCCTAGCCTTCCTACCAATGTCCCTAAAAATCTCTTGGCAAACAACAATGTTTTCAGTTATGGAGCTCCCTTGCACAAAGGCTCCTTGTTCAGGCGAGATACATACACAAATACATACATAGGTAATGGCAAATCTTGTTTTAAGCAAATTCTCTTCCTGGGAATTTCTTGGGAGATTTTCAAAATTTGACATTTCTCTCGCAATATTATTTCGAAAATCTAGCTAAAAATAAAATATTTAAAAATATTTATTGTAAATTATTACATAAAATTTACGAATTAAAATTATAGTATAAAATGAATTATTTTAATTTCTAAATCTAGATTATTTATTTGAAGTCACAATAGCTTCGCCATAAAATCATGAAAAATTAAAAAAATAGTTGACATTTAAAAAATATTACCATATTTTCACGATAATATCATATGATATTCAAAATCTTGTCTACATTTGTCACATTACATACATGCATATGTGTGTGTGTGTAGTATGTATGAATCTTAAAATATTTTAAATGATATGTGGGACAACCAATCATCAAGCTGGACTATGTTGATCAAGTGCCTTTAATCTGGTGTAGATTTCTTTCTTGAGTCAAACGAAGGCCTAGTCGGGTCGCTTGAAGCACGCTGTGAAGTTTTCGGTCAACCGAAGGTCTAGTTGGGTCGACCGAACGGTAGGGGTGTCAATAGGCTGGGCTCAAGCTTGACAAATTAGAATTTTGAATAGGGATGGACTGATGGTCCGGCTCGAAACAGTTTAAAATTTAGGCTGAGACCTTTCCCAATCCCGGACCATTGATAGCCCTATCGAACGGGCATGTAAGTTTTATGCGTAAGTGCATGTTATGTTTTTAATTCTGTACAGGGGTTTATAAATAGCCTTGTTAATATGAGAGTTGGGTTAATGTGAGACATTTTGAGAACATGAGAGAGCTTGAGAGCCAAGGGTTTTGAAGGGAGGAAGATAGGATTTCTATTTGTAAGTTGTTCCATCTCTCGACTTTTGATTATACTGGATTGTTCATCGCTTTATGCCATGGTTTTTTTTTTTTCCCACAAGGGTTTTCCACGTAAAATCTCTATGTTCTCTGTATGTGCTTGGATTTTTTCTTTCATATCTAAGGTTGCTTCTATGCCCATTAAGGGGTATTTGTGCCCAACAAGTGATATCAAGGCTAAAGGTTGGGGATTAGATTGAATATAAAAACATGACATCGAGGGGATCAAATGTGAAGTTCAAGACAGAGAAGTTCACAAGTAAAAATATTTTTAAACCCTGAAGGTCAAAGATGAAAGCCCTCCTATTTTAGCAAGCACTACAACATGTACTCCTTAGGAAAAATGAAACATTCAGAATCTATGAAGGAAGATGATTGGGAAGAACTTGATCAGAGGGCGATTAACACCATCTAATTATGCTTGACCGTTGAAGCCCTTTATAATGTCATTGATGAGATGAGTGCCACAGGCCTATGAATGAAGTTGAAGAGCATCTACATGACAAAGTCACTCACTAATCGTTTATATCTGAAGACACAATTTTATACTCTGAAGATGACAAAAGGGTCAGATCTCTCTGATCACATTAACATCTTCAACAAACTGATTTGTAAGTTGACAAGTGTAGATGTGAAGATTGATGAAGAAGACAAATCCCTAAATTTATTGACCTCTTTTCTAGAGTCTTACGAGTATTTAATTGGTACTCTATGTTATGGGAGGGATACCTTGGACGTTGATACCATTATTTCATCCCTTCAGTTGAAGCAGTTGAGAAGGAAGATCACAGACGAAAGTAATTATACGGATGCATTATTTACTCGAAAAAGATTGTTTGACCGAGAGAAGGGGAATGTGCAATTTAGATCTAAGTCGAAAGATAAATGCAAGTTGAAGTATTGGAATTGTCAGAGGGTTGTACATATAAAGGAATGTTAAATATTGCAAAACCCAAAAGGAGGCAAAATTAGATGATTCACCAAAGGAAGCCAAGTCTGCGGAATTCGGTGAAGGAACAGATAGTTGTGACGTGTTGTCAGTGTCCAAGACCAGTTGCTTCAATCACGAGTAGATTTTGGATACGGGGGCATCATACTATATGTGTCCTCATCAGAGTTGGTTCACCACATATAGCGGGTATAATGGTAGCTTGATTTTTATAGCCAATGATCATGCCTGTAAGATGGTATGAATTAGTTCAATTTGCATCAAGATGTTTGATGGGGTGGAGTGTACTCTGACAGATGTGAGACACATTCCAAATTTGGAGAAGAATTTGATCTCTCCGGGCACTCAAGATGTATACAGGTGTAAGTTTGCTGTTACAAAGGTGTCCTGAAGGTTTTAAAAGGGGCACTCATAGTTATGAAAGTACAAATGAGCAAAAATCTTTACAAGTTGATCAGGAATACTATATCGGGTGGAGCTGCAATGTCTGTAACGGAGTCTACGTTGGCATGTTTGTGGCATGCATGCCTAGGACACACGAGCGAGTACGGTATGAAGGTACTTCTTGATTGTCATTTAATTCATAGTTTTAAAAGTTTTGACTTAGATATATGTGAGCATTGCATATATAAAAAATAATTAAGTTTAAGCTTTGAAATAGGAAAACATGTTAGTAAAGGTTAACTTGACTATGTGCATTCAGATGTGTGGGGGTTGTCACTAGTTGTTTCTAGTAGAGGGTTGTCATTCTTTGTTAAATTTATTGATGACTTCTCTAGAAATGTTTGAGTTTATGTTCTGAAACACAAATCCAATGTATTTCCTACTTTGAAGTCTTGAGAGGCAATGGTTGAAAAACATAAAGGACAGAAATTGAACATTCTTAAGATAGATAATGATGGAGAGTTTACTTATAGGGAATTTAATCATTACTGTGAGAATGAGGGGATAGTGACGCACAACACAACGGGTTATTCACTAAAGAAGAATGGTGTGGTTGAACGTATGAACCAAACTCTTTTGGAAAGAGCCCAGAAATGTTAAGTAATTCTGAGTTGGGTAAGGAGCTATGGACTGAAGTTGTCTCTACGGCTTGCTATTTAGTGAATTGATTTTCCTTTGCAATTATCAATTGCAAAATTTCAGAGGAAGTATATATGGAGTAGTCATGCAGTTGATTACTTGGAGATGCAGATATTTAGTTGTAATGCTTACTCTCATGTACCGTCAGTTGAGAGAGATAAGCTAGAACAAATGGATAAGAAGTGTACTTTGGTCAACTATGGTGATGGGGTGAAATGATACAAATTGTATGATCATGTTTCACGAAAAATCATATTTAGTCAAGATGTCAAGTTTATGAAGGTTCCTTATTTCGGAAGTATGCATAAGCACACAAAAACGGAAAAAACGATTGATGTTGAACAAGATAAAGGTAAAATACTTAAAGAAGCTAAGCCACAGATAGAGGTATATGATGAGGTGGAGTAACCACCTATTAGGAGAAATTCACTGAGAGATTGCAAGTTACCATTGAAATATAAGAATGACTCAAATGTTACACTTACTCTCATTACAGATGAGAGGGATCCGTCTACTTTTTAGGAAGTTCTAGAAGGCAAAGATGTAGAGAAGTGGATAACAATAATGCATGATGGGATTGTCTCTCTATACAAGAATGAAATATGGGAGCTGATGGACCTGCTCGTTGGGTGGGAAGCGATCGGTTGCAAGTGAACTTATTGAAAAAAACTTAATAGATACAAGACCAAATTGCTAGCGAAAGGGTTATGCTCAAAAGGTAGGTGTCGACTTTTGTGAGATATTTGCATCACTGGTAAAACAAGTATCTATCAGATTTGTATTGGATTTGGTTGCCCAATACAATTTGGAACTGAAACAGTTAAATATGGTTATTGCGTTTCTACATGGGAACTAAAAGAGAAGATTTACATAAAGAAACCTAAAGGGTTTGAAGTGCGGGAAAATGAGAATTTAGTTTGTAGATTACAGAGGTCGTTGTATGGCCTAAAATGGTTACTTAGGTAGTGGTATAAGAAATTTGATTCTTTCATCCTGAGTTAATGTTTTATTAGAAGTGAATTTAATCATTGTGTTTACTTTAAAGCACTAAGTGACGGGAAATTCATTATTTTGGTGTTGTATGTTGATGATATGCTTTTTTTTTTTTTTTTTTTGAGAAAGATATATAATTTTCATTGACTTGCAACCCACATATATACAACTGACCTGATTCAGGAGGGCAACCACAAAAAAAACCGGACCTCTCCTATCATATGCTCTACATATCGACAGGGAAAAAATCAAAAAAACCCGAGACACAACGCGAAGACCCCCCGGACCACCCGAGGAGAGCCCACCACAAAAAAAAAAAAAAAAACAGCGACGGGATCGTGTAACACACACTTTATACATGAAATGATCTCATGGCCCCCAACCCAGTCCTATCCAGGATGAGTAATGTAACACCCCGTACCTTCAGTACACGGGTGTTACTTCTTAAACCCACACTAAACTAAAACTAATTTGGGTTAGCTGAAAACTTGTACTCGACATACACAGGATGGAGATTCCAATCGATATTAAAAGCCATCCGACATGGTCTCTAAGAGTCAGCACACGCCCTACAACAATCGGGAAGGTGAGACTACTCGTACACTCTAAGGTTGAAGCCATTATGTTTGTTAATATTATTGCAAAACACTTGTCACCTACACTTGAAGATTGGTCGGTAATAATTGAAACCTTCATCATAACTAATACTCTATATTAACCATTGAAAAAGGTTATCAGGCCCACCTGATCAATAGATCGGGACATATGAGCCAATGATGGTCCAAAGATGTGTGTAAACGGGCCACCTGGGCCTCACCATCGACCCAAAGTGGGACAGGATCCTTGGGTAATGTTCTCCAATGCAAATGAATGGTGTAGATCATGGTAGTAACATTATGGTGGGCCCTTACACTATGCATGTGCACTGAGTGTGCTTGTGCACGAGGTGCACCAAAGCTATTGGCTCGGTCAAACCGTCATTGACCGAGCACATCCCAAATATTTTTCCGCCATCACCTCTCTCTGTGTTAACCGACCCACTTCAAGCTCCTAGGTGACCCACCACGGCCACTTTCTGAGCATTTTGAGCCGTTAAAATCCTTCATGGGGACCGCACGATCATAACAGTATAGCCGTTTGATCATCTGAATTCGAACGAAGGGGATTGAACCCCACCGTCCAATCCATGCCAAAAATGACCGGACCCAAGAGCCTGCGGTGAGGAGAGAAAGAGACCGCCCTTCCTCTTGGGGAAGGACGAATTCCAGCCGTCCATTGTAAGGGCAAATCCCAGCCATTCTCTCTCTTTCACTCCCTCTACAAGACGGGCCCTAAAGCCCTAGAAATTTCACAGCAAGAGAAGAAAAGAAAGAGAGTATAAGTGTGAGAGAGAAACAGGGAGTCGTTCTCTCCTGTTGTGATTCTTGTTCAGGGTCGGCATCCACCACCTCAGGTGATCTTTCTTCTTCCCTGTCCTTGTAAATTATAGCTAGGTAAGGGGTAGCATTGTCTGGACCGAAATCACGCCAAGCAATGGCTGAGAGTCGGCCCAGCAATGGCAACGTTTGAAGTCTGATGAAGGACCAAATGATGGCCGTTTGGAGCTCTGTTTTGGGCTCTCAGTAGAGTTTCGAAACAAGCTCAAGGATGGAGCCAAACCACGACCGGAACTAGGTCGGGACCAAGCCAATCAATGGCTGTCGGTTCGACTGAAAAACCAGCCGCAGTGGGTCCCTGCTTCTGTTCAAGAACTAAGCCGAACAGTGGCTCTGTTCGGACTAAGCACCCACCCAAGTATAACCCATGTTTCGGGCCAGGAACCGGCCAAATAATGGTCGTGCATCAGGTCACGAGTAGATTGAAACGAACCTCTGCTTGAGCTATCAACAGACCAAGAGCAGAGTCATACTCGAGGCTTGTTCTCACGTTGAAGAGTTGGAGGGCCCTATATGAATGCCGTGGGCCACCCTGCTACATATCCGCACCGCCCACCGTCTTCCTCTTCAGATTTTGACCATAAATAATGAGCTTTGATCATCTGATAATGTGGCCCACCAAGATAATCGCGCCTCAAAGGCAGCTGAATGGTTCTCTTTCGACCACTGTAGAAACCACATGGATGTGCATGACTAAGAGGGGTCAACGTGGTCTTGCACGACCTTCCTCCCTTTACCTAATTAACGGTTCAGATCCACCGTTTACTCCACAATGGTGGCCTGCAACGAGGAAACGATACCTCTGTTACAAAACAGAGTCGACGCATGTCGACTCTGAGTAACGAAAAGGAGTCGGTGGGCTGCGTCATTCACGAGCCCTGCATAAATGCAGGTGGGCCTCACCCATTGTTAGTGGGCCAACTCTGACCGTGAGCCCTGCGATGACTATGGGCCCCACCAAACGATGGTGGGTTACTCCAACGTCAGGCCACCATGGGCCATGTAAATTTGGACCGTCCATCAGGGACACTGCATCCAGAAAAAGCCCCTGGGCTGGACGTTCTCTAACGACGTCCAGCACCGGGCATTAGTAGAAAGTAAGGAAGAAGGCTATGGTATTTTTTTTTTTTAGAATGGTGTTATATACATAGGGGTGCATGCATGTGACTGCATACGTGGTATCCCCATGCGGGACCCACATTGATATGTCTTAATATACATATAAATACATATGTATCATGTACATGTAATGGCCCTATGTGGGACCAAAATGGATTGTAGAAGCCCATCTACACCATCCAGAAGACCTGGACGGTGGCTGCCTGATGCATCAACGGTCCATGCATATGTGTGCATATTACATAAGAAATACTATATATGTGCGCTGTATTGCGTAGGGTATATGTATTTATGATACATGGATGGATGTAAACGTGGTGGGCCCCACATGGGGGCCACACATGAAGTAAATTGAAGGTGCATGCATACACCAGAGAAAGTGCAAATTAGAATATGACTGTTCAAATAAGCCATGTACAAAAAGTTGAGATCTCATCATACCTGGTGAGTCTCGAAAATCTGGACGGTCCACACGGTGCAGAACCCCATAAAAACCGTTGGTTTCAAATTTTACTTTAAACCGAAACTTCGGTGGGCCATGTGAAATGCAAACAGTTTCTTCCCTTGAAATTGCATTTATGTTTGCTACAGCCCACCGGAATCTTAGATCAGGGTGAAAATTTAACCCCTAAAGTTTATTGGGATTCCACATCTTATGGACCGTTCGGATTCGACACACATGGCACAGGAGTGGAGGTGCACCCGTACCTAGATGCATAGTTAAGCATGTCTCATATATTCATGAGTTCTGCACATGAAGAACCCACTTTTGTGCACCGGATATGAACTGTCTAGGGGCTGGACGTGATGCACCTGGACATTCAATATTTATATATGTACCATATGATGCAATATAATATACATACTATATACATAGATATACTATGTGATATATCTATAATATATATAATGTATACATACACACCATATGATACGTATAAAATATGCATGCTATGTACATGAATAAACTGTGTGATGCACCCATAATGTACATAATGTATACGTGTATACCGTATGATGCAAACATATTATACATAAGGTGTACACAGATATACTATGGGATGTATATAGTGTACGAGCTCATCTATAGGGCGGTGAGCCACATATGGGGACCCCCACCACGAGATAAATGCTTATCTGCACGTCTGTGCAATGGACCCCACCAACTAGGAAACTGTATATTGTGCCCGCTCGTCGGACAAGTATTGTTGGGCCTGGGCTCCTCTCAAATGAGGACCAGATCATCATGGCTTGAGTCATTCGACCAAACCATTGGCATCCTAAAATTTTAGAACTCATCAGCTAATGCAAGGGATTTCTCTAGGAATCTGTTCAAGTGACGCAGAGACACTAGCTTCTCGAGAGGGCTCGCGCCAAAGGACATACTACAACGTATCTGGTGATGATTCTTTCCCCTTAAGCTTTCCACCCTTAACTAGACCAGAAATAACAGCGTTATAAGTGTAAATAGTTAGCTAGAATACTGATAAACTGTGTATAGAAATAAACTGTACTCACTTGATTTATCTGCTAAACATGATAATTCTCATGCTTTCTATTGTATAGATTCTTGAACTGCCTAGGTAAATAATCTAGTCATTTATGTCATGTATATTCAGTTGTTGTATATTGATAGGGATACATGTGTTGTTCTTTATTCCCCTTTCATATTATGATATATGTTGCTATGACACACATACTGCTAAAATCTCTCCATGAAAAGTCCTAGTAAGGGAGAGTCCGTGCTTGGGGTGTAACTAGATTGGTTGTGACATAAGTAGGCCCCTGACATGGAGGTTGTGGTTGTGGTACTTGACTGCGGGGTTTATCATCCATATGTGGTTTCACCTAACTGACTTGGGATGAACTTCATAACCCTTCCAAATACCGTTGTTTACTCGTCTTTGAACCATTCATGCCGACATGTTTAAAACGCCACTTTTGGTAATTTCAACGTTTCACCCCTAGTCGGCATTGGTGGTAGGCCCTTTACATTAAATTGATTGACCACATGTTAGTGGGTGCTACACACACCCTAAAATGGTAGTCTCATGAGCCGGGGATGGTGGTAATGGGACACTATGCCTGAGCCGTCGGCCTACGCTGGGCCACAAGCTTCCCGTAGTGACCGTGAGCTTATTTAAAATGGCTGAGTATAATTGGATTAATAATGGACTGGCTAATCATGCATACATAGCACAGACCAGCATCTATTGCTATCGTACGTGGGGTACGTATTATTTCTGACTGGATGATGTTTCCCAGGTTCGATGATTGTATGGGTGACGGCCCACTGTCCGCACGGATGAGCATCCCCGGAGCATGAACATATTCCATACATCCATGCACTTAATAAGACTGCATCTACTGTGTTTTGGATTATCTGTATGCTTTTATGCTATTCCTTGTTTAGGGCGGCGATGTGTAATCTTAGCAGGAAATCACACTGAGTTGGCCACTCATTCATCAATATTCAACCGTATAGAGGACACAGGGACAGAGAGAGTTGAGGAGGAGCGGGAGGCGATGAAGGTTGAGGAGGAGGCTTACAATGAGGAGGCGTACCAGGAAGAGGCTGCTTATTTTGGATTAAATCAGTAGTTTTCTTGCTTATTAACATTTCAACTCATCTTGAGAATTGAGGTTTTGTATATGAGCCCTAGCTGAGTGGCCCAGGATATTATTATTGTTTGGGTTTTATCTATACTACGCTTGGTTCCGTTAATCGCACTTTGATTTGAGTTGATTATCCTCTTGCTTATCAGTTAACACCTGGGTTTTCAAGAGACGAGTGATATACTCTGGTCTCGAAAACCGGGGCGTTATAAGTAACCCCCACAGACACCATGGGAGGGAGTTTGGATACACGTGGAAGGAGGCCACTTGGTTCTCGCTGCCCATACAAGCCATGACATCCGCTGGCCTGTTCCCCTCTCTGAAGGTATGAGAAAAGGACACCGAACAACCCTTAAGAAGGGAAAGAATCCGCAAGACCCAAGGTCTCATAGTCCACGAAATTCGGGATTTCCTGAGAATGAGCTTGAGGGCGAACTCGGAGTCCGATTCGACGACGATTTCCTTTAGACCCCTCAATAGATAAAAATTGATACCATCATGCATAGCCCTCACTTCCACGATATTATTGGAGCACACCCCATAGCCTGAGGCGAAAGTGAAAATCAGATGCCCATTATCTCCCCGACAGACACCCCCACCTCCAGACAAGCCCGGATTCCCTCTCGCTAATCTATCGACGTTCAGCTTTACCCACCCTACTGCCGGCTTACTCCATTTGATTATACGACACCTCATCAGTCTTTCCTGGGGAGGGGGAATTTCCAAGATCCGACTACACCTCCTAGCTCTTGAGCTGTCAACCGCATCCTTTTAAAGGATTAAATCAGCCCACCATTTTATTCGTGCAATGGATGAAGCTACCCTCATCTTATGGCCCTCATATTTTGCTTCATTCCTAGCATGCCAAATTTCCTAGCAAATGAGAATAGGGAGTAGGTACTTGATATTGGCTGGCGCTCCATTAGTAGCCTCCGCAAGGCACCACTACAACATTCTCCCTTCCACGTTCTGATTGGGCATGATAGGTATCTTGACAGCAGCCAAAATGGGACCAAAGTGCAGTCGTGTGCTGTCCATGCAGGAACAGATGATCAATAGACTCGGCATTTGGCAAAGCTCGTTGAACGACACCTGAGCAACAGATGCAGATGGATGCCAGTGAAATCCCTTTGGACTGAACCCGATCATCCACCGTGATTGCCCCATACAGTAGCCTCCAGCAGAAAATCGATATTTTTGGGGGAATATCCTTGTGCCACGGCCACTTGCTCTAATTGATGGCCTGAGAGGAAGCCCGACTCACCTTCCAAGCCGATTTTAATGTGAATCTGCCTGACGGATCAAAAGGCCAGAATTGTTCATCCTCGCCATCATCTGAGATCGCAAAGCCTCCATTAAAGATGCAAGCTAGGACCTGGTTCGGGAGGAAATTGAGGGCTGACGACGGAGGGAGAGGACCTGCCGCACCCAAGTAATCTCTAAGCTTTAGACCCCTCATCTCAACAGGAATTGGAACGGAAACTAGCTGCAGAATAGGACCTAATCTAGTCCAATTGTCCTCCCACAGATTTATGTCCCCTCGGCTCACCTTCCATTGGGCACTGTTTAGAATGAACGGGAAATGTTGCCTGATTTTAGCCCACAAAGGGGAAGCTGACGCTGTAACTCTGACCGGGGAGTCTCCCCTCAGGTCCCTATGATTCTTGGCCTGCATCAGGGAAGCCCAGGGACTGACAATCTGCCCAAACTTCACCTCCCACGCCATCTTCATCCTGAGAGCACCCATAATTTCTTTAAGACATCTGATCGCAAGACCTCCTTCCTTAATAGGCTTAGCAATTATGTCCCAAGCAATCCAATGCAGTTTGCTTTTGCCATCTGACCATCCCCAGAAAAAACTAGAAAAAAAAGACTTTCCAATCTTCTGATAACTTGCCCTGGTACATGCATAGCTGACATGGTATGGATAGGGATAAACCCCAGAACATGCTTAATAAGAGTTAATATACCAGCTTGTGATAGAAACTTTGATTTCCACCTACTAACTCTTCGCTTAATCTTATCTACCAGGAACTGGAAATCTGCTACCTTGGTTCTACCTCGTTGAAGAGGCACTCCCAGATACTTTACTCCATCAGCCGCCATAAAAAAACCTAAATTATGTTCAATATTTCTAGCCCTCCCAGCTGGTAACCCCTTAGGACCGAAAAAACAGCTCTTCCTGCAGTTTATTTTTTGGCGCTATGCCTCTTGGTACTTTTCTAGGAAACGTTTGGCTACCATAAGCGATTTGCGACTCCCATTGAGAAAAAAGCAGAGTATCATCTGCAAAAATAAAGTAGGAGAGGGTGGGGCAGCCACGTTGAAGCTTGAATGGCTGTATTTTATTGGACGCCACCATGCTTTTGAGACTTAAGGAAAAGGCTTCTGAGGCGAGGATGAATAAGCTAAGCGATAGAGGGTCACCCTGGCATAACCCTCTAGACGATTTGAAAGAACCTGACGCTTCTCCATCACCAATACTGAGAACCAGTTATTGGACCAACACTTCTCCACCAGTTCGATCCATCTTTCACTAAAATTGAACTTGGAGAGGACTGATTTCAGGAAATTTCAATCCATTATATCGTACGCTTTCTCAACATCCAACTTGATAATAATATTCCCCCCATGTACCTTCCTGTTAATGTCTCTCACCACCTCTTGAGCCAGCGTGATGTTGCTAGAGATATCCCTACCTTGAACGAATGCCCCCCGCTATTTAGAAATCAGCTTAGACAGGATGTTAGCTAACCTTGTGGCAATAACTTTTGCGAAAATCTTGCAGATAACATTGCAAAGGCTGATAGGCCTGAATTCTGAAAAGTTGGAGGCTGAAGGGCATTTGGGGATGAGGCAGATCAATGAAGCAGAGAAGGCTCTTGGCATCTCTCCTCCTTCAAAGAAATCAGCCGTTGCTTTGTAAATATCTACCCCCACCGTATCCCAACAGTCCATGAAAAACGCCGCTGAAAAACCATCTGGGCTAGGGGCCCCATCTCTCGGGGATGAAAAAACCACTTCTTTAACTTCAGGGAAGGATGGAGTAGCCATAAGATGCAAATTGTCTTCAGCAGTGACCAGGTAGGGGATATTTTGCGTGAACTTGGCTGGCAAGAAATATCTTCCACCGAGAAAAGCTCTTGAAAAAATCTCACCGCTGCTGCCTTGATTTCATCTTGCGTGGAGAAAATAGTCCCGGCCACATCTTGGATGGACGAGATTGTCGCACGTCTTGCTCTGTCTCTCGCCGAAGCATGGAAGAAGCTTGTATTTCTATAGCCTTCCATTAACCAGGAATTTCTCACATTTTGTTTCCAATAAACTTCTTCAATCAGATGGAGATGGTCGATCCGCTGCTTGATGGCCACGCTTTGTTAGATGAGGGCATCATCGACTTCATCCTGCAGCCGCGCATCAATGATCTCAAGATCTTCCTCTGCCCTTTGGATCTGTTGGAAAATGTTGCGGAAAATCTCTTTGTTCCAAACCTTCAACAGCTGCTTACATTTCTTCATCTTGAGCTGTATGTTGATCATAGGCAGGTGAGAGCATTCCTCCTCCTAGGCTCTCTTGATCAGCGGCTGAAATGAATCGTGAAGCGACCACATTCTTTGGAAGCGGAAAGGCTTCATCTTAAGCTAGAATTGGCTAGGGAAGGAAAGCAACAATGGAGCATGATCAGATTTATTTCTCGGTAAATGCTGAACTTGGAAGGACGGCAAAACAGCCCCCTAACTATTATTGAAGAAAACTTTATCCAGCCTGGCCCAAACGTGCACGACCCCCTCTCTGTTGTTGCACCCAGTAAACTTATTGCTGGTATAACTTGCGTCCTGCAAAGATGAGGACTGGACTGCCTCAAAGAATTCAGCCGAGCTAGCCGTGTCTGCCATACGGGCTCCCAGCTTCTCATTCGCATTCAAGACTATGTTAAAATCCCCTCCGACTGCCCATGACCCTCGAATGGAGCTGGCCAAATTAGAAATCTCCCTCCAAAGAACTCTCATTTGAATTCTGTTGCGACTAGCATAAACGATAGATATGTGGGTCAGCTCATTATGGACCTGCAAGGACAAGCTTAGCGATAACATTTGATTAGACGAACTAACCACTAATACATTCAGGAAATGGTGATGAAAAACCCAGACTTTACCCCATTCCTCGTAGTTAGATAGCGAGGAGTGAAAGCCAATCTTTAGCCTAAGGGCAACTCTTCTGTCTTCCCTCAACATTGGCTCAAGGATAGCAATAAAGCACGGGATGTACTTCCTGGTAAGCTCCTTTAAAGATCTCATGGTAGGCGTATTGCCCACCCCGCGAGCATTCCAAATGATGGCTCTATCCATCCGTAACACACCCGGAGTTCACGGCCTTGCGCTTCAGTCTTCGTAGTTTGCTAGTCCACATTCCTGCTTCAATGTGCCTACTAGTTTTCTTTGCTGTGGGTTTTCTGACTTTCTTTTTCTGAGTGGCATTTGGATCTAGGAAGGGCGTACTTGTTTTAGTGTCCGCAAATGTTTTAATCTGGGGCTCTGCAACCATCTCTTCCATATCCCTGAAAGGGATTGAATTCTGATCTAGCTTGTTAGTGGGCAACTTTTGGAAGAACGATGAGAGATCTACTACTAGCTGGGGCCAAGTCTCTTCATCACTAGACAACACTTCTTGCTGCACTTGATTATCAGAAGCACCTCTCTCTAACTGAACTTGAGCCAAGGAGGATCAATCCATCTGTCTGGATCATGGTGTTGGTTCAACGGGGAAGCTCCAATAGATCTAGCTCTAATCCTGGTTGGGAACTTGGAGCATTTGACCGCTTTATGCAGAGAGGGAGGAATTATTGAGAGAGCTGCTTCAAACGGTTCATGCATCTGTTCTCTCTACTAATCCTCACAAGCTGTGCTGGGGACCTCCTTGGAAGGAATAACTGAGGCCAAAAAGGGGATGCCTGTGCCAACTTGGAATGGGATGGGAGCTAGTCGATCTGATATAGGAGGATCCGTAGCTTCTGAATCCAAACAGTCAGGAGCAGAGCTGAGAACACCCCCTACAGTCTCTCTGTAAGAGTTAGAAAATTGAAAGGGCTCTGCAGCTAGAGCCAGGGGCCTCAGCAATCCACTATTAGAGACTTCTTGGTGTCCATCTTTGGGTATCATAGGGCTAAATTCAATGAGGTACTGGTACATTTGCTGGGTCTGTGTTGACATTGATCTAATGGGGACTGCCTGGAGAGAGGAGCGGCAGGGTTTTGTGATTAGCAAGGGGGGATGGGTGATGAAGTTGTTGGGATTAGGGCAGGTATTGTTGGGTAATGCAGGCTGGGCATTAGAACAAACTGGTTTAGGGAGGAGCCGGGCAGGGGGCGAGGATAGGGTCTGTTTGGCATTTTCACAAACAGTAGGAGGGCCAGTAATAGCAGGCAGCTGGGGAGTATGGAAGGATCTCATGACCCACTCCCTTGTTGATTGCGGAACCTAATTCTCCTGAGTGTCTTCCACATTTGCTCTTTATGGCTGAGTATCACGGGGAACCTCGCCATAGCCTCTTCAAGCAAACCCACAATGGGGTAAACAATACCATGCACTTGAAGCGATCGAGCTCTGTTGAATCGAGAGTCAAGGGCAGGAATTACCTTTACCCTGGCAAAAGCTTGAAAAATACCAAGGGAAGCCACACTATCAATTTCTTCCACTATACCAAATGTGCTCGCCATCTTTTCAATAGCTGCTGGATACCACACATGGGGAGGGATGCCTCGTAGATGGATCCAGACTCCTTGACTGATGGTCGGGGATATTGGCGACCAATGTTCTACTCTCAAAAGCCCCATATGCAGGATTAAAGTAGTGTTTGATTCCAGCACTGCCATTTCCTTCTTAGATTGAAATTTCAGAAGAAAACGGTTTGGTGCTAACCTTATGAAATCAACCAGAGATGCTGATAAATCAGACTTTTAGAACGTATCAATGAGCTGCAGAATTGAAATGGACGCATTCTCTGCCGTTGCAATGAGGGCTAGAGCAAGTGATTTGCTCAGACTATCGACCATCACCTGGTCTGTTTCCACTGTAAAGGGGTCCTCTGGTTCTCCTGTAATGTGCCTCTGTTGAGCGCTTGAAGGTGCTGAGTTTGAGGCTTTCTTCAGACTGTCTGCATAAGAGGGGGCCTTGAAATGGGTTGGGTGCGGTTTGGGTGGAAAGGCTTGGGTCGGCCGGCTCTGTTTAGGTCTGGAAGGAGGTACCTGACGCTTGGCTCTTTGGATGGAAATAATAAGGCCATCAACTCTTCTGCCGTTCAGGACGTTTGCTGCATTAAAGGCGTCCTGCTCGTAGATGAAGCGGATAAATGCAAATCCCCTAGATCTGTTGCAGCTGTGATCTTAGGCAATGTATACATTCGAGAGCTTACCATATTTCCCAAATATCTGATGAAGGTCATCCTCGGAGGTATCATACGTGAGGTTGGCTACAAAAATGGAGGTGGGCGAGTTTGAGGGAGACGAGAGATGGGAGGGGTTGGAATCATGCAATCGGGCGTGCTTCTGCGGGCGCTCTCTCTCCTCCATTTTTGACACACATCGGGCGTGCTTCTGCGGGCGCTCTCTCTCCTCCATTTTTGACACACATCGGGCGTGCTTCCGCGGGCTCTCTCTCTCCTCAATCACGACAATCTAATAATAGACTAAGACATCTCAGTAGTAAATTCTACATAAAAATGCACAAGTAGCGTGCCTGAAATTGACCAGATCTCTTATATTCTGTTTTATCCAATATACATCTCAATGGCACGGATCCACTTTCTATTGAAAAGAAAAACAAATTAAAAAGAAAGAAAGAAAGAAAAAAAGACTCAACCCTAATTTCAATCATATGTTGATGATATGCTTATCGCCAACTATAACATATATGAAATCAACATATTGAAGACTCAATTATGCATGACATTTGAAATGAAAGATCTGGAGATTGTAAAGAGGATTCTCAGAATCGATATACATAGGGATAGAGAAAGGAGCAGGCTATGGTTGTCTCAAGATAAATATTTTAAGAAGGTCTTAGTTAAATTTGGACTAAAAAAGGCTAAACCAAAATTAACACACCATATGTTGCTCGCTTTTGGCTTTCTTTAGAGTTATATCCTACGTCTAATGAAGAAAAGATGTATATGTCTCGTGTGCCCTATTTGAGCATGGTTGACAGTCTTATGTATGCCTTGGTCTGTATAAGATAGGATATTTCACATGCGATAAGAGTTATAAGCAGATATATGTCAAATCTCGACAAGTAGCATTGGGAAGCTGTAAAATGGTTATTTCTTTACATACGAGGTACGACGAACTACGTCTTGGTTTTCAAAAATTCTAAGGAGAAACTTGTAGGCTATGTGGATTGCACAGGGAATGCGGATAACAAAAGATCGACTTTCGATTAGTCCTTTGTATTAGCAGGTGGAGCTATCAGTTGGTTAGTAAAGCTTCATTTTGTGGTTGCACTTTTCACAATCGAAACTGAATATAAGGCAGTGACAAAAGTATTCAAGGAAATTGTTTGGTTGAAAGAGATGATGAATGAGTTGGGGCTTCAACAGAAAATCATGCCTGTGCATTATGACAACGAGAGAACGATCAATTTAATAAAGAACTTGGTGTATCATTCCCGGACTAAACACGTTCATGTTCGTCATCATTTCATCCGGTCGATGCTAGAGGAAGGAGGTGTCTCTCTTGAGAAGATTCACACGAGCGTGAATCCGATGGATATGCAAAGAAGAAATGAAGATGGAATGCGCACAAGAAGCGATGATGATGGTGTTAATATGAAGATGATTAGATATGGTGATAACAACTTGGTGTAGTGGATATGGAGGATTAAAGTCACGGTGGAGATTGTTGATTGATTGCCTTTAATATGGTACATATTTCTTTCTTGGGTCAACTGAAGGTCTAGTCGGGTCGACCGAAGCATGTTGTGAAGTTTTCGGTCAACTAAACGTCTAGTTGGGTCGACCGAAGTACGCTGTGAAATTTTCAGTCAATCAAAGGTCTAATCGGGTCGACCGAAGCACACCGTGAAGTTTTTGATCAACCAAAGGTCCAGTCTGGTCTACCGAAGCATGCTGTGAAGTTTTCAGTCAACCAAAGGTCCAGTTGGGTGGACCAAAGCACGTTGTGAAGTTTTCGGTCAACTGAAGGTCTAGTTGGTGCATAAGTGCGGGTTTTATTTCTAATTTTGTACATGAGTTATAAATAGTCTTGTTAAAATGGAATTAGGGTTAAGGGAAAATGTTTTGAGAACGCGAGAGAGCTTGAGAGCTAAGGGTTTTAAAGGAAGGAAACTAGAGTTTTCATCTATTGTAACTTTCTGATTATAGTGGATTTTTCATCACTTTGTGCCTTTGTACCGTGAGTTTTTTTCGATAAGGGTTTTCCATATAAAATTTTTGTGTTCTCTGTGTGTGCTTGGATTAATTTTTTTTTTTTTCTTTCTATGTTACTTGTTTCATTCATATCTAAGGTTACTTCCGTGCCCATTAAGAGGTACTTACGCCCAACAAACTGTTCATCTTTCATACCACTAGTAGCAAGCCATGGTGCAAAAGATCAAACCGGTTGATTATTATAATCCTTTTAAAGTGGGCCATTTCCTACAAAAGTGTTATTTTAGATTCATGAATGGGATGGTTAGCATCATCGAACCAAAGTGCTTCTAAAATCATTTGCAATTCGTGGTGGCGTGACAATCGAATGGATGTTTCAAGAAGATGACATGACCCATTTTGTTTCTTCACTCAATCTTGAGTTTCTATTTTCATGCTATTGATTAGACGGTTAGAATCATCCGATTAATTAACATGAATTTTTTGCACCATGATTTGCGCAACCATAGTAATTAACCAATACTATCTAACTCATGTTTAGCCATTCCACGCATCAATTAAAAGCTTTGGAAACATTGCTAACGTCTACAAGAAGGTGGGATTCTGGCACTACGCCTGTATACATATACAAAGTTTCATACACGCGTGTGGAGACCGCCTCACCCACCATGGTTGGAGTGTGTGCCGTCCACACAACACGGTGGGTCTCACACACTAGTTGCTTTAACTTTTCATCTACAACTAGTTGCGTGTGACATATTTCACCAGCACCCATATGACTATGATCAGGAAAAGAGGAATACTAGTATATATGCAAGTCCCCACATAAAAGTTGCATGCAGTTCTCTCTTCCCGCTACATGTGACAAACAGTTTCTGATGGGGGCCGTTGATCTGGTGGGCCACATCGTGAATGGGCTTATGCCAAAAAGTAGGAGTGATTGGTGACATTGATCTGGTACGTGGACCACATCGTGAATGGCTTATGCCAAAAAGATAGGAGTCATTGGAGACATTGGTCTGGACCATTTCGTGAACTGGCTTATGCAAAAAATAGGAGTGATTGGAGACATTGATCGGGTGGACCACATCGTGAATAGGCTTACACCGAAAAATAGGAGTGATTGGAGACATGGATCTGGTGGACCACATCATAAATGGGCTTATGCCAAAAGATGGGAGTCATTGGAGACATTGATCTGGAGGACCACATCGTAAATATGCTTAATTATACTGAAAAATATGAGTATTTGGAGACATTGATCTGGTGGACCACGTCATGAGCGGGCTTATGCCGAAAAATAGGAGTAATTGGAGACATTGATCTGGTGGACCACGTCATGAACGGGCTTATGCCGAAAAATAGGAGTGATTAGAGACATTTATCTGGTGTACCACATCGTAAATGGACTAATGTAAATCATAGGAGTGATTGGAGACATTGATCTGGTGGACCACATCATGAATGGGCTGATGCCAAAAAAATAGGAGTGATCGGACAATCATGGTCCACCCATGTTATGATTTTTGATTGTAGATCTCTTCGCTGGCTGTTCCTTTTATCTGGCCATTGATATTGTGACTACCACAATCCAACCCTCTTGATTTTGGGGCATAGACTACGTAGGTGGTGGTCCACTAGAACAACAATCCCGACCTACATGCATTTCACGTGCATGTGCAGGGAAATTTATAGAACTTTCATACAACCACCTGCATATTAATAAAGAAAGAAAAGAAAAGAAAAATCACCTGCGTATTAGCATTCCTTTCGGTTATTGTTTCTTGTACGTTAGGAGGCTGACAATATAGCAAGGCTACGTTTGGATGCACCACAATTGCAATCGCCTCCCCTAGCATTTCATATCCAAGAAATAGTCTCCAAATTGCAATTGTATTACAAGCTTTGCTATAACACATCCCGAGCTATTGTTACAATAGAGCTTTGCTAAGTTCACATGCCACCACATGTTCCAGCATGGCAGACATGTGAAGTATCCAAGCCATCCATCAGGTGGAGCTCACTTTGTAGATGATACTGCCCAAAGATAAAAGGTGGTCCATTTAATAGGTGAGCCATACATAATGGTCCATTTAATAGGTGAGCCATACAAAAAGATATTTGAAATGAGTCGATGTGGTAGAAAACTACATCTGATATTTGCACCGTACATCTGATTCTTTGGATTGGGAATCTACATAGTGTACCCTTCTGATAGATGGCTTGGATATCACACCTGCCCACCATGCTAGCATATGCGGTGGCGTGTGCATTAGTTGACTTATACACAAGTGCGGGCTTTTTGATACACACGTGTGGGCTTAGCAAGGTTTTGCTTTAGGATAATTCGAGACTCTGCCTTTGGATATGGTGCGATCTTTCAATGCGATACAAAACGTTCGTAAGATGGGCTTCATCATGGATGGTGGATAACCAAAAAAATAAAAACTCTTGGGGGTGTTAGGCACTATGTAGCTTATTTCTTTATTCTAAAAATAAATAAAATTTTATTTTGAAAATAGATTGCTCAGTAAAGTTCTAATTTTACTACTATTATATATATATATAAGTAGCAAGAAAGCTCTTAAAAAATAAGTAATAGATAGATCATGGGTAACAATGTCGAACTGCGTGCAAATCTAGAACTCACAAAAATGTGTTGGTCTATTAAGACTCTAGGACGGTGGTCATGGAAATTAGAATCCGCTAAGGAGTTTGTAACCACTCATCTGCTGAATCAACTAGCTCTGAAAATGGATGGCGCTATAACGTGCGACCCATACACAGCTATTGGGGTAATTGACATGTCATGATGAGTAGGAGAGTGCGGTGGCTGCTGCGAAACCTTTGGCATGAGCTAGGACGGAGCGGTCATTGGTGTAGATCTTAGTGATAGTAGCAAATATTCAAATGAGAACTTTGAAGGCCGAAGAGGAAAATGATTCTATGTGAATGAAACTTTTTTTTTTTTTTTTTTAAGAAAAAATCCTCAATGTGAACGAAGCTTGAACATGAGTTAAGTAGATCCTAAGAGACATGAAAAGTCTGTCAGAGAGCGTGCACCAAATGAACTTCAAAATGGAATAGGGTTAAAATTCTTTGACCGGGATGTGGTGGCTAATGACAACATTAGGAAGTCTGGATACGTCAGCATAAGCTTTGAGAAGAGTTATCTTTTATGTTTAACAACCTACCCACCCTGGAAACGGCTCAATCGAAGGTGGGGTTTAGCAGTTGGATGAGCACCGCACGTCGCGTGATGTCTATTACGCCCTCGATGACCGTTGAAAATTTGAAGGACTGAGTGCTTCTCACGCCTAGTTGTTCGTAACCACATCAGATCTCCAAGGAAAACAACCTATGGTTGATGGAACAATGTAGGAATATGGATGGCCTTCTTAACCTTCATATGAGAGTTTTTTAAAGAAACATGGAAAAATGAGCAAATCATATTACTGTGATAATATCATGATATTTTGATCTCTATAGTTTTTTCATCTCTTGCAATTTTATTGTGAATTATAGCATTTTTAACCAAAAACCATAGTTCACATGAAAAAAAAAAACCACTTAGAAGTTAAAATAATTCATTCTATAACCATATATTTACAATGATTAAATTACAATAAATATTTTAAATAGTTTTAGTAAGAAATTTCCTCATAATATGGTGGAAAATGACAAAATGAGAAAATCTCCCGAGAAATTAGCAAGCTAAGAAATTGCCGAGGATGAGATTTGTCACTAAGGAAATTATCACTACTACTGAAGCTAATTATCAATTGATCATTACCTCTCTATGAACTAAATATTGCAATCCATTTCAATAGTCTATCCAAACACAATCTAAGGTGTACCAACACCAATAAGCATACCTGTGGAAATACATGTTTGATACCTGATGGAACCCATAAAGACGAAAACTTCATTAAAAAAATACTAACCTAATCAAGAAAATCCTTAAAATAGCTATTTTATGTTTAATCCAGACTATTTAAGTTTGCTTTAAAAGCTGTGTTTTTTTAATAACAAAACTCGAAGAAATTAAAGATGTTAATTACACACAGCGAAGAATTGATAAGAAGGTGCACTAAACAGAGTTCCAGACGGATGTATACCCATCGACCACAAAAAAAAAACTCTCTCTGAGAGAGAGAGAGAGAGAGAGAGAGAGAGAGAGAGAGAGTATTGTTTATCAACAAGAAAACCCTAACCATAACCCTTGGAAATTTTAAGCTTGTAACTAGAAAACCCTAACCCTAACCCTTGGAAATTTTAAGCTTGTAACTTGAAAACCCTAACCCTAACCCTTGGAAATTTTAAGCTCGTATATTGAGAGAGAGAGAGAGAGAGAGAGAGAGAGAGAGAGAGAGAGAGAGAGAGAGAGAGAGAGAGAGAGAGAGAGAGAGAGAGAACCCTAACCCTAATCCTAAAAAACAATTTGAGGAAGAAAATTACCTTGAATCCAAACCAGGCCCAATCAAATCTGCCAATTTCTGCTCCACACCACATAAATCAGCCTCTCTTAAATCGCCAACCTGACCACAAAAATTTCCCGAATAGAAGTGAAAAATCAAAACCCTCACCAAACTTACACTCCAAGCACATAGCCAACTGAAAAATAAATAAAATCATACCTCACACTGGATGGTGTGAATCAACCCGTCCTCGACATTAGTTGAAACACAGCTAACAACATCAAGGCCTTCACCAACTAACACGGCGAGTATCTTCGGCAGTGGCGCTCCATCACATGGCCCACTGCTAATGACCACTTCCACTCCAGCCCAACAAGGCCGGACCACCACACAAGGGGAAGTCGAGCTTCCTTTCCCATGGAGCAAATTCGAACTGGACGATGACAACGTCACCCTTCTCAGCCCGTCTCGCTTCTCCGTCAGCTCCTTGATCTTCTTCTGCTGGTGCCTTATGTAATTGGCCGCCTCGTTCATGTGGTCAGAGATCGATCGCTTTCCCTGCAACATCGATAAAAGCCTCATAAAATCCCTGCCAGTCCTACATGCTTGATATCCATGAAAAGTTCATCACCTGGGGCCCACACAAAACATGCCCCAGCCCAAAATTCAAGGTAGTCCACTCATAGGTGGGCCGCTTCTGTGAGGAAATTGGATGGTTAGAGGAAAATTTGGGGCAAGGCCTAAACACAGTGGACCCCACCTGATGAATGATCCTGATTTCCCATTATATTTTAAGAAAATTCTCAATCTCTATCATCTAAAAGAACACATAAGAGATGGAAGGGAAAGAGAAGAAGAGGAATTAAGGAAAGGTTTGCATGGTTTTGTTGCCTTGAGGTATTCAAGAGGGAGAAGCGAACGAAGAGAAGCATAGAGCATCGCCATCTCA
Source organism: Magnolia officinalis (assembly GCA_021015155.1). Classification (NCBI taxonomy): domain Eukaryota; kingdom Viridiplantae; phylum Streptophyta; class Magnoliopsida; order Magnoliales; family Magnoliaceae; genus Magnolia; species Magnolia officinalis. The sequence continues at coordinate 76,949,061 of JAJHSJ010000007.1, forward strand.
TGCCTGCGCTGCCTCTCAACGTCTCGATGGACGATCTTCTTCTTCTTGCTGCTGCGGTTATCGTCATCGACATCAGCAACGGCAGCAGGAGCCGCCCCGGCGGGTAGTGCAACAGGCTTCCTTCGCTGGACTGTGTGGAGCTTGAAGGATTGATTCTGGTGGTCATCGATGACGGCCCCTGGAGGACCATGGATGAACATGTCTTGGAGAATCTGCTGCTGCTGCTGGTGGGGAATGGAGGTTTGAAAGCACAGCTCTTCTCCTTGCTGGAAATGGAAAGTGGGTGCCATGAAATTCATCCTTTCCAAGATCTCTCTGCTTTCCAAGAACTACTGTTCGAGGAAAACCTCTCTCTCTCTCTCTCTCTGTGAGTCCTTGGGTGATTGATAATGCAAGAAAAGTATATAAAGGGAGAGACAGGTAGAAGGTGCATGTTTTTTATTTTTTGAGAGCAAGATAGGTGTGCGTAAGTATTTTATTAAGAGTGTCAATCGAGTATTTATTGATCGAGTGTGCCCACCTGGATTCCTTTTACGAAGATCTGAACCGTCCATCTGGTGGGAGATGCTTTGGATGGGTTAGTGTAGGAAATTTGTGCTCTTTGGCTACAGTTGACCGTCTGGTTCTTGGCCTTCAATGGACGGTTGAAACTAAAGTTGGTCCACATTTTATTGGCTAATGTGAGGTGTAAGATGTGCGGCCATCTTGATATTATGACCGTGGCCCATCTACTGGCAGTACCCACAAGATGGATAGTCGAGATCATCCTAACATAGAGGAATATGGGCTTCATTTAGAGAGTAGAGACATATGATATACGGCAAACGACTCACACGAGAAGGATTCCATTCGTTTAATTGGTAGCAGCCATCCATCACACATGGACATGATCGACGAAATCGTGGGCCGCGCACAAGATGGAACGTGGCCGATAATCACACCGCCTGAACAGCTTTAACCATCTAAATTTGCCCGGGCTATTTTCCTTCAACCATCCGTTCTGTGGCCGCCAATCGGACGGCTAGGATGTTCTGATCAGATTGATCCTCGGTTCCCCAATGGGGCCCTCAATTTGAACGATCTCCATGACATGCATACTACAGGTCCAATGGTTGAGTAGCCACAATTTAATAACTTTTTCTGAACGCAATCCCGTACTCTCCCTGGTAGTAAGCAATGTGGGGTCCACCGTGATGTATGTGCTATATATCACCACCGTCCATCCATTTTACAGCTAGTTTTAGGACATGAGCCAAAAAAAAGCAGATCCAAAAAGCTTAAGTGGACCAAAACCACAACGGCCATTAAAAACTTCCTCGACCGACTACAATGGAATAGACCCTTTCTCTGGCAATAAAAGGTGGGCCGGATCCTTACTCTTGCTCGGGTGGTAGACTCTAAGGAGTTTCAACACTCCGTCAAGGGTTTGAGTATCCATAGGTGGTGAAATTCCACTAGCGTGAGTGTGTGGGAGTGCTTCTGCGTGTGTAAAGAAAAAAAAACCAAACATCATGGTGGCCTGGGAAGGTTGGGTGTCACTTTGGTCTGCTCCATTTGAACTTTGGACTACAATTTCTGACTCAGGTACTAAAAAGAGCTGGCAAAACAGATGGACGGCTTGAATATAAAACTTATACATAACAGTGCTCTCCACAACTCCAGCTACCACAGATATCCCTGGTGCCACTAAATGAAATCCACCCATACATCGAGTCAAACCATCGGTTGTCCATTGATTTAGATGGTGTGGTCTGCTTTATGAGTGGACCATCCTGATTTTCGTCCCAGTAAATCCTTATGCTATGTCCCGCCTTTTTCACGGCTCGGATGTTCTACGAAATTGACACGTTGGTGGGAAATATTGTACTGGAAAGTTCACATACAACAGTTGTAGTTGAACATTTCTGATATATTAATATACAAGCGACCGCGCGTTGTAGGTGCTGTGAGAGCTTAAAAGAAAGCACTGTAAAAATAAAAATAAAAATAAAAAGGTCGTTTTCCGGCGGTTTCTTGCCGCACCGAAATAAGGTTTGATTCAAGAAATGAGGAATTATATGGTCCTCGGCCCAAGGATTTTCTAGTTGTTTTCAGTTTTTACAAGTAGGGCCCACTTTCAGTGATCCAGATCATTTGGGTATGTTGGGTGGCTTCGTGGCTGGATCGTGATCCCAAACCTTACTGATCTTAACCATTTAATTTGTGACTTGAATAATGAACGGTTGAGAAGAGAAATACAGTGAGAGTAAACATTCAACTGATAAATCGGCCCAGGCTCTGTAGGGTCCACCGTATTGTATATGTAAAATCCACTCCGTTCATCAGGTGAGAAATATCATTTCAAACGTATGTGCAGAAGATATAAGTTTATTAAAAAATTTATATGGGCCACAACAATGGCAATAATGAAAAATTACTCTCAAAACCGCTAAATTCACATAGCCTTAGTTTTCTGTAAGGCTGATGTGTATATCTTCTCTTCATCTTGATGGTACTGCACCTGAGTAACTGATTTGAGGAGATATATACGCCCCACACGCAAATCTATGGTTGACATCCTATCTTTATTATTCCATGTGGTGTGGCCCATTTGAGTTGTGGATTTGACTGATTTTTTACCTTAGGGCATATCATGGAAAATTAAACTTGATAGACAGACGGATTTTACACGTGGTGGACTCGTGGACGTGGGTGCCAATAATCCGCCTAAGACGAGTGGTCCAGATCACGAGGACATGGCTCCTCTAGCATAAACAGAAACCTTATCCGGCCGGTGGATATCTTGGGATCGAGGATCATGTGAATACTCGATCGGATAATACAGGCATGATTTTGCTTGTATTTGTAATCTCTTTTTTTTTTTTTTTTTTTTTTTTTTTTTTTTTTTTTTTTTTTTTGCTTGTATTCGTAATCATTGCATCAGATCTAAGGAGAGATAAATGTTTGATTTTATCATGAAGATGGATCATGTCTGGCGATCCAAACCGTTGATACCTCGAGAGATGCACGGATGATGATGATGGCCGCCACAGATGTTTCCAGGAATTAGAAGACGGTTCAAACCTGTATTTGTTAACGTTGAATCATCTAAGCAGTTTAGATCATTGGAACATGAACCTGATCAAGCCAATATCTGTTAAGGTGGCGGCAGCAATGACGTGTCCAGTTTGAAGGCGGTTGAAGAAACGTCTCCCAACAGGAGATGCCTCTCCTCTGTATGTGCTTACCGACATACAGATGTATGATCATGTGAACCTAATTTCATTAGGTTTTACGTCCGGTGGTGTTGTTTACATAAGAAGAGCGTGAATAGAGAATTGTATTCTTTAAGGTAAACCTTGATATTAATACAAGAGTTCTTATAAGTAGAAAAATAAGTTCTTGTAAGTAGAAAAATAACAGAGAAGTAAATTTTGTATTATTTATTTATTTATCTTATTTTAGTAAAGAGAAAAGTTCCGTATATGTAAGTATATTGTTGAACCATGTAAATTCTGATGGGGTTTTCCTCCTCAGGTCAAAGGAGACGTGTGATTCGGATGCCACAAACAGTACAATAATCGCGCTGCTCGACTCAAAGTCTAGCGAGTAAATTGATTTGGAAGTCCGTGATACTCGACCAGTCGAGGTTACGCAGATTCATGTTCGGATTTTGTGCGGACTGCGTAAATTTGAGACGGTTTTTAAAGAGGTGCGGAAGCAAGTTGCTTAAACTATAAATAGGGGTACCTAGACCTTTTCTAGGTAATGCAAGAGAGTTTTCTAAAGTTTTACAAGGGTTTGCTAAAGGGTTTAAGGCTATAAAAGGTGTGTATGTGTGTGTGTGTGTGTGTGTGAGAGAGAGAGAGAGAGAGAGAGAGAGAGAGAGAGAGAGAGAGAGAGAGAGGAAGTTTGTGGAAGGGAGGTTCTACTCGTAGAGGTGATCTACTTCGCAGTCAACGTCTCAGCGCTTCTACGTCCTCGTGATCGGTGAGATCTCTCCATTTTTCTTTATTCTCTTATTGTTTATCCACTCCCGTGTGAGTGAAGAAGGTTTGATCCAAGTGGTGTATGCTTGTGATCGATTGTAACGTTCTATTTTATAATGGATTGTTGCTCTGGACTAGGTCCCGTGGTTTTTATCTCTTTGAAGGTTTTTCACGTAAAAATCTTTTGTGTCGTGTAGTTTGTGCTTTGATTTATTTCATTGCTTTATTATCCCATAATTCTAGTGTATTTGGGAGGCTATATCCTAAGGTTTTGTGCAACGGCCCCCCAACAAAGTGGTATCAGAGCGTTCAGGTTGGTTGAACAGAGTGGGATCGGTTTTGAATTATGGAAGGTAGCTCATTAAGGATGATCAGTCTCAATGGTTCTAACTGGATCAGGCTAAGATGGAGGACTTGCTTTATTGCAAGGACTTGTATGCTCAAATCTTAGGCATATTAGCAAAAATAAAGGATATGATAGATAATGATTGGAAGAAATTGGACCGAAAGGCGGTGGAGTTTATTAGACAATGGTTGGACGATTCCGTATTCCACCATGTGTCTACGGAGACCTCAACCGCTAGCCTATGGCTGAAATTGTAAGGGCTGTATGAGAGGAAGACAACAGACAATAAGATTTTTCTAATAAGAGGACTTGCGAATCTCAAGTTCAAAGATGGTGGTTCTGTGACTGAGCACATGAATGAGGTCAACAATATATTGAACCAGCTCTCCGCTATAAAGATAGTCCTGGATGATGAATTACAGGCTTTGCTATTGCTGAGCTCATCTTCTGATAGTTGGGAGACATTGGTGGTGTCTTTGAGTAACTACGCGCCAGACGGAAAGGTGTTCATGGAACAAGTAACTAGTTATCTCTTCAATGAGGAGACAAGGAGGAAGTCTTAGGGGTCTACTCAACAAGAGGCCCTTGTGATATAAGATCGAGGGAGAGGAAAGAACAGAAAGGGCGGGAAGGCTCGAGATAAATCAAGAGGCAAGTCGAGTACCATGAAGGATTTTGAATGTTGGAATTGTGGCAAGAAGGGCCACTACAAGCATGAATGTCGTAATAAGAAGAACGACAAAATAGAAAAATGAAAGGAGAAGGAAGATGAATCGGATTCTACTGCGGTCGCTTCAGATGACGACGTTGTAGTTATTCTTTCAGCAGATCATGATGTCTGTCTCACGGCTATGAGTCAGGACACCGACTGGGTGATAGACTCGGGAGCCTCATTCCATGCGACTCCACACAAGGATTTCTTCATAAGCTACAAGTCAGGTGACTATGGGACCGTGAAGATGAGAAATTCTGACATATCGAAGATCGTAGGGGTCGGTGATATTTGTGTGAAGACCGATGTGGGCTGCACATTGGTTCTCAGGGATGTGAGGCATATCCCAGACCTTCGCCTCAACTTGATGTCGATGGGAAGGCTGGATGATGATGACTATAAAAGCCATTTTACCAGTGGGTGCTAGAAGCTCATCAAGAGTTTGTTAATCGCAGCCAGAGGAAAGAAGTGTTGCACCCTTTACAAGGCAAGTGTCGGTGTGTGTAAGGTGGGTTGAACGTAGTGAAAGATTCAAGTATTGACATGTGACACAGGCGTTTAGGCCACATGAGTGAAAAATGACTTCAGGTACTAGCGAGGAAGTGGTTCCTTTCAGACGTGACAGGTATACCCCTTAAAACCTGTATTGATTGTTTATCAGGGAAACATCATAGAATTTCATTTGTTAAATCTGCTTCTCATGTTAATAACGTGCATGCATTGGATTTGGTTTATTCTGATGTTTGTGGTCCTATGAGGACAAAAACCTTGGGTGGGGCATTGTATTTTGTCACTTTTATAGATGATGCATCTAAGAGTGTTTGGGTTTATGCTTTGAAATCCAAGGACGAGGTCTTTGGCGTGTTTAAATTGTTTCATGTTATGGTTGAGAGAGAGACAAGTAGATCATTGAAGTGCATTCGCACTGACAATGGTGGTGAATACATCGGTGACTTTCATGACTATTGTAAGTCCTTGAGTATGCGACATGAATAGACAGTTCCCAAGACCCCCCAACATAATGGTGTGACTGAGCGAATGAATCGCACCATTGTTGAGAGAATCAAATGCATGTTATTCCATGCAAAGTTGCCCAAGACGTTCTGGGGAGAAGCAATACACACGGCAGTGTATTTGATAAACATGTATCCATCAGTCCCGTTGAATGGAGAAGTACCTAAGAAGGTGTGGACTGGACAAGATCCTTCGTACAGTCATCTCAGGGTATTTGGATACTGGGTATCTGTTCACGTACTAAAGGACGAGAGGTCTAAGCTCGATATGAAGATCAGGTAGTGTGTGTTCATGGGGTACGGTGATGAAAAGTTCGGTTACAAATTGTAGGATCCGATCGAGAAGAAGCTCGTCAGGAGCAGATATGTGGTATTCTTTGAAGATCAGTATATAGAAGACATTGGTAAGTTAGAGAAGAACCAACTTAGTTCAGGTGAGCTAGAGGATATGGATCCGGTTATTCCTCCCGTGGCGCCTGATGATGGGGGAGTACAATAAGGTGCAGAGGACAAGAGAGTTCTTATAGAAGATGGACCAGGGGAGCAGCCCCCACTTGATCCACCTGTTGAGCCACAGGTGAGGAGGTTATCTAGGGACAGACAGTCGTCCAAGAGGTACTTATCGCATGAGTACATTATGCTCACTGATGGGGAGTAACGTCTCCGAAAAATTCGTACAAAGACCCGAATACCACCTCAGGCAGAAATCACTCAGGACCAAATCCTTTAGAAATTAGATGAAATTATCTAAGTGCGAAACTAAATTATTTGTGAAATTAGCCCTAATCGCTTTAAATACGAACTGCAAGACCCAAAAATTGCAGAACTGTTAACGCTATATTACCCTGAAACGTATGAACAATCTCTAAACCCGGTTGCTCTCGGGAGCACATTGAAACTTCGTATTGGACCTGGACCGCGCGTCAAAAGTCCGGTGACAACGAAGCTATGCGATTATGACTGCCTTACTGGGCTTGACAACCATCTCGAAAATCAAGTCCTAATGATACCCAGAAACGCACAACTTGAGCTCGGAGCGAAGTGTGTGAGAAACGCGAATATCTTTAGGAAATGAACTCAGATTTAAGTGATTTGGGTCGTTCACTTGCAGGCCAAATTTAAGGTTTCAGACTGTTAGAATCTGACCCAATTACACTCTCGGATCAGGAAAAATTTCATACGTATGTCAGTATACTTATGACCCTGATCAAGTATTGGTGACCGTTGAACTGAAATTGGTTCGCCGCGGTCGATCTGTGAATCCGATCAGACCGAAAACTTAACTCGACCTAGATCCAATGTTAGGGAGCTTAAGTCCGACCGCATGCAGAAAAGGGGTCTCCAGAAGTGCTCCGTTGAGCCGAAATAGATGGGTTTTGGCTATAACCTAAGTATACCATGACCCTGGGGCCATTGAGCTCACGTTTGAGCCTATATAAGGGTCTTAAACCTTCTCTCTCCCTTCACATATGAATTTGCAAACCCTAGACAGAGAAGAGAGAGAAAAGAGAAGGAAAGAGAGAGAAAGAGAGAGAGAAAGAGTGTGGGAGATTATTTTCGGGACTCAATCTCGCCGTTCCACGTGCTTATCCACCATTCCTGTATCGTTATTTGGGTGATTCCGATCCCGTTTTTAGGTAAGAAAACCTAACCTTAATCTGTTTTAGGGTTTCAGATAGTGTAAGTGATGAAATAGCTAACCTAATTCATGCTATAAGTTGCCATTCTACTGTTGACAAAGACTTAGTGTGTAAATTGAATTCATTACGCATTTACCGACGTAAGGTGCGGACTATAAACATTTAGGTTATGGTTTTCAAGGCTTTCAATGCTGGTTAATGATTTATAATTGACGTGGGTGCCATTTCATATGCTAAATGCGATGCCTGATTCGCTTTACCGATATATATGAATTATGTTGAATATAGTGTATTCCATGTGTTTGTCAAATTGATTGAATGCGTGTAGAATTTGGATTCGTGTTTGACATGATTATCCATCGTGGATATAGGATCGTTGTATATGCGACAACTCCTTGGCGAAAGGATTTGCTCTAATACATGTTATGGCTAATATACGTCATATATGTTGTAGTGTGTAGCCTAAGTATTTGTAGAAATGTCTGAATGAGTATGAAATTTGTATTCGTGCTTGCCATGTTTATCCGTCATGGATACATGGTGGTTGCGTGTGTGACAAATCCTTGGTGAAAGGAGTTGCCCTAATACATGTTGCGGTCGACATACGTCATGTATGTCGAAGTGTGTAGTCTAAGTGTTTGTAAAAATGTCTGTATGAGTAAGTATTTGGTAAATTATACTTTATATGGGTGTTGAGATAAGATTCTCAACTACCTTAACTGTGTGTATAAATCCCTCCATGCAACTTACATTATATTGTCCGTTTTACATATGAAATGCATATGTGTGAAATCATGTTTATATTATGTTTCATGAAATGCTCAAATGGTTGATATTACTTGAAGGATTAGTTTAATGCTGATGTGTCTATTCATATATGATTCCTAGTTATGTTTAAGTACGGTTGAGACTATGATATAGTCCAGGCAATCGGTAACAGTTTCTAATTGGGTGGCTGAGGTTGTCTCGCCACACGGGACGTGTTCGATGAATCCGAGCCGTACTTTGGTTGTCGGCAGTGTTTAGGCCACACGGAGTGCTTACGCACTTCATGCCGATTAACTCGAGGTGCGCTCATACCAGTCGAGCTCGTCAAGTAACTGATTGACCCGATGTATGTTCACCATGTATGGACGCTACTGCCTGAACCTAAGGTACCAAACTCACCAGTGGAAACCACGTTAACCTTGGTACCTCGATCCGCTAAGACTCCTGAGCCGGACATGCTGGTATGGGACACCGTGGTCGAGCTGTTGGCCTACGCCGAGGTGACGAGCCCACTCGTAGTGACCAGTGAGCAACCTAAGCTCGTGAGCCGAATACGGCGGTATGAGATGCTGTATTTGAGCTGTCGGCTTACGACTAGGTGACGAGCTATTCGTAGTGACCTTGAGCATAATCTGAGCCTGCGTTGAGGCGACAAGCCTCTCCGTAACAACTAGAGTATAAGCTAGGCCTGCATCGAGGTGACGAGCCCTTTGTAGTGACGTAGAACTGCAATATCGTATGAGATTTACTAGGACTGACGACCTTAGAATGGATCATTGTTTGAGAAATGATATAAGGGAGGTGCCTTAGTTTCCCAATCCTACTGTATGAAAAGGACTAACAAGAACTTGGTAATCACGCTCATGCACCACATTCACTACCAAAAAAAGGGGCAAAGGATTCAGACCACGTTACTTTTTTGCTACGGACATAAACCTTAGCTATGATTGCTACGGTTTTAATCCGTAGCTAAAAATTTGATAAACATTAATAATTAATAGTATTGTAAGGGGCTCTATGAGGCCTAAGAAAAACTATATGTTCTATCTGAGCCGTCTATATATTTTTAAATATTACTTTAGAGGACAAAAAAAAATCAGCTAGATCTAAGGCTCAAGTGGACCACACGGTAGGAAACATTGATATTAAATTACTGTTGCTTCTTATGGTGTGGTCTACTTTGGCCTTAAATATACCTGAAATTTTTTGTCATAAGGTAAAATAATTTATTAAAATTATGGAGCGGAATGGATTCACGAAATACGTCATGGTGGGCCCCACGGATCCCTTGATCGCAGCTTGCGTCCGTCCGTTAAGTAAAACATGAAATTTGGGCGCGCGCTCAAACAGAGTTGCGCCCAAACACCCGTCTTTCAGTCTCTGTCTCTCTGTCTCTCTGTCTCTCTCTCTCTCTCTCTCTCTCTCTCTCTCTCTCTCTCCCCCTAATAAGAGCTTTGGGAAAGCTCTTCTTTCCCTAATCCTCTCTCTCCCTCCCAATCCTTGCTCCATCTCTCTCATTCTCCTCCCTCTCTCTCTCCAATGCATCAGCCGTGAACGCCCTCCTCTCTCTGTCTCTCTTTCCGTTCCCTATTCAACCCTAATCCTCTCTTTCCCTCCCGATCTCTGCTCCATCACTCTCATTCTCCTCCCTCTCTCTCCAATGCATCAGCCGTGAAGAAACACAGGCCGTGAACGCCCTCTTCTCTCTCTCTCTCTCTCTCTCTCTCTCTCTCTCGATTGAAGTAGCCGTGAATCTCCTACCTGAAGAAACACACGCCGCGAAGCTCCCCTCCATAGGTTTGATATCTTCTTCTATTTCTATCTCTTTTCCTGTCTTTCAAATTTGATATACGCTAACTATTTGATGAAATGGCAAGCTATATGTTTGTTTAAATGGCTGGATGAGATTTTTTTTTTTTTTTAATCTTCTGTAATATATACATGATTGGAGAGTTAATTTGAAATGGCATGCTATATCTTTGTTGAAATGGTTGGATGAGAACACATACATTAAAGTGGCCTCAAGATCAAGATCAGGGTAACACCTGCTAGTGTCCTATCCTATAACACCTAACCCTTTTAAATCCCACCACGCCAGAAAATATCCATTGAATCTAAGTTGAGAGACCACTATATGTATTTGTGTTAGTCTCCATGCTTCTACATTAGGCATCGTGATGTATGTGCCTTCTATCGAGGCTGTCCATCCATTTTGGCAGCTCATTTTAGGGCATGATTCAAAAAATGAGGCAGTTCCAAATCTTAAAGTAGACCACATCACAGGAAATAGAAGTGATTAATCATTAAAAAAAAAAACTTCTTATGAGTTAAAAAAAACATTGAACTAAACTGATATTTGTGTAGTCCCTTCATTCAGATCTTTTGACGTTATGAATAGATTAAATGGAAAATGAACATTTTGGTGGCCCCTAGGAAGGTTTTAACGGTGGGTATTCAATCACTACTATTTCCTGTAGTGTATTCCACCTCAAATTTGGATTTGTTTTTCTTTACTGTAGTGTATTCCACCTAACATTTATTTTTTTATTTCCTGTGGTGTATTCCACCTAAGATTTGGATTTGTTTTATTTTTAGCATCGTACCTTTAAAATGAGTGGTCAAGACAAATGGACAGCTTAAGGAACATACATTGCAGTGGCCCCACAGTTAAGGATCCACGACCTTTCCATTTGGATGGAAACTAATTGGGGTGGGTATTGGACGTGGTTTGGCTAGTGACGCTGCCACCGTCCAGGTGGCTAGTGGTCAGTGCTATGTGGACCCCACCATGATGTATGTGTTCTATCAACACTGTCCATTCATTTTGAAATATAATTTTAAGACTTGATTCAAAAAATGAGGTAGATCTAAATCTCAGGTGGACCACACCTTGGGAAAACAGTAGTGATTGAATGTCCACCATTAAAAACCTCCTAAGGCTCACTGTAATGGTTATTTGACATCTAACCTGTTGATTAGGTCATACAGACTTGGATGAATAGAAAAAAACATATATATCAGCTTGATCCAAAACTTTTGTGGCCCCAAGAAGTTTTTAATGGTGGGCATTCAATCAAGAAGTTTTTGTGTCTAATGCATGTCTTTTGCTCACCCCACACATTTAGAGCTGGATTCCACCTTTCAGTGATCCAGATGGTCCATATAGTGGGTTCTCTTAGATGGACATGTTGGAAAAAAAAAAAAAACTCCATTAGGTGATCATCGATGTTTGATTTGTGGCCTACAAATGGATGGTTTGCCCAATCATCTGTATTCGACTGCAAAATTCCACTGGTCCTGTGGTAAGATTCTATGAGTGGGGAGTTTTTGGGGCATGATTCATTCATAATAGGGCCCATTAGATGAACGGCCTGGATCATGAAAGTGGGCTACCTTTAGGTTTCTGGCTGAACCAAAACCATTTTTGTTTACTTGGCCAAGCATTATATGTTTCCTCTTAGGTATTTCCAACAATTTTCACATATCTGATGATGATGGATGATATAACAACCCTGTAAAGTTGTAGCAGTCATGCCAAGTAGATTTTAGTCTGTTTCTCTCATTTGTTTTGAACTTACCGATATTCAAATGAATCTCAAAATTTGCAGTTATTATGGACATCTAGGTGGCTTGCTCTAATAAATCAAAGGGGTTATGAGTGATGAGAAGATGACAAGGAATTTTTTGATGGTTCTTGCCTCTAATCAGCTTTACATTTAGCTAACATGGGAACTAAAGACCACAGTCTGGCATTACTAACTTCCATGAACTTGTTTATTGTTGGAATCAAACTAACAAATGGTTATTCTTCTAGTACTTTGTCTTCAAATAATTTTGATATGTGAACTTGATTTATTGCCTTTTTCTTTGTTCATATATTGATGCACTTGTCAGGGCGGACACAGTTAGCAAAATTTACTTATTTTTTGTTGCAATACCTTTCTAAAGAGCATGGTTGTTAAAGCTTTTGGCATTGGAGTTGCATGTTGGTGATGTGGATGCATCCACCTCTATATTTTTGTATTTATGAACAGAGGATGTACAAAACAGAGATTCTACATATTTACCTTTAATTACATTCACTTGTTTGCTTTTATGTAAAATAAATGCATTTCATCAAAATGATTTCCCCTCTCTGATTGATGGCTAAACATGACTGAAATGTTCACTTGTTGTAGATTTGTGAAAAAATAAATAAAAAATAAATTTAAATGTTCACTTTGGATGATCCTAACCATCCAATTGGGCAAGGTTGTACATGGACCATTGCTTGCAACTATCCATTTTGACCATATAGCTAGGATCACCATATCTAGGCTTGTTTATAGTCAAATTTTAACCAAATCTCCTTTTGTCCCTTGTTTGTATTGCTTTGGTTTTAATTTTTTACTTAACAGGCTGCATGCAATTGAATGTTCATCCTCGGGAACTTCAATATATGGCTTGCAGAATTTATTTCAATTGATAGATGTTTTTATTTTTTATTTTATTTATTATTTAAGGTTTCTGGATGCAAGTTTTATATTCTAATTTCTAAGGTCAGTTGTACCCTGTCGCATAGTCAAGATAGTTTCCATCTTCTTCTATCTATATTATCACAGATTTCAAGTTTTTGCAAAGAACCATCTAGCATTTCCCTCGGGTGTTTCTTTCTCTTGCGAAAGTCTTTGTGCTTTTGTTGAGTCCACCAACAAATGTGTATTTTGAGACAAGCAAGCATTTCCCCCTGTGAGCTGAAACTCACTCGTGGACATTTCTTGTGTGTGTGTGCCCACACATGCATGGGGTGGGGGAAAGAGAGCGTGTGTACATGTCTATCTATGCATGTATATATGTATGTATTTACGTATTAAGGAATACCAATTGATAAAGGGGAAAAACCTCTAAATTCACTTGGTAGGAACTCCTTTCCTCTTCTTTTGTTTTTATGTATGAGTTTGGGAGCTCTTGTCATTATCTTTGCTAAAATGAGATCAACTAGGAATGAACTTATGTTCACATATATAGGATTTCACACCTTTGTGCCTGGCTGGCACATGTGGTGGCATTTAGATGGGCTAGGTTATACATGTGTATGCTCAACACACCTCTAAACTCTATATGTGAGCCTCCTTTTTAGATTTTTGTGTTTCTTATTGATGTTGCATAACTTCTGCAGGCCTGCAATGCTCATGGGATTTATTGTGCTCTATTATATGATACCCTTGGTATGCATATCACAACTTCTCACTGGATTCACTTGTGCATGGACTGATTTTCAGTAATCATAAATGAAGTTCAATTGGTGCAGGGATTTTGTATCATAAATGCTTGACGTGTTTATGTTTATGTTAAAAAAAATAATAATAAAAAATAAAAAATCACTCCATAAATATTTGCTTGAAGTGTCATCCATTATCATTTTTAATTTTGTAAACTTTGCAGATTATATTGCACTATATGCTGATTTTTTTTTAAAACCTTTTTTTCTTTTTCTTTATTTGGTCTCTTTTCCAGGTGGTGAAAGCATTTCCTAATGCAACCAAATTCTTGAAAAGTAAGAAACATTTTTCATTTTTTATATTCTTGGTACAGGCTTTATATTATATATATTGAAATTGGCATTTGTTGATGCAGCAATTGTGAGCTTCGGAAGTAACTTCTCTATGAATTTGTAAGGTTGAGAACTGGGCACATTAATTGAATCTTTAAAGAAGAGTAAGGCTGAGAACTGGGCACATTAAGAACCTCATTTGTCTAGTAATAATTTGAATATATGCTACACAGTTGCGAACTTCATAGATAGCTTTTTTTCCAAGTCAAAAGTTTGGAATCCGGATGATAGAGTGACTACTTTTTTTCTTTTTTTTTTTTTTAAATCTCAATTGGGACAAAGTACATACATTGATGTAAGTGGCGAACAGTCCGAAATGTTGATTGTGTGTTAGGCAATGATGTGATTGTCTTAGGCAATGAAAGATAAGTTATCCTCCTGTTGGTTATAATAAACTAAATGTTGATTGTGTTTTAGGCAATGATGTGAAGTTGGTAGGAAGGAGAGGACTGGGAAGATAGGGAGAATCTCTTATAGCCTGTTTGAAGGCAGGTAGAGTTAACCTGTTATTTAAGTCCATGCATCTAGTAATCATGTATGGCGTCATAGAAGTGAAATTCTACTAGCCGTCCAATGGAATTCTTGATCACTATAGGGTTTGATTTGTGCCCAATTGATTTATATTACAATGAATTCATTTATTTGGAAGTAAAGATGCAATATCCAATGAAGTAAAGTCAATCCTGGCTTAAAGCCTGTTGAAACTTGGTGGCTTATATACTTCATTAATGATATGGTTTTAATGCAAAACTTATGGTCACTACGAAACACTCTTGTAGAAAGAGGAAGAAAGAAAAATTCTTACATGTAGATCTTATCATAATTCTTCATAGTTTGGTGGTGCAATCTATCGCTAAGATAAAGGAATCGTAATTGTTGCTTATCTGCTCACTGAAGGAAGATTGAGTTTGTCATGTCTTCAAGCTTTTCTCTATTGGAGCTCTCCTAAACTTTTATGAACTTCTGTTCTCAGTAATGTTAGCAACCTTATGAAGTTTTGCTGTTGTGAAAAACAAGCACTTATGTTATATACTTCATTAATGATATGGTTTCTAGTAACTACGGTATATCTTTTAAATTCCATTAGCTCCCATATCTCTTGATCATGTTGATAGTACCACAGTCATATCAGAGTTTCTCATAGTCTCAACTTAAAAACAAAAGTTATTTTTGTTGTAGAATGTTTGTATTGAACTTTTGCAGTGCAGGCATGTCATTAATACAACTGACATTACCACCAAATATTGTAGAAGAACTTGTGTTTCACTGCTTTCATGTTCTATATTTTGAATGATATCCAATGGTTTTTTCTTTTCATTTAAGGAACACAAGTGTTGGAACTATGATGATCTCTATTTGCATATAGATTAACATTCAATTTCTTTGACTTATAGATAATTCCAAAGTTAATATGTATGGATAGTTTGAGGACAGCTCAAGCTGAGAGTATATGCAAGGCTATGGTTGTGTTTGGACATGCTATCATCTAGAAATGCAATAATCATTTCAGTGAAGCTGAAATGACCAATTTGAAACTATCATAGTATTTGTATTGTGTGATCATTACTCCAAGTTCAACTAGAAAGGAATGTAATTGCAATTTGTACTCCATTATGAATAACACTAACCGTCGATACAATTCGATCATTGCCACCTAATTGAACTGAAAAATTGCAATCCAACTCAGGTGTGTTTCAAAATGCAGCGTAAAAGTTAGTATAATCATTTACTCTGTTTTACAATCTTTAAAATCTTTATTTGTAAATTTGTGCCCATGTGCATTGTCGGAGAAACTAAAAAACTTACTCATTCTCAGATTGCATTGTGGAATATGCATCCATTATTCAAAGAAAGGGCGACATTCCAAGCACTCACACTTTCTCTCCTTGCTAGCTAAATTGGTGAGTCTTCTTTCCTTCATACTATATGATTCATTGATGAAGTGGCCTGGCCATTTGGACAGGTCCATGTTTATATATTATCTCGAAATTGATGAAGTAGATCCGGATGTGCGTCGGAGCTATCTGGATGTTGAGCGGGGATCCCTGGAAGGTAAGAACCGCTGTTATGACCATGATAAAGCTGTCCATTTTCTATGGACAATAATATGGGTGGCCTAGCCATTTGGACAGGCCCATATGTTTATATATTATCTCCAAATTGATGAAGCATATCCAGATGTGCGTCGGAGCTATTTGGATGTTGAGCGGGGGTCCTTGGAAGTTGGGAACCGCTGTTATGACCATGATAAAGCTGTCCATTTTCTATGGACAACATTAGAGGGGTCTGACCATTTGGACAGGCCGTGTTTATATCTGTATTTGCAGGGACTACACCCTTAACCTAAACCATACCCTAAACCTATAACCTAAACCTAAACCTTAACCTATAACCTAAACTTTAACCTATAACCTATAACTTAAACCTAAACCTAAACCTTAACCTATAACCTAAACTTTAACCTATAACTTATAACCTAAACCTAAACCTTAACCTATAACCTATAACTTATAACCTAACCTAAACCTAAACCTGTAACTTAAACCTATAACCTATAACCTAAACCTAAACCTATAACCTAAACCCGATCATAAACCCAAACCCGAACCCGAACCCGATTTCCTAAACCAAAACCTTAACCTATACTCAATTCCCTAAAGCTATAACCTATAACCTATTACCTAAACCTAAACCTAAAACCTAAATGTATTCTCAAATCTATAAACCTAAACCTACACATAATTCTAATCTCAAATCCTTAACCTAAACCTAAACCTAAACTTGAAAACCCAAACCTAAACCCGAACCCGAACCCAAACTCGATTTTCTAAACCTAAACCTTAACCTATTCTCAATTCCCTAAAGCTATAACCTATAACTAACCTAAACCTATAACTAACCTAAACCTGTAACCTAAACCTAAACCTAAACCTAAACCTATAGCCTAAACCTAAACCTAAAACCTAAATGTATTCTCAAGTCCCTAAACCTAAACCTACACCTATTCCTAATCTCAAATACTTAACCTAAACCTAAACTTGAAAACCCAAACCTAAACCCGATCCTGAATCCAAACCCGATTTCCTAAACCTAAACCTTAACCTATTCTCAATTCCCAAAAGCTATAACCTAAACCTATAACCTAAACTAAAACCTATAACCTAAACCTTAACCTATAACCTATAACCTATAACCTATAACCTAAACCTATAACCAAAACCTATAAACTAAAACCTAAACCTAAACCTAAAACCTAAATGTATTCTGAAATCTCTAAACCTAAACATACACCTAATCGTAATCTTAATTCCCTAACCTAAACCTAAACCTGAACTTGAAAACCCAAACCTAAACCCGATCCCGAACCCGAATCCGATTGCCTAAACCTAAACCTTAACCTATTCTCAATTCCTTAAAGCTATAACCTATAACCTAAACCTAAACCTATAACCTTAACCTAAACTAAAACCTATAAACTAAACCTTAACCTATAACCTATAACCTATAACCTAAACTTATAACTGATAACCTAACCTTAACCTAAACCTAAACCTAAACCTAAAACCTAAAACCTAAACCTATACCTAAAACCTAAATATATTCTCAAATCCCTAAACCTAAACCTACACCTAATCCTAATCTCAACTCCCTAACCTAAACCTAAACCTAAACTTGAAAACCTAAACCTAAACCCGATCCCGAACCCGAACTTGATTTCCTAAACCTAAACCTTAACCTATTCTCAATTCCCTAAAGCTATAACCTATAACCTACACCTAAACCTAACCCAAACCTAAAACCTAAACCTAAACCTAAAACCTAAATGTGTTCTCAAATCCTTAAACCTAAACCTACACCTAATCCTAATCTCAACTCCTTAACCTAAACCTAAACTTGAAAACCCAAACCTAAACTCGATCCTGAACTCGAACCAGAACCCGATTTCCTAAACCTAAACCTTAACCTATTCTCAATTCCCTAAAGCTATAACCTAAACCTATAACCTTAACCTAAACTTAAAACCTAAACCTAAACCTAAAACCTAAATGTATTCTCAAATCCCTAAACCTAAACCTACACCTAATCCTAATCTCAAATACTTAACCTAAACCTAAACTTGAAAACCCAAACCTAAACCCAATCCCGAACCCAAACCTGATTTCCTAAACCTAAACTTTAACCTATTCTCAATTCCCTAAAGCTATAACCTATAACCTATAACCTAAACCTAAACCTAACCTAAACCTAAAACCTAAACCAAACCTAAACCTAAAACTTAAACTTATAACCTTAACCTAAACCAAAACGTATAACCTAAACCTTAACCTATAACCTATAACCTATAACCTAAACTTATAACCTATAACCTATAACCTAAACTTATAACCTATAACCTAACCTTAACTTAAACCTATAAACTAAAACCTAAACCTTAACTTAAAACCTAAATGTATTCTCAAATCCCTAAACCTAAATTTACACCTAATCCTAATCTCAACTTCCTAACCTAAACCTTAACCTAAACTTGAAAACCCAAACCGAAACCCGATCCCGAACCCGAACCTGATTTCCTAAACCTAAACCTTAACCTATTCTCAATTCCTTAAAGCTATAATCTATAACCTATAACATATAACCTAAACCTATAACCTAAACCTAAACCTTAACCTAAACCTAAACCTATAACCTTAACCTAAACCTAAACCTATAACCTTAACCTAAACTAAAACCTATAAACTAAACCTTAACCTATAACCTATAACCTAAACTTATAACCGATAACCTAACCTTAACCTAAACCTAAAACCTAAACCTAAACCTAAACCTATAACCTATACCTAAAACCTAAATGTATTCTCAAATCCCTAAACCTAAACCTACACCTAATCATAATTTCAACTCCCTAACCTAAACTTGAAAACCCAAACCTAAACTCGATCTCGAACCCGAACTTGATTTCCTAAACCTAAACCTTAACCTATTCTCAATTCCCTAAAGCTATAACCTATAACCTATAACCTACACCTAAACCTATATATAACCTATAACCTACACCTAAACCTATAACCTTAACCTAAATCTAAAACCTAAACCTAAACCTAAAACATAAATGTGTTCTCAAATCCTTAAACCTAAACCTACACCTAATCCTAATCTCAACTCCTTAACCTAAACCTAAACTTGAAAACCTAAACTAAACCCAATCTCAAACCTGAACCCGATTTCCTAAACCTAAACCTTAACCTATTCTCAATTCTCTAAAGCTTTAACCTATAACCTATAACCTAAACCTAAACCTAAACCTAAACCTAAACCTATAACCTTAACCTATAACCTAAACCTAAACCTATAACTTTAACCTTAACTTATTCTCAATTCCCTAAAGCTATAACCTATAACCTAAACCTAACCTAAACCTATAACCTTAACCTAAACCTAAACCTAAAACCTAAACCTAAACCTAAACCTATAACCTTAACCTAAACCTATAACCTTAACCTAAACCTAGGTTTTGAGTTTAAAAGTCCATCCTAGGTTTGAACACATTACTCATGTTGGATTTTGCCATAGTTTAGAAGATTTGTAGGTACATTTTTTATTTCTTCATATATAAGTGTTTTTTTTTTTTTTTTTTTTTTTTGTCTTTCTTCCTTTTAAGATGTGTACAAAGGCATGCTTGTTTGATTGTGTCTACAAATGTTGTTTTATACAGGCTGACAAGCTAAAGAAGTCAGTGGAGGATGAAATTCATTTTCTCAAGGGAAGGGTCTCAGAACTTGAAAATGATCTTGTGTCGAAGTTCATAGAAGTTACATTTGCAGTTTCAAGGAAAGAAGAAGCTCTATCTTCTGTATTTGCTGAAATTGACCATCTGAAGGAAGAAAATTATGTAAAAACGTGAGCATTATTGAATGCATATGGAGGGTGTTTACTGTGTTGGAGTGTATTTGTTTCTTGCACATGAGGGCACGCCTTAATTGTAATTCTTAAGATAGGTTGAGTAAAGTGAAGTATTGTTTATTTAGAAATGTGAATGTAGGATGCATTGTATGATTTGATTGCTATTTGTAATAAATGCATCATTTTTTTTTCTGATTGCATTTTATGTACTATTTCTATCAACATTAAGCTTAGATGAGTTATCAATCACAGCAGGTTCTTGCAATGGAAACAGGTCTTATTATTACAATTAAAAAAAAAAATAACTACAAATATAATCCGTAGTTATAGCTACAGCTTTTGTCCGTAGCTATTGATATATATTGCTACGGATATTATTGGTGCTATTGGTATCTATTGCTACAGATAAAATCCTTTTGCTACGGATATGATCCGTAGCACATCCGTCGCTATTGGTGGGGTAGCTAAAGGTATTGCTACGAATATAATCCGTAGCTATTGGTATCTATTGATACGGATTATATCCGTAGCTATTGGTATCTATTGCTATGGATATAATCCGTAGCTATACCTTTAGCTACCCCACCAATAGCGACGGACATGCTACGGATTATATCCGTAGCAAAAGGGCTTTTGCTACGGTTTTTGGCCGTAGCCTTTGCCTGTTTTTCTTGTAGTGATTGCATGTGCCTTTGGCGTTGGAGTTGATCACTGATTAAGTGATTGCATGCCGCGACCGTGAGATGAAGTTCGCAGAGGGAGTGCAGGCGAGAGCATGCATCATTAATACATACCATTCTTGCATTAATTAGAGTACTTATGGATGCTTGATTGTATTACTTTTTCATTACTGCTTAACTGAATTGATAACATGTTAACCTTTACTTTATAGCTCCACTGAGTTGATCACTCACTCCCACATTCTGGGACGGTGTTTTAAACACCAACCAGACCCTATTAGATGATGGCGTAGTCTGCGAGGTAGAGCTAGACTTTGAGGATGATGAGGAGGCATTCTCATATATGCAGTATTCAGGCATGTTTATATAGACCGTTCTGATCGGTGGGGCTTCAAGGCTTATACTTTGTAGTGGACCACCACATTTTGACATTTTGTATTTTGAAACAATACTTGTAACTATTTAACCTGGCAACGTATACATACTTTGAGACCTACGGTGGTTTTTACGTTCCATGTATTTCTCTCAGTCTTTCGCTTGCGTAATTCCACTCTGCGCAATCGTTCGATGGGACTTCGATGACATCGAACTAATGACTAAAACGTTCCAACGACTAAACATGAAAATCTCAGATTTTACCGATGAGCATACCTTCAATGTCATTGAACAACCTTCGATGGCATTGAATAGGGCACCTAAAGTGTCTAGCAACCAATTTAATAAATTCCAAATTTTCCCGATGGCATTGACTTGACTTCGACGGCATCGAAAGTCCGCTCGATGAAATCGAACTTGTCATCGATAGACTTGTTGATTTACATATTTAAGACATCAATCAACATTCACGACTTAAAATTCAGAAACCAAACACGCATTCCGGTCCCATGTTCTGTAGTGCAACTCGTACACTAAGTGTACTTAAACCAATAATATATATAATTACAAACAACAATTATGTATAAACGATATCAAATCTAAGTTCCATCAAATACCTTTCATCTATAAACCATTTAATGACTTACCCATTTGGGGTCTTATTCAAACGTAATATCCAACATTCAACTCAAGTAATTACAAATTCATGTCCACCATAAAAAAAAATAAAAAAACAAATAAAACATCATGTTCCAAGTAATCAAAATGAATAAAATGATAATCAATTCAAGGTAGTAATAAGTTCTTCTTCAGTAAAATACGGACACATCTCCTGTGGATCATTCATCGGCTCAACTGCATCTTCATGTTCTAGCGCTATTAGCTCAACCTCAGTTACATCTGTTTGTTTTTCATCGACTTGGCCAGACTCAATGAAAGTTCCCACTAAGGTTCATCCAAATTTTATTTATTATTATTATTATTATTATTATTATTATTATTATTTTAAGTAAAAGAAACATAAAGCACATATAATAGCCGTTAATCTTATTAAATGCATGAAATGCATGTATACACTAGGTAGGGAATGCATTTACTTGCATGGGTTGGAAATTCTTCAACCTGCATCTTCCGTTAGAGAAGCATCTACCATAAAGGTAGGCAAGGGTAAAACCCACATCTAGAAGTGAAACTAGAACAACATTTCATCCAGGGAGGTCCCCTAAGAACGACTATGTACATGCCATGCATGCATGATGTTTAGGTTCCACCATTTATTTAGAGAATTACAATTATAATTGGTTTGTCAGCATATACATGTATGACAACTAGATTACAAGTATCATAGTTTTTTGGGCATATATACATGTGAACAAGTGTTAATAAGAAATAGATAGCTCCAATTTAGTATACTCAAAATAATTATCAAAATAGAAATATTAAACCAAATCTATCATATATCAAATAAATACTAGATATTGATTCAAATGGAGAGGAAACAAGTTGGGATCCCTAACCTGAGGATTTGGTGAGGTTAATTTTTAGAATAATCGAATTAGAAGAATTTAAAAAATTCCTAAAATACAATATGCAAATAAATAATCATTCTTCTGGTCCTACCTTGGATTAATCCAGATAAGGATTGGGGTCCGCAACATGATCAAATTGGATTCTTTTAGATCCAACCCTTGACATATGATTTGTAATTATCATTATCTCACATGAAACTCACTTGATCCATCAAAGTAATCTCAACCATTCTATTGATATTTAACTAACCCCTCAATTATAATTAATTATGAGCCACAATGTAAACGATCTGATTAATTAGATTCCTAAAATTTGAATATAAGTAGTTTGATTTACCCTCTGTTGGTCGGACCGACTGTTTATTGGTTCCCTCTGTCTTTATTATTTATTATTATTATTATTATTATTATTATTATTATTATTATTATTATAGTTCTTTTTGTAAAAGACACTTTGTCGATCGGACTGACGATCCTGTGGGTTGGACCGACAAACTCCGGAACTCACGTTGGTTTGATGAATCGAATCAAGGTTTTTAGATTTTTCTTAACTTAAATCTAGGGTCCACTTGAGGTATACAGGTCAGATCCCAACCGATTAATGGTCCGCCAAAGGATGGTTAGAGAAGAGGGCCAAAGATCAATTTGATCCGAAACTCCTTTGGGCCCAAACAATTTTTAATTCCATTTCCATTAACAATCACCATTGGATTGGTACGGTCCACCTGATGGTTAGATCGGTCTAATGTTTGAGGTTCTAGCATATTTCAACCTCAAAAATCGGATGGACCATGTGGATCAGACTCCACATGTTAGCGTGGGCCCGACACAATTTCCCATGCTAAAATCCAAAAAGCATTTTTGGCAAAGGTACGGGGTTTTCATGTGTATGGTGCTCCCCTGTACACCAAACAAATGTACTATTGCTGCTACATACATACATGTGATGGCTCTATGGATAATCCGAACCGTCCATCACATGGGTCCTAGTTATAAATAGTAATAATAAAATAAAATATAGAGAGAAAAAAATAAAAATACTAACTTGGAGGAGCTTTTTCCTATAATTCTCTCTTCCTCTTTTTCTTTGTTTCTCTTTTGATACACACTTGTAATGTGTGGGGCCCACTGTAATCTACCTAGGCCCACGATGGAATGGTGCATCTGATAGATGGGGTAGATGTTAGAAACGCATCATGGTGGGACCCACACAGCTCAACCTCATGGGAGGTTAAAATCAGCTCGAGCGCATTGTACCTTTTCCATATATATATATATATATAGAGAGAGAGAGAGTCCGGGTCTCTTGCGCATGGTACGACATAAGATATTTTGTGCACCAACCAAAACAAGAAAAAATGGTGGGCTGGGATTAGGCCCCACCATGATTCATTCATGAAATCCACCCCGATCATTAGGTCTGTGATGTAATTTTAGTAGTATGTCTTAAATAGTAGATAGATTAGTGATTCATATGGGTCACATCAAGTAAAAACGTTTGGCTAATGGGCATCCCCTACACCATTTTTGCTCATGTGGAATGTACCGTATCTTTTATCCTTAGAACTAAATTATTATCACACACCTTATGTATGGAGTGGATTTCAAATAAACATCAAGGTTTACCAACCCTAGCCGACTCAGTAGTGGTTGGGATGCTTCATAGACATGGATTGCATGCTGACCCTGTCAGTCACTAACGACCTTGCTACTAGTTGATGTTAGTGGGTCCAACGATGATGTATATATTTAATCCAAGATATCCATCCATTTTTCTAGCTCAATTTATGGCATGATCCCAAAAATGCATAAGATCCAAATTTAAATTGGACCACTACACCACATGAAAATAGTGGTGATTAAATGCCCATCATTAAAAATTCTTAGGTACAGTTTATTTGTTATCCAACCTATTGATTAGGTCACAGAGACTTAGATGAAGGGAAAACACAAATTTCAGCTTGATCCAAAACTTTTGGCCCAAATTTATTTTTAATGGTGAGCTTTCTTGTGGCATGGTCCACTTGATATTTGGATCGGACTCATTTTTTAAATCATGCCATACATTCAGCTGGCAAAATAGATGGACGGCTTGGATTAAACACATATATCATTGTTGGCCGACTAGCACCAACCACTTGTTAGGTGGATGATGGCCATCACAACATGTAAGTAATCCACAGCTTAGGACACTGTCCTAACCAATACTAGGTCAATGGGAGGTAGGCTTACCTTGACATGTATTGTGAAATCCACTCTAACCATAATGGGTCAATATGATAATTTAGGGATATTACTCCAACATCAGATACATCTATAATTCTAGTGGGCCACATGAGTGGAAACCGTGAAGGTGATACACACTATCAAAATCACTTCACTTGGTGTGATCCACATACAGTTGGGTCTAATGTTTGGTCTCCATGCATTAACCTCTATAAGGCAATTAATAGATGAAATGGATTTCACATAAACATCATGGTGGGCCCTATAAAAAATTCAAAGTTAGGCTTCTCCTCTCCCACAGTTTTCTATTTTATGGCCCAGTAAACCCCAAATCAGCCATATTTTTTGCACCTTATGGTTCAATTGATATCACAGACTGAATCGTCGGAGTGGATCACAGGAACACACTTGTTTAAGTTGGCATGACGGGTGGTAATTTGGTGCGCAAGAGGTATCCTACGGTATAGTAAGCAAGAGACCATCTCTCTCTCTCTCTCTCTCTCTCTCTCTCTATATATATATATATATATATATATATATATATATATATATATATATATATATATATATATATATATATATATAGTAAGCAAGATGGTGGGCCTACGATGGAATGGTGCATTTGACTGATGGGGTAGATGATCAAAACGCATCACGGTGGGGCCCACACAGCTCAACCTCATGGGACGTCCCCGTCAACTCGAGCGCACGGTACCTTTTCCTATATATATATATATATGTGTGTGTGTGGGAAAAGGTACTATGCGCTCGACCTCACCATAAGCTCCCGTGAAGTCGACTTGTGTGGGCCCCACCGTGATGCGTTTCGACCATCAACACCATGCATTTGAAGGGTACCCTTTAAATTATGGGATACCCCAAAAATCAGCCGTATAAAGAACTCAGGTGGGCCATACCATCTAAAATTATGTTAAGACACGGTGAAAACATATAAAAGCACTTGGTGGGGCCCACCTGAGTTTTGCATGCGCCTGAAACTTGGTCTGAACCCTCATTCAAGTGGGACACACATAATGGATGGGCTGGATTTGCGAATCACATGTCGGTGGACCCTCAAAAGTGGTTATGAATGTTTTAATGGTGCACGCCCCTCTCCACTTCTGTATGTGGTGTGGCCCACACAAGTCACGGATTGACTTGATTTTTGAGTCCTAGGCACACGATGGAATGGTGCATCTGACTGATGGGGTAGATGTTCGAAACGCATCACGGTGAGGCCCACACAGCTCGACCTCATGGGACGTTAAAACCAGCTCGACCGCATAGTACATTTTCCACACACACACACACACACACATACACACACACACACATACGCGCGTCAGTTTATGCGTGTATAGGAGACTTATATATATATATATACACACACACACACACACACACACACACATACGCGCGTCGGTCTATGCGTGTATAGGAGACTTGTTCTTGTATTTCACCGAATTCCAAGACTACAACATATGCAAGACGAATATCCGTGAAACATGTGTAGCGGTGGGAATAAATCTCCGTCAATTTCTCACAGTACATACAACTGGTGTATAGTTGATACAACAAGTGTATGTGATTTTCACAACAACCATTCTTTTCACACATGTGCCAACATGGTACACAATGAAAGATCCAATCCATCCATCCATCAGGTTGCTCTGTCCTTCTGCATGGTTTCCCAAAAATATGTCTGGTCCATTCACCATGTGGGTCCCAGTTTTGGAAATGTGTGGACGGGTTAGAAAAGTTCAGCCAAGTATTTTTTGGAGAAGAACATTTGTTTTGCTAACTGTGGTCACTTGTGCTGCCTAGCAAAACTGCGTTTATAGAAGCAACTTCCATGTGATAGGGAAAGAAAAAAATTCAAATAACTATAGAGAACACATGAATTTTATGTGTAAAAACTCTTGCGTGGAAAAAATCATAGCTCTAAGCGATAAAAACTCTACTATAAACAGAAAGTTACAAGAGATGGAACAATTTACAGATGAAAAACCCTAACTTCTCCCTCAAAACCTTTAAAAACATGTTAAACTTAACCTTAATCGTATAATTAGAAGCCTATTTATATACACTTCCGTATGAAATTAGAAACAAAACCTGCACTTATGCATTCCACTTGGTTGCACCTTCGGTTGATTGAGACATCAACAGTCTCTAGGTCAACCGGTATATATCTTGATCAACCAGGAACATCATGATGTGCTTCAATCTACCCAAGAATTCCTCGGTCGATCGAACAACACTACACCAGATTGAAGGCACTCGATCAACAATTTCCATCGTGACTTTAATCTTCTAGTTCCATGTTTCAAGGTGTCATCACCATCTCTACTCTTCTTCATAGTTGCATCATCATCGTCACTTATCGTGCACACTCTATCTTCATTAATTCTTTGCCAAGCCCAGAGAAATCGAGCAAAACTTGAACTTCTCTGCAGGAACCACTTTCGTAAGCATGTCCGTCAAATTCTCACTTGTGTGAATCTTCTCAAGAGTGACACTGCCTTCCTCAGATAAAATGATGACTAACATGAATGTGTTTAGTCTGGGAATGGTACATCGAGTTCTTCACCAAATCGATCGTGCTTTCGCTATCAGAATGCACATTCACAACTTATTGTAGAAGCCCCAACTCATTCATTATCCCTCTCAGCCAAACAACTTTTTTGAATGCTTCGGCTACTATTATATATTCCATTTCGATTGTGGAAAAAATAACAAAAAACTGAAGCTTCAACATTCAACTAATCACTCCACCCGCTAACACAAATAAGTAATCGACAATCGACTTTTTATTGTCCACATTACCAACATAATTCACATCCACATAGCTTACAAGTTTCTCCTTAGATTTTTCGAATGTCAAGACATAATTCGTCATACTTCATGTGTATTGAAGTAACCATTTCACCGCCATTCACTTCTCAACATCTATGTCATCCAATGCTTCTTGGAAGGTAGATGGATCCCCCTCATATGTAATGAAAAAAGTAGATTCCACTACGGACACTGCAACTCCACCCGATACAGTGCTCCCAATCTTCCTGTAAAGGTTTCCACTTCTTTATGCCTTCATTATAGTGAGTGCCTCATTTAAAACTTTCAGGACACCATCATAGCCAGAGAACTTACATCCGAGGGCATCAAGATCTCCTAAATATATCAAAATTTTCTTTAAATTGGGAACATGCCTTAGATTTATCAGACCACGCTCTACCCTATCGAATATTCACATATGAATGAACCCATTCTAATCATCTTACAGGCATGATCATTACCCATAAGCATCATGCCATCATCATACTCATTGTACGTGGCGAACCAACTCCGGTGAATACATATGTGATACAATACTCCCGTATCGAAAATCCACTCATTATATAAGTGTTCGACCTTAGACATAGACAATACATCAGAACCGTTCGTCTCTTCGCTGGATTCCGCTGAATTGGCCTCCTTTATTGAAGTATTTGATTTCTTCTCCTTCTGATTTTCAGGGTTTGTGTAGTCCTTCATATATCTTGTCTTCCCACAATTCTAACACTTCAACTTGCCTTAATCTTTCGATTAGGATCTCAATTGCAACATCCCCTTCCCTTGCTTAGATGATCTCCCCCTAGCAACCAGTGCACCCGTACAGATACCTTCGTTAACGTTATTCCTTCTCAACTACTTCAACTAAAAGGTTGAGATAGCGGTATCAAGGTCCAATATATTCCTACCATAGCACAGAGTATCCACTAGATTCTTTTAGGAATCTGGAAGGGAAGATTGAGTTTTTTTTTTTCTTCGTTGATCTTCACATCCACACTTGTCAATTTACAAACTAGTTTGTTAAAAGTGCTGATGTATTTTAAAAAAATCCAACTCATCCACCATCTTCAGAGCGTACAATTGTTTCTTCAGATATATGCGATTGGAGAGCGATTTCGTCATGCAGATGTTCTCCAACTGCACCCACAATCCTGCAGTAGTCGTCTCATTAATGACATTGTATAAGGCATTATAGCCCAAACATAATTGAATTGCGCTAATTTCCCTCTGATATAAGTCGTCCAAATCTTCTTCATTCATAGTTTCATGACGTTTCGCTTTGCCAAAGAGTGTCTATTACAACCCTTGATGAATTAGAAGAGCTTTTATTTTCAACATTTACAATCGAAATTTATTTTACCTATAAATTTCTTTGTCACTTTTTTTTTTGTTAGCTTGTTAGTACACCCACTGTCAGATCACACTTCACCGTTAGCCACCCCCGCTAGGGAATCGATGCCAAGACCTCAGTGTTGAAACGAGGTATCTTTCACTCAGTCTACCACTTGAGCTATTGATCTGGGTGTAAATTTCTCCGTCACTTATTTTCCATTTGATCCCTTCAAATCCACATCTTATATTCGATTTAAACAACCCAACATAAAGCCTATGCTCTGATACTACTTGTTAGGGACGTAACGAGCCCTAACACGACTTGTCTGACACGGAAGCGACCTCAAACATAATCATACAACGCATTAATAGGAAAAGAAAAATTCAAGCAACCATAGAAAAGACATGAATTTTATGTGAAAAACTCCTTATAGGAAAAAACCACGGCACTAAACGATAAACAATCAACTACGAATAGAAGGTTACAAGAGATGGAACAATTTACATATGAGAAACCTTAGCTTCTTCCTTAAAACCATTGAAATCGTATCATTAGAAGCCTATTTATACACTTCCATATGAAATTAGAAACAAAAACTCATACTTATGCATTCCACTCGGTCGACCGAGATATTAATAGAGTCTCTTGATCAACCGATACAGATCTCGGTTAACCGAAAACATCACAACGTGCTTCGATTCGCCAAACAACACTACAAAGGATTTAAAGCACTCCATCAACAAAAAAAGGGACCACTCCTTGTTAATAACTTGATGTGAAAATCTTGTTGGGGGCCTTGCACAAAACCTTAGGATCTAGCCCTCCAGAACAAACCAGAATTATGGATAATAACGCAATGAAAACAATCAATGCATCAATCACACACCACACGAGATTTTTACGTGAAAAACCCTCAAAGAGGTAAAAACCACGGGATCTCGTCCGGATCAACAATCCACTATGAAGTAGAACGTTACAACCTTCTTCACTCACGCAGGAGTAGATAAACAATAAGAGAAACAAAGAAAATGGAGAGATCTAACCGATTACGAGGACATAGAAGCGCTGAGATATGGATTGCACAGTAGATAACCACCACGAGCAGAACCTCTCTTCTATAAGCTTCCTCTCTTTCTGTTCCTCTCTCTTACCTTTGATAGCCCTAAACCTTTTAGCAAATTCCTTGTAAAGCTTTAGGAAACCCTCTTGTCGTCCCTAGAAAGCCCTAGGAACTCCTATTTAAAGTTTTAGGAAACTCCTTTCCGCATCCCAGTTGCGAAATGACTTGCGTCGCGAAATTCGTGCAAAATCGCGGAACGAATCTGTGTAACCTCGACTGGTCGAACCGAGTCCTCGACTGGTCGAGAGCCACCTACGACCAGTCGAGCACCTCCTTCGAATGGTCGAGCACCCCGGAGAAAAATAGTCCACAGTCGCTGGACTTTGAATCGTGCCATGACTCGACTCCACGACTGGTCGACCACCAGCCTTCGACCGGTCGAGCGAGGCTCATGATCGGTCGACAACGGGTCAAAAAAAAAACCCGTCAAATTTCTTCCTTTTTGACCTAGGAGGGATCCACCTTCTTCAAGCCAGCCAGGTTTCTACAAACCTCAAACTTGCCCTTGAGCAAAGCCTTGGTCAACATGTCTGACCCATTATAGTCCGTGTGGACCTTCTCAAGCTGTAACACCTTTTGTTCCAAAGTATCCCTGATCCAGTGATACCGAATCTCTATGTGCTTTGACTTGGAATGCTGACTTGGATTCTTGCTCAAGTGTATAACACTCTAATTATCGTAATAGACCACATGCTCCTTCCGCTTCAGGCTAAGTTCCTGTAGGAACCTTTTCATCCAAAGCATCTCTTTATATGCATCTGTGACTGCAATGTAATCGGCCTCTGTCGTCGGTAATGCTACGACCTTCTGTAGCTTGCTCTACCAGGAGACCGCTCCCCCTGCAAACGTGAATATGAACCTCGATGTAGACTTCCTGGAGTCTGTGTCACCTGCCATATTTGCATCTATGTAGCCCTCTAACACAGGTTTACCGTCACCATAGCATAGGCTCAACCTGGATGAGCCTCTTAGATACTGCAGTATCCATTTCACCGCTGCCCAATGTTCTTTGTCAGTATTGGCAAGATACCGGCTGACAACACCAACTGCATATGCTATGTCTTGGCGTGTACACACCATAGCATACATCAAACTTCCTACAGCTGACGCGTAGGGTATCTTCTGCATCTCTTCCACCTCTGCCTTCGCCTTGGTACACTGCTTGTCGCTTAATCTGAAGTGACCATCCAGTGGAGTACTAACCGGCTTCGCTGCATTCATATTGAACCGCTCTAGGATTTTCTCAATATACCGCTCTTGTGACAGCCAAAGCTTCCTGCTACTTCTGTCACGGGTTATCTCCATTCCTAGGATCTGTTTAGCCGGGCCCAAGTATTTCATCGCAAAAGACTTGCCCAACTCCTGTTTCAGCCTGTCGATCTTCTTGATGTCTTTTCCCATGATAAGCTTGTCATCAACGTATAACAGCAGAACTAAGAAATCACCATCTGAGAACTTGCGCGCGAACACACAGTGGTCCGACTCCGTTCTGTCATACCCATGCTTCAACATAAACGAGTCGAACTTCTTGTACCATTGCCGTAGAGCTTGTTTCATCCCATACAAGCTCTTCCTCAACCTACACACCATATGCTCTTTGCCTTTGACTTCGAACCCTTCTGGTTGGTGCATGTAGATCTCTTCTTCCAAGTCACCATGGAGGAATGCAGTTTTAACATCTAACTGCTCTATCTCCAGATCCATGCTAGCCGCCAACCCAAGCAACATCCGTATGGATGTCATCTTCACCACTAGTGAGAATATTTCCTCGAAGTCTTTGCCTTTCCTCTGACCAAACCCTTTCACCACAAGTCTGGCCTTGAACCTCGTCTGTGAATTCTTCTGCTCGACCTTCTTTCTGAACACCCACTTGTTGCTCAAAGCTTTCTTGCCCTTAGGTAATTTCACCATATCATAGGGTGGTTCTTATGCAAGGATTTCATCTCCTCTTGCATAACTTTCAACCACTCCCCTTTATGTTCGTCGGCTAGGGCCTCAGAATAATCTTCTGGCTCTCCCCCATCAGTTAGCATAATGTACTCATGTGACGAATATCTCTTGGACGACTGTCTGTCCCTAGATGACCTCCTCACCTGTGGCTCAACAGGTGGATCAAGTGGGGGCTGCTCCCCTGGTCCATTTTCTTAAGGAACTCCATCGTCCTCTGCATCCTGTTATACTCCCCCGTCATCAGGTACCACGGGAGGAATAACCGGATCTATGTCCTCTAGCTCACCTGAACTAGGCTGGTTCTTCTCTGGCTTACCAATGTCTTATATACACTGATCTTCAAAGAAAATCACATCTCTGCTCCTAACGAGCTTCTTCTCGGTCGGATCCCATAACCTGTAATCGAACTTTTCATCACCGTACCCTAAGAACACACACTGCTTGATCTTCATATCGAGCTTGGACCTCTCGTCCTTTGGTACGTGAACGGATGCCTTGCATCCAAACACCCTGAGATGACTGTACGATGGATCATGTCCAGTCCACACCTTCTCAAGCATTTCTCCATTCAACGGGGCTGATGGAGACCTGTTTATCAAATACACTGCCATATGCATTGCTTCTCCCCAGAACGTCTTGGGCAATTTCACATGAGATAACATGCATCTAATTCTCTCTTCAATGGTGCAATTCATTCGCTCAGCTACACCATTATGCTGGGGGGTCTTGGGAACCGTCTGTTCAAGCCGTATACCCAGGGACTTGCAGTACTCATGAAAGTCGCCAATGTATTCACCACCATTGTCAGTGTGGATGCACTTCAATGGTCTACCTGTCTCTCTCTCGACCATAGCATGAAACAATTTAAACACACTAAAGACCTCGTCCTTGGATTTCAAAGCATAAACCCAAAACCTCCTAGATGCATCATCTATAAAAGTATAAAATACAATGCTACCCAAGGTTTTTGTCCTCAAAGGACCACAAACATCAGATTAAACCAAATCTAATGCATGCACTTTATTAACATGAGAAGCAGATTTAATGAATGAAACTTTATGTTGTTTCCCTGATAAACAATCAAGACAGGTTTTGAGAGGTATACCTGTCACGTCAGGAAGGAGCCGCTTCCTCGCTAGTAGCTGAAGCCCTTTTTCACTCATGTGGCCTAGACGCCTGTGCCACATGTCAATAGCTGAATCTTCCGCTGTATTCAACCCACCCTTGCACATACTGACACTTGCCTTGTAAAGGGTGCAACACTTCTTTCCTCTAGCTGTGATCAACGAACCTTTGATGAGCTTCCAATGCCCACCAGCAAACCGGCTTTTATAGCCATCATCATCCAACCTTCCCGTCGACATTAAGTAGAAGCGAAGGTCTGAGATATGCCTCACATCCTTGAGAACCAATGCGCAACCCACATCGATCTTCACACAAATATCACCGACTCCCACGATTTTTGATACGCTAGAATTTTCCATCTTCACAGTCCCATAGTCACTTGACTTGTAGCTTGTGAAGAAGTCCCTGCGTGGAGTCGCATGAAAAGAAGCTCCCGAGTCTATCACCCAGTCGGTGTCCTGACTCGTAGCCATGAGACATACATCGGATCTGCAGAAAGAATAACTACAACGTCGCCATCTGAAGCGACCGCAGTGGAATATGATTCATCTTCCTTCCCTTTTCCTTTCTTGTCGTTTTTCTTACCACGACATTCATACTTGTAGTGGCCCTTCTTGCCACAATTCCAGCAATCAACATCTTTCCTGTTACTCGACTTGCCTCTTGATTTATCTCGGACCTTCCCGCCCTTCATGTTCTTTCCTCTCCCCCGTTCTTGTGTTACAAGGGGCGCTTACTGAGTAGACCCCCGAGACTTCCTCCTTGTCTCTTCATTGAAGAGACAACTGGTTACCTGTTCCATGAATATTTTTTCGTCTGGCGCGGAGTTACTTAGAGACACCACCAATGTCTCCCAACTGTCAGGCAATGAACTAAGCAAAAGTAATGCCTGCAATTCATCATCCAGAACCATCTTCATAGAGGATAGTTGGTTCACTATATTACTGACCTCATTCATGTGCTCGGCCACAGAACCACCATCTTTGAACTTGAAATTCACAAGTCGCCTTATCAGAAAAATCTTATTACCGGCTGTCTTCCTCTCATACAGCCCTTGTAATTTTAGTCATAGGCTAGCAGCTGAGGTTTCCGTAGACACATGGTGGAACACTAAATCATCCAACCATTGTCTAACAAACCCCACCGCCTTTCGGTCCATCTTCTTCCAATCATCATCAGTCATATCCTTGGATTTTGCTAATATGCCTAAAATTGGAGAATATGGGTCTTTGCAATAAAGCAAGTCCTCCATCTTAGCCTTTTATATGGTCCAGTTAGAACCATTGAGGCTGATCATCCTTGATGAGCCACCTTCCATAATTCAAAACTGATTCTACCCGTTCAATGAACTTAGCTCTGATACTACTTTGTTAGGGGCCTTGCACAAAACCTTAGGATCTAGCCCTCCAGAACAAACTAGAATTATGGATAATAATGCAATGAAAACAATCAATGCATCAATCACACACCACATAAGAGATTTTTACGTGGAAAACCCTCAAAGAGGTAAAAACCATGGGACCTCGTCCAAATCAACAATCCACTATGAAGTAGAACGTTACAACCTTCTTCACTCACGCAGGAGTGGATAGACAATAAGAGAAACAAAGAAAACGAAGAGATCTAACCGAATACGACGACATATAAGCGCTAAGATATAGATTACACAGTAAATAACCTCCACAAGCAGAACCTCCATTCTATAAGCTTCCTCTTTCTCTTTTCCTCTCTCTCTCTCTCTCTCTCTCTCTCTCTCTCACACACACACACACACACACATTTGATAACCCTAAACCCTTTAGCAAATCTCTTGTAAAGCTTTAGGAAACCCTCTTGTCGTCCCTAGAAAGCCCTAGGAACTCCTATTTAAAGTTTTAGGAAACTCCTTTCCGCATTCCAGTTGCGAAAGGAGTTGCGTCATGAAATTCGCACAAAATCGCGGAACGAATCTACGTAACCTCGACTGGTCGAACTGAGTCCTCGACCGGTCGAGAGCCACCTACGACCGGTCGAGCACCTCCTTCGACTGGTCGAGCACCCCGGAGAAAAATAGCCCACAGTCGTTGGATTTTGAGTCATGCCACGACTGGTTGACCACCATTTTTCAACCGGTCGAGCGAGGCTCACGACCGATCGACGACAGGTTAAAAAAAACCCATCAAATCTATCTCAGACCATTCATTAGGTGGGCTGTACTCGGACGCCCAGACATCCCGTGGGCTTTCCATTGATTTTGGTAATGTGGTCCATCTAATGCAAATATTTCTACAATAAGTTTTTGGTTTTTAGTACAAATCCACATGTGGGGCCCCCATAAATGTTTTATGACATCCAATCCATCCATCCTGCACCACCTCCTATTCCAATGAGATAGCAGGAACTTGACTGGTCCAAAATTCAGGCGGACCACTCAACAGGTAACAATTGGGATGGGGACACCTACCATTAAGTTTTGTACATGCTATTTTAATTCATACAGAAGACGCATCCGACCAGGATGAATGGACACCCAAAAATCAGATCATTCAAAAGCACAGATGGCCACACACGTGATTAATTAGAGGTCTTAGGAGTGATTTTACGTGGTATGGCCCACATGAACTTTGTATCAAACTGAATTGTAGGCCACATGATGGACGGACTAAATGTCATTAAAGCATCAGTGGCCACACACATTGATTTGTACATTGAGGCCCTGTTTGGGCAACGGGATTAGAAGGGATTAGGTGGGATGGGATTCAAAAAAACATCATTATTACGCATGGCAGGGATGGTCCCTGATTCCATGGGATTAGATTAATGCTCCGCTTTGTTGGTAATACGGTGGTACATTGGATGGATATACCCACCATCATTTGAAATTATCAGAATAATACACATGTATTATATCTAAACCGTTCATTTGTTTTGTAACCTCATTTTATGATATGGGCGAAAAATGAGGTAGATCCAAAACTTATGTGGCCCCAAAGAAGTTTTCAACGGTAAGTATTCAATCCCCGTTGCTTTCAGTGGTGGGTCCACTTGAGCTTTAGAATTATCTGATTTTTGGCACATGCTCTAAAATAATCTCAAAAAATGGGTGGACGGTGTGGATATAGCCCACACATCAGGTGCGACCTACACAACTTGCTAACATTGAGTGAAATTGACACGGGACCCAATGCAATTCCATCCGATCTAATTCCAAGCTTTTCCAAACATGGAGTGGAATTGGCACGGAACTGGATGAATCCAATCCACCTAATCCCTTCTAATCCCGTTGCCGAACCAGGCCTGAGTGTATTCTAGAAATATTTGTACAGCATCTGGCAGGTATTTACCTGTCAGATCATAGCCTATCATGATCAGACATTATGCCAGATGCGTCATGTCATCACTTCACCCGTCCCATTATACTAATTAACTTATTTTATTTTTAAAAGTCTCTACCAAGAACTTAATTTTGTAACTTTCCTTTAGCTTGGGAGCCTGGTTGATACGTGGGTACGTGCATGGGAGAGCGGATTAGGTGACACCCGGCCTCACCCAAGACGGTGGGGCCCTTAACGTGGGGTCAACATAAGGCCCTTGATGTATGTATTATGTATTCTTGTTGTCCAATATTCATTTTTCTAAATCATTTTCAAGGCATTATCTTAAAAATAAAGCAGATCCAATTATCAGCTGAACCATACCATAGATAAGAAACATTGGTGATCAACCATCCTACCATTATTAACTTCTCGGGATAATGGTTCTAAATAAGAACAAGTCCAAACAAGTCCAAATAAGAACAAGCCTACTCTAGCTTTTGATCTGCTCATTCTTTTTCTCATGCCCTAAAATGATTTCTAAAAATGGATGGATGGTGTGGATACAACAAATACATCAAGGTAGGCCCATGGAACTTGGTGACGTTACTTAAGTCTCGCTACTCAACTTAGAACCCCTCGGCGCGTGGGAGAGAGTTATTGTTTTTAAAGACTCTATCTCAATGCGACTGAATTCCAACCGTTTTCATCATCTCATGGCTTATATAAAGGCTCGCATATAACCTCCTTGCGGTACAGTGAGCAGGAGACCACTACTCATACACACACACACACTTCCGTATCATGAAATATCTTCTCTAAAATTCATGCACACTTAAGTAACATTACCTTTTTAACGCCAAGGTTTAGTGATCTAGACCATTGAGCTTGGGTCCACCATGTATAGATCATACTCAAAGAAAATCTCCTCAACTGGACAGTTAAACTTTTAATAGGTTAAAAAGAAACAGACTAACAAAATACACATTCAACAAAAACAAAGAAAGAGGGTGAGGCTTGGATCATGTAATTTGGGCTAATTTCAGGGAGTGGTCCATCCGTGATGAGAGCCATCAAATGAACGGCTTGGATAACCCAACCATCGAACACGCAATTTCGAGTTTGCACATAGAAAGTTAAGTACTGTGACTTTGTTCAATTTCTTTAGTTGGTTCTGTGCCTAGTCAGCTCTTTTTCTTTTTTTTTTTTGACACTTTTCTATTGCTTTGTAGATTTTTTATATTTAAGTTCCTATTTCCGTGGACCCCACCATGATGCGTGTCTGTTACTTGAACTATATCTGTGAGTCTCTCTAAGTGATGAAATGTCCTAAAAATCAACCGTCCCAAAAAATCAGGTGCACCACACCATCTAGAACAGTGAGAAATTGTTCCTAAAATATATAAAATCTAAGTGAAGGGATGTCCCAAAAATGAGCTGTATGCGAAAATCAGGTGCCCCACATAAAATCTAAGTGAAGGAATGTCCCAAAAATCAGCCGTATCTGAAAATCACGTGCACCACACCATTTAAAACTATGAGAAATCATTCCTGAAACATATAAAATCACTTGGTGGGCCCACATGAGTCTTGCAAAGGCCTGAAATTTGGTGGATGACTTAGATGTCTGAACCACATCTTGACAGCCTAACAAACAATCACGAAAGTTTTACTGAGTAGGCATCCACTCTCAACTGTTTCTTGTTATGAGGTCCACCTAAGTCATATATCCAGCTGGATTTTGGCTCAGTTCATTGTTGTGTGGCCCACTTACAGTAAGGTCGATCTTATACGAACATTTTCCATACTCACGTCCACAGACCCATTTGCATGTGATAGCCAATCTGTCTTGACTGTCCATTTTCTCCACACCACCATCGATAAGCCATGAGGCAAAAATCATGTTAGTTGGATGAACCCAACCCTCTCACTAGGGTCTCTCTCTCTCTCTCTCTCTCTCTCTCTCTCTCTCTAATTTTTTTTAAATCATCCATTTGCAATACTGTAGATTGGATGGTTTAGATCATCTAAACAAAGTTTTTCTTTGGAGTCATGAGCAATCGATGGTGGGCCTATCCCCTGTATGTTTCAACATTACGAATCCACCTATGATTCCTATGCTCGATTGTCACTATTTATTTTTCATGCTATTAATTAGATGATTAGGATCACCCAATCAGTGTGACTCTATGTCACAACTTACAATAGCGACATCAAGCAAATGTACGATTTTTGAGTTTTTAGATCAATTGATTGTTTGACATAATATCTCTGGCAGCTTGAGTTTTTAGAGAAAGTGATTGTTCGATATAGTATTGTAGCTGAAGTTATTTGATATATATTGACATACCATCCTATTGGTATAGAATCCTCTAATAGCTCAAGCTTTTAGAAAAAGTTGTTGTTTGACGCATTTAAATGATTTGGGAGTGTTATCAAAGAGACTGTGATTGTTGCTCGTGTATGGTATGGATGCATTTCTGATTTCTAAATTGGATTTTTTTTGTGCCCACACTCCAAGTTGAGTGGTAGCATTTGATACAACGTTCCAAAAATGATAAGAGTAAGGAAAGCAAGTTCCTGCTATTTCTTATAAAATAGAGAAATGCTCAGTACCCCCAGCATGCGTGCACTTGCTTGCACTGGTACATGTGAAAACAAGGTGCATGTCTGTGACATTGGAGCCGGTCATCAAGTGATCTGATCGTGTCATCAAGCGATCGGATTGCAAATAAGACATGACCTAAAAATCAGGCTAATATGATCGTCTCGTGGGAGACATGTCTACATGGAAAATAAACGCTCGGTTAAGAGATTATCCAACGGTTTGAATTTGATGGATGCATGAGGTCCACAGGACGGTAATCTCCTTTGACGCCGCATACATATGATGGAGGCTCTGTAGGCAGAATGATGTAAAGTGGGTTGTGTACAATTTTATGGCCAAGATGGACCAAAAAAGATCCGATCGGCGGCGGAAGTGATCCGGACTGTCAAAAGCCTCAAACGGGCATATCTCGCAAACTAGAATGAGTTATCCAGCGTGCCATAGGAGTAGGAGAAGCTACTTTAGCCACCCAACTTTGCCACGCGGGGTTGCCATGCTGAATTTGTGAGATTCCATCAGATCAGCGGTTGAATTTCTGTTTTAATTTCGCTTTTACTATTTATAGTAAGTTTTAGTTTAATTATAACTCTTCATCCATTGGACTTTAAAAGCTGCATCCAATAGAAAAAGTGCTTAAAAAACTTAGGAAAATAGCATGATTAAGCCAAATACATTGGCTACTTTTTTCTTTTTTTTGCCGAAAACCATGAGATCTAGTAGAAATGGTGCCAGTCTATAAATAGTAAATTTACTATTGATAGTAAGCCACAATTTCTAAGAATTTTAGTTATAGCATGCTTTTGAAACTTCTCCCTGAGATTTATGTTATTATTTAAGAGGTTGTAAGCTCATTTTTCATCACTAATCAATTTATAATTTTAGAATTATTTCTAATTTCTTAATTTTCTCATGGATTCAACACCTCTCTGTGGGAGTCTAGAGTAGTTACATGGATTCGGAATAGTTACCTGCTCTGTGGGACCCAACGCAATGTATGCTTCTCCATTAATTTTGCCAGCTCATTTACGACATGAGTCCAAAGATGAGGAAGATTAAAGGGCCACGCCACAGGAATGGTGAGGGCTTGAGCAGCCATCACTAAAGCCATGTGCAAGCTATAGAAGTTCTGGATCAGGTTGAAATTGTGTTTTCTATTAATCCCGACAGGAATAACCTTATGAATAGTTTGGATGGCATATAAACATCATGCTGGGCCATTGAAAGGTTTTTATGGTCGGCATTTCCATCTTTCCTGTGGTGTAGGCCACTTAACTTTTGGATATACCTTAAATTTTTATTTATTTTTGGCTCATGTCCTAACATAAGCTTGCCAAAATCAGTAGCCCAATAGAGGTTTCACTTAAGGGCCTGTTTGATTTTTGAGTGCAAGTGCAAATACCTGTAAATGACTAATTATCACAGTTTCACCCGTTTGAAAATTTCTGGTAATTCTTGCCTTGGAAACTAGTTCAAAAGTATTAGTTAAAATTTTTAAACCTCACCGTGATGTATATGATATATGTATTCCGTCCATCCGTTTTACTACAATCTTTTGATATACAAGTCAAAAAATCACGTAGATCCAATACTCCAGTGGCCCACACCAAAAGAAATAGTAGCCCTTATAAGTTTTTAACGGTAAGTGTATGATTTACTTTTTTCTGTGGCGTGGTCCACTAGAGCTTTGGATATGCCTCATTTTTTGGCTCATGCCATAAATTCATCTGACATAATGGACAAACGATGTGGATAAGTGAAATATATCACAGTGGGACCGCAGATATTTTGCAGGATTTTCGATGTCCGTGTACATAAAGTAGGTAGTCAAATCAAGCAAGGGTGAAATGGGTAAATGTGCTTGGAAATAATTATTACACCGTTTCCCTTAGTATTTTCCAATTCCCTCAAAATCAAACAGGCCATCCTTACTCTTGCTCTGGTGGTAGTCTCTGGGGAGTTTCAACACCCGGTCAAGGATTCGAGTATCCATAGGTGGTGAAATTCCACTGAAGTGTGAGTGCGTGGGGTGTGTGTGCGTACATTAAAAAAAAAAAAAAAACAACAACCAAAAAAAGGTTTCACTTAAAAGGAGCTCCCTCTTATGACTAGATTGGCCAGATTTTTTAGGTACAGCAAAGGACCACCAGAAGACTAGAAATATTCAAGAGAGCTTCCAGTGCTTAGTATCAAAGTGAGCCACCAATGAATCTAATTCTATATGTGGTGCACATCTGTGACATCTTAACCGTTCATCTGTTGGACCCCAACATGGATGGACATACATCAAGCCAGTCAGGGAATCATTTGAAGCTTGGGATGGGACGGTCTGAAAAAGTCCAAACAACGTTTGACATTCAATGGAAAAGGTCATCCGATCAACAGCCAGGATCACCAAACTGGTGTTACATTTAGTATATGTCCCTGATCTCATTTAGGTAATGTCCCTGATCTCATTCACACATACCATGTGTAGTGAGACTGAGTGCGGGATTCTAACTTAGAGACTGGTGTTGAAAGTGAAAAATGGAGGTAAGCTGTCTACTATCCATACTATATATATATATATATATATATATATATATATATATATAATGCAAGCAGCTAAGGACAATTTTACCCATGCAACTACTCTTCACATCATATTGAACTTTGTATTTTTAAAAGATATATTAAGAAATTTAAAATAAAGTTGAGGATAATTAAGTCTATTTAAAGGTATATGGCTGCTTGGCAATATATAATTTAGATGGTATCCGTACAAAGCTTCAAAACAGCTTAGCTAAGTCTCTCCCTTTCTGTGTGTGCGTGGGCCACGCTATCTCTTCTTCTATTTGCAATCTCTATTTCTGTAAGTAATCCACACCTTTATTTTTTGTTCTCTCTCTCTTCCTTCCTCTCCTTGCGTGCATTGAACATGCCACATCCTAAGTACATAAAAAATATCTTAGTAATTAAGAAGTAGTATCTCTAATACTTTGGCTATCATTGTTAGTCATTAATTAATTTTATCTCCCTTCATGCGGCACACACATGTACTCAGAAATGTCCATTGTTCACCTCCATGGCATGATCCGAACTGAAAAGATTGTACTCACTGATAATCTTGGTCATTGGAGGCCTTTTATTGATGTAGAATGGATGGTTATCAAGAAAGCTCAACCAACAGTCAACATTCAATCACTTTGGTGGACCATCCAACCATATTGTAATTTTTGGGTATGGCCCATCTACAGCGTAGTCTAACACATGAACAGTCCGGATCTTATGTATGTGCCAGGTGCATTGAGGTTGGGTGATGATAAATGATCCTTTCATTATCATCTTTGCCGCCAACACCATCATTATCATAGCCTCTTCTCAATTATCTTTGGTTGGATTTTCAAATCCTATTTACCCAATCAAAATTGAAAACAAGAATTTTCTGAAAATTTAAAGGTTAAAAAATAAAAGTTCCCACCTAACATTGGACGCGAATGGCCTATATGTGTTCCCCACCAACATGAATTTCTTCCTGTTGGCAGGGGCACAGGCAATTCACGTCTGCTAGCATCACTCTCATGTAGAGTTTTGATGCAAACCGTTCTTAAAATATCCAAAAAGTTACAACGTTTCCATCATCTACAGAATTACAAGAA
Source organism: Magnolia officinalis (assembly GCA_021015155.1). Classification (NCBI taxonomy): domain Eukaryota; kingdom Viridiplantae; phylum Streptophyta; class Magnoliopsida; order Magnoliales; family Magnoliaceae; genus Magnolia; species Magnolia officinalis. Next base: position 76,991,705 of record JAJHSJ010000007.1, read on the forward strand.
TGCAATTAACGGACCGACCGCTAAATACATTTGCCGTATATTCAGTGAGAACAGCTGTCATAGAACTTCCATGAAGGACACAATTCCACTGAAGTGTGTCAAATGAGTTTGGTGATGGGTCCATTGAACTGCTGGTGGATGATCCACAGCCTAAAAATAAAAAAGATTGGACGGTTTTAAACGTCCAATCACTGTAACTTTATATATTGAAAGCTTTGTGGTGCACCCATTAGAGTCACGATTGATTTCTGTCAGGTAAATTTTCAGTTTTCGAATTCCACTCTATCCTATCATGATAAAAAAAAAATGGTGGTGAAAAATGACCCCTACATGCATTACTTTCTATGAGGAGGTGGGATCGAGTTAGGCCCAGTTGTATCATTGTCTGATTACGATTTACCATACTAGGATTCTATTATGGTTGTTTCAAAAGAAATAGGATATATGGAAATCCATCTTCAAATGAAAAACAAACACATTATTATAATATAATTTAACCACTTTCCTTAGGTGTGTTTGGATGCTTGGTGGGATGTTTAATTAGGGTTTATTGTGATAAGAGAGAAACATTTCTGGTCGAACTCATTTGTAAAAGAGTTGAGTGAATGAGAAACATAACTAATTTTGAACCACCCACAGGAAAAAAAAAAGAAAAAGAAAAAGAAAAAAAGAAAAGAGAGAGAGAGAGAGAGAGAGAGAGAGAGAGAGAGAGAGAGAGAGAGAGAGAGAGAGAGAGAATAAATAATTAGGAGGTAAAATGGGTCTTTTTAAAAAAAAAAAAAAAATTTATTTACTTGGGACAGGACTTGAACCCTAATGATTTCTAAAGTCGATGTATTTTCCTCGTATTATAATTTTTATTGTTGTCTATATTGACATGTAAAATGGGACTATCTTTATTCTTGTCCAATTAATCAGTTCTTTAAAAGATTTAGGGTTTACTCTTCAAACAATTATCATTCTAAACTAATAGCTGCTCATTTAGCAGTTGGCCTGCCCAAATCATATTTTGAGTGTACTTCCAAACGAGCACTATTCCCACAAACCAGATTTGATTTTTTTTTTTTTTTCTTTTTCTTTTTTTGATCTAGAAAAACTCATTTCATAAATGTTAAAATAAATAAATTAATTAATTAATGTGTGAAAACGTTGGTGGAAAGTCATGCAAAGCATGCATTAACCCAATTCAGCAAGTAAAAGGATGGCTTCTCCAATGCTCTACTAATGTCTCTATCAACTCAATGCCATTCTATTGGCTGAGAAAGTGACACAAGCAATTACGTACCACCCGTAGTCCAACTCCGTCCACAAAGATCAACGGTTAATCCATACCTAACTATGACATAGGATTCGAAAGCCGATTGGTGGTGGAGATTCTTTCTTAACACTAGTTTTTTTTTTTTCCTAGAATTTTACTATGCCCACATTCGCCTCTCTGCAAGCACCTCCACACAACACATGGTCACATGTACTTAACCGAGCATGCATGGGGCATCTAACCAGTGGAAGCGGATTGCGTACTGAGTAAACTCTGTGGGGCCCACCGTGAATTTATGTGTTTTATCTACTCCGTCCATGCAACCATATATACTTTCAAGGCTAAAGCCAAAAAAAATGAAGCACATCCAAAGCTCAAGTGGACCACACCACATGAAATAGTGTGAATTGAACATCTACCGTTGAAAAAATATTTGGATCAAGCTGATATTTGTTTTTTCATTTCATCCATGTATGTGTGATGTTATGAACGGGTTGGATGACAAATAAACATCACTGTGGGCCCTAAAAAAGTTTCAACGGTGGAAATCATTATTCCCACTGTTTCCTGTGGTGCAGTCCTTCAATTTTGAGCTAAACCCCTAAAATGAGATGGAAAAATGGATGGACGGCGTGGATAAATCATATACATTCACGGTGGGCCCAACAGAGTTGACTCAGTACAATGCAGCGTACTGAGTCACTCGTTATATATCCGATTTCCTAACCCATGTATCAGATGGGCCGGCCCTACCATTTGCTTGACCCAGTTGAAAATTTGACAAAGGTGTAAATCCTTTTAACCGTCTATCAATTGTATACATATGTGGCGAAAATCCCACGGAGAGAGGGCAATGTGACTAGCCTAATTTTATGGGGTACTAGGCCATATAGATGATGGGGCCCATCTAATGAACGGTTATGATGTTCCACACAGGTGCTATAAGTTCGATTTGTTGGGGGTTAGACAGGATCTTTAGAGGTACTATTTAATGATGAAGAAGAATCTATGTTAGTATAGCTAGCTATAGCAGTTTGGATGTGTCCATACATAGACATGGACAAGTTGAAGAGAAATCAGTGAATTGACACGACCCTTTTTTATTTTTCTGTTTCATTTTCTGAAATGAAAATAATACAAAGAGTACCATTTAATTTCCAAAATGTATTTTGGGCACATTCAAATCAATTAAAGTGGGTGTAGATACCAACTCAACTAACTTTTGATTGAGCTATAATGGTACATTTGGTGCTACTTAAAAATTTTCCATGTTCTTCACGCTCCAAATATAAAAGTATGCCGAAGTACTATGCATGACTCAGGATTGATGTGACTCAGTCGACTCGCTGAGTTGGGTGTCGTATGATATGGAGAATATGAAATTGATTCATTCCTATCGTATTCATTTTTGAGTTTATTATCCATCGTCTTTACATGTAGCACGCATATACAATAATTTAGACCATTCAAACTATTTGAATGATAAAACTACTTGATTCCATGGCCACAGCCGAGTCCATGTAATACATGAGGCATTTTCACATCAAGCTCGAGTGGGGTGGCCTATGGGATGCAAGGGCACACTCGGGATGGGCTGTCCATGTGAAGTGGGTGGCTCGTGTGAGGTGGAACTTATGTGATGTGGGGTCCATGAGGGAGTTCGGCCAATGACCTAACCCATAGGATGTAAGACCTGAGCTATGAGAATGGCTCGTGTGAGGTGGAACCTATGATGTGCGGTCTGCAAAGGGGTTTAGTCGGAAGCCCTAATACATGAAATGTGGGGCATGAGTTTTGAGATAAAGCGATTGATTCACCACACTATCAATTCAAGCTTTTAGAGTAATTGGTTACATGTCCTGCATCACCACGGCAGAACAAAGAAGAATTATTGGGTGTCACTGGTGGCTTGGTGATACAAATGATCAATAAGCTTCTTCTTTTTTTTTTTTTCTTTTTTCAAGGTTTCATTCATATCAACAGAAGGTTACAAAGGAACAACATTCGGGCCCACACGGGCTAAATGATCAATAAGCTAACTCTTGTCATGGGTCAATACAAGTTAGCCATGGTGATCAACAGCATAAGTTAACTAAACCAGGTCCTTTGGACTTGGCTGAGTGTGGAAAGCACGGACCACATGTACACATGGTCATACATGATATCGTGTAGAAAACAGTTAAAAATTCCGGTCCCATGTACTCATGGCCATGGGGCGGGAACTGCTCACTTACGTAGTTTTAACTCGGTCCATATTTACCCATGGCCATACATTATATATATTGGGTGAAATCACTCACTCGGGTCGTTTTGACTCGTCCTATTCGAGAAAGGATGGCTCCCATGTACTCATGACCACACACCATATTACATGAAAACCACTGAGTCAGGTCATTATGAGTCAGTCAGTCGAGTGCAGAAAGCACAACTCCTTTGTATCATGGCCAGACATTACATGGGGGTAGGAACAACTCACTCAAGCAGTCAAACTCAACCTGAGCATGAAAAGCACGACTCATCTGTACCCATTGTCATAAATTATTGACGCTGGAAAGAGAGGCAAGGGATAAACAGAAAGATCACCCTCTTTCTCGAGTAAATAAGACCTTGAATCCATGAGCCGTGATGACTATCGAATCCATGAGAGATAATAAAATTTAAAAATATTTAATTGAAATCTGTCTCTCAAACGATATTATAAAGTTTTAAATAATAAAATAAAATTTTAATTATGAGTATTAATACAAATAAACTGAAAATTTTCTAAAATAGTAAAACTTATTAAAAATAGAAAGTTCTAACTATGAAGGATGATTCTTAAAATGATAAAAACCAAACCCTAAGAAGACACCAAAACTAAAATTCTAATAATAAAAAGTTACGTACAATACAAAACTTACTAAAAATAATAAGTTTTCTGAAAAACATGAGACTTACGTAGGAATGAGTCATTTTCTTGTGAAATGGAGCCGCACAATATATTTAGAACGAAATTTCAGTTGAAATTCCTACATCGTGAATCCTATAACTCATTTCGAATAAAAAGTTATGGTTGATTTACGATTTGCACTTTGAACAATAATTTTTCTCAATCTGGAATGAATTTCCCTGATCTAAATGAGCCTGGTGTCCAGTTACATCATGCCACACATAAGACTAGGCCCAGATCTAATGGATTATGTCCACTTCCATTCGGGCTTTTTTCAATCCATCTAAGCTAGGAATAAGTCTGCAGCCCGCTCTAGATTAGTTATATTTTGTGTAAACCACTCACTCAGGTGAGTCTAAGTCGACTGAGTGTCAAAAGCATGATGATCAAATGAACTTATCGGCTATATTATGTGGAAACCACTCAATAAGGTCAATGTAATTAGTCAACTGTGGGAATCACAATTCTCATTTACCCATGGCTAGAGATTGCATGAGGTGGGATCCACTCACCTGGGTCATTTTGACTCAGTTAAGAGAAGAAAGCACAATTTATATTGATGTAGGACGTGGATCAAGCACGTACCTATCACAAATGGACCGGAAGAAGTCCAAAAAGAAATCAACACAGTTTCAGCATACTTCCATCAATCGAGGTCTATCAAGCAAACCGATCAAGTCGATCGAATTGATCGAAATTTGGATTTAGATAAAAAGCTTTCTAGACAATTTTTGCTCAGTTAGATCGATTGACTGATTGGGTTGATCGATTAGAACAAATTCAATTTTATGGGTTTTAGTCTCCGGACGTTTCGCGCCATTCCGATCAATCGATCAACGACCAAACGATGGAATGCGAAAATTTGCACATTTTTTTAAAATTATTTTTATTTCCTTATTTTTCTAATTTTTTCTAATCGCATCTTAGAGTTTGTTTAAAAGTAGGGTTGTACATGAACCGAGTTAGCTCGATTAGCTCGCTCGACTTGACTCGAAAAAGCTCGATTAAACTCGATTCGAAACTGAGTTTGAGCCGAGTCGAGCTGATTTTTTAAGCTCAAAAAATTTTCGAATCGAGTTCGAGCTCGACTCGACTCGAATCAAACCCCAACTTGGATTGAATCAGTTCAGTGACTCGGTTACTTTGGTATTGATGTTACTCACTAAGTGTTTGATGAAATGACTCAATGAAGTGTCGGCTGGTGGCAAAGAAGGTATGTATTTGAAACAAATACCCTTTTTTCTTGATTTTGATATTGTCTACAAGGTGTTTGATGAAATACCTGTAAAACCGCCACTGCTGTTTTACATATAGTGAGAATTTGAAGGTGCAGTCCATGTGTTTGTGAAAATGCTGCATAGGCGAACTCGGCTCGAACTGGCCTAAGCTGCTGACTGAACCAAGCCGAGCCGAGTTTAAGCTGGGGTTAGCTAGTGGCCGAGCCGAGTCGAGCTGTGCCAAGCTTGACAGTTCAACTCGTGTACCTATTTAAGAGTATTTAAGCATGCAAACTCGTTTATTTTGGATAACTTTTTAATAAATTTCCCTTATTTCTCTCATGGATTCGAGAACTCCTCTTGTAGATTCAAGAAAGACTTGTGGATTTAAGGTGTTTATCATTTGAGGAAGACAGTGATTGTCCTCATCATGCCTTTCCCTATGTCAGTTTGGTATCAGAGCGAGGCTTTTTTTTTTTTTTTTTTGGATTAATGGCTTCAAATGACGGATTTGGCAACAATCTCATGGACGATGCTTAAGGAAAGTATCTTGTAGCAATAGCAGCTTTCAAGGCGATGTAGTAGGAGAATCGGCAAGTGATGGAAGGGTTGTAGGCTGCTCTCGACTGCTTGATGGAGGTCTTAGGGCAACTCTGTATTCATGGTGATGATCCACCTCCGTTATGTGCTGGAATTTGCAATTGTGCTAATCATAGGGTGATGCCGGTGGTGAATCACAAAATCATACCTGAGGATATGAGATCCAACGATAAGGAGATCAATGATATGATCATCCAATACTCCGAACGAGGAGATGATTGGGTAGATCTAGCTGATCATGTATTTAGGACTAAAGTCAATCTTACTAGCTTCAACGACCAACTCCATATTAAGGACTTCCTCGATTGGTTGCTTGAAGTCAAATGCTTCTTCGACTACGTGGAAATTCCTAAAAAGAAGAAAGCCAAACTCGTAGCTAACAAATTGAAGGGCGGAGCTTCGGCTTAGTGGGAACAACTTCAGCTGGTGCGAACGAGACAGATGAAGGCACCAATCCGCACATGGCAGCGGATGAAATAACTGATGTGAGCACGATTCCTCCCCTGCGATTACGATCAAGTTGTAACACCCTGTCTCCCTAATAGCCGGGTGTCGAGTACCCCAAGCTAACACTATAAAGTTTCTTCCTAATTTAACTATATGAGCCTGATAGCATACACCGATTAAAAATTCAAACAATGAGGAGAGGGTATGTAAAGACCTAGGTCTGGGTAACCCAAGAACTAGCAGACTCCATCATTCATTAAGTCTACATGATCCCATCGAGCAAGTCCACCATTAGATTGCGTTGTAGATTATTTGATGGTAAGTTCGACAAATAGACAACCTTAGGAACTATTAAGACCCTTCAATGTTAGAAGACCTTGACCATAGATCATCTTAAAAGTCGGGCTAATTCGCCAGATCCACCGTTGATCAAGCCTACAACATATATCTAAGTTCACAACCCACCACTTGATCATCCTTGTCCCAGCTCCTAGTAACGAAAGATACCGTTGGAATTCATTTGATAGGCATTGGGGACCTTTGTAACTGTTGATGTTCAAGCTGATGTAGAGTGGGTGGTGGACACTTTCATGTCCAAGATGGACCAGAGAAGGCCCGATCAGAGGTGGAGGTGATCCGGACCGTCAGAACCTTATAACAGGCGTATCTTGCAAACTGGAATAAGTTACTCGATGTACCATATATGATTTTGGGGTAGGAGAAGCTACTTTAGCCAACCAACCCGTCTTTGGCAGGTTGTCCACTCCGAATTTGTGAGATTCCATCAGATCAACGATCGAAAATCCATTTTATTTCCGTTTTTACTATTTATAGTAAGTTTTAGTTTGATTATAACTCTTCATCCTTTGAGCTTTAGGAGTTGTGTCCAACATGAAAAGTCCTTATAAAAATTAGGAGATTAACATGGTTAAGTCAAATAGGACACTTACTACAAATAGTAAATTTGTTTTTATTTTTTATTTTTATAGTAAGTTACCAATTTTAGGGAATTTGAGTTGGAGTTTGATTCTGAAACTTCTTCTAAGGTTTGGTATCACTATTTAAAGTATTTTAAATTCATTTTTATTATCTACCAATGAAATTTTAAATTTTCTAGAATTTATTTTTATTTTTTTTAATTTCCCTCATGGATTCGAGGTATCTCTATGAAGAGTCCAGAGAAGCTTCGTGGATTCAGAGTAGTTATCCCCTTGAGGAAGACGGTGATCGAGCTCATCACGCTCATCACTGCCTTACAAGCCTGGAGGTATCCGACCGTTAGATCGATAGGAATCCAAAATTTTAGATAAAAATCAGCGAGTGTGGCCCACCTAGGCTTTGGATCTGCCTGAGCTTTGGTCAGAAGGGACCTCCCAAGTGAATGGATGGAGTGGATTGGGAATTCCATCACAATGGACCCCACAGGTGTTGTAGGTGCATAGACGGGTGTGCACCGACGAAGTGCCGGACTAGTCAGGGGGTCAAACTTCGTTGACCCGATAAAACCTTGAATGGTAGGTGTTTTTCCCGCCTGAACGTTGTTCTAACAAACAGCGTTCGTTTGATCGGATCAGTAGCCCACCTCCACCATCAGAATATGTGATCTGAACCGTACATCAGGAGCGGGAGTGGGATCTGACCAAACCTCTATGATTTTTCCTGAAGCCGCATGTGCACGTGAACACGAGTATGGGTGAGGTTTGGAGGACGTGAACTGACTTTCCAGAACCGGAAACTCCACTCGGTTGGCTCGTTGTCGATCCCAGTGGCGAGGATTCCCACGATCTCAACCCTCCATCTGGAAAAATCCCGGCCCTCCTTTCAGCTACACAAACAGTCGTCCTTTTCCCTGCTCGTCGAAAGGCGGGAGAGACCTTACCACTTTGGGATAGGGTGATCCTAGACATCCGTGGGCTTCTAGAAGCCTCCACGTCGAATTTGGAACCCCCATTCTAGGGCAGGCAGTAGCTTATCTCGCGGAGATAGGAAGCCTCACGAGAAAACCATAGTCACACGAGATATCGGTGGCGGACGAAAATATCGAAGGCAGACCGCTCTTGCGAGGATGTGAGGATAAACAGTGGGCCCCGAAACGATCAGTGGACTCATCCAGTCCATCTAAAGGGCTTGGATCATCAGATAAGGCCGTCGATAAGAATTCGCCATGGGCGGCCATCCCATCTTCCCGTCCAACTGAAAAACCCACCATCGTGTATGGGCTCCTTTTACCAATCTGAGACGTCCACCGGGTGGGCTAGGCCTTTGAAAACACATCCGGGGCACTACAGTATAGGCATACAAACAGAAACTGTCAGGATTAACTCAGATAAGAGCATCGAGTTTCTTAACTCGGTAGCTCGAAGTAGCTGCACCCGATGGTCCTGGAGGAAATTTCGGACACTATAGAGTCCCGTTTTCCCTCTTCAGGAAACCATCATGAAAACCCTAAGGGCTAGAAAATAGTAGGTAGTCGAGTGCAGGCTCGAGTTGTGCCGCACCAAAACTAGTCTTGGGCCTGAGTCGGACCAGGTTGGGGCCTGTTTTAGGACTCATCAGGAGACTTGGGAGTAGGGAGAGGGGAAACTGGTTGAGGAAGCTGTGGAAGGGGGTATTCTTCCTCCTTTTAGTGCGGCAGCAGCAGCGAGCGGGTCGACTCAGTCGACTGTAGAATTCAGTCAGGACAACCGAGTCTTGTTCATGTAAAGCTCAAACACCTCCTGTCTCTCTAATCAAACCGCAGGGGTTTATGGGCTGAGTGGAATCGGTTCACCCGTTCGGATTCATCCAGCAAATTGAGCTTCGGGGTGAGTCAGCAGGAGCGGGTGCAACTGCTTGCCGAGCAGACTCGCTTGGCCGTCAGGTCGTGGCAGCAGGTGCAGCCAAGGTCGTTCTTGAACCACGCTTGGGACCCAACTCAGGTGAGCCCAACCCAGCGTAGCACGTCAAGATCGACCCAACTGGTGCAATGGTGCATCTGGGTCATTCTTTATGTGATTGCTTCGTTGTGATTGTTCTATTTTCATTATACGTGCTTCCACAAAGCGCAAGAATTATCGTTAATTTAGATAATTGTGATTGTTCTATCTTCGATCAATATACGTGCTTCCACAAAGCGCAAGAATTATGGTTAATTTAGATAATTTGTTGTGGCTCGTACGTGTTCACATCATTATAGTGTGATATAAGGAGCATGTGCTCCAAAAGGATGGCATATAAGCGTCGAGGTAGAGCCCAGGAAGGTTTCAACGGTAGGCACTTCTTTCCTCAGTTTTCTCTCAGGTATTGCCCACTTGAGTCTTGGATTCAGCTCAATTTTGATCGCATGTCTTAAAATGATCTTGCAAAATTGGAAACCACTCAATTGGGTCACAACTCCATTTAAATCATTAAAATGACTATATACACTCTATCATAAAAAGTGCTATGCATGTCAAATCATTGTGACTCTGATGTAGAGCATGTTGCGGATAATTTCATGGCTAAGATGGACCAAAAAAGGTTATATTGGAGACGGAGATGATTCAGACCGTCAAAACTTAAAACAGATGTATCTCGCAAATTGAAATGAGTTATGGGACATGAAATATATGACTTTGGGGTAGGACGAGCTACTTTAGCCACCCAACCCCACTATGCTAGGTTGCGGAAGCCAGATTTGCAAAATACCATCACATCGACAGTCATTTCTATATTTTAATTCCATTTTTACTATAAACAGTAAGTTTTAGTTTGATTATAACTCTTCATCCGTTAGGCTTTAGGAGTTGCGCCCAACGTAAAAAGTGCTTAGAATAATTAGGACGTGAAAAGTTCTTAGAATAATTAGGAAAACAACGTGTGAAGCCAATTAGGACACTTGCTGTTTTGGCCGAAAACTTGCGTACACTTACTATTTTTGGCCAAAAACCTTGCGCTCAAGTAGACATCATGACAGTCTAATAAATAGTAAGTTTGCTATTTATAGTAAGTTGTGAATTCTAGGAGTTTTAGTTGTAGTTTGATTCTGAAATTTTTTCTTCGTGTTCTTTTCCTCGTGGATTCGAGAAATCTATGTGAGTCTAGAGAAGTTCCGTGGATTCAGAACGGTTATCCCCTTGAGGAAGATAGTGCTCGACCTCACGTCCTTCCCTGTGTTAGACTCAGACATTACATGAGGTGCAACCACTCACTAAGTTCGTTCTTAACCGAGTTAAGTGCACAAGGCACAAATCAAATGCACCCATTATATTACATGGAAACCACTCACTCAAGTCATCACGACTCAGTGGAAGACATCTCCCAACGTAAGTTGATGGTGTGTGGGATCCTGATGCATTTTCCATGGGCGGGAAAATGCAGGGAGATTGACCCGACCATGAACTCTCAGGGGGCAGATTGTTTCAACACAATCACACATGTGGCCATGGGTACACGTGATATATCCCACCAAACATACATTCTTCCATGTCGTGTGGAGTATCTACAATAATAGTGATCTTGAGAGCTGATTACCTGCAGGCAACGACACGGAAACTTGTCATGCAGGCGCAAATCTCCCCTAACATCCCACTTTCATATGAATCCATACTATTAAAAATTCTAGCCCCACCACAAATATTATTAATCTCAAATATCAGACATATCCAACCAATAGATGTGCCACAGCTGCATTTCAAGTCATATCATTGGTTCTCTATTTATTTCAACAGTGTCGTCCATCATATGAGAATACAATCCTAAATTTTGATAAAGTGATTATCACTGTGGGACCTACCGTTTTCATGGTATGGATATGGTACATAAGTGGCAAGTTGGCTGGAATCATCTGCACTTGTATGAGAAGTTCAGGTGCAATCGCATGCAGGTGATTAGTTTTCACAGACCATTGGAATGAAAATTTAATAGAAAATTATTTTTAAAAAATTCAGTCACATACCAAACCATCACTCACTCTCAGTAACCCTAGAAAATGTTGTGACCCTCCGTGCATTACAATAATATATTGAAATGTCACATGGTGGGCCACACATATCAGAGTAATGCCCACGAGTCTCGCGTGTACATATATATATATATATATATTATATATATATATATATATATATATATTATATATATATATATATATATATAAGTTACACACTCAAGCACTAATCTCTCAAATGTATAAATTAGAATTTCAAAAATCATACCAAAACTCAGTAGATGCCATTTGTAAATTTTAGATGAGAAATGATAACATACAATATTGTATGTTAACTTAACATACAATGTTTTTATTTGCAGCTCAGGTTTCACTTCAGTGTAACATCCAAGCCGTTGAAAATATGGACCACACCATGAAGAGAAGATGGAGAAAAAATTAGAACAATTCACTAATCAAGTGGACCACACACTTGCATTAGTTAGGCTATCGTATGTACATGGATTTCAATGGTGTAGCCTGCCTTTTAAATGGGCCACCTTGTATTTTGTCCCAGGAGATCGTTATGATGTGCCCCACCGTTTAAACGGCTAGGATGTTATACACAATAGAAACGTTGTACCTTTGATTATTCCTCATTAGATTTATACTTCTCAGTCCAAACAGCATCCCTCGAAGAAGATTTTTGAAGGGAAATTTCCAACTGTACGACCCATATATGGCCCACCAACCTTTTAAAGCCCACTTGCTTTTTAGCTTTCAAAAATAAGCCCCAGCTGTACGGCCTTATTTCTCAGGTCTAAAATGCCCCCGCTTTTCCAGCTGCTGGGGTTTGCAATGGCTACGGATTATAACCGTAGTCATAACCGTAGTGCCACGGCAATCTATGCAACGTTTGTTTTTTTTTTTTTTTTTTTTTTTTTTTTTTTTTTTTTTTTTTGTTAATTCTACATGTAGAACTTTATTCTACCAACATTTTCCTCTAATACCTATTTTTATAAATATGTATATATAAGCATATAAATTTTTTTTTCATTTATTTCTTTATTCATTTAACGAGAATATCTTCTAAACCAAAATTAGTTACTTGACGTACCCTATATGATTTTGGGGTAGGAGAAACTACTTTAGCCAACCAACCTGGTTATTTTACAAGATTCCATCAGGTCGATGGTAAAAAATCCATTTCATTCACTTCGCAGTCAATTTCATTCATTTCATTTACTTTGCGATCAATTCCATGCATTTCACGGTCAATCCCAACGATTTCCCTTCACTTCACGATCAATTCCATGCATTTCACGGTCAATTCCCTTCACTTCATGGTCAATTCCGTGCATTTCACGGTCAATTCCCTTCATTTCACGGTCAATTCCAGCGATTCCCCTTCACTTCACGGTCAATTTTGTGCATTTCACGGTCAATTCCCTTCATTTCACGATCAATTTCATACATTTCATGGTCAATTCCAGCGATTCCCCTTCACTTCATGGTCAATTCAATTCATTTCACTGTCAATTCCCTTCACTTCACGGTCAATTCCGTGCATTTCACGGTCAATTTCCTTCATTTCATAGTCAATTCCATGCATTTCACGGTCAATTCCGGCGATTCCCCTTTCACTTCGTGGTCAATTCAATTCATTTCATGGTCAATTCCCTTCACTTCACGGTCAATTCCGTGCATATCACGGTCAATTCCCTTCATTTCACAATCAATTTCATGCATTTCACGGTCAATTCCGGCGATTCCCCTTCACTTCACGGTCAATTCAATTCATTTCACGGTCAATTCCCTTCACTTCATGGTCAATTCCGTGCATTTCACGGTCAATTCCCTTCCTTTCACGATCAATTTCATGCACTTCATGGTCAATTCCGGCGATTCCCCTTCACTTCACGGTCAATTTAATTTATTTCACGGTCAATTCCCTTCACTTCACAGTCAATTCCGTGCATTTCACGGTCAATTCCCTTCATTTCACGATCAATTCCGTGCATTTCACGGTCAATTCCGGCGATTCCCCTTCACTTCACGGTCAATTCAATTCATTTCACGGTCAATTCCCTTCACTTCACAGTCAATTCCGTACATTTCACGGTCAATTTCCTTCATTTCACGGTCAGTTCCATGCATTTCATGGTTAATTCCATCGATTCCCCTTCACTCCGCGGTCAATTCAATTCATTTCACGGTCAATTCCCTTCACTTCACGACCAATTCCGTGCATTTCACGGTCAATTCCCTTCATTTCACGGTTAATTCTATGCATTTCACGGTCAATTCTGGTGATTCCCCTTCACTTCACGGTCAATTCAATTCATTTCGCGGTCAATTCCCTTTACTTCACGGTCAATTCCCTTCATTTCACGGTCAATTCTACGCATTTCACGATCAATTCTAGCGATTCCCCTTCACTTCATGGTCAATTCAATTCATTTTACGGTCAATTCCCTTCACTTCACGGTCAATTTTGTGCATTTCATGGTCAATTCCAGCGATTCCCCTTCACTTCACGGTCAATTCAATTCATTTCACGGTCAATTCCCTTCACTTCATGATCAATTTCGTGCATTTCACGGTCAATTTCCTTCATTTCACGGTCAATTCCATTCATTTCATGGTCAATTTCGGTGATTCCCCTTCACTCCACGGTCAATTCAATTCATTTCATGGTCAATTCCATTCACTTCACGATCAATTTCATGCATTTCAGGGTCAATTCCCTTCATTTCACGATCAATTCCATGCATTTTACGGTCAATTCTGCCGATTTTCCTTCACTTCATAGTCAATTCAATTCATTTCACGGTCAATTCCCTTCACTTCACGGTCAATTCTATGCATTTCACGGTCAATTCCATGCATTTCACGGTCAATTCCGATGATTCCCCTTCACTTCACGGTCAATTCAATTCATTTCATGGTCAATTCCCTTCCCTTCACGGTCAATTCCGTGAATTTTATGGTCAATTCCGTGCATTTCACTCCATTCACTCCCTTATACTCAAATACACGTCCGAACTCATCTTTGTCATCCCTATTCCCTCAAATACACGTTCGAACTCATCTCTTCCATCCCTATTCCTTCTTTTCAACGATTTTCTTCATTAAATCTCCATCCTACTATCACATTACATCTTCCATGTTCCATTCTACTCAAGTCTACCTGCATTTGTTTTCTGAGATGATGTGAATGCATTGATAAACGTGAAATGTTGTAGGCTTTTCTCCGAAGAACGTGTTTCACATAAACGTCAGGATTGATCGTGAAATGCTTGGAATTGACTGTGAAGTGAAGGGAATTTACCTTGAAATGCATGGAATTGACCGTGAAGTGAAGGGAATTGACCGTGAAATGCATGGAATTGACCATGAAGTGAAGGGAATTGACCGTGAAATGCATGGAATTGACTGTGAAGTGAAGGGGAGTCGCCAAGATTGACCGTGAAGTGAAGGGAATTGATCGTGAAGTGAAGGAAATTAACCATGAAATGAATGGAAATGACTTTGGAGTGAAGGGAATTGATCATGAAATGCATGAAATTGACCGTGAAGTGAAGGGTAATCGCCGGGATTGACCGTGAAATGCATGTAATTGACCCTGAAATCGACCGGGTCCGGATGGGGTCGACCTCGTTCCCCCTCAAAGCTCTTTGGGTCATACCTGAGTTATAGATATATCCTGTGATTTTGGTTTCTACCCAAACTTGTTGAGGAAACTATAGATTCTTAATATACTGCGATTCCAAGAACTTAACATTAGACCCTCCGAAATTATCTCACATACATCCTCTACATTGACCTTCACGCCAATTGTTTTCAATGGGTCCGGTATAAAAGAAGAAGTGGAGCCCAAACAGCTTTCAGCCGAACGGGGTCGACCCTTCCATGCATTTCACAGTCAATTTCGGCGATACCGCTTCCCTTCACGGTCATTTCCATGCATTTCACAGTCAATTCCCTTCACTTCACGGTCATTCCATGCATTTCACGGTCTATTCCGGCGATTCCGCTTTGCTTCACTTCACGGTCATTTCCATGTATTTCACAGTCAATTCCCTTCACTTCACGGTCAATTCCGTGCATTTCACGGTCAATTCCATGCATTTCATGGTCAATTCCAGCGATTCCCCTTCACTTCAAGTCAATTCCATGCATTTCACGGTCAATTCTCTTTACTTCACGGTCAATTCAATGCATTTCACAGTCATTTTCGGCGATTCCCCTTCACTTCACGGTCAATTCCATGCATTTCATGATCAATTCCCTTCACTTCACGGTCAATTTCATGCATTTCACGGTCAATTCCCTTCGCTTCACGGTCAATTCCATGCATTTCATGGTCATTTTCAGTGATTCCCCTTCACTTCACGGTCAATTCCCTTCACTTTACGGTCAATTACGTGCATTTCACGGTAAATTCCCTTCACTTCACGGTCAATTTCATGCATTTCACGGTCAATTCCCTTCATTTCACGATCAATTCCATGCATTTCACGGTCATTTTTGGCGCTTCCCCTATACTTCACGGTCAATTCCCTTTACTTCACGGTCAATTCAATGCATTTCACGGTCAATTCCCTTCAGTTCACGGTCAATTCCATGCATTTCACGGTGAATTCCATGCATGAAGCGAATTGACCATGAAATGCATGGAATTGACCGTGAAATGCATGGAATTGACCGTTAAGTGAAGCAAATTGACCATGAAATGCATGGAAATGACCGTGAAGTGAAGGGAATTGACCGCGAAATGAATTAAATTGACTTGAAGTGAAGGGGAATCGTTGGAATTGACCATGAAGTGAAAGGAATTGACAGTGAAATGCATGGAATTGACCGTGAAGTGAAGGGAATTAATCGTGAAATGAATTGAGTTGACCGCGAAGTGAATGAAATTGACCGCGAAGTGAACGAAATGAATGAAATTGACCACGAACTGATTGAAATTGACCATGAAGTGAATGAAATGGATTTTTGACCATCGACCTAATGGAATCTTGGAAAATAACCAGGTTGGTTGGCTAAAGTAGCTTCTCCTACCCCAAAATCATCTACGGTACGTCAAGTAACTAATTTTGGTTTAAAAGATATTCTTGTTAAATGAATAAAGAAAGAAATGAAAAAAAAAAAAAAAAAAGAAAGAGAAATTTTTTTTATATGCTTATATATACATATTTATATAAATATGTAATAGAGAAAAATGTAGGTAGAATAAAATTCTGCATGTCGAAAAAAAAAAAAAAAAGTGCATAGCACGACGGTTATGGCTACGGTTATAATCTGTAGCCATAGGTAACCACAGCTCTAACTCGGTTGACTGAGTTGACTCGGTCGACCCCAACTGGGCCGATCTCATTTGGTGGATAGTGAGTTGGGGTCGACCGGGTCGGGTCAGTGGGACAGTGACCCGGGGTTGACCGGGTTAACCTTTACTTCTTCTATATGGCACGATGGTTATGGCTATAGTTATTATATATCCGTAGCTATAGGATCCTGGCTTTTTGTAGGTCCTATTATGAGGTATGTGTTATAGACCACACTGTAAAAGACAATGGAGGATTGAACGTCTACCATTGAAACCCTTTTAGGGGTCATAGAAGTTTTGGATCATTATGAAATTTGTTTTTCCTCTTCATCCATGTCTTTGTGACATTATGAATAGATTGGATGGAAAATAAATGTTATGGTGGGCCCTACAAATTTTGTGGTGTGGTCCAGTTGATCTTTGATCTTTGGATATGATTTTTTTTATTTTTTTTATAATGCTCCGAAATGATCTCGAAATATGGATGAATGTTGTGAATATAATAAATACATAACTATGGGGCATGTAACTTTGATCTCTTTTGAACCGTTCGTACAACTCGAAGTTCGAGGAGGGTCAGCGCTTGTCTTCGAGCAGCAGGCAATCTACCTCCGGAAGGAAAGCAGGGGCATTTTCAACCTGAGAAATGGGGTCATATAGCTGGGGCTTATTCTGGGGGGAGTAAAATGCAAGTGGGCTTAAAAAGGTTGGTGAGCCATATATGGGTCGTACAGTTGGAAATTACTCTTCATTTTGAATTTGGACTACTGACTATGTTCAAAACTGATCAGATAATCTTAACCATCCGAATGAATCCTTTGAATTTGGACTACTGACCATGTTCTTCTTAACTGTCCATTGGATGACCACCAATGAAGTGTTATGATCATTTGATCAATTAAATTTTTTTTTATCCACTCCATCGACATAGCAGTACATCACGTCTTGGGCCGGGCTCATGCCTAGGCTCTTGGATTTAACGCTCAGGCCCTCCTGATTGACTTGTGTCCGTCAGGCAACGTCTAGGGTAATGATAATAACCTCCCTTATATATTATGTTATATATTATGCGGGTAGAATTTGGCCAATTTTACCCTTGTAATTAGTGAAGAAAGAGGCATGAACTCTTGATTTTAAGAAGAACATGGGTGCATTTGGCCCTTTAACCAAGGGCATTTTGTCTTTTGAATGCTTCGTACAAGTAGGGCACTCCTGCATCTCCACCACATCAAGACATGAATCAGGTGGGAGCCCATCCAACAAATGGCTCGGTAGGGCCTATCCCGATGATTATGAATGAATCATATATCATTCACTTTATTTACTTCATGCATTTGTTACATGGGCTCATATTAATAAAACGACTAAAAAAATAGCTGATCAGATACTTGAGTGAGTAACCTAGCTAGATATGTCATCTAATCCCTTCATAATGAGAGTCCCAACAGGATAAATGAGAAATAAATATTAGGTTTATCCAAAAGTATGGTGGGTCTGGTAAATTTTCAATCTGTGGGTATCCCTATATCCACCGTTTCCTATGCCATGATTGTTGGGATTTGTGCTGCAGAATCACACAAATATGGATCTATAGGATAACAATCCAAGAGCACCAAGCAAACACAAGAGAACACAAAGATTTAACATGGAAAACCCTTTCAGAAAAAAAATCATGGCAAAAAGTGACAGATCTTCACTATGAAAATAGAAATTACAAAGAGAGAGGACTTACCCGATTCGAACAAGCTCAAATCTCATCCTTGCTACACCCTTTGAAAACCCTAGAACCCTTTTAGAAACTCTTAGAATACCTTTAGGAAATCTTTACATACCTTAGAATGACCCTAGGGACTCCTATTTATAGATGGAGAAACCTCACTTATGCACCTCCATAGAAACCGCCTCAAATTTACGCAGTCATCGCGGAATCTACACACCATTTGCGTAACCTTCGACTGGTCGAGCGTCCCAAAAATTCCAAATACATTGTTGCTGAACTTCAAGTCGAACTGTCTTCGACCAATCGAAGGGACCTTCGACTAGTCAAGCCAGTCCCTCGACTGGTCGAGCATCTCGATGAATAAATATTTAAGACATCTATTTTACAAAAATCTCCACCATGTCTTCAATCTTTAATCGTGTAGCTTCTTAACCTCTTCTTTTATCTCTACATCGCATCATAGCTTCAATTAACGCTTCTTGTGCACACTCTATCCTTCTTTTACGCCATTTCCAAGCCCAGAGAAGTTGCATAGAACTTGAACTTCTCTACAGGAACGACCTTGGTGATCATGTCTTTCGGATTCACGCTGATGTGAATCTTCTCCAGTGTTATGCCTCCTTCCTCAAGCACCATCAGATGACATGGACATCCAACTAATTACTTCACCCGCTAGTACAAACGAGTAACATAAAGTCAACTTCCTGGAATCCACACTACCTGCATAATCTGAATCCATATACCCTTTCAACTTTTCCCCTGTCTTCTCAAAAGTTAAGACGTAGTCTTCTGTACCATCTCACCGCCACCCAATATTGTTTGTCGGGGTATTTGCTCACAACACCGATAGCCTGTGAAATAACCGGTTTAATACGGACCATGACGTGCACTGTCAACCACATTCGAATAAGGCTCATGAGACATATCCTACTTTTTCTCATCTATTTTGGGACATGTCCTAAGGAAAACTTGAAGTGAGCTGCGTAGGGAACGCTCTCCGGCTTTGCCTAGTCCATCACATACTTGATCAATACCTACCCAAAGTATTCTTCCTAAGATAACCAAAGCCTACTCCTCTTTTAATTTCAATGCCGAGAACCATCTTTATAGCCGCCGATCCTTCATCTTGAATATCTCATTTAACCGAGTCTTTAGTACATTGATTTCAGACAAGACATGATTGACGATCTACATATCATCAATATACAATTCCTGACTCACCATGAATTAATCAAATTTTATACCACTGCCTAGGTGATAGGTCGTATCACGACCTCCTACAAACTCTTTTTCTTAGCCCCTTTAACTTTGAACCGCTCTGGTTGCTTCATGTATATCTACTCTTCCAATTTCCAGTACATAAGTGCACACTCCACATCCATCCTTTCAGATCGAAATCGCATTGGCCAACCAGTGCCATTTACGAATCTAATAGACACCTGTTATACCGTTAAAGCGAATATCTCTGAGAAATCGATCCCTTCTCTCCGAGCATAACTCTTCGCTACCAACCTCGTTCTGTATCTATGTTGTATCATTTTAAAGATCTACCTCTATCCAACCACTTTCTGGCTCAGTGAAAGCTCCACCAGCTCCCATGTGTCGGTCTGGTACAACGAGTCCATCACATCGCCCATAGTCACCTTTCACTTCTCAGCACCAGGCTCACCAAGAGCCACTTGAATAATAGACGGATCCCTCTCACCTGTAACGAAAGCTATACGATATTGGAGTTGTCCATATACCTCGCCGATATCCTCCGATTATGTTGTGTGATTCTTCTCACAGGTGGCTGCTCCACCTACACTGTATCTTTGTTCGCGCGTCACATCCTTCCTGTCATACCCGCTCATGTGGTCATGCTCAGCATGCCACACACGTGCAAAGGTGGAATTCGCTACAGTCATTGCAGCTCCACCTTTTGAAGTGCTCCCGATCAACCTGTAAAGATTACCGAGTCATTGCGCTTTCATGATTACCCGTGCCCCCTTAGATACTTTAAGAGCACCATCAATACCTGTGAACTTGTAGTCCATTGCCTCAAGTACACCAAGAGAAATCAAATTCTTCTTCAAATCAGGAACGTGCTTGACATCAGTCAAGGTACGCTCCACCCCATCAAACATCTTGATGGGCATCATACCAACAGCCATAACATTACAGGTAATGCCATCGTCCATAAACACATGTCCACCATCGCACTCCCTGTAGCTGGCGAAACAACTTCGATGAGGAGTCATGTGAAAGGATGCCCCTGTGTTTAGAATCCACTTACCCTTACAATCATTGTAAAAGTGTCTAATCATAAACAAAGACAAAACATCACCATCACATCCACTCGATCCATCCGACGTAGCAGCGCTGGCCTCCCAGTATGAAGCCTCAGAATCTTGTCTCTTATATTTAGGATTTATACAATCCTTCTTCACATGTCCTTCCATCCCACAATTCCAGCACTTTAAGTTACCTTTTCCTTTGCCCATGGACCTAGATCTTGACCCTGAAGATCCTGTACCTTGCTTAGAATTCTTATCCCTCGTAATCAGTGCATTGGAAGATGTCCCCATGTCGTCGTTAAACTTTCTCATGGCCTTCCCTTAAAGGGCTGAGATAACGGTGTTGACACTCAGGGTTTTATTCGTGGAGCACATTGTGTCCTTAAATGACTCATACGATGCCGGAAGAGAATTCAGCAACATACATGCTTGTTCTTCACTTTCATATATAACTTCCTCCATATCCAATAATTTGCAAATCAATTTATTAAAGTTGCAAATGTGAGCCTCTAGATCTCCACCCTCTGTCATCTTGAAGTTATACTACTGTCACTTCAAGTGTAGGCAATTTTCGGAGGATTTATTTGCATATACATCCTCTAACTTCGCCCACAACTTAGCTACAGTTTTCTCCCTCATGACATTGTAGAGAACCTCATCCGTGAAACATAAACGGATCGAAGATAAGGCGTTCTTATCAAGAGTATTTCAATCATCATCAGTCATAGTACACTTTCGCTTCTCAAGAGCACCATCTTCGCCTTGCTTGATTAAGGAACTAATCATCTTGATCTTCCATAACTTAAAGTTATTTTTCCCTGAGTACTTCTCTATATCATACATAGTGCTTACCATTATTGCTTATCCCTCAGATTCAGATCTATGCTCCAACGATTGCTCTAATACTACTTATTAAGATTTGTGCAAGGAATCACACAGATATGGATCTAGGATAGCAATCCAAGAGCGCCAAGCAAACACAAGAGAACACAAAGATTTAATGTGGAAAACCATTTTGGGAAAAAATCACGGCACAAAGCGACAGATCTTCACTATGAAAATAGAAATTACAAAGAGAGAGGACTTACCCGATTTGAACAAGCTCTAATCTCATCCTTGCTACACCCTTTGAAAACCCTAGAACCCTTTTAGAAACCTTGGAATATCTTTAGGAAACCTTTGCATACCTTAGAATGGCCCTAGAGACTCATATTTATAGATGGGAAAACCCCACTTACGCACCTCCCTGGAAACCACCTCAAATTTACACAGTTCGTACGAAATCCACGCACCATCTGCGTAACCTTCGACTAATCAAGCCAGGGCTTCGACTGGTTGAAGGATCCCTTCGACTAGTCAAGCCTATTCCACGACTAGTCGAGCGTTCCGGAAATCCCAAATACATAGTTGCTGGACTTCGAGTCGAACTGTCTTCAACTAGTCGAAGGTCCCTTCGACTAGTAGAGCTAGTCCCTCGATTGGTCGAGCATCTCGATGAACCAAGATTTAAGATATCCATTTTACAATAATTACCCCCTTGAGATTTGGATATTCCTAATTATTAGAATGATCTCACCCAATTGACAGACGGAGTGGATGTTATAAAGAAATTAAGGTGGGGCCCATAGAGATTTGTTTTATTTCTTCAATCTCTCTCTCTCTCTCTCTAGATCTCCTCATGAAACCCACGTGCCATACCCTCCGGGCATTAAAATTGATAAATGGGTTTGGGTTCGAGGCATTGATATTGTGGCCCATGTCGGGCTTAGGCATAATGCATCTTACTATTGGGTTGGGCTTGGGTTATATCTAAACCAACCCATCAATGAATGTACAATGTCCACGTTTGTTGGATGAATGAGATCATAGGATGAGAATTAATCACTTACATCTGGTTGTAGAATTAATCATCTATATCTGGTTGTATGATTATCAATGAAAGATGGAAATCACTCTTAAAGATTTGTAGGATAAATTGTGAAACCTATATGAAAGAAAATATATGTCAAATACAATATTTCTTTAAAGTTGTACAACTTAAAGATGAAGAAATTGTCCCATTTACAAGAACACATGAATAAGTTTAATTACCTGATTAACATTAGTGATGGTTGAAGTGAAGATTGATGATGAAGAAAATGTCACACTTTTACTTTGTTCGATAATATATTCGTGGAATGATTTGATTATGAATCTCAGTAATGATCCAGATCTCAATATTGAGTCAATCGCATTTATATTGTTTACTAAAAACTCACATAGAAAAATACATGAGGGATGTTTTGGTGATGCATTGATAGTTAAAGAAAGATCTATCAGTGGAAGAGATCATAAAATTTAAGTCAAAATAGCACAAACTAGAAAAGTGTTAGAATTGTAGAAAGAATAATCACAATGACAAAAATTATAAACCGAAGAAAGTAAATCAAGAAAATTTTAAACTTATTCATATGATCAAGTATTAGATTCAAAGGGTTCCCAAAGAAATATAGTTAAGAAAGGCGATCCATCTGAAAATAAGAAAATCTTGTTATTTATAGTTATAGAAGATAATTTGAACCATCAATGGTTCTTGGATACAAATGCTTTGTTTTATATGACACCGCATATATATTGTTTCACACATATCGGTTACGTGATGGTAGCATAGTTTACATGGGTAATGATAACTCATTTAAAATTGTGGGAATTAGATATATGTCAAAATTACTATATTTAATAGTATCACACACAGTTTCAGATGTGCGATATATACTGAACCTATGAAAACGTCTTCTATTATTGAAAAAATTTAATAAAAATGACTAAGTTTTTTAATTAAAAAAGTTAATTGAAAATCTTAAAATGAAGATCATATTTGTGAAGAGATGGTTGATGGGCAATTTATATTATTTGATTGAAAATACTATGGTTGAATATGTTATTGTTGTCAATCTTGTAGCAAAATTTGTTACATTCTGATAAAGATGATCGGGTAACATGATTAAAGATTAAAAGTATTTCTTGATTGAAACTTCTTGATTTAAAATTAATTAATTTATACTTTTATGAGGATTGTTTTTTTGGAAAGCTCTATAAAATTTATTTTTTCTCTTCCACTATTAAAAGTAAGGATGTGTTAAATCTATTTCGTTCTGGTACTTGGGAGGCTCTTGTTGAACCCTTAAAAGGTTTAAAGTATTGTTTTTTTATTAATGATTTTTTTATGATATTATAGATTCACATGTATAAGAGGAAGAGTGATTCTTTTGTTGTTTTATTAAGTTTAAAAGCAATTGTTGACTCTTTTTTTTTCAAATAAAAATTTTTAATTAAAGGGAGTAATATACGCATCTTTTGGTGAAGCCTGCACAAAAAGAAATAGGCTCCGCCTATCATATCGGCCCATGAACAAACTCTAAAAACCTAAAAGAAAAACTGAGCGAGGGCACCAGAGGACAGAGGGCGACACGTTAACTACCTCGATTGGTCTTTTTTCTCCTTCTGACTAGCCCCATACCTGAATTATCCAGCGTCAAGGGCCCCTAATCCTCCTTGAGAGCTTCGTCCTCCTATAAAAGATGGCATTAGGATGCCCGTCACTCGCAAGCTTAGCTAGCTCATCTATCACCAAGTTCCCTTTGTGGAGAATATGATTAATCTAAAGATTGAGAAGCCAAAGATGTCTCCCACTCGATACCAAACGTAAGAGAGGCAGGAGTCTCGGTTGCTAGTTATCGCCTCTACAAGAATATGCAAATTTGTTTCAACTACTATATTAGACATTCCCAATCGATGATAGATCTCCAATCCATCTAGCATAGTCGCGTCTCCGCTACAATATTAGAAGCTCTGTCATATGACTTGTGAAAAGCGAAGATTATGCTACTTGAATGGTCTTGACAAACTCCTCCTCCACCAGCCTCACCTAGATTTCCTTTAGATGAACCATCTACATTTAATTTGTACCAATCTTTCGCATGTTTGGTCCATTTAATAATCCCAACACCTCCTCTTAGGCGTGGGTGATATGATCAATGTGGAGAGCCTGCAAAGTTACTTGGTTTGATAAAGCTAGCATTCTTGTCTTTTATCTCCATCAAACTTGTAGCTTCCCTGAGCAAATTGGAGACTTTGGATATGATCTGATTAGCCATCATTTTGGACCCCTAAAACCAAGCAGCATTCCGGCTTAGCCAGATCTCCTAGACTATAAAACCTAGCACCATTCCCCTGAGAACATTTACTCTAGAGGACATAGATGCCTTACTCGTCCATTGAGTAATTCTTCATTCAATAGTTTGATTAGAAGTGATCGTCATACCAAACAGGGTCATAAAGTGAGTCTTATGCTCAATCGCATTAGAGAGTCAGGGTGTTTTGGGTTGAAGATTGTGGGAACGAAAATTCGTCTCTTCACTAGGAGACAGGCAGGAAGAATTATGTGAGGTGGCTTGCTAAATCCCAAGGGAGACATCTGCACAAATTGTAGCTTGATGCGGATTTTGAGAACCTTGACTCACTATGGTGGGTAGGTTCATTTAGGTCAACAACGCTAATAATTTGGGTGCTTCTATCTAACTAACTAGGAGTTGAATCAAGCAATGTAACCAGCCCCCATGCTCCATACCATAGCAACAGGATTCGGTTGTTGATCTGGGTTCATTGCCTCAAATTCGTACCTGAGGTGATTTGAATAGCCTCCCTTAATAGCTTGGGTAGATCTGCTAACTATGTTCCTTGCACCATCTTGGGTTTTGACTTCGAGCATTGCACGGTAGGAGGCGGGCCATACTCTGTTAACACAGACCATGTGTCTTCGTAGCAAGCACATTTATAGGCGATCGAGACTCCAACTTTCTGAATCATTGTGTCTATTAAAACCGATCTATGCATAACTTTCCAAATAAAGGAGGCGATCTTTGGGGGAGTTAGCTTAGACCATATCCATTTGGCCCAATATAGTTTTCGGTGGTGAGATCAAACTGTGTTACAGGCCAATTTCAACAAAAACTTACTAGAAGATATTAAGTTCCAGATGAATTTGTCTATTCTATTGGACAAAGATACACTACTGTTTTTTATTGCCATATGAATACAAGTTGGGAGGACGTTTTCTATTTCAATCATATTACATTCACATCCTTGCCTCCAGAAGTCTCTAACTGAAGCCCACAATGGATTATCTGGGATATTGATTGAGCAGCTCTAGCCAATAGCCCCTCACCTGACCAATTTTGGTTCCAGAAGTTGACTTTTTTCCTTCACCAACGTGTCATCAACAAACTTCAAAATCTTTTACACATCCTTTCGAAGGATGGAGTAATGAGAGAAGACTAATCCATTCAATTTAATGAATTTATGTAAATATTTTGATTAAAAAAATCCACCCATAATGATTTGTTGAGCAATAAATTTCATTCCATCTTAACTCTAAATGTCTTCATAACATCTTCAATCCAAGACTTTCCAATTTGGGCTGACAAATTTTTGCCCAATTGATCAAGTGTCTCTTGTTTTTGCCTTCTAACCTACCCCGAACAAAAAAAAATTCGTAAAGGCAGCTTCCATTTTAATGCAAGATGCTTTCGAAATGTTGATTGCCGATAAAAGATGGATTAGGTACCTCGAGAGGACATGTTTAATCAGAACCATCTTCGTAGCAGGATTGAGAAGCTTCGCCATCCAACCTGATACTTTGTTGGCTATTTTTCGGATAAACGGCTAGAGGAGAGGAGCACGACATCTCTCTTTGATTAAAGGTACCCCAAGATAAGTGAGCAAGAAGGATGTTTGCCTGAATCCAGTAAGGTGCGAGATTTTTCGCGCCCTCGAAGTTTTAGCTTTCGACAGGATAATGAAGGAGCTTTTGGCTTTGTTCATTTCCTGTTAGAAGGCTTGTTCATACTTGGAGATAAATTGAAGTAGCACTCGAATTGTAGCAATCCTTCCAATTAGAAAAAGTATAGTATCATCAGCATAAAACAGGTGAGAGGTCAACGGGCAGCCTTAAGGAAGCCGGTAGGGTTGACATTCTCCTAAAATGAACAACCTCTTAATCCTTCTGCTCAGCACCTCATGGCAAAAATGAAGATGGATGAGGATAGAGGATCTCTCTGTCTAAGACCTCTAGATGATTGAAAGAAACCAGATGGTTTCCCATTAATTAGCAGGGAAAAGCATTAATCCTTCCTGCACCTTTGCACCATACCAATCCATTTAAGATCCAAGCTAAAAGAGGCAAGAACCTAGTGAATGAAGCTCTATTCTAGATGATCATAGGCTTTCTCCATATCCAACTTAAAGATAAGGTTGCCTTAATGAGGTTTTTTATCTATCTCAAAGGCCATCTCATTGGCAATAGCTACATTCTCCGTTATTGAGTTGTCTTTCACAAAAGCCCCTTGTTCTTTGGATATAACGGCTGGAACGATCATAGCTAGTCTCGTAGCCACGACCTTAGAGAATATTTTAAAAATACAATTGCACGAATTGATCGGCCTATAGTCTGATATGTAGATTGGGTTCTTATTCTCAGGGATCAAGGATATGAGAGTGCATTGGAAAGATCTTGGGATCAACCCTCCCGCGAATAAATCGCAAGTTGCCTTGAAAATATCATCTCCTACAATATCCCAGCAAGAGGTGAAGAAAGCACCTGAAAATTTGTCCGGGCCTGGTGCACTATCAAATAGGAATAGAAGGCTGCCTCTTTGTCAATAAGGATAGAAGGCTGCCTCTCTCACCTCTTCCCACGATAGTGGGCTAATTAAGAAGTAGGGTATTCATTTGTTCTATTACAAGATTTGGGATGCAACAAAGAAGATCAGGATCCTCTTCAATTGGGTTCGATGTGAATAGGTCTTTGAAATATCTCTTGGCCTCATTTGCGATATCTGCCTCATTATGGACCATGATCCCCGATTGGAGCTTAATTGCCTTGATAGATGAGCTTCTTCTTTTTTACATGACCATCCCATGCAAGGACTTAGTGTTACGGTCCCCTTCCTTCAACCAATCTATTCTCAAATTTTGCTTCCAGAATATTTCTTCCTGGAGCTAGGCTATCTTGAGGTCGGAAAAGGAGATCGTCAGGGCATCCTCGTTGTCTTCGGTTCTGGATTCTAAGAGGGCACATTCCGCCCAGTTTATGTCATCCTCGGCCTTCTGAATGTTCTGGAAAACATTCCCAAAAATTGACTTGTTCCACTCTCTAAGTGCCCTTTTCAAACCCTTCATCTTTAGAAAAGGTTTAGGCATGGGAGCAGCCTTTACGTCAATCTCCCATGAATCCTTAATGACTCTTAAGAAGTCGGGATGTGAAATCCACATTTGTTGAACTCGCGCGAAAGATCGAGTTTCGGGAAAGCGATTGAGTTCTCAAGCTTATAGAGTAGAGCAGGGGGAGTGATCAAAGTGCACTCTTGTAAGATGATCAACCATGTAGAGGGGGAAAGCTTGGATCCTATATGCATTCAGAAAAAATATGTCTAGTCTAGCCCAACGCCTATTTCTTCCTACTCTATTGTTGCACCAAGTAAAAATTGATCTAGCAAAGCTGACATAAATTAAGTTTGCATCATCTGTGGTTGAATAGAATTCCTCCATGGCTCTAGTCCACATTTAGCGCTCCCCTAATGCGCTCATTTGCATTCATGGTAACATTAAAATCTCCACCCACCATCCATGGGCCCAAAATCAACAAAGAGATGGTATTCAAGTCTTCCCAGAGTTGGGACCTCCATTCCCTGTTGCAGCTTGCATAAACGCATGTGGTGAAGAATTCCGATTGTTGGTCTGACAACAAGATGTGGAACATAACACACTATCAAGTAGCTGCTACTGTGGAAGCCTACAAGTTATTCTTGAAAAGGGCCCAAATTCTCCCTTTAGTAACCTCTTCCATGATAGCCTTCTCAAGGCCCAGCTTGGCTGCCACCCTCGCTTGCTTAGAGGTTCTTATCATGGGCTCCTGAAGGATGAGTAAATCAACCTTTTTTTTTTTTTTTTTTTTGATAATGCGCTTCAAGTGGCTCAAGGTCGGAACATTTCTAACTCCTCTCACGTTCCAACATATGATATTAGACATCAGAAACCGAATATGATAACATAGCCTCCTTTCAGAGTCTGGCCTGCCTTATACTCCTTCTGGTTGCCACAACTCCTTTATTGCAGCATCTTTGTTTCTTCAATTCCCTCTCGAGTAGTTAAATCCTTATCACCCATTAACTTACTATGGCTAGCCAGTTTAGGGTCACATTCTCCCCTAATGTCAACCCAAAGATTTACCTTCTGATTTGTTGAAAATTAGACATGAAAGAAGATTAAGTATCTAAAAACTGATCACAATGGAGGAAAGTATAACTCAAAAAGTTCGAGAATTTTTATAGCAAACATGTAAATCTATACCTTCTTAGATAAATCGTTAATAAAAGAAACAAAATACTTCGAATCTTTCTTGGATTCGATAGAAGCCTCTCAATTGTTAGAATGAATTAGATTTAAGATATCCTCGTTTTTAGCAGTGAAAGTAGAAAAACGAGTTGTATATTATTTTTCAAATAAACAAGTATCATAAAAAATTAAATTATATAGATTTTAAACCATGAAGTAAATTTTGATTAAAAATATCTTTAATCCTTGCTTACTAGTTCATGTGGCCCAATTGCTATGTTAAATTATAGCATAGTCTTTACAGCTTTGACAATAATAATACTATCAAATACAACATATCTAATCAAATGATATAAATGGCCAACTCTCCTTTTTCAAATATTATTATCCCTTTGACATTCTTCAATCAACTCTTTTCATAAAAATTATACTATCTTCATTATAAAATTTATATAAAAAATAAAAAAATAAAAAAAAATCCATGATATAAAACTCTTGCGTAGGTCTGCACACTTGAAACTATACATATGATGTTGTCAAACATAATATTTCTGACATTTTTAATCTTCATAATTTTACATGTACTATTATCACTCATATAAACTAAGCTACAATACATGCACGTGCATGTGTGTAAACAATTTTAGTACAATGTCATATGAAGCAAAGCACTTGAATTCAAGATCTATTGATGAATTATGTCATGCAACCACAAATGACAATATATAATGCATGGTTACATCTTTCCATGATATAGACCATTTTTCTGTTCTTATAGGTGGGACCCATGGGCCTAATTACTCGAATTGAACCCATCTATACTATGCAAAGATCCGTGCCACCGATCATACAATTCTCATTATAACTAGCTAAGATAAGATACAAACGCTTGTACTAATTACGGAGATAGGGCCACAACTAGGCCACAATGGCCCACATCCAACCCAAACTGTACACAGATATAAATACCATATGCATCTACAATATACAACTTGCTGCTCCAAGCTTGATTGCTTGGACAATCCATGTGTGGGGCCATCTGGCCGCACGATTAGGTGATCAAATCAGCCCATCTATTAGCCCCACCATTGATGAGTGGCTGCACAAAATCCCCCCATGCATAGCCATTATACGACTATCAATGGGCAGGGCTGGCCAATCGTTGGGTCTATCCTTCTCAGGGCCAGGCTTGGGCTGGCATACAAAGCCCAAGGGCTAGGTCCAACTTGAAATTTAAATCGTTTATTAATTGAGTCAGGTTGTCTTAAACCTCGTTAGTCCTCCGGCTTGAAATTTAAACCCGTCGATTAATTGATTTGGGTTTAAGTTGTCTTAAATCTCATTAGTCCTTTTTAGGCTCCATTTGGTAGACTCAAAATATGAGTTCATCTTATTTTGGTTAACAGTAATTATGTATTGGAGATCAAGTGTTTTCATATATCCTGTATTTCTGGCCCGTTTGGATGCCCCAATTGGCATTTTAGCGCCTATTTTGCCAAGCAGGAGATGGGACCCATATTCGCAAAGTAAATCCAAACAGTCCCTTATATTATACACCCCCACATGGCCAACATGCCTGGCATAATCATCATGGGCTGAGTTTGGGCCTATCTATTTTTATCCATCATGGGCCTAAGGCTGTGGGCCTATATTTTTTTAATTTGTGAGCCATACATGGTAGACCTTGGCCCACACGGCCCGTTGACAGCACAGGCGCATGGTTTCCTATTAATATGGATAATTAATGGTGGCTCTTGTAAATAACCATCATTTGAAGACCATCCGTTGGATGGATGGGTTGGAAGAGTCCCTATGTTTTTTTAAACGGTCCAAACTAACATAGGAATCTATGGCCCTAATATAGTAGAGATGATATATGCACCTCTCCCATTATATATTGGTCTTAAATTCTGAAAAATGGGGCCATGGTCCATAATCCAAACCATTGGTGTGTTGCATCTTGCTATGGATGGACCATGCTCCAAAAAAATCGCATGTTGGAAGATCCAAAAAAACCAATCTTTTGGTTGTTTTTTAATTGAATCTAGACCACTGTTATATGTCTCTTCTTAATTCACTACCTACAAGTGGCCCACAAATCGAAAGGTTAAAATTTTCCAAAGCATGGTCCATCCACTATCGGATGCAATAGATAAACGGTCTAGATTAGAAGTATGGGCCCACTTATCATAATTGGAAACCCATGTATACTATTCAAAGATGGTAGTCATGTCTCATATTATGATTCCTCTTTTAGAAAATAACAGCCCTTATAACGTATAGAGTGACCTACCTAATCGGTACAGTCCCACTACAACAAAAGACGGCTTAGCCGGCAATGTGCGTTGCTGGTTTACCAGCGCTAATTAAAATTAGGCGTCGGTCAGTGATCGGGTATAAATACCGTACGTACCAAAAACCTAACCCTTTTTTCTCCCCTCCCGACGCTCTCTCTCCATCCCAACTCTCTCTCTCTCTCTCTCTCTCTCTCTCTCTCTCTCTCTCTCTCTCTCTCTCTCTCTCTCTTTCAGGGGTTTTTAATCTCTATCTCTCTTTGAACATGTCTAAGGATGAGATAAGAGGATCTCTGCAATCCGATGTATGATATGGACATCAAGGAAGCCTTAGCCACTTGCATCTCAAGCATTCAATGGATCTCTCCATAAAGCACGAATATCTCCCCGAAGATCTACAGGTCGTCTCTCTGTATATATTTGTCATCCATCTGTTAGATCGATTTTTTTTTCTGGATTTTATCAATGACTGTAGGTTATAAAACGAGCTGCAAATGATTGAATCTGTGAAGTTTTCATCAATCTTTTTTAAAATTTTGGTTATGTTATGCTTTGGCACCTTACATGCTCGATTAAATGTCAAACGGCCCAAACTTGCTGTATTGTCAAGAACTCTACTGTAATCGTGCAATTGATCTGGGTTTCTGATGTAGAGCGGATCACGGATAGTTTTATGGCCAAGATGGATCAGAAAAGGCTCGGTCGACGACAGAACTGATCCAGACCGTCGGACCTTAGATCGGGCGTATCTCGGAATCCGGAATGAGATACCTAATGTAAAATATATGATTTTGGGGTAGAACGAGCTACTTTAGCCAACCAACCCTGTTATGCTGGATTGCGCAGCCTGGAATTGCGAAAAACCCCTGGATCGACGGTCGTTTTCCTGTTTTAATTTCGTTTTTAGTATAAATAGTAAGTTTTAGTTTGATAATAACTCTTCATCCGTCGGGCTTTAGGAGTTGCGCCCAACGTGAAAAGAGCTTAGAATAATTAGGAGAACGGTTTGGTGAAGCCAAATAGGAAACTTACTATTTTTGGCTGAAAACCTTGCGCACTAGTAGACATCACGACCGTTTATAAATAGTAAGTTTACTATTTATAGTAAGTCACGATTTCTAGGAGTTTTAGTTGTAGTTTGATTCTGATTTCTTTCCCATTGCTTGGTACCCCTATTTAAAAGGTTGTGAACTCGTTTTTAATATTTCATTAATCAATTTCAAATTTATTAGAATTTATTTCTATTTTCTGCTTTCTTTCCTCGTCGATTCGAGAAGTCTCTGTGAGGAGTCCAGAGAAGTTCCGTGGATTCAGAATAGTTATCCTCTTGAGGAAGACGGTGCTCGACCTCACGTCCTCCCCTGCGTCAGTTTGGTATCAAAGCGAGGTTTCTCCTCGGATCGATGGTTTCTAACGATGGGTCGGGCAACAATCACATGGGCGGTGCTCTAAGGAATTTACCTTTAACAGCGGCAGCTTTGAAGTAGCACAATAAGAGAATCGGCAAGCCATGCAAGAGGTGTAAGCTTCCATCGACCGCATAGCGGATTTCTTGGCCGAAAACCTAAGATAACTCTGTATTCCTGGTGGTAATCCTCCACTGCCAATTGTTGAAACTCATAATTGCCCTGATCGCAGGATAGTACCGGCAGTGAATCCAAGGGTCATTCCTAAGGAAGGGGGCTCCAGTGAGGAGAAAATCGACGACATAATCTTTTAACACCCCAGACATGGCGGCGATTGAGTAGATCGAACGAATCGAGAATTCAAGATGCGGGTTGATATTCCTAGATTCAATGGCCAACTACACATTGATGATTTCCTCGATTGGCTTTCTGAAGTTGAGCGATTTTTCGACTATATGGACATCCTTGAAGCAAAGAAGATCAAGCTTGTGTCCTACAAGTTGAAAGGAGGAACTTCAGCTTGGTGGGAGCAACTACAAGTCACGTGAACCAGGCAGATAAAAGCACCAATCCGTACCTGGCAACGGATGAAGCAGCTACTACGTGACTAATTCCTCCCTAGCGAATACGATCAGGTATTATTCCAACAATACCAAAATTGTCGACAGAGTAGTCGGTTGCTGAGAGAATATGCAGAAGAATTTTACCGCCTGGCGGCGCGTAACGATTTGGTTGAGACTAAATCACAACAAATTGCTCGATTCAACGGTGGATTACGTATGGCTATCCAGGATTAGGTCCAGATGCAGTCCATATGGATGATGAATGATGCGATCAAGTTGGCAACTCAGGCAGAAGCGCAACTTGAACATCCTAACACACGGACCTATCTTACTGCAATGATCCCTGTAGCAGGTCCGCCCCAGGGAACTGCACAGCCCAAGGGGAAGGAGCCCTTAGGAGCATGTACTCAACCTCCTGCGTCTGATAACCGAGATTAGGGAAGCGAATAAGCTAGACCCCAAAGGGGCGTATCGACTGCTGTTGGTCCAAGTAAAATCCTGAACCCATATACTCGGCCAAGGCCCGACAACCGCTATCGTTGTGGCCAACCGGGCCACCTATCAAATACTTGTACCAAGCGAAAAGTGGCAAACCTCGCCATTAATGATGGTAGTGCTGATAACGCTTATGAAGATCCAGATATTGAAGAATAGGAACATACCACCGAGGACGAGGCAGGTGATTCAGGTTGGGTTCAGCAAGATCACGGTGAGTCGCTCGTCGTGAGGCAACTATTATATGCGCCAAGAAAATAAGTGCATCCACAGCGACATAACATCTTTTACACTAGGTGTACGGTGAATCGAAAGGTTTGTGACGTGATCATTGACCATGGGAGCAGTGAGAACATCATCTCCAAGGTCATGGTGGAAAATTTGTAATTGAAAACGGAGCGTCATCCCTCTCCATATACAATCAGTTGGATCAAGAAGGTCAGCGAAATAAAGGTAACTGAACAATGCATCATATCATTTTCAATTGGCAAACATTATAAGGATGAAGTAGTATGCGATGTGGTTGACATGGAAGCATGTCACATACTACTCGGTCGGCCCTGGCAATCTGACCGTGACGCCACTCATAAAGGGCGAGATAACATATATATCTTTGTCAAGGATGGCCGAAAAACCATATTGACCACTATGGATCCAGAGGGACCACCTGAAACTTCTAAAGCGGAGGCCCGTTTTCTCTTAACCATACGGGACTTCGTGGAAGAATCCAAAGAAACAAGACAGACTTATGCATTAATTGTAAAAGGGGAAGAACTCGAGCCTATCATCATACCTGAAAGACTAAGGCCACTGCTACATGAATTCAAAAAAATCTGGCCCGATGACTTTCCGGATGGGTTACCCCCCATACGAGATATCTAACACCATATCGACTTTGTCCCTGGGTCCAGTTTACCTAATCGTCCTCATTATCGAATGAGTCAGAATGAGTGCGAGATTTTGCAGGGACAAGTAGAGGAGTTGATTCGTAAGGGTCTTATTCGAGAAAGCATGAGTCCATGTGTTGTACCAGCTCTATTAACTCCAAAGAAAGATGGGAGTTGGCGCATGTGTGTCGATAGCTGAGCCATCAACAAAATCACCATAAAATACAGGTTTCCTATACCACGGTTGGATGATATGCTGGACATGCTAGAGGGTGCAAAAATATTCTCTAAATTGGACCTAAGGAGCGGCTACCATCAGATTCGAATACATCTGGGTGATTTGTGGAAAACGGCCTTTAAGACCAAGGAAGGATTATACGAATGGATGGACATGCCCTTCGGTCTTTCGAATGCTCCTAGAACATTTATGAGATTGATGAACCAAGTTCCGAAACCTTTCATTGGACAGTTCGTTATGGTTTATTTCGATAATATTTTGATATACAGTCAAGATGAAACCACCCATATGGAACACCTCAAGAAGGTCCTTCAAGTGCTCACTAAAAATAAACTGTATCTCAATTTTAAAAAGTGCAGCTTCATGACTAATAGCCTATTGTTTCTGAATTTTGTCGTAACATCCACGGGCATTCGGGTGAATGAGGAAAAGGTGAAGGTAATCAGAGAATGGCCGGTTCCCACAAATATTCACAAAGTGTGAAATTTTCATGGACTGACGACATTCTATCATCGGTTCGTGAAAAATTTCAGTACCATTGTGTCACAAATCACAGATTGCATGAAGAAATGGCAGTTTCAGTGGACTGACGAAGCCGACAGGAGCTTTGCCAAAATCAAGCGCAATTATCCACGACCCCGATTCTTATACTTCCCAACTTCGACAAACTGTTTGAAGTCGAATGTGATGCCTCATATGTCGGAATTGAGGGAGTTTTGTCTCAAGAAGGTAGGCTGGTAGCCTTTTATAGTGAGAAACTTAGCGATGCACGCAAGAAGTGGTTTACATATGAGATTGAGTTATACGCGGTGGTCCAGGCACTGCGACACTGGCGACATTATTTTATTCAAAGGGAATTGATACTTTACACGGACTATCAAGCTCTCAAATTCATTAATAGTCAAGCTAACATTAACTGTGTGCATGCTAGATGGATATCCTTTTTGCAGGAATTCACGTTCGTACTAAAACACAAGTCAAGGTAACAGAACAAAGTAATTGATGCACTGAGTCACCGCGCAACTTTGTTAGTCACTATGAGCAATGAGGTTATCAGGTTCGAACGCCACAAAGACATATATGCCGATGACGACGACTTCAAGGACGCATGGGTTAGATGTCAAGAAAGTCACCCCAGTAACTTATATATGCAAGACGGGTTCCTTTTCAAGGGAAATTGATTGTGCATCCCGAACAGTTCGCTAAGGGAACAGATAATCCAAGAGCTACATGGAGGTGGCCTCAGTGGACACCTTGGGCGAGACAAGATGCGAGCTCTTGTGAAAGAACGATATTACTGGACGCAATTGGTACATGATGTAGGAAAGGCAGTCTAACGTTGTTATATCTGTCAAACCTCCAAGGGGCAATCTCATAATACGGGCCTCTACACCCCGTTACCCGTACTTGACAGCCCTTGGGAGGATTTATCTATGGACTTCGTGCTTGGTCTCCCACGAACACAACACGGCATGGATTCGGTGTTCGTGGTAGTAGATCGTTTCTCCAAGATGGCACACTTTATTCTATGCAAGAAAACTTTCGATACAACACACGTGGCGAATCTATTCTTCAGAGAAATTGTGTGGCTACACGGGGTTCCCAATACTATTACTTCTGACTGTGACACGAAGTTCATAAGCCACTTTTGGCGGACTTTGTGGACTCGATTCGATACACGACTTCAGTTCAGCAGCGCCTACCACCCACAGACTGACGGTCAAACTGAGGTTGTGAATCACACGTTGGGAAACCTTCTTCGATGCATTTCAGGAGAAAACTGAAGTAGTGGGATTTGACTTTGTCTCAAGCGGAGTTTACATTCAACAACATGGTGAACCACTCGACAGAGAAATCCCCGTTCCAGGTTATTTACGGACGAGTACCTCACCACATACTAGACTTGGTCCCTCTGCCCAAGCTCCCAAGCGTGAGCATTGTAGCAGAACATATGGCTGACAAGATCATAGGCATTCATGCGAAGGTACAAACCAAGCTACATGCCTCGAACGAAAAGTACAAGGAGCAAGCGAACAAGCATCGGCGACAAAAAGTGTTCGAGGTGGGCGACCAAGTAATGGTCCATCTGCACAAAGAACGATTTTCGACCGGAACGTATAACAAGTTGAAGAATAAAAAGATTGGACCGGTACCAATCATCCGAAAGATCAATGACAACGCTTATGTTGTTGATCTTCCAGATGACATGGTGATCTCATGGACTTTCAACGTCGTGGACCTTACCGAGTATCATGAACTAGCGCAGGATGAGAACTCGAGGACGAGTTTTTTTGAAGTGGAGGGGACTAATGTAGAGCGGGTCGCGGACAGTTTCATGGCCAAGATGGATCAGAAAAGGCCTGGTTGACGACAGAAGTGATCCGGACCGTCGGACCTTAGATCGGGCGTATCTCGCAATCCGGAATGAGTTACCTGGCGTAAAATATATGATTTTGGGGTAGAACGAGCTACTTTAGCCAACCAACCTTACTACACTGGGTTGCGCAGCCCAGAATTGCGAAAAATCCCTGGATCGACGGTCGTTTCCCTGTTTTAATTTCGTTTTTACTATAAATAGTAAGTTTTAGTTTGATTATAACTCTTCATCTGCCGGGCTTTAGGAGTTGCGCCCAACGTGAAAAGAACTTAGAATAATTAGGAGAACGGTTTGGTGAAGCCAAATAGGACACTTACTATTTTTGGCCGAAAACCTTGCACACTAGTAGACATCACGACCGTCTATAAATAGTAAGTTTACTATATATAGTAAGTCACGATTTCTAGGAGTTTTAGTTGTAGTTTGATTCTGATTTCTTTCCCATTGCTTGGTACCCCTATTTAAAGGGTTGTGAACTCATTTTTAATAATTCATTAATCAATTTAAATTTATTAGAATTTATTTCTATTTTCTGCTTTCTTTCCTTGTGGATTCGAGAAGTCTCTGTGAGGAGTCCAGAGAAGTTCCGTGGATTCGGAATAGTTATTCTCTTGAGGAAGACGGTGCTCGACCTCACGTCCTCCCCTATGCAGTTTCTTATTTCCTGAGGAAAAGATTTTAGCACTGAAATTTGCTCCTATGTGATCCATTCACTGAAGATGGGGTTAATGATCTGTTTGCTAAATCTCGGTGTCCACTTCCCGTTTCAACTTTCTTAAAGAGATTTGTATGGTTTTCTTACGTGAATGTGTATGGCAGGTTGGTGGATAGTAACATTCTTATGCTGATATAATTGAATCTTGTTTGGCTTCATTCATCAAGTAAGCTTATGATTGTTACAAAATTGCAAATAACATTGGTTATATATATATATATATATATATATATATATATATATATATATATATATATATATATATATATATATATATATATATACACACACACACACAAAATTGCAAATAACCTTGTTTGGATGCACACTTGAATTGAATGGCGAATGTTCAGTACAACCAAGACAATGACAAAAGCTAATGGAACTTCGAATTAATAGGGATCTTGCTAGCCGAAACTGGTCTGCTTCAATGATCTGCTCATTTGGTGAAGCCTCTCCTTCACCTATGGTGAAACCGAACTGCAGATTGAACTAATGAGAGTGAAAGGTGGCAAATGACATGTTGAACTAGACGGTCTATATTAAGGTAGTTCAGACATCTGTTCATTAGCATTTAAAAAGTACATCGGTTGATATATATGATAAAGATCAGGCCATTAATGACACTACCTTTCCCTTCTAAACTTCTGGTCATCACCAATCTTCTGTCAGGGTTTAATTTTTTTTATGAAAGAACCGTATTTGTAAGATAGATTTATATATCTATATCATGTTCTCTTATGCTAGATCATGCTGTCTTGGTCAACCATGCCATGCAATAAATAACCAACCCAACATCATACGATCTACGGTCATGCCATCAGCAGCGTTAAATTTGAAGCACTTAATTGCGGTGCAGTCGAATTATTCATGGGCGTGCCACTGAACATCATATACACATTATGCATTCGCATGCTTTCAAATCACTTATATGATGGATCCATCTACTATAGGACACGACAGATCAATGGTCCAGACTATAGAACCATGGCCCACATATCAGAATTGAAAATCTATGTACACTGTTCAAAGGTGCTGATGGTCTCTGGATGAAAATCCCAACTCTACAATAACGGTCCACATTCAAAGAAGAGGAAACAAGATCCCATGCCTACATATTCCTACCTGGGGGAATTTCTTTTCACCATGACCCATCCATGGCCAGATCCATCATATCGAAGGTTTGGATCACTAAAAAATGGGCCCCGCTTGCACAAATTGAATGCGTACGCTACAAACTCTCGTATAATACAGCAATTATGATACTTACCCATCGGCCATGATACTTACATGGGAACCCCACTTTAATAACAGAATCTTATGGGCCTATTTATGGCTGTTATGGGCTGAGCTCAGGCCTGCCTTTAGGCCCATGAGATGGGTGTGATGGCCCAAGCCTAGATTCAGACCTAACAAATAACTAGGTTGGTTTTGGAGAGATTCGGCCCAAGGACAA
Organism: Magnolia officinalis; assembly: GCA_021015155.1. Lineage (NCBI taxonomy): Eukaryota > Viridiplantae > Streptophyta > Magnoliopsida > Magnoliales > Magnoliaceae > Magnolia > Magnolia officinalis. The sequence goes on from JAJHSJ010000007.1 coordinate 77,031,170, forward strand.
CTCCGGCTCATTGACAGCTCTAAGTCAAGATGATCCACCGCAGTATGGACAAACCACTGCGAAAGCATTTGCTAAAGATGTTTTCATTAATCAAGAACGAAAGTCGGGGGCTTAAAGACGATTAAATACTGTCATAGTCTCAACCATAAACAATGCCGACCAGAAATTAGCGTATATTGCTTTTAGCACTCCTCTGCACCTTATGAGAAATCAAAGTTTTTGAGTTTCGGGGACGGTCATAAGGGAGAGAAACAAGGCCACGGGAGGCACATATATCACCGTTGAAATGAACACGTTTATCATCCACCATCATTCACAAAAAATCACAAACGAAAGATATACACAAGTCCACGGTCCTCGTTCGGGTTTAAGAGGCCAAAGCCCAAGCCCACAACAGTATCATCGCACTCTCGATCCAGCCCTCGAACTCCTCATTCTAACATTTGGAGTTGCACCAAATCGTTCATCATCATCGTCGTCGTCGTCATCCTCCTCGATCACGTTCCTCACTAGCACCACTTGTTTCTTCCGCCTCTCCCCGCTGCCACCCCTAAGCAACTCTACGATCTCGATCATGGTGGGCCTACTGTCCGGGTTCGAATCGGTGCACCTTAATGCAAGTATAACTGCACACTTCAGCTGGGTGTGGTCGAACCTACCTTTCAACCTTGGATCAACAATCTGATCTAGAGCGCCTTTTTCGATATACGGCTTGGCCCACTGTACAATGTCCCGCTTAATCCCACCTGGGAGTTTCTCTATCGGCTTCCTAGCACTGATTATCTCCAGCAAAAGGATCCCAAAGCTATAAACATCACAGCTCTCGGATACCTTCCCCCACATGGCGTACTCCGGGGCGAGATATCCGAGCGTCCCTTTCACCCTCGTCGTGAGATGGGTTACACCTTCTGGTATCAGCTTCGCGAACCCGAAATCCGCTACTTTCGCCTGGTAATCAGCATCCAAGAGCACGTTGCTCGCCTTTATATCTCTGTGTATGATGTGAGGGTTCGCTTCATGGTGCAAGTACCTTACCATGCAAATGAGAAGAAGAGTTAGGGGCACGTTTGGATACGCAATCAAAATGGATTGTAATAATTTAGTCTAGTTAGTAGCTTCAGTGGCTCTCATGTTGAAGCATTGGCTCAAATTATAATTGCATTACTTTTGAGTTGGATTTAAGAGAAGATAAGTGCAATTTGAGGGAGATTCCCACATGTTCATTTCGTATTGTAAAAGCATTTATAGGGTGCCAGCGTGGCATGATTTCCATTACATGGGTCCCACAATGTAGATCCCTGGGCATGGAAACCAGGCGAGTCCACTTGTAAAATGCTAGAAATAGTCTGGATGACTTAAAAGACTTGTTCATGTTTTTTTATTTTATATTATTTTTTACATTGGTTATATGTCTCACTTGATGGACGACTCATTTTCCATGCTGAAAAATGTGGTGGTATGTTAATGAAATGCCTAGAGTGTAACAAAGTTAATTAAACTAGGGGTTGTTTGGCAATGAAGATTCTTTAGACAATGGTTTCCTTTCCATATATAATGTTTTTAGCTGTTTGTACTGTAAAGACTAAAACGTGGCTATGAAAATTAACAACTGCTCTATTATACTTTTTTGGAAAATAAAACTTTATAATATTAGATAGTGGAATTTAAGAATGTTAATTATTATGTAAACACATTAACATTGTGATTTTTTCTATTTATTTAAATAAATAATTTGGTAGTCAAATGCTGATATAATAAAAGGACGGATAAAGAAATTTACAATCCTTACAAATTTACAATATAGTAGAACTCTCTTTTCAAACATAAGTATATCTTTTCTGTTGATTTGACATCTTGTAAAAATATCATAAAAATATTGTTATTGTATTTTTATCATGGCTATTCAAACACGAAATTTTTTTATCAAGTTACCAGTCGACCAGGAAATGGATATTATAATTTGTAATCATTGCATTTTTACAATTTATTACGTTACAAAACCTATAAATATTTCTATAATGGTATAAGATACTCTTGCTATTGATCATTTTTCAATTTGACTCGCTTGAGCATCCAAACACAGCGTAAGGGCTTGTAAAAGTTCCAATTCAACTCACTTGAGCATCCAAACGCAGCCCAAGGGCTCGTGGAAGTTCGTGATTAGGAATTTACCATCATCTACAAGTCAAAAAGAAGTGAACAAAAAGGAAAAGGTATAAAGATTAGGGCTTGCAATCTATGTGACTACATCTAGGGAGAATATGTGAAAGAAGAATTCTTTTATGTGCAAAAATATATATATAAAAAATGACAATAACTACTATATTTTTACATGCCTACATTCTTATATTTCTACACCAGAGTGAGAATGAGAGAGAAGTGGCTCCAGGCAACATTTTGGGTCACCATCATCATGATTTAAGCCTTGTCTAACTAATCAGAGTTAGTTAAACCATCCTATTATGGCATTTGATACATTCTATATATCAATGACAATATCTTCTGTTAAACTGCAAGTCATCAAAGAAATATCATATTAGTTCATAAGAAAACTATGTAGGTTTGCTATACAAGTAGCTAAAAAAAGCTACTCTCCTTTATTTGAACTTGAGATCGGTAATGAAAACACAAAACTCCCATCAATAGAGTTCAAGGTAGCCTTTTGTGTGTATAATGATAGATCATGGTTAGCGCTTGAATACATAGAAAATGCAACCAGTGACGAACGGGTTGGCATTTTCCGACATTGCCTACCCAAAAAAAAAAAAATCATCGTGGATATTGCTTCCGCACTACAACATCATGTGATGGAAATTAATTGTATATGTATTGTAAGCTTGGCAATCATGGTTTCAAGAAATTTTCATATACTTACGCTAGTCCCTCTGCCGAACCGATCGCAATTCTCATCCTCCGTGACCAATCCAACAGAACATCAGCCGCAAGGTGGCCATGTAAGTGAGTGATCAAGCTGTGATTAGGCATGTAATCATAGACTATGAGCCTCTCATCTCCGCCTGCATAAAATCCCCTCAGCCCCAACAAATTCTTATGTCTTACCCTTCCTAGTATCTCCACTTCCACCGCGAATTCCATCTCGGCCTTAACCGTCATGTGCTTGAGCCGTTTCACTGCTATCTGGAAGATCGAAAACACTTCCTAAATTAATAATAATAACAATAATATATCATCGAAGTAGTATTTTTCACAGATTCTTTTTTTTTTTTTAAGAGCAAAAGGAAGCGATGAACAAGATTGCCTCTACGCCTTTACTATTTCGACCCCAGTAGACGCTTCCAAATCCGCCCTCACCGAGCTTGTTATCATCGTGGAAGTTGTTCGTAGCATGAAGAATCTCCTTGAGAGTGTAAATTTCCCATGGATAACCTTTAAACCTGTAACAAAATAATAATAATAATAATAATAATAATAATAATAATAATAATAATAATCATTCGACCCGCGGTTGAATTCAAACATATGTGTATCGCATTTTCTATAATTAACATGATAATTCAATAATTTCCTTGAAAAAATCATCTTGGTTTTTTTTAAGTTTCTTCATATTCAAAATAGAAAAAGAATAACACACACACAAACTACACTAGTATGATAATTAAAACTTTATTTAACAATCTAAAATATACTTTAGGGCCTGTTTGGTTGTCACTTCGAAATGATTTCATTTTCATTTTAGATAGCATTTAATTATGCATTAAAATCTTGGTATTAATTAAAAATAATCCTCTAACCAAAATCTTATATGAATTATGACCTCTAATACATAATTACCATTAACTAAAACAAGATATATCATTTTTAAGTGGCACCCAAACAAGTTCTTATCATATTATTTGAACAAAATAGCAAAAATGGTGTATTTCAACACCGATACGATACGTTCCGAAATTTTGAACACTTATTGCAAGCTACATATGAGTGACACCCAAACAAGTTCTTAGCATATGATTTGAACAAAATAGCAAAAATGGTGTATTTCAACACCGATATGATACGCAACGTTCCGAAATTTTGAACACTAATTGCAAACTACATATGAGTGGCACCCAAACAAATTCATAGCATGTACTTTGAACAAAATAGCAAAAATGGTGTATTTCGACACCGATACATGACGCTACGTTCTGAAAATTTTAACATATATTGCAAAGTACGCACTACGGCGAATCAGAACCATTAAAATGAATTATGGTGACCCACCTCATGAGGGGTTCGTCGGAAGTCCCCGAGCCGCAGATGCAAAAGAAACATTTGGCTAGCATTTTTCGTTTGAACACAAGTGTGTGGGGGGATGAAAATGGATGGTGATGATGATAAATGTCCCTAAGAATATTTACAGAATAGAGGATAGAAGGGTCGGAGATATCAAAGCTAGATGCTTGAAGAAGTCCTATGTGTAAACAGACAGGCGCAAGGGGACAAGGAACTAGGCATTAATCGTAATTAAATTTGTCTATTTAGCTCTTAATGTTGCTGATTGGCTGCTTATTACAAGCTCCTTTCATTGGAAATATCATATATTATTTTTTAATAGAAGGCATGGGGGACCACTTTGTGCGTTCACCACATGGTATTAATCTATTTTGGCCATTTTAAGAACATGGGGAATATATGTAAGTCAATCCAGACCGTCAAAATCATTGGAGCTATTGTGGATGGTTCCTAGCTTGCTAAATCGTAGCGTTCGCATGGCTACTTCATGTTGCCTGAGGAATTTTGAACATTGACCGTGTTGGTTCTAATTGAGTGTCCGACCATCATCGATTCGAATGCCGGGTTTGTTTGATCGGTGTGATTTTTGGATGATGTTTATATATATTAGTGGTTGGGATTTTGGTGTGTATGGCACGTGTGCCGCGGGTGAGTTAGCGCTAAGGAATGGAATGTTCTTTGGCAAACTCACATTGGAAAGTACAACTAAACTAATACTCAAAGGATGTTTAGGGCTTAGGTTAGTCTTCTCAGTTTATTTCAGAAAATAAAATAGGTGATCCGCATGATCTTTGTAAACTGTGGCCTGCATATATCTCCACCGTACACTTGACTTGTGAACAGTGATCCGGACCTATCCAGAGGTGGGATATATTGCTGATGGACCACACGCCAAAAACTAGCACTGATCCATGATCCTAACCGTTCAATTGACCTGTGGGCTTTTTCTTCGCAAGCCATCAATCAAGATGATTAGAATTGCCCGATCGGTGGGATTTATTTATTTTTATTTTTTTTATATCATGGGCCATTCACAGTGCTGCCCACCTTTTGATTACTTCCAACTAATATCACATGCCGTGTGTACGGTGGAGATTGATGCAGCCTACAATCTGGGATGGCCCATTGATCCATTAAAACTGGCCTTCTCTTAATTTTATTTAGGGAAACATGCCTGACTACACCAATGATCAGATGAAAGTGATCCCTAAACTAAGTCAAGCTGACCCAAAAATGATGGGTTCATTCCCTGTGTTTTCTTTGGGAGAAAGGAAAAGAGGGGTTTAACTTGGTCAGAAAATACTTATTTAATTTAAGTATGAGAAATGGTCCAGTGGACTGAGTGTATGTAAACTTCCCCATGTACCTACTTACATTTTAACTAGTTAGCATCCATACGACCTATCTGGGCCGTCCATTAGGTTCAATCAACCTGTATACTACTATTGTGCAGATATTAGAGCACTCTGATCATCTAAACATCATGGGCCAAACCTATCTTCTAAGAGTGATCTTGTCCTTCCAGTTTTGCAGTGGAATTGAATCATCAAATCAGTATGAATTTTCTGCTAGCCCCTCTAAAGAGAGCTGGACATAATGGACAGCCCCAAATAGGCAATATGGGTGTTGTCATGCTCCACACTCCGGATACAAAGTGTACACCCTCAGACCTAAGTTATGGTCCATGACCCATACACTTAGTGTACATAAATTCATCCATCATACAGTGATTAAGAAACTGAAATACTATTTATGCAGTATGAGTATAAATGCAGAAATGTCATGATATTCATGTCAAGTGGGATGATCATCCACTTGTTTATGTTAGATATCCGTCAGCCCAAAAATTATATCCTTCAAACATCCACCGCAGGTATGCATGGGCAATCTGTACCAGTCAGACATCCACCTAAGTAGGCATAGGTAATCATACATCTACTCCATGAGTAGGCTTCCACTATCGTGGATATCTGGTAACGAGTATACCTGGTGTAACCATCCAGGAGATCCCCGAGAACTCAAGCACAATGTCTGCATGCATTCAATCATGGATGCATGTAATGTACGCTCAATGTCTGTGAATCGAAATATAAAGCCAACAAATGTATCTCTCTCTGAGAGGAAAACCACGTATTCATAATATGGATATTTGACATGTTTGCATAATCACATTTATCAAAGATACCTCAATACATATACAACAAAGATCATGTTAGCACATCAATACAATCATTCCATAAGTTACGACAATCATATCAATCATGATCATTATAACAATCACAACATCTATCTTAACCGTATGGGTATGAAATACGTTTGAATCCACTCACATATTTATGGTAAGGTCAAATCCTTCAAATAATCGAATGCTTTAGAAACTATGCTTTAAATCCATATTAAGATGATTTAGCATACCACAATTCAATCATACTATTCCAACAAGTAGGGTCCACATTGATCCAAGCAAGATGACCCATTATTAACTCTTAAATTTAAATTCGATGAATACAAGGGTTTGACCCAATACTAGCTATTAATTTCCTATCAACGAAAATTTGGAAAACAACGAGTTATTCGGATCCATAATATTTGGTTTCTGAAGTCAAAATGATTTTGAAATATTTTTATTGTCGACAATACTTTCCATTGATCACTATGAGGAATTCATTCATCAGATCAATCTAGGATTTGAGGCTCTACACGATTTGGCCTTAAGATCCATAGGTTCAAGTTTTCTTAGAACAAGGTCGCACAATCGATCTATCAAAATACTGAATCTTGCTTAAAATTTAATTCTTATTATCAAACTTCTACATAAATCTAAACAACGAGCGTAGTGTTAATCTACCATATTTGTGAAAACTTACTAGTAGGAGCTTCTCGTTCATAGGATTTTTCTCTCTTACAGCTGCTCTTTTGTATTTAGGGTTTTCTGCGGGAGTTTCCAGTATATCTTCCCTTTAAATAGAGGAAGAGTCCTGATTCTAGAAGATTCCTACAAAATCCTACAGTGTTGACATATCCCTCTACTGAGAGTGTTTCTACTAATTGGGCCAAATGCTTGGCTTTGTTAATGAAGGGAAAAAAAAAAAAATCAAATTATTACTTTGTTTAGTCATGGTCTCAAGTGAGTCACAAAAATCAAGGTCGTTACATGTGCCACTAACATGGATTAGCTGGTACCCCTACACCACTCAGCTAGCTGGTGGAAAAGCTTAGTGGGCCCCACCATGATATGTATGTGTTTTACCCAGTTTGTCCATTCATTTTGCCCACTCATTTTAAGGCATGATTTCAAAAATGAGGCAATCCAAAGCTTAAGTGGACCACACCACAAGAAACATTAAAGATTGAACGTCTACCATTGACAACTTTTGGGGGGGGGGGGGGGGGGGGGGGGGCAATGTTTGTGTTTTCCTTCAACCAGGGTTATATGGTTTTATGAACAGGTTGGATGGCGAAGAAGCATTATGGTAGGGCCTCATTAAGGTTATGTGATTTTATGAATGAGTTGGACGACATATAAGCATTTCAAAATTCCCATTGTTTCAACACCAGGTCATGGGTTCGAGTACCCATTGTGGTGAAATTCTGATGTGTGGTGTGAGTATGTGGGTATGTGTGGGGTGTGAGTGTGTTATAAAAAATAAATAAATAAAAATTCCCCATTGTTTCTTGTAGTGTTGTTTACTTGAATTTTAGATCTTCTTCATTTTGGGCTCATGAATTAAAATGAGCTGGCAAAGTAGATGGACAGCATGGGTAAAACACATGCACCACGATGGGGTGGACAGAACTTTTTCGCCCATTACCTTGGTGGTATAGGGATCACCAGCCCATTGGCTTCCACCACCAAGTCCAAATGCAACTAGGTGCATGTAAAGGTTTCCATACACCACCCACTGGATCATTTCTCATTCTAGTTGAACCCATCTTGGGCCCTTGGCACATGGGGAGTTACTTTACACTCTGGTAGAGCATGATACTCGGTACTCCCGGGTGCCCAGAAATTATGAACTGGCCATATATTAACTCAGATTAAGCTGTCCAAACTGTGGGATGCATCTACCACACAAGTCATCACCCAAAAATCAGATTGGTTGAAAAATATTAATCTCTGATTGGTGGACACTTCCCATAAACTATAAACTAAGCTAATTTCATTATTTTACGATCCACATTGGCAGATGTCTTTTCAACATCTATCAATGAAAAATATCTAATGATCTTACCACTAATCAGAAGCTAGGATTGTTAAGTCAATCTGATCTAGTTCCATAGTTATATATAACTGGTTTAACTAGGGTTAATGTATGCCACGTGTACAATTTTTTAGTGCCGGCGTATCAAGGCAATCCAAGATGTGGACATCAAACTAACGTTATAATAGATGAGTTATTTTATATACTGCCAGAGTACCATGATCCGTACTCATGCACATGTGGCGTTTGTCTTTCTCAGCTTGAAATGCCCAAATGGTGTGGCCCATGGTGGATCAAACACAACCCAAAACTGGCACTGAACGGAATGATTTTAATCATTTGCTTGCTGGCCACGAAATGGACGGTCAGGATGATAAAATTAGCAAAAGCTGTGTAAATTCAATGAAAGAAATGCCACTGATTGGAGATTAAGCTAGGACTTGTCTAATCAATTTTATTTTGTGGATGAGCTAATCTTTAGATGGTCCCATATTTGAATGGTTGACTTGGATGAACGTGTAAGGTCTTGCACACGTGTGTACTGTTTACATGCAATTCCTCTACTGGTCCTCATACAATAACCTCATTTTACAAGACCTGCGAGTAAAAATTTATTCATCTTCATTTAAAACTTATACACATGTTCACCTTGCCTATCACCTATTTCCCTGATAGTACATGTGTGGGGCCCATGTCATGTTTCATGTGAACTCCATCTAACCACACATTAAGTGAGCCCCACCATAAAAATGGGATACTCAAAAATCAGGCTATCCAATGATTATGTAGGGTTATATCATAGAGAAAAACTGACAACTACAAAAATATCTCAAAATTCACATGATGGCCCACATAATTGATGGATTTGACTGATTTTTGTGGTGTCTAACTTTTACAGTAGAGCGATCCTTCTGGACGGATTGTATGCGATACACATGGATAGCGGGCCCACGTGCGCGATCCATCCTTAATCTGCATGGACTTCTAAGTAACCGGCCTCATTTTTTTCCCATTAAAATGAGTTTTTATTTATTTATTTTATTTTATTGTTAGCTTGCTAGTACACCCCACTATCAGTTCACACTTCACTGTTAGCCACCCCCACCAGGGCATTAAAATGAGTTTAGTTGGCAATTGGGGTCATTCAAACATTTGACTTTAGGGTCGAAGACTATTATATTATGATGTGTTTGGATATTCCTCAACAGAAAAGATTGGAAAACACCTAAAATAAGAGACTTTCCAAGCATAGCAATCATCACCTATTTGAATGACCCAGTCAGTGAAGAAGAAACTTCATCTTCTTGAGGGTATGTTTGGAAAGCACATCGGGAAAGGGGGGAGCCCAAATAATGATTTAGACTTAGATGGCTGCATAGTTCTAAACCTAAGTGGATGGACTAGTAGCTTGGCTGAGTCAATTTGACTCGATGAGATCTTGAGCCCAGTCACTAGAAAACTCGGCTCATGAACATTACTTGTTCTCGAATCAATGAGCCTTCTCGAGCCAGCTTGGTCAAGTTGATGTGACTCGTGGCGACTTAGGATACTGACTTGGATAATCAACCATTCATCATAATCATCCGAGACTTTTTTTTTTTTTTTTTTGGGAGTAACTTGTATATTCATTTCACCCCAAGAAAATTACAAATTTCAGGTGGGCCCAACAAAAAGAGAGGCAGCCACACCTATCATATACCAGAAACAAAAACTGCACAGAAAAAAAAGGCATGACAGGAGGAAGGGCCAATCCTCAGATGTGCCTCAAAGCTCCCAAACCTGCATTGTCCAAAAGAAAAGCGCCTCTTGCTAACCTCGGAAGATGGGAACGGTGGAAGAAAATTCTGTTTGGATGGCCCTCACTAGCCACCCTTGCCAGCTCATCAGCGACCGCGTTCCCTTCTCTAAAGGTGTGTCTGATCACCACGTTAAGGCCCGTAGCCTTGGCTCTAATCTTCCCCAAAAGATACCAAATATTCCAAAGATTGGACGAAGAAGAGTCCCGCAATTCATCTGCAATGACCTTTGAGTCCGTCTCAAGAATAATGTTCCGAAGGCCCAGGTTGGAGCAGATATTGAGGCCATCCAAAATGGCCCTGGCCTCTGCACGATTATTGGATGAGGGCCCGTAGTATCTATGAAAAGCAAAAACGAGACTGCCAAGATGGTCCCTACAAACTCCTCCACCTCCACTCTCGCCAGGATTCCCTCTCGAGGAGCCATCGGTGTTAAGCTTCAACCAACAATCAGGGGGCTTCTCCCATTTGACGATTATGGTCCTAAAGACAGGGGTGGATTGAAGGGGCGAGAGGCCAATAATGTGAGAAATGGAGTGTTCAGCCATGGAGTAATAGTCCGGGGCCAGAATCTGGGAGCCTAGCTCACGGAGCCAGCGCAGAACCTTATAAATGATCCCCGTGGCTGAGAAGGTGCGACCCTTGTAACGGGCAGCATTACGCCCAATCCACAGCTCCCAAATAATGAAGCAGGGGAGAAAAACAATAAGATTTTTAATCCGGGATCGATCATTAGCCAAAAGGGAGCATTGGTCGATCCGCTGACGAATAGTGGCGTTGTGGATAAAGGGAATGTCAAACAAGGAGTTAAAATGGCCCCATACCTGCTACGCGATTCTGCCCAGGCTAAACAGGTGGTCGAGCGTCTCGACCGAGGCCTGATGAAGCTACGGCTGGGAGATGCTGAGCCGGTGTGTGCTCTGCATGAGAGAGTTGTTGGGGAGGTTGTGGGGCCGGAGAAGGTGAGTATGGCAGCGCTGGGCAGCCGGAGATGGGCTATAACCTGTAGGATCAGAGCAGCATTCACATCGAGAGGCAAGAGGGATCCCACACTTCTGGATCGCGGCATCAACAGGAACCGCCTCGTGAGCAGTTTTCCAGCAGAAAATGGCCAGCTTTGGAGGCAGAAGCTTGTGCCAAAGCCACTTGGACCACAAAGGAGTTGGAGATTGAATTCTTATCCTGTGCCAGGAGGACTTGACTGAGAAGGATCCCCTGGAAGTGAGGTCCCAAATGAACCTGTCTTCCCGGTTAGATAGGCCAATGTCAGATGCAGAGATGGCCTGAAAAGCTTCCGTCGTTATAGTTTGTTGAATATCATTTAGATCCCAACAGCCTGATCTGGGGTTGAAATCGCTGACCTTCGCCTGCAGAAGGTGTTGGGGGATCGGCGTGACTGTAGCACCTGCCAGGATACCTCTACCCGACCAGTTTTGAAACCAGAAACTGATATTACCTTCTCCTATCAGCCAGCGAGAGTGGGCTAAGGTGAAAGGCAAGGCGTGGAAAATATCCTTCCAACCAGGGGACGTGACAGTACCCATCCTACCACGATTTGCGAGAAGCCTCCAAAGGAATTTGGCAGACATGAACTGGGCCCAGAGAGATTTTCCTTTCAGCAGGTTCCACCCCATTTTGATTCTGAGAGCCCGCATAACCTCATCAATTCGCCGAATGCCCAAACCTCCTTCCCGAAGGGGCTTGCAAATCTTGTCCCATTTAACCCAATGTCTGTTCTTTCCTTTCTCCGAGCTCCCCCAGAAAAAGTCTGCAAAAGCTTTTTCCAAGGATTTGCAGACCCGCTTCGGGATGTTGGTGGCTGAAAGTAAGTGGATTGGAATACCAGAAAGAACATGCTTGATGAGAACCTGCTTTGCTGCCGGATTGAGCATTTTAGCCTTCCAACCATCAATCTTGGACGTTATCTTGAGGACGGTCGGTTGGAGGAGCGGGCTACTAATACGTCCTCTAGTGAGAGGAATACCCAGGTATTGCAAAGGGAGGAACGCTTGCCGGTAGCCAGTGAGATTGCTGAGCTTACGCGCTCTATTCGTAGATGCTCGCCTAGGGGACAGGAATGAAGTTTTGGAGGCGTTAACCCTTTGACCAGAGGCGCTTTCATAGTCCCGAATTAAATGAAGAAGGATACGCACATTTGATAGCCTGCCATTAAGAAAGAGAATAGCATCGTCAGCGTAAAGAAGGTGGGAGATGCAGATGCATTGTTTTGGGAGCTTGTAAGGTTGGCAACGGCTCAAATGGAAAAGATGGGAGACGGCCCGACTGAAGACATCGGTGGCTAGGATAAAAATAGAGGGGGAGAGCGGATCTCCCTGGCGAAGACCTCTGCTTGCTTGAAAGAAACTATAACTTCGACCGTTAATGAGGACTAAGAACCAAACGTCGCTCCAGCATCTCTGAATTTGTGCAATCCATTGGGTGTTAAAACCCAAATTAAGAAGGGCCTGAGCAATGAAGTGCCACTCCAGACGATCGTACGCTTTTTCCATATCAAGCTTAATAATCAAGTTGCCACCGTAGACCTTTCGGTCAATCTCGTGAACCATTTCCTTAGCAATTGATATGTTGTCCATGATTGATCGGTCCTTGATGAAAGCCCCCTGCTCTAAAGAGACCAACTCAGGAAGGATATGGGAGATCCTAGAGGCCTGAATTTTGGAGAAAACTTTCATGATACAGTTGCAAAGACTAATCGGCCTGTAGTCAGAAATGAATTCCGAGTTCTTCTTTTTAGGAATAAGACAGATCTGAGTAATCATCCGAGACTTATCACAACTAATTAGGATCGACTACACAAATTATGTTCTACCATTATACTTGATATATTATCAAGTCTTTTGTTACCATCTTCATCCACGTCTTTTTGGGACTTTCTCTTATCCTTTTAGAGCCTTTAGCTTGCTCCAATTCATCACTTGGACTGTGTGGATGGTCAACCGTTCTTTTCAAAATAAAAGACCAAAGAAGAGAATGAGTTTCAAATTCACCACCTTATCACAAAGTCCAGTCCCACAACCAACACACGATCAGCCATTTACGTTTTGATTCCAAATGCTTATATGTTTTGTCGAAGCGTTATTTATTGCATACCATGTTAAGTCAAGTAAGAAATTCTTGAGCTGATTCAACCTGACCAAACATCAAGTTGAGTCGAGTTTTCAGATTTTTGAACCATGGATTAATGCAGCTATCCATCTCTACTAATATTTGTTAAATTATTTGCCCTAAGTCATAAAATACTATATTTGTGAATATATGAAAAATTTTACAAGATTGGACTTGATGATTAGGTAATCCGAAAACTCATATTGATTGGACAGTCCTAAACATTATATTCTGGGTCCCTAACCATTAGGTTTGAGGGGCTTTTGGAAGAATAAAATGAATAATTACGAAACAAGCAAATAGAGTTCCTTTTCTCCTTTTTTAAAAACTGCACTAATCTAAGGGTTAATATTGTTCAATTATAGTGAATTTGATATATGACCCATCTGAGGCAAGACCCATGTAATAAGCATTTCAGATATGATATACATTCCCATATATTTGAAAAGTGAGTCACTAATAACCATAATTCTAAAACTCTGTCGCCGGACTTTACTTAAGATTTTGAGCTGAGTCACTTGATAACTTGCTCATGAGGGTGAATCAATCCATTATAAGACTCATCTAAGTCCATTTATTACTGGTCTAGATATTACCAATTTAATTATTAAATCTTGATCTTTAGTTCCGAATCTGATCCATGTGCATTACAACACACAATGACAAAGGTTGTTGTCAAGATATGCGTAAGTATTGCAAAACGGAATACTCTAGTCGTGTTTGGATACATGGTGTTGAGATATGGAGCCACATCTGGATAGGGCTGCTCGACCAGTCGAGTGCCCTGCTCGAGCGGTCGAGTGGCCCACTCGACCAGTCGAGGGCTGGCTCGACTCAAAGTCCAGCGAGCAGTAGTTTTTTGGATCCGAGGTGCTTGACCGGTCGAGGCCCATGCTCGATCGGTCGAGGGTCCGCTCGACCAGTCGAGCAGCCTGCTCGACCAGTTGAGGTTACACAAATTCGTTTTGCGGATTTGATACGGACTGTGGATTTTTGAGGCAGTTTCGCAGAGGTGCGAAAGGGAAGTTGTCTAATCTATAAATAGGGGTCCCTAGAGCTTTTGTAGGGTCATGGGAGTTATTCTAAGGTGTATACAAAGGATTTTTTTATACATCCAAGGGTAAGAGGTTAGTATATTGCTTGTAATCTCGTTTTCTTCATAGTGGAAGTTTGCAACCGTGGTTTTTTACCCTTGTTGGGGTTTTTTCACGTATATCCTATCTTGTGGTTTTGTTTGGAATATTTTGATTCTTCTTCTAGATTATATTTCTTTCTGTTTATCGTTTGTGGGTGAGACAGGAGATTGGATCTCGGTTCACTAGCGTTGTTGGCGTGCTGCACAATAACTGATATCAAAGCTATTGGTTTAGTTTAAGTGGGAGCAATGATGGAAGAAGAGAAGACTAGAATTGATAAGTTTGATGGTTCAAACTTTGCCTTCTGGAAGATGCAGATGGAGGATTATCTGTATCAGAAGGACATCTATATTCCTCTAGAAGGAAAAGAGAAGAAAGCAGAGAAGATGACAGATGATGAATGGTTTTATTAGATCGGAAGGCTTTAGGAACGATCCGTCTCTCTTCGTCTAAGAACATCGCTTTCAATATATCCAAGGTGAAAACCACAAAAGAATTGATGCATGCCCTATTTACGATCTATGAGAAACCCTCAGCGTCTAACAATGTTCATCTCATGAAACGGCTATTCAACATGAAGATGTCAGATGGTGGGAGCGTGGCTGAATATTTAAACTAGTTCAATATAGTCACGAACCAATTGAAATCCGTTGGCATTATTTTTGAGGACGAGGTCAGGGTGTTATTGATCTTGTCTAGTTTGCAAGACAGTTGGGATGGTTTGGTAATTGCTGTGAGCAATTTTTCACGGTCGACAAGGCTAAAATTCGATAATGTGGCCGGTCTAATTCTCAACGAAGAATCTAGAAGAAAGACATCGGGAGTTTCAGGGGATTCAGGGAATGCTCTAAACGTTGAAGGAAAAGGAAGATCGCTAAACAAATGAGGCAATAAACACGGACGTTCTAAGTCGAGGAAGAAGTCCAAGGGACCGAAAGACAAAGACAGGTGTTGGCATTATGGGAAGAAGGGGCACATGAAACGTGATTGCAAGGCGCTTAAGAAACAAAAAGAGAGCTCTCAAGGCGGGAAGGATTTAGTGAATCTATCTGAGGAGAGTGACATAGAGGCATTGATCTTGTCTCTTGATGCGAGGAATGAGTCTTGGGTCATAGACTCGGGAGCTTCGTTTCATGCCACTTCGTGTAAGGAAGTTCTGTGTGATTATGTATCAGGTGACTTTGGGAGAGTCTACCTGGGTGATGATGAGTCGTGCAGTATTATTGAAAAGGGAGACGTTCATATAAATCAGAAAGACGAAACGACTTTGAAATTGAAGGATGTCAGACATGTACCGAGTTTGAAACGGAACTTGATCTCAGTGAGGCAGTTGGCCGATACCGAATATGTGACGACCTTCACTAGTGATTCCTGGAAGATCACAAAAGGTGTTTTGGTGATATCTCGAGGCAAGAATGAAGGTACTTTGTACGTGACTTCAGGATCGTATAGTTCACTCGCAGTCGCATTAACTGGAGTGAATTGGCGGTTATGGCATCAAAGGTTGGGACATATATATGAGTGAGAAAGGGATGAAAGTGCTATTGTCAAAAGTGAAGCTACCAGGACTGAAGTCTATTAACTTGGAATTCTGCGAGGACTTTGTGTATGGCAAGCAGAAGAGGGTAAGTTTCAAGAAAACAGGACGCGCTCCAAAGACACATCTGTTAGATCTTGTAACACTGAGTGTGGGGACCGGCACAGGTATCATCTCTTGGTGGCTCACATTATTTTATTTCTTTTATTGATGATGCTAGTAGAAAACTGTGGGTCTATTTCTTAAAGTATAAATCTGATGTATTTAATGTATTTAAGAAGTGGAAAGTTATGGTAGAAAATGAGACAGGTAAAATAGTAAAATGTCTCAGATCAGATAATGTGGGAGAGTACTGTGATAAGAGGTTTGAAGAGTATTATGCAGCAAATGGAATCAAACATTAGAAAATGATTCCAGGGACACTGCAGCAGAATGGTGTGGCTGAGCGCATTAACAGGACCATCCTTGAGCACAACAGGAGCATGAGGTTACATGCAGGGTTGCCTAAGACGTTTTGAACAGATGTTGTGAATACTTACGCATATCTCATCAGTAGAAGTCCCTCAACACCATTAGATGGTGGGCTACAAGAAGAAACGTGGACTGGGAAAGAAGTGAACCTTGCACATCTCAAAGTGTTCGGTTGTACTTCATATGTTCATATTGATGCAGAGCACAGAAACAAGTTAGATGCGAAGTCTAAGAGGTGCACGTTTATAGACTACGGGCAACATGATTTTGGCTATAGGTTTTGGGATACAAAAAACAGGAAAATCATCAGAAACAGAGATATAGTCTTCAATTAAAAAGTGATGCATAAGGACAATGTGCAGCAAAATAAGGCAGATGAAAAAGAATTCGTATAGTTGGAAGAGTTACCAGACACGGGTGTTACAACTCCACAGGATGATCATGCAAAGGAGCATTATGAGGCAAAGCCGCAGACACCGGTTGTGAGGAAGTCTACTCGGGAGAGTAGACCCACGGTCCGATACTCACACTCCTTACATTATCTACTGCTGACAAATAATGGTGAGGACTTGCATTTAGAGAAGGTAGATGTTAAAACAATCTTTCTTCATGGGGACCTTGAAGAAGAGATATATATGCATCAGCCGATAGGATACGTGGCACCAGGAAAGGAGAACAAGGTGTGTAGACTGAAGAAAAGTCTATATGGCCTGAAGCAGGCCCCGAGGCAGTGGTACAAGAAGTTCGACATTTTCATGTCGGGAAACGGTTTTAGAAGATGTCATGCAGACCACTGTTGCTATTTGAAGAATTTTGATACATCGTACATCATACTTCTTTTGTACGTTGATGATATGCTTGTGGCTGAATCGAGCATGAAGGATATCTCAGATCTCAAAAGACAACTGTCTAGAGAATTTTCCATGAAGGATTTAGGAGCTGCAGAAAAAATCTTAGGCATGAGGATAAAGCGTGACAGGGAAAACAGGAAACTAGTTTTATCATAAGCAGAGTACATAGCCAAGGTACTTGATCGATTCAGTATGGGAGGTGCTAAGCCGGTTAGCACTCCATTAGCCAACCACTTCAAGCTTTCTAAGGAGCAAGGTGCAAAGACGTAGGAGGAACAGGACTACATAGCTAAAGTCCCATACGCATCAGCTATTGGGAGTCTCATATATGTTATGGTGAGCAAGAGGCCAGACATTACTCAAGCAATGGGAGTTGTTAGCAGGTTCATGAACAATCTCGGGAAGGAACATTGGGAAGCTGTGAAGTGGATCCTTAGATACCTGGTAGGTACTGTGGATGTAAGGCTGTTTTATGGTGGATCGGAAATCAAGCTACAAGGCTACGTAGATTCAGATTTGGTAGGAGATATCGACAGTAGAAGAAGCACTACAGGTTGTCTTTACTCTGAGTGGTTGTAATACCCTGTACTTTTTAGTACTCAGGGTGTTACCATTGTAGTTCAAGTTAGCAACTGGCGTGAAGGTACACACCCAACATATAATAGTCACTAGCAATTAATAATTCAAAATCAATCGATTTCAACTATTGAACATTAAGTGGGACAATCACGTTCCCTTGAAAGCGAACTTTATCAAATCAGAATCCTAGATCACTAGATCCACCATTCATTAAGGTTCAACTTGAAAGCCTTTCACTTAATCATCACACTTAGACCATTGGACCACTAATCCAACCATGGATCTTCATCTGGATGAACCCTGAGACATTTGGACCATTGACGTTCAAATTCAAAATGATTCGACCGTTAAAATGTCGATAAACGTTAACTAGATGCCTTCCAATAGTCATAAGACTGAACCCGAAATTTAAGCAAATCCAACCATTAGATTTTCTGGTATCAATGATTAATTATCAAAAAGGGTACATTGGGTAGCCTTTTGAACATCCGAGCCTCAAGTTTGTCGGGCCATTATACTCAATTTAATGATCCATCACTCGATCATTGCGATTGGACCCTGAGATCATCAAACTTAATATAGATTTCCATATAAACAGAGTTGGAAATCCCATGAATCACTAGTGAACATATTAGGAAAAGATCTTACCGTTAAATCTCTAATGATCATTGGACATCGTCATTCAGACGCACAAACCCATTATTATGGCCCACCTTAGCTTTAGATCAACCTCATGCAGATAGACTAATTGGATGAATCGTGTGGATCTCATTCAAATACACTAATGTGGGCCCCACCTTAACTGAATGTGCATAAGAGGTGTGCACTCGCTGCACACCGGATCTGCCAACACGGTCAAAGCCGTGTTGACCCGTTGAAAGAGTGAAAAAGAGAGATTTTTCTCTCTTTCTCCTGTGTTTCCTCCAGCGAATGGACATGGTCCATTGATTCAAATTTCGGCCTTCCTTCATGATCATATTGGATGATCTAAACCGTCTATCATGTAGCCCAGGGAATTCTGACCAAAACCTAACTTTTACGCACGTTGATAGGCACTTGTGTGCACACGATTTTCGACGGTAGTAGAACCCTCATGTAGCTAGCCTTCCGAAAATAGAAAGATTTTCTTCCTCTCCTTTCCATGTTGGCATGCACATACGTTGGCTCTTGAAATCTCGACCCTCCACCTCATCAAATCCCAATTGTTGGGTTAGAGCCAGTTTTAGGGTTCCTAGCTCAATGAGAGAGCCGCCATGACATGTGGGCTTCAAAACCATTAAGGGGTGACCACCGTCCCTTTCGTGGGTCCCACAGTGATCATGGGACCCATCCACGCCATCCAAATGCCTTGGATCATGAGATTACCCATCGGATCCGAACCCACCATTGGCGGAGGAGTCCATCCTCTCCATTGGCTGAAATAACCCACCACCTGTACGTGGGTCCCACCTGCTGATCTAGACCATCCACATGGTGGCCCATGGTTCTAAAAGTCCATTTCTACCATCTGATCACAACCACGCAATCAGGATTAACTTTCGTCATTACAAAACGTCAGATGTCAAATGACTAAAGATCATAACTAATCCTTTAATTAGTTACGATTCGAACCCTTTAGAAGAGGATTAGTAGGGCCCATTTAAGGCCTCTTTTAGGGCTTCCTTTCCGAAAATGAAAAGAGATAGAGACAGAGGAAAGGCGTCGTTCTTCGCAGCTGCATCAAGCTGAGTCGGCTCGGTTCGAGGCGTTGTAAATCGGGCCGAGTCCAAGTTTCTCCTTGGTCTAGAGAAGAGAAAACAAAAGAAAGAGAGAGAGAGAGAGAGAGAGAGAGAGAGAGAGAGAGAGAGCCAACTCCGTCCGAGCTTCGTCCTCACTCAGTAGTAGAACCACTGGTGCTGCATCGACTCGGCTTCCCAGTCCCACTGCAAACTCCGACCCTGCCAATGCAACCGGTCGACTCCAGCATTGCCGATCTGTCATAGCTCGGATAAAACTCGTCCAAATCACCGACTAGATCAGGTGATTATCAAGTATAAAAACCCAACTCGACTGTCTGCGTTTACATCCATTCCCAACTCGGTCATGAGTTGGCGCAAATCAGATCTGCATTTTAGGGTAAAAACCCTAATTTAGATCAGAGAAGGAGATCGGTTTACATCAGCATATATAACCACACCATCAAGTATCTCAAACCGATCTTAATCATTGTCATGGTATTGAACTCAACTCGTTAACAAGTTGACTCTACCCAGCCGAGTCAGGTAGTGTGTTACCTCCAGTGATCGACGTTTGAAATTGGCCAAACAGGCCCTGGAGATAACGCAAATTCCCGAGTTGAATGACCCAGTAACAGTTTGTAGATGGGCTGACCCAACCAGTTTCCCCCAACCGAGCCAACTCAATGCTCAATAACGAGTTGACTCGGTATGTTTCCCGACTGAGTCAAGCCAACTCCGATCATCTGGAGATGATTTAAGTAGCATTGGATTCAATGGATCAGTGATCTAACCCTGTAGTTAGTAAATTTCTTAAGGACCAACTCAATAAGTTGTTAGTTGAAAGCCCAACCGAGTCAACTCGGTATTGACTCACTGGGATTCTATAATACTTTATTCAAGGGCGGTTTGCAACGGATATACTTGAAATACATTCTCCTTCAATCAATCTCAAACCAGGAACTTATAAACTCACCTTACAAGAAGATTCAAATTAGAGGAACATCCACTCAAGGTAAGGGATATCCCTCATAGCTTCTTCATTGCATTAAATTCTAAAATAGTGTTAAGTTTGAAATCGTAGAGATATTAATTGTGCATGTGTTAGTCTTGCTTCCTTTGAATTAATTTCACTAATCATGGGGAAATGTTCATATCTCATTGTTCTATGATATCTTGTAGAAATTCACATCATACTCTTGGTTCCATATCTAAAACTGCCTAGTTATATGTACATTTCCTTAAGTATGTTAAGAAGTAATGAATCTTGGTTCCATCTAAATGGTAAGTTCACTCCGTAATCCATTTCATATGCTAGAACCATTTTAATTTGAATCTAATGTGTATGAAGCCTTGGACTAGCACGCTATTTCTTTCATTCTTAATTGGTTATGTTGAGAATGAGCTAATATGCAATGTCTAATTACTCAATTCCTATATGTGACAAACATGTGATTAGGACTTGGTATAGTACTCTCCAAGTCATGTTAGTAATGGTCCAACTTGGAATTACATTCTACCAAATAACGACATATGACATGATGTTTACATCTATTCTTAAGTTGTATAATAAGGCCTAAGTGTGGAATGCCACCTTTGGTGGGATGTTGTAAGAACTTGATATGATATACTACATTTATGGGCCTCGGTTGAACCTTGATAATTTTGGTGAGAATAATCTTGCCAATCCTATGGAATGTACGTGAGTATCATGATGCATGACATTCACACATGACGTGTGAGCTTTTCCGAGTGCTTAATGTAAGCCACACTATATTCGTTTTACTATTAGATCAGTTAAATGACCAGAGTTTGTGCATTTGAGCTACTTTGGGCGCTCTTATTTTACATGAGGCTATTCTGGGATCAGACACTCCTCGAGCATACCCCGTGTATTATTCCAGGAGTTAGGTTATCCTTGGGCGCACTCACCTTCATGGCCTTTTTCAGGTAGTTTACCTACTGTGGGCGGTCTTTTATTTTGACAGCTGGATGTGCATACCCAGATCCGTGACTTGAACATACATCCATACATTTATGCAAATGCATATATAGTTGTATTGCCCTATGAATCAAATATGATATGTTAACCTATTTTGGAATGATGTGTTATGGTTAAATATATTAGGGAAATTTTCACTGAGTTTTCACTCACCCAATCGTGCGGTTGCACTAAATAGACGCAGGTTTGATGACAGGTGGAGACATCTATGACGGGATCCTAGGGACGGCTGAGGTGGAGTTAGGCAATGAGGGCTTCTATGCCATTGCAGTTGAGCCATTGGAGCTCGACTGATCATTTAGGATTTACTTGCTTTCATATTTCAGATTTTGTGTTTTGTTTGAATTGTAATAAAATATTTTTTCTGTTGTGAGATTTCATTTTGCTCTCATTTACATGTATTAAACTTCCTTTTTGTTAATCCTGATATCTCTAGTTTTACATGGTTGTTGCCTTGTAGCATGTCATGAAATTTTCTAGTGATTAGATGTAAAGTTTGAAATTTACTACTAATTGAATGTATGATGGTCCATTTTATAACGAAGTACTCGGGTTCTCGTACTCGAGCGACTATCCTCGGGTTATGAGAACCAGGGTGTTACAGTAGTGCTGCAGTCAGTTGGGTCTCTCAATTACAGAAGATAATATCTATCACTACAACAGAAGCAGAATATGTTGCAGCTACAGAAGCGTGCAAGGAGATGGTGTGGATGCAAGGTTTCATAGAAGAGTTGGGAAAGAAGCAAGCAGATTGCAAGTTGTACAGTGACAGTCAGAGTGCAATACACTTGGCTAAGAATTCAGCATTTCATTCAAGGACCAAGCATATTGACATTAGATATCACTTCATACATTCGTTACTGGAAGATGGATCAATTGCTCTAGAGAAGATTCATACAAGTGAGAATCCTGTGGATATACTGATCAATGCGGTCACATGGGAGAAGCTGAAGCTCTGCTAGCTTTGATTGGTCTTCAGGCTTGAAGACAGGGAGGTGGTGCACTCTGGATGTAGAAGACAAAGGTTTTTGGTGATGTGTCTCCAAGAGATTGTTGAGATGTGAAACCACATCTGGACAGGGTTGCTCGACCAGTCGAGTGCCTCGCTCGACCGTCAAGTGACCCACTCGACTAGTCGAGGGCTTACTCGACTTAAGTCCAGCGAGCAGCAAATTTTTGGGTCCGAGGTGCTCGACCGGTTGAGGCACATGCTCGACCAGTCGAGGTTACGCAGATTCGTTTTGCGGATTTGATACGGACTGCTGATTTTTGAGGCGGTTTCGTAGAGGTATGAAAGGGAAGTTGCCTAATCTATAAATAGGGGTCCCTAGGGCTTTTCTATGATCATGAGAGTTATTCTAATGTGTACGCAAAGGGTTTTTTCTATATATCCAAGGGCAAGAGGTTAGTATATTGCTTGTAATCTCGTTTTCTTCATAGTGGAAGTTTGCACCCTTGGTTTTTTTACCCTTGTTGGGGTTTTTTCACGTATATCCTGTCTTATGGTTTTGTTTGGAATGCTTTGATTTTTCTTCTAGATTATATTTCTTTCTGTTTATCGTTTGTGGGTGAGACCGGAGATTGGATCTCAGTTCACTAGTTGTTGGCGTGCTGCACAACACATGGATTCCATGGAGATTTTATGGCGGTTTCCTTTCTTACTATTGAAAATTAGATTTCAAAAATGAGGTCTGTTAAAGACAAGTAGAAATTTTAGTTCGGTTAAACGACAGTCACCTTCAGAACTATTACTATGGGCAAGTACAATGATTATATCATGCAATCCATAGTTTTCCATCCCCTTAAATAGACCGAGCCCCTTTGTCAAGGGAATCTAATTCTATTTCCTCTTGGATTCCAAGTATCCGGACACACCCTTAAGTTATATTTGTTTCATACTCAAGAGGATGCAAAAATGAGGTGCATGTGCAACTTGTCTTCCTCATGCTCACATCAGCTGATGGCACGTGATGGCCCAATGCTTGGCTCCAAAGTCATGGTCAATTAAGCAAGGAAATTTTTTTTTTTTTTTAAAAAAAACAACTGAAATAATTGTTAAGAGCAAATATTTTATCCCCTATAATTATGTCTTGTTTTCCCTTACATTCGAGTGTTATAATGACTTACTTAGATGTGTTTTCAATATGCAAGATGATTATGGAGTTTAAGTCGAATACAAGCTCATATTACCCCAAATGAACTAGACTTTACATAAAAATCTATGTGAATTTATGAAATTACCCTCTGGATCAAGCTCCATAGATCTTAAAACATCATCCATTTGGTGGGCCATACCATGTTATGTGATGGAACAACCACATTATCATCCAATTGTAGTTGCCCCATCTATGTGAGTCAAACAATTCGACGGTGAAAAAAGAAATTTATATCCACATTCATAAGTAACAAGTCCACCCTAATATGTAGCTAGGTGACTCAGCTAAAAGCTCAATTGAGTCAACTCAACTCAGTAAGATTTTAAACTAGATCACCGGTCGACTCAATGCGACTTATAGTGACCAGAGCTGGGTCACTCACATGATTAACTGGTTTTTAATAAAATTTAAAAGAGTATTTAAATATATTTATTAACATTTTAAGTAATTTTAATTTATTTACCAAATATCAAACTGAGTAACGACTTTGCCAAGTTTTTTAAGTTCGCCCACCTATCTGGACATTGAGTCAAGTAGAATTTTTAAGTATAACCATTGTTCTCGAGGATTAGATTGTCCAACCTATATGATTTTTGTACCACTGATCATCCATGGTAAAACCCACCTAATGAACCGTTCAGATTTACTGATCATGCACCGACCACAAGTATAACATCCATAACCATATAAACATCTGTGTGTGTAAAATTGCAACCCTAGACTAAAAGAAAATTTTACTTAATCAATAATCAACAACAAAGTAGTACCGTCCACTAAAATACAAAATGCAGATATATTGCAAGACAAAATGTAATTTGGGGTTGTGTTTGGATGTCCACTGGATCAGATGGTTCTCTACTGATAGTGTGATTTTGGGTGTGAGTCGACTGATTAGGCTCTGATTCTGCCCAAAGTCTACTATTTAGGAGACCATGCAAATGACCTAATTCAAGGAACTATGTTATATGGACTTGTATTTTAGTTTCATCTGGAATGCAATTTTCATGCGGGGATATCTAAACGTGGTTTAAGGGATGGAATTAGTATAAATGTAATCTCCAGTCTCAAACATGCTCTCTTTCACTTCATCGTTATCCTCTTTGCAATGCATTCTACTCTTCTTGCACTCCACTTCATTCTCCTACATGCATTAGAAAGAACCAAAACAGATATTAGCACCATGTGGATCAAGATATTAGCACGCGTGTAGAACATCCTAACCATGAAAAGGTGGGCCATGGCAAAAAGATCTCTCGAGTCAAAAAATTTGAGCAATCAACTCATTTGGTGGGCCATACCCATTTGTTGAGTTAGACCATAGTTTTTCTATTGAAGTTGATGTTGTAACAACCCCGATGGGTGGACCATCCTAGCTTTACCTCAGGTGATCTTTTTGTGTAGCCCACCTTTTACACGTTCAAATGTTGTATAGTGGGAGCCGAGAAGGCATTGAATGTGAATTGCATGTGAACATTTTGTAAAAAATAAATTGCGGAATTGAAATGATCGTGCATTGCATCAAAGATGGGGATAGAGGATTCAAACAGGCATAAGCTCAGGGACCCAACTCTATTTTTATATTTATTGAGGGTGAGGAGTTTGAAACCCATCAAAACTTCTCTCCCTTAGGCTTTACATGAATTTCACAATCCTAGTCCAACTAGAACATTGTGAGTGTAACACAGTTATAACGCACCACTCTTACACAATTCTAGATTAATCACAACTTGAGTGAGGTCTATCGATATGCCCGATGACATTATCCAACCCTTAGGGAGATTCAGACCATTAATCAATTAGGCCCATCTTATAGAACTCTTACATTCTTTCACTTAAACCACATTGATCAATGTCAATGTTTAACTTTGAAAACATTCAAAAACATGTTTAAATTTTGAAGAAAACATCCGAATGGTTAACCAATTCAAACTTTTGATAATATGGGCAATGCTTCTACAATCTGATCCATATATTAATACTACTAGTATCAGAATATAGTAGCTATCACAACATTTAATCTTGACGAAGTGAGACTAGCATAGTCACAAATATGACCAATCTTAATGATATAAATTAAGGATAGGAAGTGTGGAATGAGGATTACACACGTAGTGTAATCATATATGCTTATCCTCAAAAGGCTCTGGAACTTTCAAATGTCTTCAATGAGTCAAGATTTTGGTTCCACTTACTCAAAATAAATAGCACATACTTAAATAGAATAAAAAAAGTAACTTTATATCAAAATGATTAAAAACTTTACAAATGAGATCTCTATATATGTCTACAAAAATGAATCACACTCAACTCTCACTAACTAAATACATATGTGGGATCAATAACTCTTATAGATGTCACATGCTCTTGAAATAATGTGATGAGGAGCCCTTTAGTGAGTAGATCCGCAATCATTTGCTTAGTGCCGATCAACTCCAAAGACACTAGACGATTCTACACTATTTCATTCACAACAAGATACTTGATGTAAATATGCTTCGACATTAATAAATGCTTTATGTCAATATGCTTCGGCATCTACGTTATCACAAAAGATTCTCAACGATTTTGAAATATACTCCAATACCAAAAAACTTTAGTAGAAACGTTGTAACCATAGTGCATGATTTGATGCTTCATGACAAGCAGTAAAATCGGCTTCCATGGTGGATGAGGTTGTAGTCGATTGTTTCACACTTTTCCAAGGCACAACCCCACCAACCATCGTGAAAATGTATTCTAAGGTGGACTTCTTTGTATCGACGTAGTCGGCATAATCTGCATCTAATTATCCAACCAACTCCAAATGGTCAAACCTTCTAAATGTGAGTCTGAAGTTCATTGTCATTTGTAGGTAGCGCAACACTTTCTTTGCAGCTACCCAATTCTGCATTTTTGGATTAGAGAGATATTTGCCCAACATTCCAACTACAAAAGAAATGTCCAATTGTGTACAGACTTTAGCATACATGATGCTCCCTACTACTAACGCATGTGAAAATTCTTTCATACGATTCTTTTCTAAATCATTTTTAGGACACTAAAACTAGATAATTTTATCACTCTTTCAATAAGCGATTGTCCAGAAGCATGGTTTTGCATGCCATACTTTTCGAGTACCCTATTAATATAAGCCCTCTGTGATAAGTTAAACAGTCCATGTACTCTATCTCAACGTATCTCAATACCGATAACAAATGAGGCATCACCAAGATCATTCATTTCAAAACTTTGAGACAGAAATTTCTTAGTGCCACATCATCCTAATGTCACTACTTGCCAATAGAATATCACAACACACGAAACTAATATGACTAACTTCCTCCTACTGATCTCAACATATATATACTGATCTGTAGCATTTTCAATAAAACCATATGAGAAAATCACTTCAAAAAACTTTAAGTACAACTGTCGTGATGCTTGTTTCAACACATAGATATATTTCTTAAGTTTGCATACCATATGGTCTGAACCATCGGCTGCAGAACATTCAAGTTGCAACATATATACATTCTCGTTTAGTTCTCCATTAAGAAACGCAGCATTTACATCTATCTAATGCGACTCCAAATCCATATGAGTCCAAAAGCCATTATGATCATGAACGAGTCTTTCTTAGATACTGGTGAAAATGTCTCCTTAAAATATATGCCTTAACATTGGTTAAAATCATTGAAAACAAGTCCGGCTTTATATCTTTTAGTATTACTCGTATAGTCCTATTTGATTTTAAACGCCTATTTACTACTAATTGGCTTTATTCCTAGGGATAATTCAACAATATCTCAAAGTTGATTATCATCTATGGATTTCAACTCATCCTTCATGGCATTAATCAATCAAGAGGAGTTGCACCTTGTTTAGCCCGTGTAAAGGATTCATGATCCTTTTCTACTCATATATCAAACTCGGGCTCCCACAAGTACACGATGTAATCGTCTAGAATTGCAGGCATCATCTCTCTGTGATTTTCTTAATAGCCCACCTTCCTGAGTTTGATTTTGATTTCCTTCCTTAGTGGGTTGTATAAAAGGTTTATGGTAGTGATCTGCAGTGATTATAGGCTCAACAACAGTATTATACACATGTAGTTCGGAATTGTCATGAAGGGAGTCACAATTCGCTTCTTTCTCAAATACAAAATTCCTTATGTTCATACTCCCACTATTTTCAATATCCTCAATGAATCTAGTATTTTCAGTCTCAATAATCCTGATGGACTGGGAATGACAGTAGAATTGATATCTTTTTAACTTTTCCAGGTATCCTATAAATGAACAACTTATGGTTATGGGATCGAGCTTTCTTTCTTCCAACTCATATACTTTAGTCTTAACAAGACATCCCCAAACATGAAAATATCTGAGACTTAGTTTTGTCCCATTACACAACTCAAAAGGGATTTTCCTTACAACCTTGTATGGGACCCTATTAAGGATATAAACTATGGTTTTAATCACATCACCTCACAGATATTCTAGTAATGTCGAATTACTTATCATGGTATGCACCATATCCATTAGGGCGTCATTGCATCTTTCAGCTACACCATTCTATTATGGAATTCCAAGCATGGTATATTGGGTGACAATGCAACAATCTTGTACGTATCTAGCAAAGAGTCCTGGAGTGCGGCCTGATTCATCATGTCTGTCACAGTATTCACCACCACGATCAGACTTAACAACTTTAATCTTCCTATCAAGTCGATTTTCAAATTTAGCTTTATAAATTTTTAAATTTTAAAAACATTTAGGGCATCTGATTTCTCATTTATAAGATGGAGGTACCCAAAACGAGAGTAGTTATGTATAAAAGTAATTAAATATTTGTGACCACTCCAAGAAGTTGTAAGGAATAGACCACAAACACCCATATGTATCACTTCTACGAGTTCAACACTCCTAATTGCACATTTCTTCCTTATTATGGTATGTTTACCCTTAATACAATTGGTGCATATTTCATAGTCAGAGAAGTCTAGAGAATGAAGAATTCATTCCCATACTATCATTTCCAATCTCTCATGAGAAATAGTGTCTAATCGCATGTGCCACAATATGAAGAAATTTTCATAGTTTAGTCTTCATTTAAATCATACTTTATTTCCATGCAAGGCATTTATATTATAGACATGTGAGGCATTCAAGTCTAATTGGTATAAGTCATTCATCATAGAGTCATTGCCAACAATAATCAAATTAAAGCAAATACTCAAGCTTTTATTCTCAAATTTAAAGCAATATCTTGATTTTTCCGAACGAGAAATATATACCAAATTATGCTTTATAAAATGCACACAAACTGTATCTACTAGATCCAATAAATGACCAAACTTTTACCTAAGCTTACAGACCCTGACTGCCTCCATGTTAACTTTAACTTTGTTACCTACATATACTGATTGCTCTGTATCAATTGGTGGCCAACTTTATAGCAAGTTCTGAATGAAAGTATAAATGTGAATAGTCGTACCTGAATCTATCCACCATGAATCTACCAACACATCAGTTAGATTGGATTCAAAACAGATCAAGATTGAATTATTACATTTCTTCTTGATCTACTGCTTATACTTTATGCAGTCTTTCTTCTGATGGCCTAACTTTTTGTAGAAGAAACAATTATTCTTTTTTGTCCGCTTATTATTCGATCCATTCCCAAGTTTATTGTCAGCCGAATAAGTTAAGGATCTCTTTTTAGAACCATTTTTCCTTTTCCTTTTTTTATTATGTCCATGTCCATGTATAAATCCTAATGTTATTAGATTAACATTTTGTGCCTTACCTAGTGTTTTAAGCCTTTCCTCCTCTTGGACTCACTAAGAAATCAATTCTTCCAATATCCATTTATCATTTAGCATATTATAATCCACTAGGAATGTATTATATTAAAGAGGTAAGTTGTTCATGACCAAGTGAATCAACTGCTCATCTTTAATTTATGGGCCTAAGAAGCATATCTTATACACCACTTCGATATTCTTTATAATATATTTATGAATGTTTCATTTTTCACCATAGGATAAGTAAGTTAGTTTGCTCAATAAGTACCCACCTCATCCTTATCCGATTTCTTAAATCAATACTTTTCCATTTCGGTCAAGAAAAAATTGATCTTACGTGTATTACGCATGGCACCTCTCATTATCTCATAAATCGAATGCTTCATAATTTTGAGGCACATACTGTTACATCTAGACTATGCCTCGTAACAATTAACCTTTGACTCAGTACTGTCATCAGATGATTTTGGAGGTTCTAATTTTTCCAAGGCAAGGTCCAGTTGTAAACAACCCAGGACGATCTCTCTAGTCTCTTTCCATTGGAGATAATTGAACACGGTTAAGGTAGGAGCATAATGTGTTTGAGTTGGAATTGCAACTAGTTACGGAATATACTCATATTAGCAATTGTTTATTTTAATCAATTTATAAACAAAACTGAATATCAGGCAAAATATTATAATTTCAATTGAATTGCCCAAGATGAAGTGGGCCCAACTGATTTTTTCTGGTGAGAATCAATCACATCATCATCACTCATCCACTATAAAGTAGTTATGACATGTAATTGACTCTCTTGCACATGAAGCTAAGCGATGCAAATTACATAAATCCGAGATACTCAACACCTGCGGATGATATGGGTCTCTTAGCTTTACATTACCAACACCATATACTCAATACCGTTCATGTCACTGCCAAACGATGATTGATTGTGTTTTCATCACCGCTTGTATGGAACTTGAATGCAACTGTATGCAACCCCTTTCCTGAATCCTAATGTTACAAGTCCAAATTCATGAAAATTCTCGCCTATTGAAGTCACTACGGTGGCTAACCCAACTGGATCCAACTCTACCAATTTAGACTTAGGATAGCGATTATCATCCTACCCTCAATGGATTATCAATAAAATAATTCAATTTGGCCCGGTAGGCAATTGTCATTGACTGTAGAAAGACGAGAAATCAATAGAGTGAAACAAACGGTCAAGTTTCACCTTCCCTTTTTATTTGTCCATGTCAACTTCTAAGAATGGGTAATGGGCTCAAAACTGAGCCTAATCTGAACTCTATCCATATGATCTTTATATCAACAATGGGCATTCCAAATCTAGTCACAAAATTCACAAGATGAACGGTCTAGAACATTTAGTCTGATACAGATGGATAGACAAATCATACATTTTAGTCTATGTAGATGGTCAGTCAGGATCTGTTAAAAGTCTATTAGGATAATTCTGGATACTTAATCATCCACCTAGTGAACAGGCGCAGGCCCATCTCGAAATAATAATAATAATAATAATAATAATAATAATAATAAACATACCCAAAATAGTCCCAGACTCTAAGAAAGCTGCCTATCCATCTTTTCCACTGCAGAAGGAAAAAAAAAAAAAAGCAACGGACACCAGACGCTGGGAAAAGTGGACTAGGACCAGAACACCGTTGAAGAGATTGAAGAGATGAGAGTTTCTATTTTCAGCACCGATGGCTACGCGATGGGTTTGGCCGGGTGGTAGACTCCCAGGAGTTTCAACACCCGGTCAAGGGTTCGAGCATCCATAGGTGGTGAAATTCCACTAGCGTGAGTGTGTGGGGTGTGTGTGTGCGTGTGTTAAAAAAAAAAAAAAGGCCATCATTATCTACGATGATTTGATGGGATTCCAGCAGTCAAAGATTGAAGATTCCACGAGTCTGGGCTTCTTCTGAAAATGGACCCACTCCAAAGTAGCCCAAATTATTAGAGAAAGCTGATCACCTATAGGCATGGTACCACAACTTGTCTAGGACATCATTCCCATGAAAAATAGTAGGCCACTCCGTGAAGATTAACTGGCATGAAAATTAGGCTAGTCCACTCATCGTGTGAGCCGCACCACACCACATCGTTGGAGTAACTAACAGATAGTCTAACTCAACAAAATGTATGGCCCACCTAGACAGCAGATCAACTTGGATTAAGAGAAGGTGATCATCAGCATGAGGCATACCACTTACACCATAGTATATGCCAAAACGGTTACATAATGGTATTACAGGGGAAAAAAAAAAAAAATCCCCCCAAGGGCCCCCTAATAGGATGGAAATAGAGTTTTTCAAAAAAAAAAAAAAGAAAAAAAAAAAAATATATGCTATTATAATAGCTGTTGCTAGGGTCATTGTAACTTAAATGTAATAGTCGATCGTTATTAGAGTTGGGCATGGGACGACTCGACTTGTCTAACTTGTTCAAACCCAACTCGACCTGAATTGAGTGGGTGAGTCGATCCGAACCGAGTAAACTTCGTCCAATCCGAACTCAATCGAGTTCAGGTCACCCAGTAACTCAACTCAACTCTACTCGACCCAAAATCCAACTTGGTACTAGCTTGATTCGATCTGCCTTATAGCTGATGGAGAGGCTGCAATTCCGGCAGGTGCACCTAGGTTTTGAGTTTTGAGTTGTGATTTAAACCTATGGATACCCATTGCACTCGACTTGACTCGGTACGTCTGACCGGGTCGAACTCGGTCTAAATTAGTCCAAGCCCAGTTCAGACTCGGATTGGGTCAGGCATAATAGACTCGGTACCAGATCGAGTTTGGGTCAAGTCTATTTCAGAACTAGATTGAGACGGGTTAACCCTACCTCAGTCCAACTCGACTCGATGCCCAGCTCTAGCCATTATGGTTACCATTACAGTTATGGAATAGTGTAATTTATATGATATTAACATCCACCATTACTGTTATGGAGTACCTTGGACGGTTTTAATGTACTAAAAATGATGATATGGTACCATAAATTGTAGTACTTTGCCTTAGGTCTCTGCTCTCATTAAATACCATAGGACTGGGTTCTTGGCTAGTGGGCCAGATGGGCTTGGCCTATATATAGCTAACGGGCTTAGCCAGTTTTAGGGCCAGTATGTGGGTCTTTTGATCAGCTAAGACAAGATCCAGCCCGTCCAATGGCAGCCCCTTTACTCCCTTACTGGATAATAAAATTCCGTTGTGGGAGTTGCACACCAGATCACCCACAGCGAGACAGTGCTATGGGTAACTCATTGTCAGATCCAAAAGGACACTTGTAACAAATGGGCCCTACCCGATTAACGTCTCCCACTTCCCAAAACCTTCATCTCCTACTAAGTAGAGAAGTGGAACCGCCATCTAAGGGCTGTCAACGGGTACCCCATTGACCCGACCTAATTTTAACAGTGCCGGTCCAATTTCTGAACTATGCTCAAGCAATCCATCTTGAAAAGGGCACGTGTGTGAGATATAAACCATACATTGGTATGGGCCCAATCATATTGAACGGATGGGTGACTGGCACACATTATACCGCATTGGATCCGGGTACGGGTCTTCAAAAATGAGAACCGGATACAGACACTATAGCACCTGACCGAACCCGACCCGTTGACAGACCCGAGCT
Organism: Magnolia officinalis; assembly: GCA_021015155.1. Lineage (NCBI taxonomy): Eukaryota > Viridiplantae > Streptophyta > Magnoliopsida > Magnoliales > Magnoliaceae > Magnolia > Magnolia officinalis. Next base: position 77,064,404 of record JAJHSJ010000007.1, read on the forward strand.
CATGTACGGTCCAAAATAAATCCCCACCAAATGAAAAGATGAAAAGACTCACCCCTTGAGGAGAATTAGTGGGACCCACCACAAGTTGGTTTTTTTCTGCATAAATCCAAAAAAAAAAAACAAAATGCACGTATTAATAACCTCTATACGCAATAGCTAGAAAAAGCACGTGATAGTGAGTATCCTAACCTCCTGTGGCACGTGCTGTCACACACAACAGCAACCACAACGACAGCAGAAGGAGAGGGATCATAGAGCTACGGAAGGAGCAACGTCTCTCCATGCTCCTGAAGAACACCATACAGTCAATGCAGAGAGAGAGAGAGAGAGAGAGAGAGAGAGAGAGAGAGAGAGAGAGAGAGAGAGAGAGAGAGAGAGAGAGAGAGAGGTGTTTGGAAAAGGTCAAATGTGAAAGAGGGATTTAGTAGGGAAGAGATAAGAGAGTGCTGTCAAAATAAATCTCTAGAGAAATGTGATAGCTACTCGCGGAGAGTACGATTCGAACTGAAATCCTATTCTCGCCCATTTCACAGCTGTAAAAGATCTGGACCCTTGTCCCGGTGGGCCCCCCCTGTGCTTTCAGTGGTAGAAGAATAGGGGAGTGGATGAGATGTTACCCTTACCGTGTGGCCCAACTTGATGAATATGGTGTATATCCATGCCGTTCATTTGTTTTTTCAGATCATGTTAGTATGTTATTCTAAAATTCATGTAGATTCAAATGTCTGGTGGACCACACCACTTGAAAAAGTGGTGAATGACACCATTAAAAATCTTTTGTTGGCTAAAAGAGTTTTGGATAAAGCTGATACTTTTATTTTTGGTTCATCCCGATCCGATTGACCTTATCAATGGGTTGGATGGAAAATAAATATTATAGATCTTCTTACGGTGGGCCTTGGAAAGTTTTTAACGGTGAGTGTCATTTTCATGTGGTGTGATCCACGTGAGATTTGGACCTGCTTAATTTAATTTTTGGTACAACATCATCAAATGGGCTAGAAAAATGGGTGGACAAGTGGAGTGTTACAAGGGTAATACCTAATCCACTTCCCAAGAATAGGGGAGACGGCCGTCTTTCTAGTAGGGGTGTACACGGAGTCGAGCTGGCCTCAGCTCGACTCGGCTCAGCCACTAGCTAACTCCAGCTCGAACTCGGCTCAGCTTAGTTCTCAAGCTTGACTGGCCAGCTCAGCTCAATTCGATGAGCAGCTCGGGCTAGTTTGAGCCGAGTTCGAGCCAAAATTAAGCATTTACAACATTTTCACAAACTCATTCAATACACTTTTAAATTCTCACTGTATGTAAAATAGCAGGAGCGGTTTACAAGTATTTCATCAAATACTTAATAGGCAAAGTCAAAATCAAGGAAAAATAGTCTTTGTTTCATATACATACCTTCTTTGTCATTAGCTAACACTTGGTTGAGTCATTTCATCAAACACTTGGTGATCAACTTGAATATCAAAGTAACCAAGTCACCAGACTAGTTCGAATGAAGTTGGTGTTCGATTTGAGTTGGTGTTCGATCTGAGTCGAGTTGAGTGACGGTAAGCTCGAACTCAATTCAGAATTTTTTCAAGTTCCAAAAATCAGCTCAAGTCAAGTTTGAACCGAGCCGAATCAAGCTTTTTGGAGTCGAGTTGAGCGAGCTAACTGAGCCAACTTGGTCCGTGTACACCCCTACTTACCGGGTAGGGCCTAACATGATATATGTGTTTTATCCAAGCCTACTTACCGGGTAGGGCCTAACATGATATATGTGTTTTATCCAAGCCGTTCATCCATTTTGCAAGATCTTTCTAGATTATGAGTCCAAAAATAAAGCAGATGGAAGGCTCCTGTGGACCACACCATAGGTAGCAGAGGATAACAATAACCCCACCATTGAAACCTTCCTATGGCCCACCTTAATGTTTATTTGCCATCCAACTTATTCATAAAGTTAGATAGACATTGAAGAAAGGAAAATATAAATATCAGTTTGATCCAAAAATTAAGTGGCCTTCAAGAGATTTTCAGCGGTAGACATTCAATCCTCACTGTTGGTGTGATCTGGTTGAAGGGTCGTGATCTGGCACACGCAGCGCGAGTAAGATTTGAGAGAGTGGAGTACGTCATCTTCTGACTTCGGTTTGACCTGCCTGCTGATTCTCCTGCAGCAAGCGCGCCAATCCATGGGCTTGGTTGCCTCTTATCGCTGCTACTCCGTTGAAATACACGCACCAGGTCGCTGTTGGTCGTCCACGCACATGGCCATGTGGATACTCCTTTCGATTCACACGTATTAAATGCCACGTGGCAAAAATACGTTGACCCTATACAATATGCACGGGTTTTCGGACTCTGATAAGTGGAGCCCATTTTTTGCTAATCCGGACCATTGATCTGTTGATTGCTCGGTCGATGGACCGTGTACCAAAAATCTTCCGCGACCCAAGTCAGTACCGGGAAGATGTGGGGCCCACGTGATGTATGAGTGAAATCCAACCCATACATCAGATGCATCAGCGCATGTTACCCATGGGTACCTGAAATGAGGCTGATCCGTGAATTATGTAAGGGAGCAGGTTGGGAGGGAATGACCACCGTTGATTTTCATGAAGGGCTAACCATGTTGTGTATATTGAATCCATGACGTTCAAAATCTTCATCTAGCCTAGATGAAGAGTATCACCAAACATCAGGTTGTTTTTTTTTTTTTTTAATTCAGGTGGGCCCGTGTGAATTAAGGGCGTCCTCTGTCACATTGTTCCCCTTGTGTGTGTGGTCGACAGGTGTATTAGATCGGTATGATTTTTGTTCCATGAAGTAGTATGAAGTGACTCATCTGGATGGACGGTATGGATGTTCTTCATATAACATGTGGGCCCACCAGATGGACTCGGCTTTGCCGACCAGCAACCCTTCAAAACCAGGGACGCAGGTTGGAAATGGGCTAATCGAGGCTAGGACCGTCCCAGCATGGCCCGAACGGAAACAGATTGGCTGGTGTCGGTGCTCTGTGGGCCCCTCCATGATGTATGTGTTTCATTCATTCCGTTCATCCATTTTTAAAGATAATTTTAGGGCTTTATCCCGAAAATAAGAGGGATACAAATCTTAGGTGGACCACACCACAGGAAAACAATAGTGATTGGATATCCATCATTTAAATCCTCCTAAGGCCCATTGTACTGTTTATCAGACATCCAATCTGTTGATTAGGTTATAAATACCCAGATGAAGGGAAAAAACAAATATCAGCTTCATCCAATACTTTTATGGCTCCCAAAAATTTTTTAATGGTCGACGTTCATTCAACACTGTTTCCTGTAATGTGGTCCAATTGAGAATTCGATATACCTCATTTTTTGTGTAATACTGTAAAATGATCTATAAAAATAGATGGACGGCATGGATGAAACACATACATCATGGTGGGGACCATAGAGCACCGAACACCAGCCATTGGGTGGTGGCAGGGGGGTAGCCAATCCCTTTCCGGCCCGGACTATGCAGGTTAATGGGCCGAGCTGACGTGGGGCCCGAACTTTGTTGGACCCAGGCCTGAGTCCTGTGCCAATTGTCCGAGTCAACCCGGACTCAGTCAACGAGTCACCCCAACTCAGGTGAGTCACAACTCAACATGACCCAGCTCTGGCCGGGCTAGGTCTGAGAAGGTTTTAACTGGGTTAGTCCTGGGCCAGGAAAATCTTAGACCATTTCAAGCTCAGGCCCAGCTTTTTGACATCCACACCCACTCATCTGGAGGACCACAACATACGGTTTCAAAACACCTGGCCAAATGTCCACAGCGACAGGTGAGGCCCACCCGATAGAGGAATCATATGATACTCAGGCTGTATACGACGCTTGATACTCAGGCACTCAGAAATTATACACGTGGCATATACTACCTCAAATAAAACCGATTAGATTGTGCATCTTACTGTCGTAAAGTCACAAACCCAAGATTAGGTTGGTTGAGTAATCCTAACCTCTGATTTGTGGACACTTGTTTGTAGAAATCGGACCGTTAGATTTTTTTTTTTTCAATTTTTAACCGTCCAATAAATGTCCAACAATCTGATAACCAGGTGATCCAACAAGCTTCATTTTTGGTCCATGAAAAATCAACAGTGGTTACCGTAATTTTGATGGGTGAGTGCGTATCATCCATCACAATCTGCCGGAGTATCAAAGTATTTCTCCAGCCATATATCAACAAACAGGATTTATGCTTATTGTCGTCTTCATGATGGGGCCCACCTTATAAACTGCTCAGATGCCTGACGAATCCTTTCAGTAGAATCTGAAGCTGGTAAGAAAATTTCTAACTATGAAAAGGAAGTCAGAAACAGAGAATGGGATGTGCAGAATATGGACAGGAAATATTGACAGGTAATAAACGGTACCCATTCGATTAGCTATAGTATTTGAATCGGACGGTTGGGATTGCCTGATTTATATGGTAATTTTGTTTCTTCTGCTGTGGGCCCATGTCGACTTTCCATCCCATCTACTCCATCCATCGTATCCTCACCATCATTCTCCATCTGTAGTTCAAGAGGACCACACCATTGAAATTAGTATACATGGAAAGGTTCACCCTCCAAACAGTTTCCCATAGTGTGGCTTATATGAATCATAATATGAACTTGATTTTTGGGTCACAGGCTTACTTTTGATGTGACATCTAATGGTTGGAATACATTTATATGAATCATAATATGAACTTGATTTTTGGGTCATAAGCTTACTTTTGATGTGACATCTAATGGTTGGAATACATTTATATGAATCATAATATGAACTTGATTTTTGGGTCATAGGCTTACTTTTGATGTGACATCTAATGGTTGGAATAGATTTCACAGTTTCATCATGATGGCCCCTGTAAAAATCAAGTGTGGATGTCTCTCTCCTAATTATTCTTATTGGTGTGGCCCATCTGAATCAGGGGTTAGTCTGATTTATTGTCTGTAAGTTTATTACTTGATTACACATCTAATGGTTGGGGTGGATTTGACACACATATCAGGGTAGGCCAGAAAAAAAAAAAAAAAATTCAGGAGTGGGTGTACATGTGATATCTGTTTCCAAAACACCCGAAACACTAATATCAAGCGTAATTTAAGGTGGTAGTTAATGCTCGTAATGCTGGCAGTCGTGGTTAGTGCTCATAATGCTGGCGGTCGTGAATTAGCTACTGAAGCTAATGAAGTGATATCACCACGTTCTGTGGGCCCCACCTTGATATATGTGTTGTATCTACACTGTTCATTCATTTGGAGAGATCATTTTAGGGCATGAGCTGAATGATGAGGTAGATCCAAAGCTCAAGCGAACCCCACCACAGAAAACAGTGGAGACAATGACGCCTACCGTTGAAATCTTTATGGGGCCCACCATGATGTCTATTTGAGATCCAACCTGTTTATAAGTTAACAAAAACATGCAATAAGGGAAAACACAAATATCAGCTTTATCGAAAACTTCCATGGCCTCAAGATGTTTTTACGGGTAGGCGTTCAATCCCTACTTTTTTTCTATGGTGGGCTCCATTTGATCTTTGGATCTACCTCATTCTTTGTCTCGTGTGATAAAATGATCTCTCCAAATGGATGGACGGTGTGGATAAAACATATACATCATGATTGGGCTCATAGAACGTAGTGACATCACTTCAGTAGTAATCTGCGTCCAATGCTAGCGGGGTAGCGTAATTTAAGGTAGTAATTAATCCTAGTAATGCTGGCATTATATTGTGGACCACTTAGATAGTGGTGATTGACTATTATAAACTTCTTAGGGGCCATAAAAGTTTTAGATGAAGATGATATTTGTGTTTTCACTTTATCCATATCAGCGTGACCTTATCAACAGGAAACCAACCGTCCAAGGAGGTCCACTTTTATGTTTGCACAGGGACTACCGTGATGTGGAGAAAGATCCACCCTTAATTGTTATCAGGCTCACCGTGATGAGCATGTGAAATCCATTCCAACCACTGGATTCCACACCAGATTCTAGACATGATGGCTAAAATGAAGGCTTATAAATCATTTAAGTGGGGCCATACCAAGGGAAACAGTCTCCAATGTAAGCATTTCCTGTAGATTGTTTTTAATCGTGTGGTCTATCTGAACCACTGATGAGGCTGATTTAAGGGTCTTGAGTGTAACATTCGGTAACTTAGGTAATGGCTGAGGTGGATTTTACACTAACACTATGGTGGGGCCATCCCAAGCCGTGGTCACTTTTCCATGCTAAAATCAAATGAGTGTATGGTGAAAGCATTTAATTACATTAATTAAGAAGAAAGTTTTCATTAAATGCACTGCTAGTTAGACGAAAATGCAATGTCCATCTACTTGTGTGTGAGCATCTCTCTCTATATATATATATAGAGAGAGAGAAATGCTCACACACAACTAGTTGGACCGTCCAACAATACTAATTTATGTTAATAAATGATGCCTATGGAAAAGTTACTTAAAGAGGGAGAAGAGTTCCGGGCTTGGGATGGGCCCAACATGGTGTTTATATAAAATCCACTGGATAAGTACTCACCCCATGTTATATCCAGAGCTAAAATCAGCCCCAGATGTGGTTAAGGTAAACCACCAGATTGAAAATGATGTGCAGGGAAAGCTAACTCTTGAAATTGTTTTCCTTGGTATCACCCACTTGAATCATGTATGGGCCTGCATTTTAGGAATTAGGCCTATCATTTGGTGTGGCGTCTAATGGTTGGAGTGGATTTTACATTCTCATCACGTTGAGCCCAGTAACAATCAAGGGTCGACGTCTCTTCCAATTGTTTCCATTAGTATGGCTCACTTGAATCAAGTATCAGCTTGATTTTTTCATGCTCTGAGTCCTACATGGAATTACACATCCAATGATCGGAGTGGATCTCATAGTACACATCACGGCGGGCCTAGTACAAAATATAAGGTGTGCATTGTTATTAACAGTTAGTTCTTAAAAAGTTGGACGTTACCGAGAAGTGGGACTGGATCCTTGTTACCTAAATGACAAGTAGTGAGGTGCTTCCCAGACCGTCTGGCCCACCTTCATGTATGAGTTGTATATCCATGTCATTCATCAGTTTTTACGCATAATCTTAGCATATGTTCTCAAAAATGAAGCAAATGTAAACCTCAAGTGGACCACACCAAAAGAAACAATAGACATTGAGAGCCTTCCATTAAAAACTTTCCAAGGCCCATCGTAATGATTTTTTGAAATCTAACTTGTTGAGAAGGTAAGAAAGACCTGGCTAAAGGGAAAACACACATATAAGCTTGATCCAAAACTTTTGTAGCCCAGACGAAGTTTTAATGGTTAATCACCACTATTCACTGTGGTGTGGTCCACTTGAGATTTGGATCTACTTCATTTTTGAGATCATGCCCTAAATTGATATGGAAAAACTAATGGACTCCCTGGATATACAACGAATATATGAATGTAGCCCCACGGTCAGTGAAACACCCAATACAGTGTGACCTAGGTTACAAACCAACACCCGAGTTGGAAACTGACTCGAGAAAATTAGGACTGTGGACCCCACCTTTTAGCCAGCCGGTTTTATGAAAGAAGACAAACCTTCTTTTGCAACTTAGACCTCCACGTGCGGTGACAGAATTTCTGGACGAAAATACCCCTCCTTTCACGTAAATGGATGGTGTACTCCCCTGCCACCACGCAATGGTGGATGTTCTGTGGTCTATGAGCCCCACCATGATGTATGCTTTTCATCCATGCCGTCCATATATTTTTCCACATCATTTTATGGTATGAGACAAAAAATGAGGTATATGCAAATCTCAAGTGTACCACATTACAGGAAACAGTGTTGAATGAGCATCAACCATTAAAAACTTTTTGGGGGCCCACTGTGATGTTTGTGAGAAATCCTCCCCGTCTAAGTTCATTCATAGGGTCACAAAGACCTGGATGAAGAGGAAAAACAAATTTTATAATGATCCAAAACTTTTGTAACCCCTAAAAGGGTTTCAATGGTAGACATTCAATTCCCCACTGTATTAGTGTGGTCCACTTGATAGTTAGATCTATCTTATTTTTCGTCTCAAGCCTTAATATGAGCCCGCCAATAGATGGACGGTTTGGATATAACACAGACATCATGATGGGACCATTAATTAGATCTAAGGCACATTTCATCATTGGAATACTTATACCATCCAATCCATTGATCTTACTAACATAACCATTTGATTAATGGTAGGGGTGTCAATGGATCGGCTCAGGCCTGCAAAATTAGAATTTCGAATAGGGCCGGACTGGCCCAAAAAGTTCAAAATCTGGGCCACGACCAACCCCAGGCCCAGCCCGTTGACAGCCCTAATCAACCATCGGATAGCCTTTAATAGGGAGCAATTCCAGTACGTATGGGTGCGCGCATCTTTGTAAGATATTTATATTATAATACTGATAATGGAGGACTTTTTTTTTTTTTTTTAGCCAACTTTGAGTGGTAAATGGTGAAAAAACATCTAAAATAAAGTTATCGTATTTAAGGAATTTGAAAATGTACTCTTTTTTCATAACTTATTGTTAAGATTTTGGTCTACAAATATAAATAATCAGATAAGATGTAACCTATTTCATTTACTTCTTTTAATGCAGTAGGTGTCAATGGGCCGATCTCAGGCCTGAAAAATCAGAATTTTGAGCCATGCACAAAGAGATCAGATCATGGAACACTTGCAGGGTCTACTATGATGCGCATGTAAAATCGATTCCATCCATCTATTGAAAACCATTATTTGAACAGTACATTCAAAATATCAGCCCCCTAAAATACTCATATGGACCAAACCAACAGGAATAATGTAAAATTTTCTCCTAAAACTACATGTTCACACCATGTGGCTCGCTTGAATTTTTTAACGGCTTTTTTTTTTTTTTAATTAAACCATCTCTTCATCCTGGTGAAATGGACCTGATTAACGGGTTTGATGAATGATACATTCCATGATAGCCCACACACAACCCTATGGTCATCATCCCATTGGCATTATCCCATATGGTGTGGCTCATTTGAATTGTGGATCTAGCTGAATTTTTACCTCAACACCTAACATCAAGTATCCAATCTAATGAGGATAGTGGACTTTACACTTAAAACATGGTAGGGCCATGGACTCGGGTGTTTTATTGTAGAGGACTTCAATTTCCCCTCCCTCTCTCCCTTTTTCTCTCCCCCCTCAAATCTCTTCCCTTTCTCTTTCCATCCCCTTTAGCTCCACATGTGTCGCATGTGCCATACCCCTAGTACATATTTTCAGAGCATTAAGCTCCAAGTTATTTCAGTTCACTTGGAATTTATGTCCATATCGACATTGTAGACGGATGAGCTGGACGCCTTTGAAAGCACTGAATTTTGGTGCTTCTAAACTAACCCATGCAAGTGCCTCACTTGTATAATTGCCACCAAAAATAAATAAAATTCCTTTGATAGTATAATGTCTAAAAAATGAGACTTTCCTCAATACATATGAATCATTGTTGACTTTTATCTTTTAGTATCAATTGTATGATGTTGATCAAAGAGCAAGGATTGTCCAAACGTATGATCTCTCCTAGTGGCCTATTCATTGTTTGATCTATTAGATGAACGGTTTCTATCTACTCCATGTATGCCATGTTGGTAGAATCATATGACATGGAGGCAAAGTACCTCCAACCAGCGAAATAAAATCCTTCTTTTTGTTTCTTTATTCTTTTTTTCTTTTTTTCTGATCAAGTGCCTAATTCACATTTACATTTTTTTTCCTCCTTATATATAGATCATTTTAAACACAAACACACTAACAATTCTACGATGAGTTAGGGTCCACCAGCATATCATGTGTGTAAGACGTCGGACCTGTCCATTAGGTTTGCGCCACCACAAGGATTACCTTGTGCAAAAATCAAGCCCATCACCTTGTGTAAAAATCAATCTCATTGGGTGAACCACACTTGTATTTTATTTATTTTTTTGATCAGCGGCTATATATTATTTTTTATGGTGTAGCCTCCTCGATGAATTGTTCGCTCTAATTTTTGCATAAGGAGACGGGGTGGATGTGGCACCCACATGATTATCTAGAAGTTATCAATCCTAACTTATCATCCAATGGGTTAGATGTGAGCAATACTTCTCTTATACCCTGATCCATAGCTCAAGTAGTAGATTGAGTGAAAATACCCTCGTTTCAACATTGAGGTCTTGGTATCGATTCCTGGGAGGGATGGTTAGCAGTGGAGTGTGTACTGACAATGGGGAGTTTACTGACAAGCTAACCAAAAGTTAAAAAGAGAAAGCAATATTTCTCTTTTATAAAGCTTGCTGAATAGTTCACATCAATTCATGTAAGTCTAGGGCATGGTTTTTAAACTCTATGACTCCGATTGACTAGTTTAGTCTCAAGTTTGGCCATGACTTTGCCCGAGTTAGGATTGCATTGGCCCAAATCACCCAAGTTGGGAGTAACTTAGGGTTAATTAGCTTGAACGAGGTGCATTCGACTTATCCTAGTCTTAAAGTCATGGTTTGGGCATATGGGCTAATAGCCATCGAGCACTTCTTCGATGCCCTCTAGGAGAGGGTTGGTGTAGGCAATGCTTCCATTTAAAAATAAAAAATAAAAAAATCAAGTTTTCAATTTTTGAAAGTCCAATTTAAAATGCGTTCTAATATTTAAACTGATGTGGGATTTGTGCACACTAAGAGTGTTGTCTCCTCCTAGAGTTGGTTGGAAGAGCATTTTAAATTTTGAGTTTGGAAGCCCAATTTCTAATTGTCCTAAGATTCCTCACCCATGGTTATTAAATGACAGGAGATTGATGCACATTGACTCCTTGCGCAACTTTGACGCAGGGGAGGACGTGAGGTCGAGCACCGTCTTCCTTAAGAGGATAACTATTCAGAATCCACGAAATTTCTCTGGACTCCTCACAGAGACTTCTCGAATCCACGAGAAAAGAAAGCAGAAAATAGAAATAAATTCTAATAAATTGGAAATTGATTAATGAATAATTGATAATTGTCTAATACGTCTCCTTACACCATTAATAAAGAAAAAAAATAAACTAAAATTCGTAATTACTAAAAATAGCAAAATTCTAACTCTAATAAAAATCCTAATTCTAACAAAACTCTTCTAAGGCCTAATTTCTAAAAATAAAAATTGCAAATAAACTTTCTCTAGAAGAGTCCTACTATAACTAAAAGTTATTTTTAAAAGGAAAGAAAATCTAAAACTCTAAAAATATTAAAAAATTCGGAATTACTGAAAATAGTAAAATTTTTCTAAAAATTCATTTTTGAGCTGAAAGCCTGTGTTTTCTGACGAAACGGACAGATGTGGGTCAGTTCACCTCAAATGGCCTGTTTCAGTAAAGACTGATAGGTTGTGCGCCCCATAACGATACCCGGATCAAAAGTTACAGTCAATTTACGGTCCACCTCCTTTTGGCTAAACCATGCTAGGAATATCTCGGTGACACGTTCTACATCAAGGTTGATACCTAATTTTTAGTACTTAGCCAAAATAAGCCCTCACATGTTTGATGGACTAATTATGCCACTCAAATTCATTCTGCTAAATGCCGCGCCACTAGAAAATATCACCTTACCACAACTAAGGAGTAGCCACTAAAAACAACCTTGTGTCATACACAAAGACCCTACACAAATGTCCCAACAAATTAATAATTGTCTCTACGAGTTAGAATAATTCGGGACCCACATGCCTATAAGTACCCTTGGCACTTATTTTGGGGGGGACCTTCTTTCCAAACATTCTTCATCTTAAGTGCGACACAAGAAGACAAGGAACTCTAGGTGGAGAAGTTCATCGAAGTGAGCCTCACTTACTTGAACATTATGCCCCACTAAGAGGCGCCCCTCGCATAGGTGTTGGACTCTCAAGAAAAACTACGGCGCATGCAATAGGTGCTACGGTGCAGGCCAACTTACAAGATTCCAAGGTTAAGCTCTGTGCTGTAGTGTAGATCTTGTGTGGTACCCATGTTAAGATATAGAGCTTTCCTTCAACACATTCAAGGACCAAGGGCGAGTCCTTGCTCTTGCTCTGGTGGTAGACTCTCAGGAGTTTCAACACCTGGTCAAGGGTTCGAGTACCCATAGGTGGTAAAATCCCACTACGGCCTGCATGTGTTATTTATATATATATATATATATATATATAGCACTGTAGTTTTGAAGCTGGGGTACCTTTGATCTTAAAGATAAGCTATTTTAAGTTTAAAACCTCCCTAAGCTCCAAAGATAGTTCACCATCATTTTCTTTCCTCCCATATGTGGTATTCATGTGCAACTGTATATCTAGAGACCATTAAAATTCTAGGTCACATTGTAGGTGGAATATATCTACAAAGTCAAGCTACCAAGCAATCCTAACCATCAAAATGATGGAATTGAATGAATGGTTAAAAGTAAAATAGTGAGTTGTCCAATTTCTTAAGGCCAAAATCATATTGTTACTATGTTCTTCTCAATATAAATTTGGGTTTCGCTCCATACAAAGTTGGATCAGAAATTTGGACGGTCTAGATAATTGTAAAACTATGCCATGAGTACAGTTGAAGAGTCACCCTGAATTTTAAATGGTGCTATACTAACATGGGAGTTTAACCCTTAAAACTATAGAAACATTTTCTTTTCCATGTATATAGAGAGAACTGGGGTGTATGTTCTATATTTTGGGGCATACTATGGTGTGCGTTTGAAGCTATTCTTGGTGGAAGTTGCCACAACTGTCTGTCTTGATCGTGGTCATTTGGATGGTTAGGATTTTCCAATCAAAGTGCCTGACAATATATTCTCCACCCAAAATAGGGCTGGCACCAATTGGACTATTAGGATTGCCTGACCAAGGTGGTCATTAATCTAAAATCCTCACCACCGGTCAAACGGCTATGATTGTCTGATCAAGGTGGTTGTTGGTCTATGCTCCGTTGTAAAACAGTTGTCTTAAATCTTGTTCACCGAGATGCTTGACCAATCAAGGAACTGGCTCGACTAGTCGAAAGTCCCTTCGACTGGTCGAAGCCTGTTCGACTCGAAGTCCAGTAACGATGTATTTGAGATTTCCGGGACGCTCAACCAGTCAAAGGGGTCCTTCGACCAGTCGAAGCCCACGCTTGACTAGTCGAGGGTTACGTAGACGGTGCGCGGTTTATGTACGAACTGCATAAATTTGAGGCAATTTCTAAGGAGGTGCGTAAGTGGGGTTTCCCCATCTAAAAATAGGAGTCCATAGGGCTATTCTCAACCATGGTAAGGCTTCCTAAAGGTATTTCAAGGGTTTCTAAAAGGGTTCTAGGGTTTTTGAAGGGTATAGCAAGAGTGAGATTCGAGGTTGTTCGAATCAGGTAAGCCTTTTTCTCTTTATAATTTCTATTTACATAGTGGATTTCTGTCGCTTAGTGCCGTGGTTTTTTCCCGAAAGGGATTTTCACGTTAAATCTTTGTGTTCTCTTGTAATTGCTTGGTGCTCTTGGATTGCTATCCTAGATCCATATCTGTATGATTCTGCAGCACAAACCCCAACAAGCGGGATCAGAGCTATCGTTGGGGCACAGATCTGAATCTGCAGGATTAGTAATAATGGGAAGTACTAGGTATGATATTGAGAAGTACTCAGGGAAAAATAACTTTGAGTTATGGAAGATCAAGATGATTAGTTCTTTAATCGAGCAAGGCAAAGATGATGCTCTTAAGGAGCGAAAGTCTACTATAACTAATGATGATTGGAATACTCTTGATAAGAAAGCCTTATCTCGATCCGTTTATGTCTCACGGATGAGGTTCTCTACAATGTCATGAGGGAGAAAACTGCGGCTAAGTTATGGACGAAGTTAGAAGATGTCTATGCGAAAAAATTCTCTGAAAATCGCCTACACTTGAATTGTCAATGGTATAACTTCAAAATGACAGAGGATTTAGATCTGGAGGCTCACATCAAGAACTTTAATAAATTGGTTTGCAAATTGTTGGATATGGAGGAAATGATGAAAGATGAGGAACAAGCATATAGTTGTTGAATTCTCTTCCGGCATCGTATGAGTCATTCAAGGACATAATGCGCACCATAAATAAAATTCTAAATGTCGACATCATTATCTCAGCCCTTCAAGGGAAGGCCAAGAGAAAGCTTAACGACGACATGGGGACATCTTCTGATGTACTGTTTACGAGGGGCAGGAATTTTGAGCAAGATACGGAGTCTTCGAGGTTAAAATCCAAATCCAATGGCAAAGGCAAATGAAAGTTAAAGTACTGGAATTGTGATATGGAATGACATATGAAGAAGTATTATACAAATTCTAAATCTAAGAGAGAAGAATCTGAGGCTTCATACAAGGAGGCCAATGCTGTCACGTCAGATGGATCAAGTGGATGTGATGGTGATGTTTTAATTGTGTCTATGATCAGACACTTTTACAATAATCGTAAAGACGAGTGGATTCTAGACACAGGGGCATCTTTTCACATGACTCCTCATCGGAGTTAGTTCGTCAGCTACAGGGAGTGCGATAGTGGACAGGTGTTTATGGGTAATGACTTTGCCTGTAATGATGTGGCTATTGGTACGGTGCGCATCAAGATGTTTGATGGGACAGAGCGTACCCTAACTGATGTGAGGCACGTTCCTGACATGAAGAAGAATCTGATTTCTCTTGGTGTACTTGAGGCAATTGACTGTAAGTTCACAAGTATTGATGGTGCTCTTAAAATATCTAAGAGGGCACAGGTAATCATAAAAGCGCAATGACTCGGTAACATGTACAGGTTGATCGAGAGCACTTTAATAGGTAGAGCTGTAGTGGCTGTAGTGGATTCCACCTCTGCACATGTGTGGCATGCTGGGCATGGCCACATGAGCGGGCAGGGTAAGAAGGATGTGACGTACGGACAGAGATACGAAGTATGTGGAGCAACCACCTGTGAGAAGAATCACACAGCATAATCGCATGATATTGATGAGGTACATGGACGACTCCAATATCGCAGGGGATCCGTCTTCTATTCAGATGGCTCTTGATGAGCCTAGTGCTGAGAAGTGGAATGTGACTATGGGTGATGTGATGGACTCGTTGTACCAGACCGACACATGGGAGCTGGTAGAACTTCCAGTGGGCCGAAAAGTGGTTGGATTAGGTGAATCTTCAAGAGGATACAATATTGATACAGAGCGAGATTGGTAGCGAAGGGTTATGCTCAGAGAGAAGGGATCAGCTTCTCAGAGATATTCGTACCGACGGTATAACAGGTGTCTATTAGAACCATGATTGGCGCTGGTTGGACAATGCGATCTCAAACTGGAAAGGATAGATGTAGAATCTGAACTTCTGTAAGAGAAATTGGAAGAGCAGATCTACATGAAGCAACCAGAGCGGTTCGAAGTTTAAAGGGGCTGAGAAAAAAGTTTCCAGTAGGTCGTTGCACGACCTGTCGCTTAGGCAGTGGTTTATAATTTGATTCATTCATGGTGAGTCAGGAATTGTATGTTGTTGATATGTAGATCACCAATCATGTCATGTCTGAAATCAATGTACTAAAGACTCGGTTAAGTGGGACATTCAAGAAAAAGGATCGGGGGCTGCAAAGATGGTTCTTAGCATTGAGACTGAAGCAGAAGTAGGCTTTGGTTATCTCAAGCAAAATACATTGGGTATGTATTGATCAAGTATGTGATAGAGCAAGCAAAGCTGGAAAGGGTTCCTTACACGTCTTTCCTCAAGTTTTTCTTAGGACATGTCCCGAAACAAATGAGGAAAAGCATGATATGTCTCATGAGCGTTATTCGAATGCGGTTGGCAATGCATGCCATGGTCTATATTAGACTAGTTATTTCACAGGCTATTGGTGTTGTGAGAAAATACCCCGGCAAGCAATATTTGGTGGCGATGAAATGGTACAGAAGACTACGTCTTAACTTTTGGGAAGACAAGGACAAAGTTGGAAGGGTATGTGGATTCAAATTATGGATTCCAGAAAGTCGACTTCAGGTTACTCATTTGTACTAGTGGGCGGAGCAATTAGTTGGATGTCCATGTTATCCGACAGGTGCTTGAGGAATGAGGCGTAACTCGGGAAAAGATTCACACCAACGTGAATTCGGAATACCTGATCATCGTTCCTACAGAGAAGTTCAAGTTATGTGCAACTTCTCTAGGCTTGGCGATGGCGTAAAAGAAGGATGGAGTCTGAACGAGAAGTTATGATAAAACACAGAGATAAGAGAAGAGGTGAAGAAGCTACACGGTTAAAAATTGAAGACATGGTGGAGATTTTTGTAAAACAGATGTCTTAAATCTTATTCACCGAGATGCTCGACTAGTCGAGGGACTGGCTCGACTAGTCGAAAGTCCAATCGACTGGTCGGAGCCTGTTCGACTCGAAGTCCAGCAACGATGTATTTGAAATTTTCGGGATGCTCGATCAGTCGAAGGGGTCCTTCGACCAGTTGAAGCCCAGGCTCGACTAGTCGAGGGTTACGCAGACAGTGCGCGGTTTATGTGCAGACTGCGTAAATTTGAGGCGGTTTCTAGGGAGGTGCGTAAGTGAAGTTTTCCCATCTATAAATAGGAATTCCTATGGCCATTTTCAAGCATGCAAAGGCTTCCTAAAGGTATTCCAAGGGTTTCTAAAAGGGTTATAGGGTTTTCAAAGGGTGTAGCAATGGTGAGATTCGAGGTTGTTCGAATTGGGTAAGTCATTTTCTCTTTGTAATTTCTATTTTCATAGTGTATTTTTGTCGCTTTGTGCCATAGTTTTTTTTCCGAAAGGGTTTTCCACGTTAAATCTTTGTGTTCTCTTGTAATTGCTTGGTGCTCTTGAATTGCTATCTTAGATCTATATCAATGTGATTCCGCAGCACAAACCCCAACATGCTCCACCAACAAGGTGGTCCTGGTATAAATAAATGCCTTCCTGCATCCTAGTTGGTCCTTGGGAAATTGTAATACAAACTATCATGGATTTGGTACTTCCCAAGACTAGCAAAGTGACATGGACTTGCTAATTCCCAGGTCCTTTGGACTATGCTACTTTAGTAAATCTTCTTATGCTTTTATAAATAAATGATGAACAACAAATACCAAATCCAATGTTTGGTAATTAAAATATCTATCCATAAATATATATAAATATATAGGTATCATTTATGGTGATGGCATAACATTTATTACAAAAGCAGAGCATTTATTGCTTTGTAAGTCCTTCGGACAAATAGGTTAGGTCCTTCCCCACCTGGATGATAATGGATCTAAGTAGAGGTATAAACAGCCCACTATTATGTATGTATTTTACCATGTTGTTCATTTATTTATTTTTCATGTTATTTTAAAATACGAGCTAAAAAATGAGGTAGATCGAAGGGTCAAGTGGACCACATTAAGGAAACGCAATGCCCACTATTAAAAACTTCTTGGGAGCTGCAGAAGTTTTGGATCAAGATAATATTTGTCTTTTCTCCTTTGTTTATGTCTATACACGACCTTATAGACAGATGGGTGGCAAATAAACATCAGTGGCCCTTAGGAAATTTCAATATTGGGGTCATTATCACCACTACTTCTTGGGGTGTGGTCCACTTTAGCTTTGGAACTTCATTTTTAAGCTCATGTCCTAAAATGATCAAAAAAAATGGATGGAAACAATAGATAAAACCCATGTATTATGGCGGGCCATATAGAGCCCAAGCCAATACGGATTATCATCTAGGTGGGGCAGGACGCAATCGCTTAACTTGCATTTAGTGGATTTGCCAGGGAAGATTCTTATAGGTACCTACCTAATGAAAGTAGCTTTCCCTAACATTGACACTAGAGTATGACTTAACATCCATGAAATCCACCTCATACATTAGGTATATCACCTTTTGTTTATGCTTGGTCCAAAAATCAAGCTAATTCAATATTCATGCAATTTAAGATTATACAAAAATATCTGAATTTCCTGTGTTATGGCTCACTTGAGATTTGGAATACTCTAATTTTTTGGGTAATCCTTTCACCGTATTGAGGGACATAAGATGAATGGATTGGACAGCAAAGAAACACTATAGTGGGCCTTCTACAAAACTAATGGTGGACATCGCGTCTCGATTGTTTCTTATGGTGTGGCCTACTTGAATTTTGGATCATCATGATTTTTGAATCCCACGGTGAACATGATGGATAAGTTGGATCTTATGAAAGTTCCACTGATCACATGACTCTTGGTTAGTATTAGGTACTTACAAAAGGTTAGTGCGAGGTAACCACGCCAGGCTAGCTAGTCCAGCTCAATGGCTTAGTGGTAGGCAGATGCTTGTTTCAACACTAAGACCAAGGAACGAGTGCCCATGTGGTGTGGGTTGTTAAAACTTTAAAAAAAATAATAATAATAATAATTTTTTACAAAAAAAAATGCGAGTTATGTTAGCTCCACTCATTTATAAAGTCATTTTAGTTTTTAGATATTTAAAATTGACGGATAATCCATGTTTTTTTTTTTTTAAACACTCACCCACACACACAATAATAGGCATTTAAACCCATGACCTCAGTGTTGAAACTCACAAAGTCTACCATTGAGCTATGAGTAGGGACATGTATTCATAAGATTATGGATATAAAATCTATGAATTTGGCAAATCCTAAGTAAATATATACAAGAGAGACTTTCAAATTTATTAATTTCAAAAAAATATTACAATTCCATATTCATTTTTGTGGGCTAGTTATACCATATTCATTCTTCTTTTTTTTTCTTATAACTATCACAATTAATATTTCAATGACTAAAATACCCTTACCTACCACCCAATTGGGAAGGACCTTTCCTTTACCTCTAGTGATAGGAAGCTCCTTATGGGAATATTTCAATGGACATTAAGATTTTCTCAAATCCAAATATAATGTAAATCCAAGAATTTTACTAGTTGTTATTGAATATTCCAAATAGGACCTTGGAAGATAAGGATGTATGTCAAATCTCTAATAGTTTTCAATGCCAGGTTTTTAAATTAAGGGATTTTTCAATTCCATGCTAGCAAATCCCTAATTCAAAAAAGGCAAATGCCAATGCAATTTGTATAAAGAGAAGATGACATGGTAGAGCTAGAAGAACTGTGCTAGGGTAGAGTCATCTCTAGTACACATGGCAAGGTGATGTATCAATGTATAGATGTAGACATTGGAATCAAGATGAGTCGCTCAGGCTTTAAAATAAAACTCATGAGACAATCCTATCCATCCATCTTTGACCGCCGGGCCTACCTTGATATTCCAGCTTAGAGCGGATTAGGTGCAGCCTGGTTGGAGGGACTGCCTTAATATTTGTATAGTATATCCCATGTTGTCCATACGTTTTGCCAGCCTATTTTAAGACATTAGCCAAAAAAAAAAAAAATAAAGCATATACAGATTTTAGGTGGACCACACCACAAGAAAAGGTAGTGATTGAGTATTAAAAACTTCCCAAGAGTAACAAAAGTTTAGGATGAAGCTGATATTTGTGTTTTCTCTTATTAAAGCAGCATGACCTCATAAACAGGTTGGATGGAAAATAAACATGATGGCATGGCTAACAAGTTTTTAGCGTTGGCTTTCAATCATTACCTTTTCTTGTAATGTGGTCCACATTATATTTGTATATACTTCATTTTTTTGGCTCATGATCTAAAATGAGATGGTAAAAATGAAAGCATGGATATAATACATATACATCAAGGTTGTGGGCCTACGGTCAGGGCAGCATTGTGTTGGGTGAGGGAGTGGATTAGGTGTTACCCAAGTAACCTTACGATGGGCCCATCATGATGATATGTTGTATATCCGCACCATTCATCTGTTTGTAAAGCCTGTTTTATGGCGAGATCCCAAAAATTAAGCAGATTCAAGTCTCAAGTGGACCACACCACATGAAATAGTAATGATTAAATGCCTATCATTTAAAACTTTCCAAGGCCCACCATATGCAGATAAGTAATGTTTATTTTTCATCCAAACTTTCTAAGGTCAATAAGACCCGAATGAAAGGAAAATACAAATATCAGCTTTATCCAAAACTTTTATGACCTACAAAAAGTTTTTAATGGTCATTTACTACTGTTTCCAATAGTGTGGTCCACCTGAGATTTGAATCGACTTAAATTTTAAAATAAACTCTTAAAATGATCTGAAAAAATGGATGAGTAGCGTGCATACACAAAACATTCATCGAGATATGGCCCCACATGGTAAGGGTAACACCTACTACCATGTTACCCACATAACACCTAATCCACTCCTGTTGGGTGAGGCTGGGGCCGCACCTAATCCGCTCCCCTTTGGCTCCACTGGATATATCAGCACCTGTGGCCCACTAGTGGACTTAAAAGTAGCGTTTGACCATGGAGAGATGATGTGGATTTTCTGATCTCTTAAACCCATTTTTCCACTGGAATAATGCTACTTCCACATGGCATCTTCAAGCGCCAAGTACAACATACTACATATGCAATGTAGAAAATCTGTTCGTTGGCACTCGGTTTATTTTCTGACATTTATGGTGTGTGCCTATATGCCAGAATTGATATAGTGGCTCAATTCAAATTGATTAATTTTGACCTCAAACATCAAAATAGGTAAATACGTCCAATATAAACATACATGATAAGATTAGTCACATACTCAGTCACTTATGAAATTTTATAAAGATAAGACGATAATCAAATAGTAGGGTTCTTTCTTTGAAAGTGCATTATGTCTTGCCTTTCATAAAAAAATACTTTTTAGTATGCTAATACAAAAAATAAAATAAAATAAAATAAAACCTCACAATCAATCTTTAAGAGCAATTATAAAAATGTATTTTTTGAAAAAAAAAAAAAACTAATTGGTGCTAAATAAGAATCAAGTCCAATGTATGTATAAGTATAAACTTGAATTACAATTATAAATAATTTCTATTGGATTGTCGTTACTTTTAGAATAGATTAAGATAAAGTAAATTAGTAAATTAATTTAGTTTGATTGGTATGAGACACCTTATTCTATTAATTTTCTTTATAATTTATGAGTTTCTATTCTGGCTCTCCTTGGTACTTTTTTCTTCTTTTTTTTATTTTTATTTTTTTTATCGCGAAGGTCATGACAACCAGGAGTCACCAGACTCACCACATAGGACTGATCGAGTTCTCATTCTATGTGTCTCTCAATCGCTCTTTGCAAGTCGGCAGCCCCATAAATAGGGTATAATAGTGTTGGGGCCCGAAAAGTTCATTTGACGGTCCATGAATAAATTTTCTTATGATGGACGTTACGGATTACCCAAAAAACATATCAATACGTCATGTACGATGCGTTTCTATTTGGCGCTTGAAAGATGCGGCTTCTTGAATTAGCATATCTCTTCCAGAAAAAGGTCCACCCGCGCGAAATCGGATTGCGTACTGTAGGGGTGTACACAAACCGAGATAGCCCGGTTAGCTCGCTTGACCCGGCCCGAAAAAGCTCGACTCGGCCCGACCCGAAACTGAGTTTGGGTCAGGACGGGCCAATTTTTTAGGCCCGAAAGTGAGTTCAAGCCGAGTTCGAATACCTCCCAGTTCGGCCCTACTCGGTCCGAAATCCGACTCACCCCGACCCAACCCGACCCGGCCCGGCCCGACCCGTGTATGACTATATTTAATTTGTATAAAATGTTTTGTTTTATGCTTTATCAAATGTATGTAAATGTATGTAAATGTCCTGACTAGTTAGATTTTTTGTGGAGTTTATAGTTCAACTATCTAAACTGTTAATCGAGGGCCTTGTAATGGGACGTGGATTACCTGCCAAAGTCCTTCCCATAAACTTGCTGTAAGGTTCGAAACTGGCCCGAACTCAGGTTCGAAACTAGCCCGAACTCATGTTCGAAACTGGCCCGAACTCGAAGGTTCGAAACTGGCCCGAACTCGGCCCGAACTCGCGCCGGGCCCGGTTCGGACCGAAGATGTTGGCCCGGTGACCAGGCCCGGTCGGGTTCGAGCCTTGTATGGCTGTTGAACGGGCCTAGACGGGCCGAGGCCAGTTCGACTCGGCCCGACCCGTGTACACCCCTAGCGTACTGAGTTACTCAGTACGCTCTTATCGTACTGAGTAAACTCAGTCAGTTGGGCCCACCGCCAATGTATTTGTCTTATCCACTCCGTCCATCTGTTGTTTCAGATCATTTTAGTGGTTGAGCCCAAAAGTGAGGTATATCTAAAGCTAAAGTGGATCATACCATAGGAAATCGTGGGAATAATGATTTCCACCGTCTAAACCTTTCTATGGCCCACAGTGATGTTTATTTGTCATGGATGAAGTGAAATCACAAATATCAGATTGATCTAAAACTTCTATGGCACCCACAAAATTTTAAATGGTAGATGTTCAATTGACACTGTTTCCGGTGGTGTGGTCCATTTGATTTTTGGATATTCTTAATTTTTCGTGAATACACCTAAAATTATCTGATAAAATATATGGACGGAGCAGATAAAATGCATGAATGACTGTGGGACCCACAGAGTTTACTCAGTACGCAATCCGCTTCCCTCCCACGCAAAGAAAACAGCCTCACTCAGCGAATGGGAGAAATTTGGGACTGTGGACCCCACCTTTTATCCGGCTGTTTTTACGAAACAATGCAAACTTTGTTTGGGAACTTAGACCTGCTCGTACAGTCGGCGATTTTGAGGGCAAAAATACTCCTCCTTTCACGGAAACGGATTGGGTAGTCCACCTGCCACCAGCTAATGGCGGATGGTTAGTAGTCTGTGGACCCCACCATGATGTATGCATTTCATCCATGCCGTCCATATACTTTTACAGATCATTTTATGGTATGAGACCAAAAATGAGATACATCCAAATCTCAAGTGTACCACATTACAGGAAACAGTGTTGAATGATCATGCCGGTGTATGAACATCATACCCTGCCGGAGTATATTAACTCCTGTTTAAGAATGGCTTTGGCCGCTTCCCAGCGTGGATTTCGATGTTAGTTTTGCACCATTAAATAAACGGTGGTGACATACACCTCACAAGTGGCACTGATGTACAGATATCCATACCATACCAAATGTGGGTCTCATCGTGCATGGAGGATACCTTTAAAATCCTAACCATCTACTTAATGCATGTCAAATGGATGGTTTAAAATATAACTTTGAGTGGTCCAAATTTTAAATCAGAAATCTTATAACTAGTACCATCCTATAAGAGTTTTTTTTAAAAAAAAAATAATGCTACATCTGGAGTTGTATCATTGATTTGGACGGTCTAGATTTCCGTAAAAGTACACCATATGTACAGTTAAGAGCCACCACCACTTTTTAAATGCTATAAAACTAACACAGGAGTTTACAGCCTTCATGTATGGATTCCACCTTATCTTATAGCGTTGGTCATTACTAACTACTAAGCGTAACCGTGACGTGTTTCGTCACACGTGCTCCTTAACTTACCTGTCCATTCGTTTGTTGCTAGCTCCACAAGCATCTCCACACGCTGCCACGTGTGCAAGATCAGCACGTGTGTAGGCGACCCAAGCCCTGTATCAGGTGGCGCCCACTATGTATAGATTATCTTTAGCTACGGTTATAGCTACGGTTAAAATTCGTGGCTATAGTATAACGAAAATTACAAATTTTTGGCAAACTTGCTGACAGTTCTATACTTTTTTGATAATAACAGTAGGCCTTGGATATATCAAAGGGCTTATAGCTACGGATTATAACCGTAGCCATAATTGTACTATGTGCAAGTCTATGCAAATTTTATTTTTATTTTTTATTTTATTTTTTTATTTTTAGTTTTTTACATGGAGAACTTTATTCTACCCGTAATATTCTCTAATACATATTTATATAAATATCTATATATAAGCATATAAAAAAAAAATCTCTCTTTTTTTTCATTTCTTTCTTTATTCATTTAACAAGAATATCTTCTAAACCAAAATTAGTTACTTGATAAATCCTATATGATTTTGGGGTAGGAGAAGCTACTTTAGCCAACCAACCTAGTTATTTTTCAAGATCCATCAGGGTGATGGTCAAAAATCCATTTCATTCACTTCGCGGTCAATTTTATTCATTTCATTTACTTCGCGATCAATTCCATGCATTTTACAATCAATCCCAGTGATTCCCCTTCACTTCATGGTCAATTACATGCATTTCATGTTTGCCCCACTTAATTTCATGTTTGCCCTGCTCAATTTCTAGTTTGCCCCGCTCAATTTTCAGTTTGCCCCGCTTAATTTCATATTTGTCCCGCTCAATTTTCAGTTTGTCCCGCTCAATTTCATGTTTGCCCCGCCCAATTTTCAGTTTGCCTTGCTCAATTTCTAGTTTGCCCCGCTCAATTTCTAGTTTGCCCCTCTTAATTTCATGTTTGTCTCCCTCAATTTTCAGTTTGTCCCGCTTAATTTCATGTTTGCCCAGCTCAATTTCTAGTTTGCCCCGCTCAATTTCATATTTGCCCTTCTCAATTTCTAGTTTGCCCCGCTCAATTTCATGTTTGCCCCGTTGAATTTCGTGTTTGCCCCACTCAATTTCATGTTTGCCCCACTGAAATTCATGTTTGCCCCGTTCAATTTCATGTTTGTCCCGCTCAATTTTTCGTTGGCTCCGCTCAACTTCATGTTTGCCCCCACTCAATTTCATTTTTGTCCCGCTCAATTTTCAGTTTAACTGTGAAGTGATTGAAATTGACCACGAAGTGAATTAAATAGATTTTCGACCATCGACCTGATGGAATCTTGAAAAATAACTAGGCTTGTTGGCTAAATTAGCTTCTCCTACCTCAAAATCATGTGGTATGTTAAGTAAATCATTCTAGTTTAAGAGATATGCTTGTTAAATAAATAGTCAAAGAAATTAATTAAAAGAGAAAAAAAAATTATATGCTTATATATATATATATATATATATATATATATATATATATATATATATGTATTAGAGAAAAATGTAGGTATAGAATAAAGTTCTCCATATAAAAAAAAAATTTTAAAATTTTTTAAAAAAAGATACACCAACTGTAATGCAGTACAGATATGGCTACGGTTATAATCCGTAGCCATAGCTAATACTGCAGGACTTTTAAACCAAACTCGTTGGGCAGTTCGGAACCTTTTCTGATATATCGAAAGACCTTTGGTAAATATTGACAAAACAGGAGCTGCGACTATGGCTACGGTTATAATCGGTAGCTATAGCTTCCTAGTTTTTTTTCGTTTGTTTATTTTGCTGTTGTAATACCCATTGCCTTATGTGGGTCCCATCATGAGGTCTGTGTTATATATCCAAACCGTCCATCTATTTGATGAGCTCATATTAAGCTTGAGACGTAAAATAAGACAGATCTACCTATCAAGTGGTGGGCCCTACAAAATTTTTAACGGTGAAAATCAGTTTTCCCGCTGCTCTTTGTGGTGTGGTTCAGCTGATCTTTGGATATGATTTTGTTTTTTTGGATAATGCTCCGAAATGATCTCAAAATATGGATGAACGTTGCGGATATAATAGATACATAGTTGTGGGGCCATGTAACTTTGATCTGTTTTGAGCCGTTCGTACAACTCTCGGTTGGAGGAGTGTCAGCGGTCGTCTTCGGTAGGAGGGGTATTTTCGTCCTCAAATTTGCTGTCCGTACGCGCAGGTCGAGGTTGCAAAACAAAGTTTGTATTGTTTCGTAAAAACAGCTGAATAAAAGGTGGGTCCACAGTCCTAAATTTCTCATAAAATGGTGGGAGTTATTTCATACTCTGCTAGTGCATGACGATTGATACGCAGGTGGTCAGAAACTGTACACGTGGAATGTATTAATTTAAAATAAACGTACTAACCCATTATCTTCAAGTTAACGTCCCAATCTACACTACACTGGTGGATACTTGCTATTTGAAACAGGAGCATTTGATGGGTTTCATTCTTTTTAATGGTCCACTGATCCGTTGGTCAGATTATTAATAATAATATTTTTTGGATAAACATAAAAGATCCAAAACTCGCAGATTTTAGTTTGAGTTAATGCACATATGCAGTTTCTGAGTGATTTCTAAGTGCCTGTGTATCATCGACCACACTCTGCCGGAGTATAAAAGCTTTTCTCATTAAATAGATATAGATAGGGAGGGTCTCGAGCACGTGACACATGCTGGCATTCTCGTGGCAAGCATGAGAATGCCAGAAAAGACATGAGGGCCACGTGTGTCCCTTTCCCCACCTATTATCTTTTTATATGTAGGTTTTGTAGCCCGCGGGCTACATATGTAAGTTAAGTAGATGGCTGCGCCACTCGGATTTGGATTGGGTGGTGACCCCATAATCACCCAGCTAGCTGATCGAAAAGCTATGTGGGCTCCACCACGATGTATGTGTTTTATCCACGCCGTCCATCCATTTTTGTAGATAATTTTATGATACGATCCCAAAAATGAGGCAGATTCAAATCTCAAGTGGACCACACCACATAAAACAGTGGGGATTGAACGCTTACTGTTGAAAACTTCTTGGTAGCCCACCGCAATGTTTATTTACCATCCAACCTGTTCAGAAAACGGAAAACACGAATATCAGCTTGATTCAAAACTTCTGTGGCCCCAGGAAGTTTTCAACGGTTGGCGTTCAATTCCCACTATTTCATGTGGTGTAGCCCAGTTGAGATTTTGATCTGCCTCATTTTTGGGATGCTCTACAATGAGCTGGAAAAATGGATGGACGGTGTGGATAAAGCACATACATCATGGTGGGACCCACGAAACTTTTTCACTAGCTTGCTGGGTAGTGGTGGGGTCACCACCGAATCCCAGTCCCATTTGCACAAACAGTGGGCCATTTCAGCTGCAACCCACAGAGTCTATGAACGAACTACGAAATCCCGCCTTGTTCAGCGCTGCGGTGCATAATCTCAGCCAGTGGGGTCCAGTACCATACCGTGTAGATTGTGGTCTCGCCACACGACACTAAAGGATGATCTAAACCGTTGGTTCGATAGGCCCACCATGGATAGGGTGTGTAGAAAAAAATCCACACGATTCAATGATCCTAGCTATTTGACCAATATCTTGGAAATAAAGGGCTAAAAGAATGACTCCACATTCTCATAAGTCCACTATTGGATGGTCAAGATTGTTTAATCATAGTGACCAGCCTTTCTATTACATTCCATGGTGAACCCACCAGATGAATGAATGGCCGGCATCCGTCACGTGGGAAGAAAACCATGAGGCGAGTTATTTTATACTGTGGCAGCGCATGCCACTTGATAAACAAGCACTTAGAATCTGTACACGTAACACGTGGCATGCGTTAATAAAAACTAAACCAATTTAATTATAGATTACTAAGTCAGGGTCCCAAAATCTGATTGATCAAGCAATCCTAACCTTTGATTCGTGGATACTTGTTTGTTGGAAACGGACCACCACATATTTTTATTCTTAACCGTCCAATAAATACCGATCAGCCAATAGTCAGATAATCAAGTAACCCAAGCTCTGTGGGGCCTACCATGGATTTACATGTAAAATCCACTCCATTCGTCATGTTAGAATTCTTTATTTCATTGTACGGACAAGAGATCGAACCCATAAAATGTTCTGTACGGCCAGCCCTTCCATGATCTACACCGTATCCAAATCACACAAGCTCCCAGTCCAGTGCATGAAGGGCCATGATTAACCAATCACGCCAGTGGATTTGATTAGCCTCACCATGGTTCCCTAAAGATCATCTAAACTGGAAGATCCTAACCGTTCAATCTAATTGGCCCATTCTACATGAATTGAACAGCTGCGTATTTTATCTCGACCATCTACCTTTACACCACTGATCAAAGGGTTAGGATCTTCTAAACCATGGGTAATCCCCACCTAAGTGGGGCCCAGTTTGGGTGGATCCCTAACGGTGGGGCCACTGTGATGTACGTGCCTTACATCCGCGCAGTCCATCCATTTTGAGAGCTCATTTTAGGGCATGATCGAAAATTGAAACTGATCCAAATCTTAAGTGGACCATACCACTGGAAACAAATAGTAATTGAATCCCCACCATTAAAAACTTTATGGGGGTTACCAGAATATTTATTTTCCATCAAACTTGTTGATAAGGTCACAAAGAGTTGGACAAAGAGACCACACAAACATTAACATGACCTCGAACTTTTGTGTCCCATGAGATGTTTTTACTAGTCTGTTGTTATTATTTC
The DNA here is from genome assembly GCA_021015155.1 of Magnolia officinalis. Classification (NCBI taxonomy): domain Eukaryota; kingdom Viridiplantae; phylum Streptophyta; class Magnoliopsida; order Magnoliales; family Magnoliaceae; genus Magnolia; species Magnolia officinalis. Next base: position 77,092,645 of record JAJHSJ010000007.1, read on the forward strand.
CTGTATTATGATCTACTTGAGATTTGGATATGCTTCATTTTTAATATTATATACCTTAAAATGAGTTTTCAAAATGGATTGATGGCATGGATATAAGACAAATATATCAAAGTAGGCTTTATAATGATCCCACCCACCTATGTGGACCTCTGGGATCTACGGAAGTGGCGCCGTTCATGATATTAACAGGTTAGATGTAGGACTGTTGGGATTTAAGCGAAGTTGGACTTTGATAGGCTACTTCGTCACTATGGCATTATAATAATTTTTTCCTTGTTTATTTGCCAAATACTTTAAAATAAGATTAAAAAAAGTTGTCTTTGCAGGAGCTTAATATTTTATGATGAAGTTTACTAAATATTGGACAATGCATACAGTCATATATGAAAATATGTAATCATGTATTTATGTTTTGTTTTGGATGACCTTATTTACCTTTGGCCCCGTGCTGATAGGATTGACAAACCATGGCTAATTGTTTTGTTATTATTAAAGTTGTACACGAACTGGATTAGCTCGGTTAACTCACTCGACTTGACTCAAAAAAGCTTGACTCGGCACGGTTGGATTTTTTGAGCTACAAAATATTTTTGAGAAAAATTTGAACTAGACTAAAATAGATTCTACTCAGCTTGAAACTTGACTAATCGATTCGAACTATAAATATTTTGTATATATTTATATATTTAAATAATATATATATATATATATATATATATATATATATATTATATATATATATATATATGTGGGAAAAGGTACCATGCGCTGGACCTTACGAGTCCGTCCCATGAGGTCAAGCTGTGTGAGCCCACCGTGATGCGTTTCGAACATCTACCCCATCAGTCAGATGCACCATTCCATCGTGGGCGTAGGTCTCAAAAATCAAGTCAATCCGTGACTTGTTTGGGTCACACCACATACAGAAGTTGAGAGGGGCCGTGCACCATTAAAATATTCATAACCATTTTTGAGGGCCCACCGAGATGTGGTTTGCAAATCCAGCCCATCCATTACGTGTGTCCCACTTGAATGAGGGTTCAAACTAAGTTTCAGGCGCATGCAAAACTCATGTGGGCCCCACGAAGTGCTTTTATATGTTTTAACGGTGTCTTCACATAATTTTAGATGGTATGGCCTCCCTGAGTTCCGTATACGGCTGATTTTTGGAATATCCGATAATTTAAAGGGTACCCATCAAATGCATGGTGATGATGGTTGAAAAGCATCATGATGGGGCCCACACAGCTCGACCTCACGGGAGCTTCCCGTGACGTCGAGCGCATGGTACCTCTTTCAGATATATATATATATATATATATATATATATATATATATATATATATATATATATATATATAATATATATATATATATATATAAAACTTGAACTATAAATATTTTGTATATACTTATATATTTAAATAAATTTTTATATATATTAAAAACCATAAAACTTAAACTCAAACTCAGCTTCTAAGCTTGAACCCGAACTCAACTTGAAAAACCATAAACTTTAAACTCCAACTCAACTCGAAAGAATGAGCTCGAGCTGAGCCGAGCTACTAACTACACCGAGCTGCCCAAATTGGGTTCAAGATCGAGCCTAGCCAAGTTCAAGCTGGGGTAGCTTGCAGGCTGGGTTGACGTAAGCTCGACTTGGTTCGACTCATGTACAACTGGCCGTATGTTGGATGCACCAGGTCCAATGCTAATTAAAAAGTGTTACATCTGCGTCTAAGTATGAGACCTACAATAAATAGGTAAAATATTATACATATCTACACATGATGATCTTGTGCTGTCGCCGTGTATACACAGATTGCATATGAACATTGTCGATGGTGCTATGTAGGTGCCACAATGATGTATGTATTTTATACCCATCATCCATTTATTTTCAATCATTATTTTAATACATGAGTCCAAGAATGGAGTGAACTGCATCATGGAAAACTGCATGTGGTGATTGAAAACGTCCTAGGGCCCCTATAATGTTTATTTTCTATCTAATCCGTTGATTACTTCACACAGGCCTAGATGAAGGGAAAACACAAATATCAACATCATCCAAAAACTTTTGTGGCCCCCACAAGTTCTTAATGGTTGGCGTTCGATCAGCCACTTTCTCCTGTGGTGTGGTTCGCCTGAGATTTGGATCTGCCTTAATTTTATATCAATGCCTTCAGATGAGCTGGCAAAATGGATGGACGGCATGGATAAAACACACATCATTGTGGTGCCCACAACTCCGACCAGTACCGACCTCCGTCATGGAGGGTCACTACCGAATCCGAGTCCAAGAATACATGATATGTAGCGTCCACGTTACATACAAGTCCTCAATATTGACACGTGCGGCAGGTGATTACGTAATCCAAACCGTCGGTTGACTACCATCGTAGATTGGGAACACCCCAAAAAATCTTCCACCCTGGTGGGTCCCATTCCAGATATACGGGTCCAAACATGCACATGTGTGCGTGGTCCCACGTGTGAGGCAATCCACTCTCACCGTACAATTCATCGACCCTCTAAAATTCTTTTTTTATTTTATATTTTAAAACCTTTTGAACTTTTCCTCGGAGTTAGCTGGCTTACATCGAATGGAATGGAGGTGGGGCCCACCCAAGAAAGTCACGGGTCAGCCCGACAACGTGGTGTGAGTGGGACGGAGTCAAAAGTCCCCTCCACATGATCTCAGTTTTTCCCGAGAAGCCTGAGAAAGAAACGGCAAAAAGCTTCACATGGCCCAACGTAGGAAAAAAGGTCAAAGGTGCAAGTGAAAACTGTCGTGGTTATCCAACCCAAGGATTTTCGTTGTAGTTGTTGTTGCCGTTGTCATTTTGTACGGATCAGGATTATGTTCCACTCATCCTGACCACTGGTCATCTGTACCAACCCCCTCCCTTGGAAAGGGAATTGCTTGTGATTCCAACTCATCCTGACCACTGGTCATCTGTACCAACCCCCTCCCTTGGAAAGGGAATTGCTTGTGATTCCAGACACAAGGATATTCATCTAATAAGGGCTATAGAGTTCTCTCGAATGTTCGTGTCAATTGAGATCCAAGTTGAAGGATAAGGGGAGGTTGAAATGTTGAAATTATAGTAGAAGTGGAAATAGGGAGAAAGATAGTACAAATTTCAAAATTCAAATGGATGGGAAATCAAATGATCTATTAAAGGAAGTCAATTCAGCATAATCCAGCGAAAGAATGAGTGGTTGTGATGTATTATCTGTGTTTAAAGTCAGACACTTGCATTAAGAGTTGATTTTTGGATATGGGAGCATCATACTACATGTGTCATCATCAAAGTTGGTTCAACACATAAAGCGAGTATGATGGTAGCCTAGTTCTTATGGTTAGCAATCATGTCGGTAAGATTATCGAAATTGGTTTGATTCACATTAGAATGTATAATTGGCTGGAGCGTATTTTGATAGATGTGAGATACGTTCCTGACTTAAAAAGAATAAGTTGTATCTCTAGTATCTCATGAGGCACTCGAATGTAAATTCACCTGTTATAAATGTGTCATGAAAATTTCAAAATGAGCACTCGCTGTTATTAAGGTACAACATATTAGAAATCTATATATATTGATAGGGAGCACTATATAAGGTGGGGCTGCAGCGCCTGTAATGGAATCCACATTAGCAAGGGTGTGGCATGCGTACCTAAGCCAATTTGTTACCACTATCCATTTATGGGATAGATCACATGGTAAGATTCAATCAACCGAAGTACCACTTTTGAATCTTAAACAATTCAAAGTGAGATCCATTGATTTGATGTTCTAAGATGATGATTGAACCCATTTTGTTTTTCCGCTCAATCTTAATTCTCCATTTTTCACATTATTGATCATATGTTTAAAATCATCTTAATGGTATGATTTTTGCATCATGAATTGCTCCTAGTTGTATAAACAAATGAACGGTTCAAATCCGCAATTAAGCATGCCACATGTCATTTGGATGCGTGTAAGTTTTTAAAGTTGTAAGTGAATTTTACTTAAAATTGACTTTCAGTGGTAAGTTATGGAAGTGACTTCTCACCCTAGCCTTGTCAAGTTTCCTACCGATGGTTGTGAGTTCCTTACAAGTGAATTTTCTCCCCCCAAACACCACTTGTAAGTGATTTACTGTAATTCATTTTCCATTCACCGAACTTACAACATCCAAACGACCCTCAAAAGCTTTTTCGGGACAAAAGAGGTTCGTGCACAGATGAGAGACCAATTACATTACATGTCTCCAAGGGGCACATGTGTGTAAGATATAATATATACATTGGTATGGGTCTAATCATACCCAACCCATGCATGACCAGCGCACATCGAACCCCATTGGATCCAGGTCCTACTCTTCAAGAATGAGAACTAGATCCGAAGGAACCTGAACTCAATTATCTCGGGTACGGATACTACCGCACCGGACCCGAACCCGACAGGTTGACAGCCTCGAGCCCATGTAGGCCTAAAATAAATTCACCACCAAATGAAAAGAATGAAAAGACCCACCACAAGTTGGATCTTTTTTGTATAAATCCAAGAAAGAAACAAAATGCACCTATTAATAAGCTATACACGCATTAGCTAGAAAAAGCACGTGATATGAGAATCCTAACCTCCTCCTACGGCACGTGCCGTCACACACAACAACATCCACAACAAGAGCAGAAAGAGAGGGACAAAGCAACAAAAGGAGTAACGCCTCTCCATGCTCCCGAAGAACACCATACATTCAATGCATGACAAGTTAATGAGAGAGGTATTTGGAAAAGGTCAATGTGAGATAGGCATATGGTAGAGAAGAGACGAGAGTGCTGTCAATCTTTCTAATCCTATCTATATCTCTAGAGAAATGCAATAGTTACTCGCAGAGAGTAGGATTTGTATTGATGAAATGTTTCACAGCTGTAAAAGATTTGGACCGCTCTCCTGGTGGGCCCCTGTGATTTCAATGGCGAAAGAGTAAGCAAGTTCAATCATCAGGTGGGGCGTGCTTTCAAGGTGACGGATTGGGTACTACCCCCACTAAGACCTAGCTAGAGACGGACGATTCAGTCAGGGACTTTGTAGGCCCACTATGATATGTGTTTCATGAAAGCTGTCCATTCATTTTGAATGATAATTTTAGGGATGAGTCCAAAAAAGAGGCTGATCTAAGGTTAGAGTGGACCACCCCTTGTCCCAGACAATAACCTTCATCGTAAACTAAGGCCCACAAGATATTTATTTTCCATCCAACCTATTCCTAGGGTCACATATATCAGGACAAAGGGAAAATATAAATATTAGCTTGATCCAAAAATTTCATGGCCCAACTGTGGGCATTTAATCACTATTTCCTATGTTGTGATTCAATTGAGCATTCAATCTACTTAATTTTTTAGCTCATCACCTTAAATGATTTGTCAAAATGGATTGACGGCATGAATAAAATGCATACATCATGGTGGGCCCATAGAGCCCCTGACTGGACCGTCTGTCTCTAGTTAGGTCCAATCATTAGGTGAAATGTACATGCATGATTAAAACGAGGAATTATGACTGTACTAACCTTGTAGTATGGAGGTATTTTCAAAAGAAAAAAAGAAAAAAGAATTTTAAAGTATTCCCTAGGTAATTCTCTTATAGGTTTTAAAAGATATTGTGGACGAAATTTCTCATCCTTGTATCAGCAGCTATATAATTTTTGAGTGAAAAGGAATTTACGTATCATCTTATTTTAATGAAGTAATGTAGATGAGATTTGTCATTGGGCTCACTGGAACCTAGATCCAATCCGTTCATTTTCTTTACAACCCTTTATTTATATGAGAATATGGTAACCTCTTGCTGACGCGATCTCTATGTGGCCCACAATACCTAATAACCTCTGATGATGTTCGTTCAATGAGAATTGTTTTTTGGTGATGTGGTCCATATGACTGGAGGATGTTGATCATTCTTCCAACCATAGCCTTTCATGAATTTTCGAGGTTAATGGATGGAGTGAATTTCACACATAGGCGATGGTGTGCCCCACAGACGGTGTAAGAACAACCTTAGAAAGGACCAACCATTGTTTTTATTCACTTTATGCACAGGTCTACTTCTTTCTTAGGAAACTAAAGTTTGTGCCACCCACTAACACTCTCCCTCTAGCGTGCATCTGACATTCTTCAACGTTCATCCAAAAACTCCTCTTCTTTGAAGTCCATCGTTTTTCTCCTCCGGCATCTATCTAGCATTCTCCGGCATTCATTCCAAAACTCCTCTTCATTGAAGCTTCATCCACTACTTTCACCATTACGATTGTGTAGTTCTCCAGTGTCCCTAATATCATAGTAAACTACTATTTTAATCACTTTTTAAGGTAAATAAAACCTTAAATCTTGGCATTCCCAATGTTGTTTTTTAAGGGACTAAGTTGTGATGTGTTTTTGCATTGTGTTAAGGGTCAAAGTAGAGAAGTGGTAGCAGTGTAGAATGTCATCCAATAAGGGTCAAGATTAACATCCAATAAAGGTCAAGGTTAACATCCAATAAGGGCCAATCTTAATGATCAGTAAGGATTGATAAGAAACGTATAAGGAGAAAAATATTCTCGTCTGCTTTGTATTTTTTATTGATAGTGTACATTTACAGAACAATCATGGTACTATATTTGTACAACTAAAATGGCGCTACATATGGAATGTACTATGAGCTATACACGGCTGTGCTTGATATGAGGCTTGATTTGTGCAATTATTCCATAACTGTCAATAGCTTGATTTGTGCAATTATTACATAACTATCAATACTCTCCCTCAAGTTGGAGCATGAAGATCTATAATGCCCAACTTGGATCTGAAGAAGACAAATAATTCGCGACCCAAAGGTTTTGTGAAGAGATCAGCTTGTTGTTGGGAAGTGGGTGAATAAGTGGGAGTAAGAAGACCAGCACGAATATGCTCACGCACCAAGTGGCAATCAATCTCTATGTATTTGGTGCATTCATGAAAAACTGAGTTGCGTGCAATGTGAATGGCAGCTTGATTGTCGTAGTGAAGAATTGCAAGGTGAGAATGAGAGATTGTGAGATTACGAAGAATAGAGCGTAGCCATTTAATCTCACAAGAGGTGTTGGCCATGGCACGATATTTAGCTTCAGCAGAAGAGCGAGAGACAGTAGATTGTTTCTTAGTACGCCAAGAGATGGGGCTATCGCCAAGTTTGATAACAAATCCAGTGGTAGATCGGCGAGTCATAGGGCAACTAGCCCAGTCAGAGTCACAATAGGCAGATAATTGGAAACTGCAGGCTAAAGAGAAAAATAAGCCATAACTGGGAGTGGTCTTCAAATACTGAAGTAACCGGAGGGCGGCTTGCTGATGGGGCTCACGAGGAGCATGCATAAACAGGCTCAAAAGATTGACTGTGTAAGCAATATCTGGACATGAAATGGTCAGGTAAATGAGACGACCAACCAAGCGGCGATAAGAGGCTGGATCAACAAGAGGGGTACCATCAGTGTCATTAAGTTTAAGATGTTGCTCCATAGAAAAGTAAGCAGGGCGAGAACCACATTAACCAGCATCAGAGAGAATGTCCAGAATGTATTCGTGTTGGTTGAAAAAAATTCCAGCAGGTGACCGTGTTATTTCAATGCCAAGAAAATACTTCAGATTCCCTAGGTCTTTGATCATGAATGCAGTAGCCAAGTGGTTCTTGAGAGTAGTGATGGTCGGTAGGTCGTTGTCAGTAACAAAAATGTCATCAACATAGATCATGATGGCAGTGAACACGGTGCCCGTAGTCTTGGTGAAGAGACTATGATCAGCATTAGATTGAGAAAAACCTGCCAAGGAAAGAACACGAGACAGTTTGGAGTACCATTGGCGAGAAGATTGTTTAAGACCATATAAGGACTTGTGCAAGCGATAAAAACGCTTCTCCCCCTGAGGGCAATAATCAGGAGGTGGATACATGTATACTTCTTCATCAAGATCACCATGAAAGAAGGCATTGTGAACATCCAATTGGTGTAAAAATCAACTTTTAGTTGTAGCTATAATAAGAAGACAGCAAAGTGTAACAAGTTTAGCAACTGGAACAAAAGTATCATGATAATCCAAACCTTCTACCTAGGTGCAACCCTTGGCAACCAACCGAGTTTTATGACGTTCGATGGATCCATCAGCCCTAAGTTTGGTTTTGTAAACCCACTTACAACCAATGAGTTTTTTGTTGGGAGGAAGGGGTTCGAGAGTCCAGGTATGGTTGGCTTCCTGGGCTTTGATTTCATCAGCCATAGCGGCCCGCCAGTGAGGAACAAGAACAGCTTGAGAATAAAGGTGAGGGTCATGAACATTTTTGAAAATAGAGGTGAGAAAAGCAAAGTGGTTAGGACTAAAAAAATGATAAGAGAGAAAATTATGTAAAGAATGAATCGTACCTGAGAAAGTCTGTGGATTGGAAGTGGAACGTGAAGGCTCCGGGAGGTCTGAGCAAATATAGTCTTGAAGGTAGGAGGGACGAATGATCTTGTGGTGTGGCCGAGAGGAGGCAGTGGGAAGGTTGGGTTCAATGGGTTCAAGAGAAGGGCTATTGGTGGGATGATCTGTGGGGTTAGGAAGATGCTTTTGGGGAGGAAGGGCAAGAAAGATATGGGTGGGGTCGATAGGGGTGTCTGTGAGGTTATAAGTTGTAGGGTTAGCATAAGGAAAGACAGTCTCAACAAACCGAACATCTCGTGAAGAAAAAAAAATTCTTGGTTTCTATGTTATATACACAATAGGTGGAGTGGCTAAGAGAATAACCAAGGAAAATGTAAGGAGAGGCACGTGGTGAAAATTTATCACGATGAATGTTCAAAGCATGTGCATAACATAGACAACTAAAAACACGAAGAGGTACATAAGTGGGGGCTTTATGAAAAAGAAGTTCATATAGAGTTTTTTGATGTAAAGAGACCAACGGAGTACGATTAATCAAATACGTAGCAATTAGGATGCATTCACCCCAAAAAGAGATAGGTAAATAAGCTTGAAAACGTAAACAACGAGTAACATTTAAGAAGTGACGGTGTTTTCGCTCGACAACACCATTTTGTTGAGGAGTTTCAACACAAGTACGCTCATGAAGTATACCAAGATCAGAAAAGAAGTTTTGTAGGCGATAAGCTAAGAATTCCTGGCCATTATCGGTGCGAATTCGTTTTATGTCAAAATGGAATTGGGTTTTGATCATGAAAAAAAATTTTGTGAGACAAGAAAAAAGTGTCTGATTTTAATTTCAGAGAATAATCATCTACAATAGTAAAAAAATAATGTGCACCAGAATGAGAAGGTGTGGCATAGCCACCCCATATATCACAATAAATACGATCAAAAGGATTAGCATTTTTATTTTCAACCAATGAAAAAGGTAAACGAGTATTTTTAGCATGAATACAAATATCACAATGAGCATCTTTATTCAAATCAGAGAGATCTTTCGGGGTACAAGGAAGTAAAGGATGGCCTAAACGAAAATGCCATAACGGGTGGGCGGTAGAGTCGGTGTGAAGAGCAATGGAGTCCGAGGCTCGAAGGTGATATAGACCTCCACGTTCCTCACCCGTTCCAATCAGCTTCCTCGTGTGTTGGTCCTAAAAAATGCAAAGAGATGAAGTAAAAAAATAAGGCAAGAGGCGATTTTAGTAAGCTGGCTAACAGAAAGAAGATTGTATTGAAAATCAGGGACAAATAACACATTAGTGAGCTGAAAGGAGGGAGATAAAATAAGATTGCCCATGTGAGCGACTTGAGTTATGGTCCCTATGGGTAAAGTGAGGGACTGCGAGTGGGTTGTGACATAGGTAGCATGAGGTAAAAAATTCATAGAAGCCGTATGCGCTAAAGCACCTGTGTTAATGACCCAAGGTAGGGAGGGCATAGAACCAGTGAGTGATAAAAGGCTAGAGGTACCAGAAAAATCATCCACACGGCTTGGCTGAAGAAGACCCATCAATTGTTGATATTGCTCAGTGGAGAGGCCAAGGATTACACTTGCATTAGAAGGAGAGGATGCCCAAGATACTGCATTGGCTGAGACGGTTGAAGCAGTTAAGGCAGCAGGCTTCTGCTTAGGCTTGGAGGTATTCCAATGGGCTGGGTATCCAATAATCTCATAATAGCTCTCAACAAGGTGGCCTTCTTTTCTGCATTTGATACACTTCTTGCCATTTCGTGCTCTGTTGTGGACTTGATTGGAAGAGCGAGAAACAATCATGGCTATGTTGTTGGGTGTGGGTAGGAGCGGTAGATGAAGGTGGCACTCTATCTCCTCTTAATGAACAGTAGCATATGCTTTGGCAATGGAGGGTAGGGAATCCATAGCTAGAATTTGGCTCCTGATATTGTTGAAGGAATCATTAAGGCCCATGAGAAATTGGAATAAATGCTCTGTGTTTTCCTTTGCTGAAGCATTTTCTCGAGCACTACATGTGCAAGAGTTAGGTTCTTATAGAGTGTGCAATTCATCCCAGAGTCCTTTGATGGTGTTATAGTAGGCTGTAACAGTTATGAAATCTTGATGTAGATTGACAAGATCACTCTTGAGGCAATACAACCGCTGGTGATTGCTTTGAGAGAATCGGTGGTCTAAGTCTTTCCATACTTCAAAAGGATTTTGACAATAGATCAAGCTTGGCCTTAAAGATTTGTCGATGAATTTGAGTAACCAAGAAAGAACTATGTCACAGCACCTCTCTCACAGTGTAACTATGGAAACATCTGCAGGTTTTATTAAAGGGTCATCAATGAAAACAAGTTTATTTTTTTGCGTTGAGAGCCATACGCATGGAACGTCGCCATGAGGGGTAATTGTCGCCGGTGAGAAGTTCTGGAACTAAGGTTGCTCCAGGGTTGTCGGTAGTGGTTAGGAAATATGGTGAAGTGAGATCACTGATGAGTTAAGATGGGGTTTGGCTGGGTTCAACCATGGAAACAGAAACGTTGGAGATCCCGAAGAACGAGATTCTCTGATACCATGATAAGAAACGTAGAAGGAGAAAAATATTCTCGTCTGCTTTGTATTTTCTATTGATAATGTATATTTACAGAACAATCACGGTGCTATACTTGTACAACTAAAATGGTGCTACATATGAAATGTACTATGAGTTGTACACGGTTGTGCTTCATATGGGGCTTGATTTGTGCAATTATTCTATAACTGTCAATAGCTTGATTTGTGCAATTATTACATAACTGTTAATAAGGATGGAGATTGGCAGATGTGAAGGGTCGAGGTTGACAACCGGAAAAGTTGACAACCTCAATCCTTAACATTTAACAACCACAACCTTTCATGTTGTTTGACAACCTTGACCCTTAACAGATGACAACTTATACTCTTCATATTTGACAACCATTACCATTCACATTGTTTGACAACCTCAACCCTTAAGGGCCCGTTTGGCCACCTGCATTAGGTGGGATTAAGCTGGATGGAATTGAAAAAGTAGCATTAAATGCATGTGTAAGGTATTGTCTCTGAATTGGGTGTATCCCATGCTTAGGGATGGCATGTTTGGAAGATACGAGACTAACTTCTATCCGGCCGGATTGGAGCCAAATCCTGTTTGGGAAAGATGGGATTGCTAAAATCAGGCCGGTCAATTATTAAACAGGCCACAATACTAACATGTTGTATCACCCTGTCAACAGCTTTGACTGAAAAATTCCTTACATTTTCTACAGTGAGCCCCACCATGACACCATCCAATGGCTGGTGTTCGATTCTCTGTGGGCCCCACCATGATGTATGTGTTTCATCCATGTCGTACATCTATTTTTATAAATCATTTTATGGTATTACACAAAAAACGAGATATATCCCAATCTCAAGTGGACCACATTACAGGAAACAATGTTGAATGAACGTAGACCATTAAAAACTGTGGGCCCCAACTACTTATCCTTCTCACGTAGATCATGTGAAACGCGTTGGTCCAGAACCCACATGAAATCAAATTGCTAGTTGCTACCCACTTTATATCGTACTGATTTACATAGTACCCACCTTTCGTACTGAGTACACTCAGTTGGGCCCACCGTCAGTGTATTGTCTTATCCACTCCGTCCATCCTTTTTTTCAGATCATTTTAATGGTTGAGACAAAAAATGAGGTATATATAAATCTCAAGTGGACCATACCATAGGGAATAAAGATTTCCACTGTTGAAATCTTTTTATGGCCTACATGTATGTTTTTTTCGTCAAACCTGTTGATAATATCACAAACTGGTTGATTAAATGAAAACACAAATATCAAATTGATACAAAACTTATGTGGTCCCCAAGAAATTATTAGTGGTAGATGTTCAATTCACACTGTTTCCGGTGGTGTGGTCGATTTGAGCTTTTTTTAATTTTTCAGTTTTAGGCTAACGATAAAAACTTATCTTCTAAAATGTATGGATGGAGTAGATGTAATCACAATATCCACAAAGGGCCCACGGTCAAGCATCATACCCAAATGGCTTCATTCATGTGGACGTCACTCAAACAGACAGCAGTGGAAGCGGTTTACCCGGTGGTGAAGTCGAAGCAGGTTACGGCAACCTCACCCACAGGATTGTCAAATCCTACCTTTTGACAGACGGTATTGGCAGGAGACCCGAAGTTCATTATCTAGGGTTGAAATATCGTCTCCAAACATGACTGGACGGTGGATATGGCAGGCCGACGAATGCAATCCCAGCTACTCCCACTTAATGCAGGTGGTCAAACGGGCCCTAATAGATTACAACCTAGACCCTTCCTATTTGACAACCTTAACCCTTCTCATTTGACAATGTATACCCTTTATATTGTAAATGTAATATTACACCATTCATTTTTTATTACATGTTAACCCCTATTAGAAGATTATAGCTCGTCGGCCCATCCTATGCTATTAGGATGGGGATGGTATATACGAGAAGAGAACTTTCTCATGTGTGGGTGAGGACTTGAAAGGGGTTGTTGTGAGAGATGTTATTATATACCAAAAGCTCGTACATAAAATGCATCAGATTACGAAGACAACATCAGATGAATTTGATTTAAAAATTAAGGTTGTGTACGGTGATACAGTACGTGAATTACTCTATTCACTTATAATCAAAGACAATGAAGATCTCCCCGCATATACATTCTTCTGCAGACAAAGTCCACTTACTCAGATACCACTGTATATAGAAAGAGTGAGGCTACACTGATGGGGTTTTTGACCCGTCGTCGACCAGTCGTGAACCCTGCTTGACCGGTTGAAGGCTGGTGGTCGACCAGTCGAAGGAGTCGAGTCGTGACACGACTCAAAGTCCAGCGACAGTGGACTGTGTTTCTCCGGGGTACTCGACCAATCGAAGGAGGTGCTCGACCAGTCAAAGGTGGCTCTCGACCGGTCGTGGACTCGGTTCGACCAGTCGAAGTTACGCAGGTTCATTCCGCGATTTTGCATGGATTTCGTGTCGCAAGTTCTTTCGCAACTAGGATGCGAAAAGGAGTTTCCTAAAACTTTAAATAGGAGTTCCTAGGGCTTTCTAGGGTATGACAAGAGGGTTTCCTAAAGATTTACAAGGAATTTGCTAAAGGGTTTAGGGCTATCAAAGGTGAGAGAGAGAGAGGAAAAGAGAGAGAGAGAGAGAGAGAGAGAGAGAGAGAGAGGAAGCTTATAGAAGGGAGTTTCTACTTGTGGAGGCTATCTATTGTGCAATCTATATCTCAGCGCTTATATGTCCTCGTAATCGGTTAGATCTCTCCGTTTTCTTTATTTCTCTCATTGTTTATCCACTCCTGCGTGAGTGAAGAAGTTTGTAACGTTCTACTTCATAGTGGATTGTTGATTTGGATGAGGTCCCGTGGTTTTTACCTCTTTGAGGGTTTTCCATGTAAAAATCTCTTGTGTGGTGTGTGATTGATGCTTTGATTTATTTCATTGCTTTATTATCCATAATTCTAGTTTGTTCTGGAGGGCTAGATCATATGGTTTTGTGCAAGGCCCCCAACGAAGTGGTATCAGAGCTAAGTTCATTGAACGGGTAGGATCGGTTTTGAATTATGGAAGGTGGCTCATCAAGGATAATCAGCCTCAATGGTTCTAACTGGACCATATGGAAGGCGAAGATGGAAGACTTGCTTTATTGCAAGGATTTATATTCTCCAATTTTAGGCATATCAGCAAAATCTAAGATATGACTGATGATGATTAGAAGAAGATGGATCAAAAGGCGGTGGGGTTTGTTAGACAATGGTTGGATGATTCAGTGTTCCACCATGTGTCTATGGAAACCTCAACTGCTAGCATATGGTTAAAATTACAAGGGTTGTATGAGAGGAAGACAGCCGGTAATAAAATTTTTCTGAAAAGATGACTTGTGAATCTCAAGTTCAAAGATGGTGGTTCTATGGCCAAGCACATGAATGAGGTCAGTAATGTAGTGAATCAACTCTCCTCTATGAAGATGATTCTGGATGATGAATTGTAGGCTTTACTATTGCTCAGTTCATTGCTTGATAGTTGGGAGACATTGGTGATGTCTCTAAGTAATTCTGCGCCAGACGGAATGATATCCATGGAACAGGTAACTAATTGTCTCTTCAATGAAGAGACAAGGAGGAAGTCTCAGGGATCTACTTAGCAAGAGGCTCTTGTGACACAGGAACGGGGGAGAGGAAAGAACAGGAAGGGCGGAAAGGCCCGAGATAAATCAAGAGGCAAGTCAAGTAACAGGAAAGATGTTGATTGCTGAATTGTGGCAAGAAGGGCCACTACAAGCATGAATGTCGTGGTAAGAAAAATGACAAGAAAGGAAAAGGGAAGGAAGATGAATCAGATTCCACTGCGATTGCTTCAGATGACGACGTTGTAGTTATTCTTTCTGCAAATCATGATGTAAGTCTCACGGCTACGAGTCAGGACACCGACTGGGTGATAGACTCGGGAGCTTCTTTTCATGCGACGTCACGCAGGGATTTCTTCACAAGCTACAAGTCAGGTGACTATGGGACTGTGAAGATGAGAAATTCTGGCGTATCAAAAATCGTGGGAGTCGTGATATTTGTGTGAAGACCGATGTGGGTTACACATTGGTTCTCAGGGATGTGAGGCATATCCCAGACCTTCCCCTCAACTTGATGTCGACGGGAAGGTTGGATTATGATGGCTATGAAAGCCGGTTTGCTTGTGGACAATGGAAGTTCATCAAGGGTTCGTTAATCGTGGCCAGAGAAAAGAAGTGTTGTACCATTTACAAGGCAAGTATCAGTATGTGCAAGGGTGGGTTGAACGCAGAAGATTCAGTTATTGACATGTGGCACAGGCGTCTAGGCCACATGAGTGAAAAAGGGCTTCAGGTACTAGCAAAGAAGCGACTCCTTCTAGACGTGACAGGTACACCTCTCAAAACTTGTCTTGATTGTTTATCAGGGAAACAATATAGAGTTTCATGTATTAAAACTGCTTCTCATGTTAATAAAGTGCATGCATTAGATTTGGTTTATTCTGATGTTTGTGGTCCTATGAGGACAAAAACCTTGGGTGGGGCATTGTATTTTATTACTTTTATAGATGATGCATCTAGGAGGGTTTAGGTTTATGCTTTGAAATCCAAAGATGTGGTCTTTGGTGTGTTTAAACTGTTTCATTCTATGGTCGAGAGAGAGAGACAGGTAGATCATTGAAGTGCATCCGCACTGACAATAGTGGTGAATATATTGGCGACTTTCATGAGTACTGTAAGTCCCTGGGTATACAACATGAACAGAGGGTTCCCAAGACCCCCAGCATAATGGTGTAGCTGAGCGAATGAATCGCACTATTATAGAGAGAATCAGATGCATGTTATCCCATGCGAAATTGTCCAAGACGTTCTGGGGAGAAGCAATGCACATGGGGGTGTATTTAATAAACAGGTCTCCATCAGCCCCGTTGAATGAAGAAGTGCCTGAGAAGGTGTGGACTGGACAGGATCTATCGTACAATCATCTTAGGGTGTTTGGATGCAGAGCATCCGTTTACGTACCAAAGGATGAGAGGTCCAAGCTCGATATGAAGATCAGGCAATGTGTGTTCTTAGGGCACGATGATGAAAAGTTCGGTTACAGGTTATAGGATCCGACCGAGAAGAAGCTTGTCAGGAGCAGAAATGTGGTTTTCTTTGAAGATCAATGTATAGAAGACATTGGTAAGCCAGAGAAGAATCAGCCTAGTTCAGGTAAGCTAGAGGACATGGATCCGATTATTCCTCCCGTGGTGCCTAATAACGGGGGAGTACAGCAAGGTGTAGAGGACGAGGGAGTTCCTTCAGAAGATGGACTAGGGAAGCAGCCCCCACTTGATCCACCTGTTGAGTCACAGGTGAGAAGGTCATCTAGGGACAGATAGTCGTCCAAGAGGTACTCGCCACATGAGTACATTATGCTGACTAATGGGGGAGAGCTAGAAGATTATTCTGAGGCCCTAGCTGACGAGAATAAGGGGGAGTGGTTGAAAGCTATACAAGAGGAGATGGAATCCTTGTATAAGAACCACACCTATGATATGGTGATATTGTCTAAGGGCAAGAAAGCTCTGAGCAACAAGTGGGTGTTCAGAAAGAAGATTGAGCAGAAGAATTCACAAACGAGGTTCAAGGCCAGCCTTGTAGTAAAAGGGTTCGGTCAGAGGAAAGGTATAGACTTCGAGGAGATATTCTCACCAGTGGTGAAGATGACATCTATACGGGTGTTGCTTGGGTTGGCGGCTAGCATGGATCTGGAGATAGAGTAGTTAGATGTTAAAACTGCCTTTCTCCATGGTGACCTGGAAAAAGAGATCTACATGCACCAACTAGAGGGGTTCGAAGTCAAGGGCAAAGAGCATATGGTGTGTAGGCTGAGGAAGAGCTTGTATGGGCTGAAACAAGCTCCACGGCAATGGCACAAGAAGTTTGACTCGTTTATGTTGAAGCATGGGTATGACAGAACGGAGTCGGACTGCTGTGTGTTCACGCGCAAGTTCTCAGATTGTGATTTTTTAGTTCTATTGTTATACGTTGATGACATGCTCATCATGGAAAAAGACATCAAGAAAATCGACAAGTTGAAACAGGAGTTGGGCAAGTCTTTTGAGATGAAAGACTTGGGCCCAGCTAGACAGATCCTAGGAATTGAGATAACCCGTGACAGAAGCAGCAGGAAGCTTTGGCTGTCACAAGAGTGGTATATTGAGAAAGTCCTAAAGCGGTTCAATATGAATGCAGCGAAGCCGGTCAGTACTCCAATGGATGGTCACTTCAGATTGAGCGACAGACAGTGTCCTAAGACCAAGGCAGAGGTGGAAGAGATGCAAAAGATACCCTACGCGTCAACTGTAAGAAGTTTGATGTATGCTATGGTGTGTACACGCCCAGACATAGCATATGTGGTTGGTGTCGTCAGCCGGTATCTTGTCAATCCTGGTAAAGAACATTGGGTAACAGTTAAGTGGACACTACGGTATCTAAGAAGCTCATCCAGGTTGAGTCTATACTATCGTGACGGTAAACCTGTGTTAAAGGGCTACACAGATGCAGATATGGCAGGTGACATAGACTACATGAAGTCTACATCGGGGTTCATGTTCACGTTTGCAAGGGGAGCGGTTTCTTAGCAGAGCAAGTTACAGAAGGTCATAGCATTGTCAACAACAGAGGCCGAGTACATTGCAGTCACAGAGGCATATGTAAAGAGATGCTTTGGATGAAGAGGTTCCTACAGGAACTTAGCCTGAAGCAGGAGGAGCACGTGGTCTATCGCGATAGTCAGAGTGCTATACACTTGAGCAAGAATCCAAGTCAGCATTCCAAGTCGAAATACATAGAGATTCAGTATCACTGGATCAGGGATACTTTGGAACAGAAGGAGTTACAGCTTGAGAAGGTCCACACAGACGATAATGGGTCAGACATGATGACCAAGGCTTTGCTCAAGGGCAAGTTTGAGGTTTATAGAAACCTGGCTGACTTGAAGAAGGTGGATCCCTCCTGGGTCGAAAAGATGGAGATTTGATGGGGTTTTTGACCCGTCGTCGACCGGTCGTGAG
This sequence comes from Magnolia officinalis, assembly GCA_021015155.1. Classification (NCBI taxonomy): domain Eukaryota; kingdom Viridiplantae; phylum Streptophyta; class Magnoliopsida; order Magnoliales; family Magnoliaceae; genus Magnolia; species Magnolia officinalis. Next base: position 77,110,710 of record JAJHSJ010000007.1, read on the forward strand.
CCCTGCTCAACCGGTCGAAGGCTGGTGGTCGATCAGTCGAAGGAGTCGAGTCGTGACACGACTCAAAGTCCAGCGACTGTGGAATATTTTTCTCCGGGGTACTCGACCAGTCGAAGGAGGTGCTCGACCAGTCGAAGGTGGCTCTCAACCGGTCGTGGACTCGGTTCAACCAGTCGAAGTTACGCAGATTCGTTCCGCGATTTTGCGCGGATTTCGTGTCGCAAATCCTTTCGCAACTAGGATGCGGAAAGGAGTTTTCTAAAACTTTAAATAGGAGTTCATAGGGCTTTCTAGGGTATGACAAGAGGGTTTCCAAAAGCTTTACAAGGGATTTGCTAAAGGGTTTAGGGCTATCAAAGGTGAGAGAGAGAGAGAGAGAGGAAGCTTATAGAAAGGATGTTCTGCTTGTGGAGGTTATCTATTTTGCAATCTATATCTCAGCGCTTCTATGTCCTCGTAATCGGTTAGATCTCTTCGTTTTCTTTATTTCTCTCATTGTTTATCCACTCCTTCGTGAGTGAAGAAGTTTGTAACGTTCTACTTCATAGTAGATTGTTGATCTGGACTAGGTCCCGTAGTTTTTACCTCTTTGAGGGTTTTTTACATAAAAATCTCTTGTGTGGTGTGTGATTGATGCTTTGATTTATTTCATTGCTTTATTATCCATAATTCTAGTTTGCTCTAGAGGGCTAGATCCTAAGGTTTTGTGCAAGGCCCCTAACATACACCTCTCATATAAGCAATGAGCGTACACCCTACATTAAATTCGAGCATATTGTCCCCCCAAAAAGCAGTATTCAAGTAATGATACATGTCATGATCAGTGACTATACGATTGCAATATTCCTAGCCCTTTAGACAATGATACATGTAATGATCAACGACTCGACGATTGTAATATTCTTGGCCCTTCAAACAATGATACATGTCATGATTAACGACTTGACGATTGTAATATTCCTAGTTCTTCAAACAATGATACAAGTCATGATCAACGACTCGACAATTACAATGTACCCAGCCCTTCAAGAAATGATACGATTTATGATCGACGACTCAACTATTACAATATATCGTTGTTTCGCTTGTTGGGTAACGAGTACAATACAAATATTTTCGGCCCTTCGAGCAATGATTCACGTCAGGATTACCGATCTAGATCAACGGTCTGGATTGCCGATTCATGGGACCAAGTTGTCAGAATTAGAAACCATCTATATTGTGCAAAGGTGTGGCTCATTGCAGGATACTTCAGCTCTGATAAGTAGGGTTCATTTAATCCAAGCCATAGGTCTGCTGACCATGTCCCTAAAACCGGTCGCTGGTATTGGGACATTTCTAAGTGAATATGGACGGTTGTTGTATTTATTCTATTGACGATCATTTGTGAGCCACATGTGCTACAAAAGTATTTGCAGTTGTAGGACACAAGTTGAAAGGTCATGATCAACTGATGGGCCCCACATGCAGCGATAGTCCGTGGATTGGAATCACCATCTATTGGACACTATGGATGATTTGGTAATTGGTGTCTTTCAAATGGATGGTCCAAAACATAGGATTCTAAGGCCCACCTTCGATGGTAGAAAATCAATTTAATCAATGGCCAGGATCATCTGACCGGTTGGACCGTGGCCATCTAAGAAATACCACCAGATGGACGCGTCTTTGCCCACAAGCAACCCTTCAAAACCTGCAAGGCAGGAGTCTCAATGGGCCGGGCTATCTAGGCCCGACCCAGTCAGGCCCGGCTATTCGGCACATGTCTATGATGTACGTGCGTCAATTGCATACTGGGCCGGGCTACAGGTGGGGATTGGGGACTACCCCCACAAGGACCTAGCTGGAGATTAACGGTCCTGGCAGGGGCTCTGTGGGACCCACTTGATGTATGTGTTTCATCCACGCCGTCCATATGCTTTGAAAGATTATTTTAGTGCTTGATTACAAAAAGGATGCAGATTCAAGGCTCAAGTGGACCACACCACAGGAAACAGTGGGGTTTGAACACCTCAGATCTCTTGGGGCCACATAGGCCTTGGATCAAGCTGATATTTATGTTTTCCCTTCATCCAAGTATAGTGATCTTATGAACAGGTTGGATGGCAGAAAAACATCACGGTGGGCCGTAGGATCGTTTCAACGGTGGCTGTCACTGTCACCACTGCTTCCTGTGGTGTAGTCCAATCAAGCCTTCTATCTGGCTGCTTTACGGGATCATGCCCTAAAATGATCTGTCAAAATAGATGGACGGCATGGATAAAACACATACATAAAGGTGGGCCCCACACAGCCTGTCAGGACCGTCCATCTCTAGCTAGGTCCTGGTGGGGGCGAGTACGTAGGTCTGAGAAGCTTTTAACTGGGTGGGCCCGGAAATCTTGGACCAGTTTTCATGACGGGCCCAACATGACACAGCCCAGGCCCAGATTTTTGACATCCACATCCACTCATCTGGAGGACCCCAACCTACGGTTTCAAAACACCCGTCCAAATGTCCACAGAGACAGGTGAGGCCCACCTGGTAGAGGAGTCATACGATTAGAACTGTCAACGGGCCGGGCCTAGGGTCGGCCTAGGCGCGTTTTGAACTGTTCGGGCCATGCCGTTGGGCCGACCCTTTGATTTTGGTAGGCCTGAGACCGGCCCATTAACGACCCCACATACGATACTCAGGCTGTGTATGAAGCTTGATACGCAGGCACTCTGAAATTATACAGATGGCATATACTAACTCAAATAAACCGACTAGATTGTGCATCCAACTTTCCTAAAGCCACAAACCCAAGATTAGATTGGCTGAGTAATCCTAGCCACCGATTTGTGGAAATGGGACCGTTGGATATTATAAATTTTTTAACCGTCCAATAAATGTCCAACAATCCGATGGTCAGGTAATCCAACAAGCTTCATTTTTGGTCCATGAAAAATTAACAGTGGTTACCGTAATTTTGATGGATGAGTGCGTATCATCCATCACAATCTGCCAGAGTATCAAAGTATTTCTCCAGCCATATATCAACAAACAGGATTTATGCTTATTGTCGTCTTCGTGGTGGGGCCCACCTTATAAACTGCTCAGATGCCCGACACATCCTTTCACTAGAATCTGAAGTTAGTAATAAAATTTCTAACTGTGAAAAGGAAGTCGAAAACAGACAATGGGATGTGCAGAATAGTGGCCTAATATGGACGGGAAATGACAGGTAAGAAACGGTACCCGTTCGATTGGCTATAGTATTTGAATCGGACGGTTGGGATCGCCTGATTTATATGGTAATTTTTTTCTTCTGCTGTGAGCCCATGTCAACATTAATCGTGACGTAGGAATGAAGGTGGTGAGGTGTATCACTGTCTTCCTCAAGAATAACTACAACTAAAACTCCTATAAATCGCAACTTACTAAAATAGTAAACTTATTATTTATACTGTCATGATTTCCACAGGCGCACAATGTTTTTGGCCAAAAATAGTAAGTGTCTTATTTGGCTTCACCATGCGGTTCTCCTAATTATTCTAAGCACTTTCACAATGGGCACAACTCCTAAATAGGGAATTAAAACTACCTATCTACAGTAAAAATGGAATTAAAATAGGGAAACGATCGTCGATGTGATGGTATTACGCAAATCAGGCTAGCATAACCTGGCATAGCGTTGTTAGGTGGCTAAAGTAGTTCTTTCTACCCTAAAATCATATATTTTATGTCCGATAACTCATTCCGGATTGTGAGATATGCCCACTCTAAGGTCTGATGGTTCAGATCACTTTTGTCATCGAACAGGCCTTTTTTATCCATCCTGGCCATGAAATTGTCCGCAACCCGCTCTACATCAAATTGCATCCCATCCAACCCATCCATCGTGTCCTCTCCCTCATGCTTACCGTGAGAGACCAAAAATCAGGCCGATCCAAATCTTAGGTAGGCCACAGTGCAGGCAACAATATAGAATATTGCCTAAGACCTCTAAATTCAAATGGTGTCGCCCACATGGGTTTTGGAATGGCCTGATTTCTGGTGGGTCCCTTCATCTTAGTGGATTTCATCTGATGAATGGATTAGATGGGATATACACAACGTGGTAGGCGAAGGATTTATTGTTTAGGTGTGCGTTTAATATGAAAAGACATTTAAAATAAACTTATCTATATTTTAGGATTTTGAAAATATGTGTGCGTTTAATATCTTGCAACTGAGATTTCACCCACAAATGTCACTCAACATAGCTTCTTTTAATGTAGCCGGCAACTGATTCTCTCTCTCCAAGCATTAGCTAGCCTTAATTTTTTTTATTTTTTAAATTTTACACAGGCATCCGCCACACACCCACACCCACCGTAGTGGGATTCACCACCTATGAGTTTCGAACCCAAGACCTCATGTTGAAACTCCTCGGAGTCTACCACTCCGGTAAGGGCTAGAACCCAATCATGTAGCTAGCCAGCACAGAGAGGAGATCATACAATACTTGTAGGGTCTACCATGTCATACATGTAAAATCAACTCTATCCCCCTAAAATACTTATATAGACAGCATTATTTGAACCATACATACGAAATAAGAACCATTATTTGAACCATATATATAAATTATTATCCCCCTAAAATACTTATATAGACTGCACGAATGGGAATTATGTAAAATTTACTCCTAAAACCACCAAGGTCATTTGGTGTGGCTTGCTTGAGTTTTTTAACCCACCATTTTTTTTTCTCTCTCTTCATTTTGGTGAGTTGGACCTAATTAACAGGTTTGATGAAAGATACACTGCATGGTAGCCTATTCATAAACCTATCGTCAACATCCCATTCACATTATTCCATTTGGTACCGCCCGAGCTGCGGATCTAGCTGACTTTTTACCTCAACACCTTTTTTCTTTACCACTCCCCCCACACACTCATGCCTATGTGGGATTTCACCACCTATGGGCACTCGAACCCTTCACCAGGTGTTGAAACTCCTAAAAATCTACCACCCGGGCAAGAGTAAGGACCTAAAAAACTTTTTTACCTCAACACCTAACATCAAGTATCAAATTTGTTAAGTACAGTGGATATGGAAAGACATTTAAAATAAAGTTATCTATATTTTAGGAATTTGAAACTATATACTATCTTTAATAACTTAAGCTTGAGATTTCACCTCATAAATATTACTCAAATTTGCTTCTTGTAATGATGTAGCCCGAGCCACTTCTCCTCTTTTATGTATGTAGCCTGCACAAGAGGAGATGGTACAATGCTTGTGGGGTCCACCATGTCGTACATGTAAAATTAACTCCATCCACCAAGTGAGAACCATTATTCGAACTGTACATACAAAATATTAGCCCCCTAAAATATTTATATGGACCACACAAATGGGAATGATGTAAAATTTGTTCGCTTGAGTTTTTTAACCAGGTGATTTGTTTTTTCGCACATTCTCTTTATTTTTATGAGTTAGACCTAATTAATAGGTTTGATGAAAGATGCACCGCATGGTAGCCCATTCATAAACCTATGGTCAGTATCCCATTCACATCGTTCCATTTGGTGTGCGACTCATTTAAGTTATGGATCTAGCTTATTTTTTTACCTCAACACCTAACATCAAGCATTGAATTTGTTAAGCGAGGCTCATAGACTTTGGGTGTTTTATACACCACAAAAAATGGGTGTTGTAAAGGACTCCAATCTCCGCCCCGCCTCTCTCTCTCTCCCCACCAAATTTCTCCCCTTTCTCAATCCTCTAGCTCCACATGCATTGCATGTCCATAGATAATGAGAGATGCTCCCGAGCTCTTAGAACATTGCAAGTTATAGAGCTCTTAGTTGCATTGGTCCACTTGGATAATCTAATCGATCGTATCTGAACTGTCCATTAAGTCAAGAATATTTTTCATGGGCTACTCAGCAAAAATAGAATTGATCTAATGATCCATTTCATGCTTGATTTGGCCTTGTTTTCTTTGGCTATCCTTTTTCCAAGTCATGAATAGGATGGTTATGATTGCCTAATAAAAGTGATTCTTTAGATGGATCACATTTTCAAATGGGCCTATTTTGGAAAATGATCTTGACTACCCAAATGATCAATGTATAGTTAGTATTGTTCAAATTGTGTGATGTTTGCATGATAGCACATAAAAAGTGCATTGGACCTAGTGAACAATATATATCAATGAATTGGACTATTTAAGTGTCCTAGTGCATATAGGAGCACTATTGCTTTTAATGCTTTGAGAGTGTTGGAGCATCTCTCTAATATATATTAGAGATATGTGGGCAACATGCCTAATAAGGTTGGGTCCGGAGTAGCTCAAGCTTAGCCCAAATTATTAAAGCGTTCATATCTAAGCCTAAGCGCATCCCATGGACCTAAAAGTCGTGCCCAAACCCAACCCTGATACCTGCCGAGCCCAAAAGCCCACCGTCCATCCCAATCCATTCACAACCATATAGACCTAGCCATTTCCCGATCCCTTGAGTGGGGTTGTTTGGAAATGTTGCAAACTTAAGAAACCCTACTTTTCATGAAAGTAGGGTTTCATGCATAGTAGGGTTTCATGCAATCAATTTTCATGAAACCCTACTTTTTCACTATTGAAGGATAAAAAAGTAGTTACTAATTATTTTTTTTCATTTTTATAATTTTCTTCAAATTTTGCAGTAACCTATATATTAAATATCTACTTTCACACTTATTAGAGGAGACACTTTTATTATTTGACCATTGACTTTTTAACATTTTCATACAAGTTAATTGAACAAAACAAACAATGTAAATGAAATTCATGTCCATCATTTTCTTTACCTAGATTTTCCATATATGTATTGTAGACTAATGAGCTGGACCATTGCTTTTGAAAGCATTGAATTTTGGTGCCTGTATGCTATACCATGCAAGTGCCTCATGTGTATAATGGCCACCCATTAAAAGAAAAAACTCCTATGATTGTACAATCATAACTATTTTAAAAAAGGAACTTTTGTCATTGCATATGAATCATTGCTTACTTTTGTCTTTTAGTATCCAATTGTATGATGCCGATTAAAGCATTAGGATTATCTAAACATATGATCCTAGGATAGTGGTCCATTCACTGTTTGATTTATTAGATGAATCGTTTCTATCTACTAAAATTGCGTAGATTGTTTACCATGGCATGTACGGAAGCTTGGCAGATCTTAGAATTATGGCTTAAGTCTTAGAGGGGAATGAATATGACCACTTAAAAATTTTTACCTAATTAAACCAATTTACCGATTTAAACAAATAAGGCAATTAAAACTTAAGCTTCCAAGCTAAGTGGGTCCAACCACATAGATTACAAAAGATACAACAATCAGCAATTGGTCTATAAGGAGATAGTAATATTGTGCGTGAGATATGCTAACCATTCAACAGCTTGCATACATCTAATTATACATTTGTGTAATTCAACAAATTAAGCTTATAAGTATAAATAGAAATGTGAAAAAATAATAAACTCAAACACAAGCATGTATAGTGGTTTGGCTACTTGCCTACTCCACCCCGGCGAATACATTTTCCTCGAGTGTACCAAAATTTCACTATCATAGATTTTAAATTATATTCACTTCTAACCTCTATAAACATATACTCCTGCCAGAGGCCTACACAAGGACTTGATGTACGTACATTCTCGTGTCGAAGGAATACGTTTTCACCCATGTCGGTAGCTTCTGCAAGAGACTTTAATTAGTTTTCTATCAGCTAACTAAAAACCACTAGCGGTCCTAATCTAAGGCCCTACGTATACTCCTGCCGGAGACTCCTTATGGAGACTAACACGTATGCACCCGTGTCTAGTGAGTGCGGTCCTAATCCAATGCCCTATGTATACATCCCCCGGATGCTCCCCATGGAGACTAACACGTACGCACCCGTGTTCAGTGAATTCGGACCTACAAAAGATCTTATGTCTTCCAGAAGAACCTATTTGAGTTTGGGTTACAAACTCTATACTCAATCCTACACAAGGAAGGAGTGTGAAGTGGACTTTAACACATGACAACCTTACTTGTTAGATTGAGCCCCTTTATAGCACCTTAATTGAAATGCTTCTTCAATGCTCTCTTATGCTTGAATCCGCTTCTCAATTGCTCTAACGTTCGATGGTTCAGCTCCACGAACAAATATGTTGCATGTAATGTGCCAATGAGGTGACCAAGGTGGTGGGAGGATTGTGGAATCTCGTACAATTAATAGATAACTGATTTCCAAAGGTGATTTACCTAAATGGGTTTTCTAGCGGATATAGACAAGGATATACATATAGGCTTATTATCTAATCTCTAGAAAATGGTAAATATCAAGTTTATCTTCATAATGGAGGTTGGAATCCTTATTAGGGTGGTAAAGCTCTAGAAAATAACTTAGATATCTTTAGTATGAAGTCTAAAAAATGGATATTTAATAAGAAAACACCTAGGCTTCATTTACACCAAAAACTCATTCAAATGCCTAATAACTGAATCCTCATTTTATAGAAATTGTGTTGGAATGGTTATAAAATGGCTATTTAATTGCTTTCTCAATAGAACTGAAAGGCCTTTCGATGGGATCGAGCTGTCCTTTGATCCCATCAAGAAACTCCAAGATTTTTCTGTTTATTTGTTGGACTATTTCTTCAATCGAATTGGGTTAGTATTCGATTATATCGAGACCCATTGACAACTTACCGATAGGATCAAGAACCATTCAAAAATTATTGTTTTGAGCTTATGGTTTACAATAGTTTTGCACCTCGATAGCCTATCTAATCATGTTCCAATAAGGATCTTAAGGCCAAGGGATGATCAAATAAATGTATATCTATTTGGGAATGATATGAAATTGTACCTGGTAGGCCCAGGGGCTTTGCGTAGAAGCTTGGTGGAGCTAAGAAATGATGGCTATATCTTAGAGGGGGTGATTAAGACTAATTAAAAATTTTACCTTTTAAATACAATTGTTTACTTAAACTAATATATAATTATACTAAGTAAAGCAGTGTAACACTAAGGCTTTTAAGCCAATAATGGGTCTAATCACATAGACTACAAATGATATGTTAATAAAGCAACTGGTCTATATATGATAATATACATGTGTATGTGGTATATACTACCTATCAACTCTTAGCATTCATCTAATCATGCATACATATAATTAAATATTCAATCACATAAGCATAATTAAATAAGTGCTCAAAAGACAATCTCAAACACAAGCATGTATAGTATTTCAATTTCTCTACTCCACTCTCGACAAATGCAATCAACCCATGAGTGTGCCAAATTTCACTATTGGAGGTTTTAAATTGAGTTCACCGCTAACATTTATAATCCTACACAAGGACTAACTCCCTCAAGAAACTGCGTAGTTTTCTATATGCTCATCATGAACATCGGTCCTACACAAGAATCTACTAACATACACTCCCGTTGGAGTCTTTCGCAAGAGACTTGGTTGGTTTTCTATAGATTAACTAATAACATCGGTCATAATTCAAAGACCTATGTTTACTCCAGCCGAGGCTCCCACGGATACTAACACGTATGCACTCGTGTTTGGTAGCTTACACAAGGATATTGATTTATGTCTCACATAAGAACCAAGGTCCCACAAAAGAACCTAGTTGAGTTTGGCAATTCAAACTCTTACACTCAATCTTATAAAAGGAATGACTGTATACGCACTCTTACAAATGACAACTTGCTTGTCGGATTGAACCCCTTTTACAGCACATTCTCGGGTTACTTAATCGATGCTCTCCCTAACTCCAATCAACTTTCATTTTCTCCCCCGATCATGATGTCGATGCGTTGCCAATGCTTCAGCTCCAAAATGGGTCTTCTATATGATTTAGACAACTAATGAAGTATTGTAATCATAAGAAATTTAACTAGATGGGTATTCTATAGAATTTAGACAAAGATTTGACTATAAGTTCAAGTCTACTCTCTATAAAATGGTGGAATTCAAGTTCATCTTCAAGATAGAGGTTAGAATAATCAACAGAGTATTAATCTTACGTAAGATAACTTAGAACTTATTAGTTTGGAGGCTTAGGATGAGAGATATGATCATGGAATCACCTAGGCTTCTATTGCACTAAAAATTCATCCCAATACCTAAGAACCGAATGCCATTTATAAGAAGTTCAAGCTCCAATGGTAAAAGAACGAGCAGATAACGGCTCTGTTGATGGCATCGATAAAATCAAATTTCAAGTTGAATTGTTGCTAGACAGTTTTCATGCTGTTATCTGATGCCATCGAGTGGATTTCGATAGTACTGAGGGGATCCTTCGATGGATCCTCGATGTCATCGAGTTGCTTAGATAAAATAATCAAAACTCAAGATTTTTTAGTTACATATTCAATTCCATTAAGGGGATCTTCAATGCCATCGAAGACCTCTCGAGGGCTCCTCAATGAAATCAAGCACCACTAAAAATTCTACTATTTCGGGCATACGAATTCACAACAGTTTTGCACCTCTTATAACCATACTTATCATGTTCCAATTAAGCTTCTAAGGCTAGAAAATGATCAACAAGTTTACCGATAAGGCTGAGGATCATTTAGAATTTGAAATTGTTGTTTTAAGTCAAGCGTTAGGGTCACCGAGGCACCTCATTTACCTATTTTTTGCTCCTTAATGCCCATGTCTTTTTGTATCTTCGGTCTTCAGGTTCTAAGGGCTCAACTGACTACTTAACACATGAACTCACATGATTGACAAATAAGATGCACAACTCAGTGCACTAATATGATCATCTAAAGGTTAAGGTTGTTTTGGATCTAAGGTCAGGGTCACCAAAATACCTCAATTTACTCGTTCTTCACTCCGTGATGCTTTAAGTCTTCATATGCCTTCGGTTTTCAGCTTCTAAGGGCTCAACCGATTCACTGACATACAGACCCATGTGATTGACAAATAGGTGCAGAAATAAGTTTGCTAACATCTACTCCATGTATACTACATGTGTAGAATGACATGGAGGGACCATACCTCCCACACCGTATATCCTATCCCATAGGTAAAATAAAAATCTTTTCTTATTAATTTAAATGTTTAATTCATATTTATATTTTTTCCTCCTTATTTATAAATCATTTTAAAGACAAAGATGTTAATGATTTGATGATAAGTGATAGTCCACCCGACATGTCAAAAGTGGTACAAAAAGTTTGATTCTTTTATGTTAAATCAGCGGTTTATGCAACATCCTGAATTTTCACGACTAGAGTTTATACTCATGCCCGAAAAAACTGGGTGTTAATAATGTATAAATCGGATGCTTTAAAAATCGCACCTATTTTTTTCATTTAGATCACATTCAGATACATTCATGAAGGTAACATTCACAAGAATAAAATTGACTGTGTTGATTATTTCATCAGAGTAAAAGAATTCAATAAATAATCAAACGCCTCTCAATGGGAGCATTTTTCAAGTTTACAGTGAAAGTATAAAACTAAATCATAAAACTATCTTTTTATTCTTTCAGTATAATCTTTCACAAGGAAATGGTCCTCTAAGTCTTCAATTTGTACATCACCTTCATCATCTGTACAGTTGGAGAGGGTCAACACCCTACTCATAATAATGGTTATCCTTTAAGATTCACAATAATTCAAGAGGTTCATAAAAGTAATGTAAGGGTTCTGATACGTCCCGTACTCTACAACTACAAGAGGTATCAATATGCACAAGCAATTAATCTACATGAGATGCATGCCTAACAAAGTATATGCGGCTCATCACACCTAACGATCATCACAATGTGAAAATGATTTAGAGTTATCCGACTCGCGCCGCATCCCATTATACGGAGATTCGCCGGCGTGTTCCACGCTTAACATAAATTTACGCGGTTATCCCATTACAAACACAACACATGACCAGATAAACTACGTGACATGATTTGTTCATGGAGAGACTATTTGCGACATCCAATCCCTGAGGTGATGTAACACGCATTATGAATTATTTACATCAATTTGTGCACCACTACCCATGAAACATGGAATTACGTGTTGCCCAAGGGCTGCCACCGAAAATGCATTACGTCTACAATACTTATTTGATCGCTAGAAGTAGGATTCCTAACATAGTATTTGTACTAAAGAGGAAATCAATTGAATAATGGGAGTTCTAGGATATCAAGACACATGCCCAAGCCTTGAGGGCTTGTTGATTTTCCGGTGAACTGGTAAATACCGTGTAAAAAAGTAATAATTACTTCCCCGTACATTTACAACATACCGGATTTGACTGCTTACTTTTTGACACGAAAACCAAGAATATTACAAAATATCTGTGGGTCCCACTTTAATGCGTTTCGCTTATCCACACCGTTCATCCATTATTCCAGTTGAATTTATAGCATGAGTAAAAAATGAGGCATATCCAATACTCAAGTGGACCACGTCATACGAAAAGGGAATCGAATACTTACCGTTAAAAACTTTGTGTGGCTACTGTTTCTTTTGGCGTGGGCCACTTGAGTGTTAGATCTGCTTCGTTTTTTGTCTCATGCTTCAAAATATTGTAGTAAAATAGATGGATGGAACGGATATATCATATGCATTACCTTGCGCTTCAAAAATTAAAATTATCTCTTTCGAACCAGTTTCAAAGACACAAATTCCTATAAATTTTCAAACACGGTGAAATCGTAATAATTACTATTTACAGTGAATTTACTATTGCTTTGAAAAAACAAACAGGCCCTAAAGGTAAATAGCACAAGACTAACAAAGTATAGAGGAGAATAGCAATAACTAGCTCAACAAAGAGGAGAGTAGTAATGACCAACTCAATAATAAGGGGAGTAGCAATGGGTAACCCGACAAAGGGAGAGTGGCAGCGACCAACTCAATAATAAGGAGAGTGGCAATATCCAACTCAAATAAGAGAAGAGTAGCAAGGGCTAACTCATCAAATTGATAAAGGCAAGGGCAAGACTTGCATCAATTGCCCCGCATAATTAAAAATACACATAATTAAAATCATACCCAAAATTTTCAAAGGATAAAAGATGGATGTTGATAAATTAAGCAATTTCAAGGAAGTTTACAATGTCATGAAAGCATGTAAATGTCAAGATTATCATTTTTAAATCAAGTAAGCGTAAAGGATAAAAACTCTTACCTTGATTGTTTGATCGCCTTCTAAGGTTAGATGTTCGGGAAGGTGAATTAGAATCAATCTTTATTCTGATTAGCCTGTTCTAAATTTTATTAGAATAAATGTTAGAGGTTCTAGGTTATGGGTTTCGGGGCTCACTCTATGATTTATCATCGCGTCTCTCCACCGAGTCAACTCGGCTTTCTACCTTTGATAAGGAGTTTGAAATAAATAACGTAAGGATAAGGAGTAAGGAAAAGGAGAATCTACGTTGATTTGCAGTTCTTTGCTCAGCCTGGTTTACCATCTCTGTCCGGTAAATCTTCCACACATATCACCTCTTTCTTTTTATCTTTCTCTCTCTCTTTCTTTTCTTTTCTTTTCTTTCTCTTTCTTTTTCCTTTCCTTTCTTTTCTTTTCTTTTCTTTTCTTTCTCTTTCATTCTCCTTTTCTTACTGTTTGTTTCTCTAGGGTTGGATGCTTATAAGGCTTTTTATAGCCGATTGGATTTCCGGATCTTTCCTACGCAAACCAGGCTGCGTAGCAATGCGACACATTTGGTTGTGGCATGCGGAACATAGCTTGCTTGGAATCTTGATTTTCTTGGAATCTTTTTCTTCAGATCGTCTGGAAGTCCGAAGATCTGACAGCGGGTTGCATTGGAGTTCTGATCGGACGGTTTTAATGGGAGTTTTGATCGGACGGTTCTGCTGAATTTCGTGATGAAGAGTCGTCTTTGTTTTCATGGTGGAATCGTTCCACTCCATTTTTCTTCCCTTTGGACATCTAAGGGTAGGTCGGATTGGCCATCCAATGTCCCCTGGCCCACTAGATCAATGGTCGACGTGAGATTTTCAAAGTGTTGCAAAGGTGTTCCTTCCGCATCTCCGTATGAAAGCTGGCGAAAGGCGTCCGTGAAATCTGGTAAGGATCGGGACGGTTCTTTCCCTTAGAAAGATCCGATCAATTCCTAGTTGTTTGCGAGAGCCATGATACTAAGAGGGAGGATTTTCGCACCTTTGTTGGAGTGTCTGTGCGATGTGTGGGATTGCTAGTTTGTGGTCACGATCTTCCTATACAAAGCAGTCATTCCTGTCGTGGTCAGGAATGGCGGACAACAAATGGCGATGAATGATGATGAACGGCTTGAATTTGTTTATCGTTTCATGATGATGGATCCCACTGCACATCCTTGTTATAGTCGGATTCAAATCCTAAATGCGGGAACAGAGAAAATGGAAGAGGAGTCGGGAGCAGTTCGGTCGTGGCTGAATTTGTGTGCGTACGAGAGCTCGTCTGTGTACGAAACAACCTAGGGTTTAGTCGAATCTACCCCAACTTTAGGATGGACTGTTCAGATCATTCAAGATGATCTTGATAGTGGGCCGCATCATCACTCAAACGGAAGTTGTCCGTTCGAGCAGCGAGTGGCGGAAGATGAATTTGAAAGAGGGTCGGTCAAACACGGTTTGACCAGAACCTTGGTGCAGTGTGATGTGAGCGCATATCTGCTAATGCACTCTCAGATCATCAAGTGGGGTCCACGGGGTTGTACTAGCGGATCTAAACTGTCCATTTACTCTAACAGGCCCCTAAAGGGACGTTGGTTAGGTGTGAGACAAATCCCTAGTTCAAGTGGGCCAAAATGTTCACTTGTTGCATTAAATTGGTGTTTTCCTACGGTCCCACGATCAGGCTCTTTTCGTAGCTAACTTTTAGCACACTTAACAGTTTCTAATCCATTTTAGGGGTGTTTTAATGGTTGCGTCTATAATCTAGTGGGTAGATTGTTCATATTCTTTGGTTTTGGTCGGTTAGACAATTACATAAAAGAGGAGATGTTCTGCTTGATCCTAAGTTAATGTTCGTAGTAGATTAAGTCCTTATACATATATTCTAGTCGGATAATTACAGGGCGTCATATGGTTATAGGCACGTTTCTAAGTAATCCTTACAAAAGACTTATATCTAAATCATTATAAATAAAGAACTATCTACCAAATTAATTAAGGGAGTGTACATGTATCAAACCACACGATGGGTGGTCTTATCTTAGAATCAACGGTCGGATGACCTGATTTATGAATGGTGATTATTCCCAACAATCAGATTCATGTTGGAGGATAGATGAAATGTTAGGATAGCTAGATTGGTATCGTACACCTATACATAATAAGTTAAATTTCGTGGTAATGCTCAAGAACTTTCAATACTCGGGTATTGAAAAATTCGAGGCGTTACAGTTTATCAGAAGTGAGTTCGATCATTGTGTCTACTTCAAATTATTGAGTAAAGAAAAATTTATTATTTTAGTGTTGTATGTTGATAATATGTTTATCACTAACCATAACATGTCTGAAATCAGCATATCGAAGGCTCGGTTATCCAGGACATTCGATATGAAAAATCTACGGGCTGCAAAAAAGGATTCTTGGCATCGACTTATATAGAGACAGGAAAAAGAGCAAGCTATGGTTATCTCAGGAGGAGTATCTCGAGAATATTTTGGTAAATTTTGGACTTAATAAGGCTAAACCGGTTAACACACTACACACTGTTCACTTTCGGCTTTCTTCGAAGTAATATCCTATGTTAGATGAAGAAAAGTGATATATGTCTCGCGTGCCCTACTCGAGTATGGTTGGCAGTCTTATGTACGCCATGGTTTGTACGAGATTGGATATTTGATACATAGTAGGTATGTCAGTAGATGCATATCAAACCCCGACAAACAATACTGGGAAGCAGGATGGACTATGTCTTAACATTTAAAAAATCTGAGGAGAGACTAGTAAGGTATGTGGATTCGAATCATGCTGGTAATGTGGACAATAAAAGGTCGATTTCTAGTTACTCATTTGGATTAGCGGATGGAATGATCAGTTGAATGTTGAAGCTTCAGTCTGTGTTTGCTCTGCTCTTTCCACAACTAAAGTGGAATATATAGTAGTGACGTAAGCGTTCAAAGAAGATGTTTGGTTGAAAGGAATGATAAATGCGTTGGGGCTTCAACAGGAAGTCGTGCATGTGCATTATGATAGCAAAAGCGTGATCAATTTGATAAAGAACTCGGTGTACCATTTCCGGACTAAACGCATTGACGTGCATCATCATTTTATCCGGGAGATATTAGAGGAATGCGACATTACTTTTGAGAAGATTCATACCAGTGAAAATTCGGTGGACATGCTTACAAAGGTAGTTCCTGCAGAGAAGTTCAGGTTTTGCTCGACTTCTCTGAGCTTGACAAATAAGGAATGAAGACGGTGTGTGCACAAGAAGCAACAATGATGGTGCTATTATGAAAACGTTAAAAGATGGTGATAGCAACTTGGAGAAGCGGATATGGAGGATTAAAGTCACAGTGGAGATTGTTGATAGAGTGTCTTTAATCTTGTGCGGTGTTGTTTAGTCGACTGAGAAATTCTTAGGTCAAACGAAGCATGTTGTGACGTTCCTGGTCGACCGAGATCTATTTCGGGTGACTAAGGGATTCTGTTGATGTCGCAGTCAACCGAATGTACAACCAAGCGGAATGCATAAGTGCGGATTTTTGTTTCCAATTTTGTACCGAAGCATATAAATAAGCTTCTAATTACGTAATTAGGGAAGAACAAAAGGAGCTTAGCACATTTTCAAGAGTTTTATGGGAGAAGTTAGAGTATCTCATCTGTAAGTTATTCCATCTTTTGTAACTTTCTATTTATAATGAATTGTTTGCCAATTGGTGCCGTGATTTTTTTTTCCACAACGATCTTTCTACATAAAATTCAGCGTGTTTTTTGTGATTGCTTAAATTTTCATTCTCTATTATATTGTTTAATTTTCTTTAAGATTACTACCATACTGAACAAGCCATGTTAAAGATTATTACATCCCCAACTTAAGCCTAGCAGAAAAGCCCTATTCCACAACATACGTTCACCTGTCAAAATTCTAAAGATTGAGCTCGACACTATTGTACTATCCTATTGCAACATCTACATCATAGTATAAAGCTCTCTTTCTTCGGGACAAGGGCACAATCCACACGAGATTCTAGTCCCTTTCCTTGACTAGATCTCCATTGTTTTTCACTTTCCCCTTTTTACGTTTGAAAACGAAGTCCTGTGATAGTTCACCCTCATTTTCTTCCCTCCCATATTCGACACTCACGTGCAGCTATCCGGACCATTCAAATTGTAGGTTACATTGCAGATGGAGTATATCTAGAACGTCAAGCTATCAAGCAATTCTAACCATCAAATTCATGGAAATAAAATGGATGGTTAAAACTAAAACAGTGAACTGTCCAAATTCCTAAGGCCAAAATCAGATTTTACTATTGGATTAGAAATTTGGACAGTCTGGATTGCGACACAACTATTCCATTAGTACGGTTGAAGAGTCACCACCAATTTTAAATGGTGTTAAACAAACATGGGAGCTTAACCTTAAAACTATAGAAAAGAAAATATTTCTATATTTTGGGACAATGTATGGTGTGCGTTTGAAACTATTCTGGGAGGAGATAACCACAACCGTCTGTTTTGATAGTCTTCTTTAGGATGGTTAGGATTATCCCATCCAGTGGCTGTCAATATATTCTCCACCCAAAATAGGGCTGGCCCTAATTAGACTATTAAGATTGTCTGATCAAGATGGTCGTTAATCTACAGTCTTCACCACCATTTAGACTGCTATGATTGTCTGATCAAGGTGGATGTTGGTCTATGCTCCAACAACAGTAGGGCTGGTCCTGGACGGTTAGGATTGCCTGATAGAATATGGTCTTTGATCTATAATGCTTTCCTGCATCCTAGTTGGTCCTTTGGAAAGTGTAATACAAACAATCAGGGATTTACTAATTCCTGTCTAGTAAAGATCCGTGGACTTGCTAATTCCCAAATCCTAATTTGCCGTTGCAACGTGAGTAAATATTCTTGCACTTTTACAACTAACTGATGAACAACGATTCCCAGGTCTATTGTTTGGTAATTAAGCTATCCATCGATAAATGCAGCGAGCATTTATTGTGATGGCATGACATTTATTACAAAAGTAAAACATTTATTGCTCTATGGGTATTTCGTCCAAGAAGGATGGGTGCTGGGCCACCTGATGTATAGGTTTTATTATTATTATTATTATTATTATTTTCAGATTATTTTAAGATATGGACAAAAAAAAAATGAGACAGATACAAGGGAAGCGGAAGTTTTGGGATTTTGAATTTCCTTTCATTCATGTATATATATATATATATATATATATATATATATATATATATATATACAGGCACACACACTACCACACACTCATGCCATAGTGGAATTTCACCATCCATGGGTAATCAAACCCTCGACTAAGTGTTGAAACTCCTAAGGGCGTGTTTGGCCGGGCGCTGGATATAATATTAGATGGAATTAGGAGGGTTATCCTACCTCATCTCATCTCATCTTCCGTTTGGGATGGCGGGATGTACGTCACCCTCGTAAACACCACCGAAGCTATCATAGATTATGCCAATCCCAGAATGTGAATTTTCACCTGTATGTGGGGCCCACCAAGATATCAATGAGATATCCACTCCGTCTATCATTTTCACCGGCCTACATTTAGTCATAAACCTATTTTAAGGTAAATATAAAACAGTGAGTGGGGCACACCACAAGAAGCAGTGTAGATGCAAACCCATCCATTTGGGATGGTCCAAACAGGCTGCTGTATATCCCATGGGCTATCCCAAACCCATGGGATCAAGGGACAAATATGACACTACCATCATTACCTTAAAATCCATTCCATCCCACCTAATCCCATGGAATTGGTCCGGCCAAACACGCCCTAAGAGTCTACCACGGGAGTAAGAGTAAGGACCCATTATGATGGAGATATCATTCATGTTGGTTTTTTTCATTCATTCATGTATATTTAACCTTATGAAAGGCTACTAAAGTGACATCACTTCTATTTGTATCCACACCGTTCATCCATTTCATCCATTTGGAGATATCATATTAGGGCAAGATCCGAAGAATGAGTCAGATCCAAATCTCAAGTAGACCCCACCACAAAAAATAGTGGGGAGAGTGACGCCCACCATTAAAAACTTCTAAAGGCCACAAAAGTTTTCGATCAAGCTAACTATATTTGTGTTTTCCCTTCTTTCATGTCTTTATTAACACAGGAAGGGATTGGATCTCAAATAAACATCATGGTGGACCTTAGGAGGATTTCATCGGTGGATGTCACTCTTCCTACTGTTTTCTATGGTGGGGTCCTCTTCAAATTTGGATCAGCCTCATTCTTTGTATCATAGCCTAAAATGATATCTCCAAATGAATGAACGGTCGGAATACAAAATATACATCATGGTGGGGCCCACATAACTTAGTGACGTCACTTCAATAGCGAGTCTCGCTACTCAACCTGTCATAGCTAATCCGCGTCCATAAATAAATATCTTGGGAAAGTTTTTAAAATGAGGTGTCATTATCACTGTTGCTTCTTATGGTGTGGTCCACTTGAGCTTTGGATTTGCTTCATTTTTTGGGTGTTGAAACTCACTGCATCTACCATTCACCCATGAATATGGACATGTATTTATAAGATTGTGGATATGAAATTCATGAATTTGGCAAATCCTAAGTAAATATAAATAACTGTAATATTCAAACCTATTAATTTAAAGAAAAAAAATACAATTACATACTTTATTTATGGATAGACGTGGGCATTTCTGACCCGATCTGGTGGAAAAGACCCGATCCGACCCGACTCAGTACCGTTACGAACAGAACCGACGGCTTAGATCGCCCTGATCGAGTCTGTCCACTTAGATCCGATCGTCTTTCGGGTCGAGTACGGATAGAGGTCGATCCAGACCGATCCGACCCGAATACCTGAACCGATAGGATCTGGCCCGAACCAACCAGACCCGACCCAGAGCGGGTAGTATAAGTATTATTTTTAATTTTTTACCCTACCCTCCCTCTCTACCCAAACGCCCGCCCCGCCGAACCTAAATCCCCAAACCCTTTCTACCCTAAAAGGAGAAGAGGAAGAAGAAGAAGAAGAAGACATCGAAAGAGAGATCTGAAACGGAGATAAGGCAGATTCTTCTACCAAATCCCTCTCACAGAGCTCTCAATCCTCTTCTCCGATCATCGTCGCTGCAGGTCCCATCAAGCCATTTCGTCTCATCTACTACGACAAAAAGGGCAAGTTCTGCATGGACCCCGAGGCGGTTGCCACCCTCCAGCTCGTCAAAGGCCCTGTTGGTGTCATCTTCATCTCTATATGCGGCCAAGCCCGCCAGGATAAGAGCTTCATCTTGAATCAGGTTCTCCTTGATCCTCTCTCGCTCTCTCCCTTCCTTACTCCGTTTTAGGGTTTTAGTTCCATTGATTTGAAGAATCAGTCAAATACATCCTTTTCATGCGTTATGGGGAATGACATTCTCGTAATTCTTTCTATTTGGAAGATTGCTTTGCTGCATGTAATTGTATTTAGCTTTATAGATTCTTGAATCTCTCCATGCATTTACAGGGTTAGGTTGCACGGTTTGCAGGTGTTTTAGCAGTTTTGTTATCTTTAATAGGGTGGACTTCCTGAATTGTCAACTCTAGATAGGAAATTTCAGCTTTGTTATCTCTTCAGATATCTTTTTCACTTCCACCTTCAACGCTGGACCGATCCGAATCTGGCATAATCCGATTCGACTCAGTTTTCCTAACCGAGTCGGACTCAGATCAGTTCATGACAATATGGATTAGGATCGGATCGAGTCAGATGACCCGGACTCGGTCTCGGATCGAACCGAGTTCAGATCAGGCCATGCAAAACTCGGACCGAGTCGAGTTGGACCCGATCCGATTCGACTCGGTCCGATGCCCAACTCTATTTATGGACTAGTTACACAAATTCATAATTTTTTTTCTTATGGCCACACAATTAATACTTTAATGATTAAAATACCCTCACCTACTGCCCAACAAGGAATGACCTTTCCTTCACCGCACAGTAGGAAACTTAGTGAACGGAGCCCATGTAAATAACTAAAAGAAAAGGACCTTTACCTCTAGTGGTAGGAAGCTCGTGATGCGAATATTTCAATAGACATTGAGATTTTTCTCAAATCCGAATTAATGTAAATGGAAGAATTTGACAAGTTGTTATTGAATTTTTCTAATAGAACCTTGGAAGATGAGGATATGTCAAATCTTTAATAATTTTCAATGTTAGGCTTTTAAATTAAGGAATTTGTCAATTTTAGACTGACCGCACTACAAGAAAAAGTAGTGATTCACCGTTAAAAACTTCTTATGAGCTGATATTTGTGTTTTTCATCATTGAAGCTAGTACGACCTTATATACTTAGTACTACCTTATATACCAATGGGTTGGATGGCGAATAAACATTATGGTATGGCCCAATAAGTTTTTAGGGGTGGGCTTTCAATCATCATCTTTTCTTGTAATGTGGTCCACCTTACATTTGTATTTACTTCATTTTTGAGCTCTTGACCTAAAATGAGACGGTAAAAATAGAAGATTGAATGTACTAAAAATACATCTAGGTGGGCCCACGGTCAAGGCAGCATTATGTTGGATGAAGGAGTGGATTAGATGTTACCCTTACCGTGGGGCCCACCTTGATGATATATTATATATCTGCACCATCCATCTGTTTGTCCAGCCCATTTTAGGATGTGGTCCCAAACGGTAAGCAGATCCAAATATTAGGTGGACCACAGCATAGGAAACAGTAATGATTGAATGCCCACTATTTAAAAACTTCCGAAAGGCCACTATAAGCAGTTAATTAATGTTTATTTATCATCCAACCCGTTGATAAGGTCAACCCACCATGGATAAAAGCAAAATACAAATATCAGCTTAATCCAAAGCTTGTATGGCCAACAAAAAGTTTTTAATAGTCATTTACCTCTTTTCCCAGTGGTGTGGTCCAACCAAAATTAGGATCTACTTAAATTTTAGAATAACATCCTAAAATGAGCTGAAAAAATGGATGGACGGAGTGGATACACAACAGATTCATCAAGGTGGGCCCCACACGGTAAGAGTTATGATACCCGTAACACCTAATCCGGTCTTGATGGGTGTATCCGCTCCCCTTCGACTCCACCTGATATATCTACAACTGTGGCCCACCAGTGGACTAACTGTAGCTTTTGACCATGGAGAGATGACGTGGATTTTCTGATCTGTTAAATCACTTTTCCATTAGAATATTACTGCTTCCACACTGCATTTTCAAGCGCCAAACACAACGCACTATATATGCAATGTAGAATATCTTTTTGGGCCCTGAGAAGTTCATTTGACCGTCCATGAAGAAATTTTATTATGATGAACGTACCAGATTACTCAAAAGCTTATCAATACATCACGTATAATGCATTTCTATTTGGCGCTTGAAGATGCGGTTTCTTGAATTTGCATTTGTCTTCCAGAAAAAGGTCCTCCCACGCAAAGAAAACGTCCTCAGCAAATAAAATGGGGGGAGTTACTTCATACTCTGCTAGAGTATGACGATTGATACGCAGGCGGTCAGAAACTGTACACTTGGAATGTATTAACTTAAAATAAACCGACTAACCCACTATATTCAAGTTAATGTCCCAATCTGCACTGGTGGACACTTGTTTTTCGAAAAAGGAGAATTTGATGGATTTCATTTTTTTAATGGTCCACTAATCCGTTGGTCAGATTATTAATAATAATATTTTTTGGCTCGTTAAAAGACCCAAAAACTTGCAAGGTTTAGTTTGAGTTAATGCCACGTATGCAGTTTCTGAGTGATTTCTAAGGGCCTGTGTATCATCGACCACACTCTGCCGTAGTATAAATGCTTTTCTCATTAAATAGATAAGGAGGGTCTCGAGCACGTGACACATGCTGGCATTCTCGTGGCAAGCATCAGAATGCCAGAAAAGACTACCATAAGATTTGTAAACCAAGCTTATAATAAAATGAGGGCCACGTGTGTCCCTTTCCCTATTATATTTTTATATGTAAGTTTTGTAGCCCGCGGGCTACCATATGTAAATTAGGTGGATGGCTGCCCCACTCGGATTTAGATTAGGTGGTGACCCCGGAACCACCCAGCTAGCTGGTGGAAAGCTCTGTGGGCTCCACCATGATGTATATGTTTTATCCACGCCGTCCATCCATTTTCCCAGACCATTTTATGGTACAATTTTAAAAAATGAGGTAGATCCAAATCTCAAGTGGACCACACTACAGAAAACAGTGGGGATTGAACGCTTACCATTGAAAACTTCTTGGTAGCCCACCGCAATGTTTATTTACCATCGAACCTGTTCAGAAAAGAGAAAACACGAATATCAGCTTGATTTAAAACTTCTGTAGCCTTAGGAAGTTTTCAACGGTTGGCGTTCAATTCCCACTATTTCATGTGGTGTAGCCCACTTGAGCTTTGGATCTGCCTCATTTTTGGGATCATACTCTACAATGAGCTGAAACAATGGATGGACGGTGTGGATAAAGCACATACTTCATGGTGGGACCTACAAAGCTTTTTCATCAGCTAGTTGGGTGGTGTTGGGGTCACCACCGAATCCCAAGCAGTGGGCCTGCGTGATTTCAACTGCAACCCACAAAGTATATGAACGAAGAACTACGAAGTCCCAACTTATTCAAGGCTGCGGTGCATAATTTCAGCCAGTGGGGTCCAGTACCATACCAGTTAGGTTGTGGTCTCGCCACACAACAAAAGGATGATCTAAACCGTTGGTTTGATAGGCCCACCATGGATAAGCTGTGGGGAAAAGATCCACACGATTCAATGGTCCTAACTATTTTGACCAATATCTTGGAAATGAAGGGCTAAAGTACTGACTCCACATTCTCATGTAGAAGTCTACTATTGGATGGTCAAGATTGTTTAATTATAGACCTGGATGAAGAGATCACACAAACATTAGCTTGATCCAACACTTTTGTGGTCCATGACAAGTTTTTAATGGTCAATTACCATTGTTTCCTGTATTATGGTCCACTTGAGATTTGATATGCTTCATTTTTTAAAACAGAGCATGCCCTGAAAATTTTCTAAATAGATACACGCATGAATCTCAATCCATGGAAGCCACGCCTATCTAAGTGGAGCTCATCGTGCAAGTTGTTTATATTAATAAGCCAAACGTAGAACTGTTTGGATTCAAGCAAAGTTGTGCTTTGATAGGTCAGTTTATAACTATATCATTATAATAATATACTCGGTTCCTTATTTGTCAAATACCTTAAAATAAAATAAAATAAATAATAATTTATTACATGTGTAAGAGCTTAATATTTTATCGTGCAGGCTTATTAAAAATTGAACAATCACGTACGCAGCATATATGAAAATATGTAATCATGTATTTATGTTTTGTTTTAGTTGACCTTATTTACATTTGTTTCCATTTGAGTGGGATTGGCAAACCATGGTTAAATATTTTTTTATTATTATTATATTTTTTACCTTAAGGGCATGTTTGAATGCCTGTAACTTGGGTAAGTGGGAAGTGACTTACTAGGAAGTTAGTCATAGGTAGTATTTGGGGGAGAAAATTGATCCGTAAGTAACTTATAACTTGTAAGTTACCTACAGTCAAATTTACCAAAAAAATGCAGAGGGATGGAGGTGAAAAGTCACTTCCCTATAAGCGACTTTCACCTATAAGTGTAAAATAACTTACAAGCATCCAAACAGGTAGGGGTGTACATCGAGTCGAATCGAGTCAAGTTGGCCTCGGCTTGACTCGACTTGGCCATTAGCTGACCCCAGCTCGAACTTAGCTTGGCTCAGTCTTCGAGCCTGACTAGTCTGCTTGGCTCGGTTCGATTAGCAGCTCAGGCCAGTTCGAGTCGAGTTCGAGTCAAAATCAAGCCTCTGTGGCATTTTCACAAACACATGTTGTGCACTTTTAATTTCTCATTGTGTAAAACAGCAACAGTTATTTACAAGTATTTTCATCAAACACCTTCTAGACAACATCAAAATCAAGAAAAAATAATATTTGTTTCATATACATACCTTCCTTACCACTAGCTAACACTTCGTTGAATCATTTCATTAAACACTTAGTGAGCAACATCAATATCAAAGTAACTGAGTCACCGAACTGGTTCGATTCGAGTTCAATTCAAGTTGGGGTTAGATCGGAGTTGAGTCGCAAGCTCAGTTTGAAATTTTTTCAAGCTCAAAAAAACCAGCTTAACTCGTCTTGAACTTAGCTTCAAACCGGGTGGAATCAAGCTTTTTCAAGTCGACTCGGGCAAGCTAACCGAGCTAACTCGTTCGGGTACACCCCTACAAACAGGCCCTAAGATGTGAATCTTATTTAAGAGGGTATCGGATGCACCACGTCACATTTGTATGTCAGTAGAGAAGTTACAGTGAAAAGCAAAAGATTCCGTCTACAAGTAATAATTTTGCCCTCTTCATCATGAGACATGGATTACATACATGCGATGTAAATGGTGCTTTGTACGCACCACAATAATGCTTATATTTCATCCGTTCATTAGGTCACACAGACCTAGATGAAGGGAAAACACAAATACCAACTTCAACCAAAACAAGTTTTTAATGGTTGGCATTCCATCACCGCTATTTCTTGTGGTGTGGTCTACCTTAGATGTGAATCCATCTCGATTTTAGACCAATGCCCTCAAATGAGCAAGCAAAATAAATGGACGGTATAGATAAAACACATATGTCATAGTGGGCCCACAGTACCGACTCGGTTACGGAGGGGGTCCCTACGAAGTCCGTCCGAGAAAATACATGATATGTGGGGTCCATCTTTGCATGTTATATACAAGTCTTCAATATTGACAATTGCGGCTGGTGATTACGTAATCCGAACCGTTGGTCGGTTGACTACCATCGTAGATTGAGAATACCCCAAAAAATTCCTCCACCCTAGAAGGTCTCATCCCATTCCAGATATGCCATCTAGATGGCTGAGAACGCGTAACATGCGGGTCCAAACTTACACATGTGTGAGTGGTCCCACGTGTGAGGCAATTCACTCTCACCGTACAATTCCTCGACCCTCTAAAATTCTTTTTTTTTTTTCTTTCAAACCTTTTGAACTTTTCCTCGAAGTTAGATAGCTTACATCGAATGGAATGGAGGTGGGGTCCACCGAAGAAGGTCACGGGGTCAGCCCGACAGCGTGTGTGAGTGGGACGGACTTAAAAGTCCCATCCACATGATCTCAGTTTTTCCCAAGAATCATGAAAAACGGCAAAAAGCCTCACATCGCCCGACGTAAAAAAAGTCAAAGGGGGCAAGTGAAATCTGTCACGGCTACGCAACCCGAGGATTTTTCTCACTGTAGTGGTTGGCCACGTTGTCGTTTTGTACGGATCAGGATCATGGTACACTCATCCTGACCATTGGTCATTTGGGCCAGATATACCTTTGCTGGGGGGCTGTGTGGGGCCACGGAGATGTGCGTGGTAAATTCGCTCCGTCCATCTGTTTTCAAAGACGGTCAAGATTCTAAAAATGAGGCAGATTCAAAAGTCACTTGGGACATGCCACACGAAATAGTGATGATAGAAACCCTTGCTAGGGCTGTACACCAACCGAGTTAGCTCGGTTAGCTCGCTTGACTCAACTCGAAAAAGCTTGATTTGACCTGGTTCCAAGCTGAGTTTGAGCCAAGTCTAGCTAATTTTTTTAGCTTGAAAAAATTTCGAATCCAATTTGAGCTTGCTTGAGCTCAACTTGGATCGAACCCCAACTCGAATCGAACACAAATCGAATCAGTTCAGTGACATGGTTACTTTGATATTGATGTTGCTCACCAAGTGTTCGACGAAATGACTCAACGAAGTGCCACCTGATCATGGTAAGGAAGGTATGTATATGAACAAATACCATTTTTTCTTGATTTTGACCTTACCTACAAGATGTTTGATGAAATACCTGTAAACAGCTGCTGCTATTTTACATACGGTAAGAAATTGAAAGTGCAATCCATGTGTTTGTGAAAACCCCACATAGGCTCGATCTTGGCTTAAACTCCCACCGAAGTAAAACGTAATAACGATAATATACAAATAATTTCATATCTCTATTCTTATAAAAAACTTTATTGATTATACATATTTGGATGTAATTTTTTCAATATGTGTTTTATTCTTATCTTTCATTCATCTTGTGTAACGCCCTGAAAATCGGGGGTCGTGCATAGACTCGACTCCCGAGTTCCCGAGTGTTACTTATCATATATTTTATGGTTTTATGATTAGTCAAATCAATTGCACAATTTGGAACTACCTAGAGCATGAAGCACAATCGCACCAGTCTACTGAAATGAAAGATATCTCATATATATACAGGTCCAAAATAAGAAAAAGGGTCGCCCAAGGCGTTACCCAACCAAATAACAAAAGAATATTATGTCCAAAAGAATAAAGCTTATCCGCGTCCAAAAGAATAAAGCTGATCTCGCGGATCAGCAAATCCAAATCCAGCCCGATCAAGCCGATGGAGAGTCGTCCATCAGCTGAAAGTATGACAGCTCCTCCTCCTCGTCAAGAGTAGCATTGCCATGCTCCACCTGCTCCGCATCCCCTGCATCTATGAGAGAGTCTGGTTGGTGTTTTAAAATACCGTCCCAGAGTGGGAGTGAGTGATCAACTCAATGTGAACTATTAATCTTAAGTTATAACATGAATTTAATGAAAAACAGTCAATTAGCAACACCTACAATTCTTATTAAATGTGCATGCATGCAACACCCTGAAATTCGGGGGTTGAGTATGAACTCAACTCCCGAGTTCCAATGCATCACTTATGCAACATACATAATGATGATTAAATATTGTCTGAGTTAGAGCAATAAACATGAATGAGATTATACCAACACAGTAATTCATACTCCAGTGCAATTGTATAAAGGCAAGCGGAAGACTGAAATTGTATATATATAAGGTATGTAAGGAAACAAAATCTTCATGAACACCAGAGTATGAACACTAACTGAGTATCCATATACATTTACTGTTTCTGAGTCAAAAATCAAAATACAATCTAAAAGATGAGTCCTGAAATCTCAGCGATGCAGTCGGCCTAAGCAAAGCCGTCAGAGTACTGCATGAATGAGAACTCATCCTGGTCCTCGTCGTAATCGGGCTCCGGCTCCTGAACTGACGTGCCGTCTATACCTGTGACAGAGTCTGGTTGGTGTATACAACACCGTCCCGTAACGTGGGAGTGAGTAGCTAACTCAGTGGAACAATAAAGCATAGGTTAACATGTTATCAATTCAATCAAGCAATAATGATAAAGCAGTACAATCAAACAAGTTTAACTACTCTTATTAAATGCAAGTATGAAATGACATGATGAATGCCCTTGCTAAACCACCCTAATGCGACATCGTCTTACGTTCGCGAATGCATACCTCCCTCAGTGCTCTACATCTACTAGGCACATGTGGTGCAATGATGAGCATGATTACCGAGTTGTTATTAGTCCATTTCAAACAGCAGTATTGGGAAACTAAGGTACCTCCCTTGTATCATTCCCAAACATGATCCATTCTAGGGTCGTCAATCCTGGTTAATCTCATACGGTATTATGGTTTGAGAGGCATCGCGAAGACATCGCAAGGGCTCGTCACCCGTCAGCACGGATACAGATCTCACCGTATGCGGCTCAATTGCTGACCGTCAGCTCGAGTACAGGTCTCACCGTACTCGGCTCAATCGCTGGCCGTCAGCTCGAATACAGGTCTCACCGTACTCGGCTCAACTCATACTCTAGTTGCTGTGAAGGGCTCGTCGCCAATCACAGACCTTGGAGTATACTCGAAGATACTACAGAGGACTCGTCTCCCGTCAGCACGAGTACAGGTCTCACCATATTCGGCTTTCGCCGTAAGTATCGACAGCTCGAATACAGTGTCCCATACCACTGTATTCGGCTCACGAGTTTGGGTTGCTCAATGGTCACTACGGGGAGGGCCGTGGCCCCAGCATAGGCCGACAGCTCGGCCACGGTGTCCCATACCACCATGTCCGGCTCATGAGTCTTAGCGGATCGAGGTACCATGGTTAACGGGATTGCCACTGGTAAGTTTGGTACCCTAGATTCAAACAGTAATAACCAAACATGGTGAACACACATTCGACATATCGGGTTACTTGACGAGCCTGACTAGCTCGAGCGCACAACAAGTTGAGCGACATGAAGCGCAAAAGCACCCCGTGTGGCCAACCACTATCGCCAACCGAAGTACGACTCGAGTTCGTCAGACACATCCCTTGTGGCGACATGAATCTTAGCCACATTCTCAAGTCTGGTACCGAATGTCTGGACTATGGACATAGTCCCAAACTCAATCAGTTCTCATCCATAGCATGTGGAGTAAAGCATGATAAACAAAATAATACAAGCATGCTAGTAGGCATGTCATAAGGCATGTTATAAAGCATGATATAAAGCATGTTGTAAAGCATGTTGTAGAGCACTTATACAAATAGGGGTACAAATACATATACATCATAAGTGAGTGGTTAGTGTAAACCACCACATGGAGGGAATCATACATGTCTCTAAGGTAGTCGAGAATTACATCTCAGCACTTACCTACGGTACTAACATCTAAGCATTTACTCTCACAAGCATTTACACAAACACTTAGAGTACACTATTTCAACATACATAACATATGTTAGTAAAATTTGTATTAGGGCTATCCTTTCGCCAAGCGAGTATTTTATCTGTGTATATCATAGTCATACAGCAAATAATCATGACAATTGCATTTCCAAAATTTATACATATACGGTATCTTCTAGAATACACAATTTCAACATACATAGTGTTTAGGAGCAAACATGTATTATGGTGATTTCTTTCACCAAACAAGTATTTTATCCATATAACGTATAACCATTCATCAAATAAACATGTCAAACACATTTTCAAAAAAAATACGTATACGGTATTTCTACGTATACCTAGAGTATGTGAAATTCCATATTCTACAACTTTAATCGAAACAGAAAACGGAAAGCACTTTGTACATGTGCAATTGCATGCAGATCATGAATCTATCATTATCTGACATTGAAAGCGCTGAAAACCGTAACCTATACACCTAAATTCCTCACCATGCACCTTGGAATCACAAGAAATCAGCAAGGTTCGAAGGGCTTCCGTATTCAGCAGTTTTATCGCCTAGAGAGTGAAACCGGTTAGCTATTTCATATCCTATAACCTCCACTCACCCAAACAGATCTAGGGTTAGGGTTACTCACCTTAAAACGGAGTCGGTATCGCCGGGAAAGTGTCTGGAAAGAGGCGGTGCAGCCCGTGTGATGATCGAAAGCAGTAGGAGGAAGATACTCCCACAAATCTCAAGCTTTCTCTCCCTTTTCTCTCTCTCTCCTTAGGGTTTTATCCCAAATTTGTATGGCTGTGAGAGGGGCTGTTCTAAGGCCCTTATATAGCCTAAAACCTCTCCAGAATAGACTCTTGTTCAAGGGGTACTTCTATTATAAGCATTTCGGCGTTGTTCCAGCTCAAAAGAGAGTTTCTGGTGGCCCTCCTTGAGCCAAACGTCAGACTTAAGTTCACAACTCATGGATCTACGTGGGATTACGTTTTCGTCTCGGTCGGATTCCCAGATCACACGTGGCGGACCATTTTCAGTTCAACGGTCAGTGGGCCACGATCCGAAATTCCAAGTACATGTAAATGTTCCTGAAATTTTTCCTGATCCGAGGGTGTAATTTGGTCTGATTCTGACGGTCTGGTTGCTTAATACTGATCCGCAAGCGAGTGGTGCCAGATCACTATTCAAGATATTTATTTTGTAAAAAAACAGTGGTTTTCACACTCCCTCGCTCCGGACTCAAGCGAATGGCCGTGGGACATCGTCTGGACTTGATTTCCGAGATGGTTGTCAAGCCCAGTGAGGCGGTCCTAGTTCCTTAACTTCGTGTTAATCAGACTTCCGATGTGCAGTCTAGACCTGATACGGAGTTTCAATTCATTCCCGAGAGCAGTCGGGTAATGAGTTTGATCCTAAACTTTAGGGTAACCTAGAGTCAATGATTTTGCAAGTTTTGGGTCTTGCAGATCGTATTTAAAGCGATCCCAACGGATTTCATGGCTAATCGAGTTTAGCACTTAGTTAACTTTGTTAAATTTCTAAAGGATTTAATCCTAAATGATTTCTGGTCGAGGTGGTACTCGAGCCATAGTACGGAAATTTACGGGTCGTTACAATGCAATGCGATGATATGATGCATGCCCTCGCCACAACGCTCCTTCGAGCGACTCCATCTAACGATCGCATATGACAACACTCCCTCAGCGCAACCTCGACTGCCGAGTCGCCACCCTAACTAATGCGATGCAATGCGATAGTATTAGCCGAGTTATTAGTTAAGTCCATTCATCCAGCAAATTTAGGAATCTGATACACCCTACGTAACAATGCCCTAAGCTGGTTGCGAGGCCAAGGCCCCATCAATGCGTGAGGTCGAGTCCCCGCGGTCCATGATCCCATCGGGGTCCTCATCCCCGACTCTAAGCACATGAGGAGTGCCGATAGGAAAGGGATCGCACGCGGTCACTACGGGGAGGCGCGATACCCCAGCGTAGGCCGACAGCTCAGACACAGTGTCTCATTCCACCATGCCCGGCTCACGAGACTATGGACCCATTACTGTCTAGGTATCAATGGGCCACAATGGTTGTAAGGTGTTCCAGGTTTCATACATAGGTGAGCAAACAGGGTTAACAAACAAGGTTGGTCAGACAGTAGGTCAGACCGCACGAGTCAGGCGAGCGTGAGATGAATGACCTCGGGCACAAGAGACCCATGTAGTCGAACTACAGCCACCCGAAAACTCCCGCCCAATCCACGGGTCTAGCCCTAGCGTAGTCCTACCGATGGGACTACCATCTCTCGTCAGGTTCCTGACCAACCCAAGAGGGTAAAGGGAATCTACAATATGCCCACTACTCATGTTATCATCTTAGCACATCGATATCAAATTCTCATGCATCTCAAGCATACAAAGCGAATACTTCTTTCAAGCAAGCAAATATTATCACGAAAACAACGTGCATGTGAGTGTGTGGGTTGTGTGAGGAAGTTAAACACTTCCTCCATCTTGAGAAATCATGAGTACAAGTGTAAATAATCATACACACAATTGAAACATCACATATGAGGGAAAAGAATCAAACAAACATGAGCATATTATCATCCATATATAATATCTTGTGAAAGGCAAGATCTACATCAAATTTGAAAGCTAAGCATGCATATCTAAACAATTTCAACAAACATATAACCCCTAGGGTTTCTCTAGAATTTCAAATATAACATCCAAGCATTCAAAATCATTAAACCCACACTAAAATTGGTGTTAGGCCACCTAAGAACAATAGTCCACACCTTCAAATTTGTTGAAGACTCGGGAATGACCTAGGAGATGTGGATCTTGGTGTAGAACGGCCGGAATCCTAGGAGCAACCATCACATGTTAGATTCCCATGCAAATCCCCTTCATCACAAGGGTTTCAAGGAAACTTGGTGATGGATCTTACCTAGATGCTCAACGGGACGAAAGAGCGGCCGTGGATGAGGGATCCTTCTAAGAGAAGATGTAAGAGGTTGTGGGATTGATTTCCTTGGGCTCTACCTTGATTTAGGGTCCACCCACTTACCTTCACCCTCTTTTTACTCTCCTTGGTCGTTAGAGATGGTGGGGGTTATGAGAGAGATTTGATTGTTGGAGAATGGGGAAGTTATGAGGAAGAGAGATTTGGTTGTTGGAGATTGGAGGAAGTTATGAGGGAGAGAGAGCTTGTTGTTGGAGAATGGAGGAGGGTTACGAGAAAGAGGGCCTTAAGGCTTTATTCTCCAGACTTGGGCCCTTTGGCCCCAAGCTTCCACAATTTCCAAAATAGACCTATGAGACACCTATTGGTGTTGGGGTGGCCCTAACACCCCTTTGTCCACCAAATTTGGCATGTAGGTGTCTTATGGCCCGATTAGGATCCCTGCAAGATTTGAAGACAAACGGATGAACAAATATATGATCTGAGTAAGCGTTTCCAACCTTTAAGTGGCCTTTGGAGACCCATTCTGATTGATGGAGAATTTCTGGTGGCCCTCTTGCCATGAAATTTATAAGGTAGGTGCTTTATGGCCCGATGAAGGGCTACGCAAAATTTGGGAACGATCGGATATGGGGTTTGGTCGTATGGGTCTGATTTGCGATCAACGGTCACCGTGTCACGATCGGGTCCCAGATTTAATGGACAGGCGTAGAAAAATACATTAAACCTTTATCGTAAATTTGGAAGAAATCCGACGGCTGAAAATCCTGAAATCTTAGTTTCATTCAACTAATGCCAGATTCCAATCTAGCATTGGTGGGGTGCATTTGGAAAAGTGTCAGATTTCAATTCTGGGTGTCCACTGGATCCGCAGTCCGCGTTGGACCACAAGCCCAATAAGATCTATGATTCCCTAAATTTTTAGATTTTTCTGACCATCCTCGGTCATTGGGTGACCCACACGGGCTGTTGTTAAGTGTAAACAGGTCATCTAGCTTGACGGCCCGCACTTTGTCTCATCATAACTAGACTGGTCTACCCCAGTATAAACTAACATTGAGTGCTAATGGTCATTGAGTGATATTATAAATTAATTAATAAAAAAAAACCTTAAGAATTTTTGGAAATCCAAAACAGTGAAAATTCAGGATGTTACATTTTGCAATATCATTTTAAAGCGTAAGTCTCACTTATGTGGACCTTGAGGAGTTTCCAATGGCAAGCATTCAATCCCCATTGTTAGCAATGATGTGGTCCATTTTCACTCATTTTTTACCTCATTCCATAAAATGATCATGCAAGATGGATGAATGGTGCGGATATAATACATATATCGGGGCCCATAAAAC
This sequence comes from Magnolia officinalis, assembly GCA_021015155.1. Taxonomy (NCBI): domain Eukaryota; kingdom Viridiplantae; phylum Streptophyta; class Magnoliopsida; order Magnoliales; family Magnoliaceae; genus Magnolia; species Magnolia officinalis. The sequence goes on from JAJHSJ010000007.1 coordinate 77,144,806, forward strand.
TATGCCATGTGAGCAAACCTCCGCCCATCTAGGACATGCCTTGATAATGAAAGATTACCGGCCTTGATTATGAAAGCTTACCAGCTGATTTGATGGTTGACAGTATCTAATTAAAAGTAAGAAGTAATAATGTAAGTTTTACTTCAATTACTATGGTAGCCCATGATCTAAATAAGCTTTAAAGTAAAATATTTAAATAATGGTCCAATAACGGATGTGACCCATTTTGTCGGAGCAATATAAGTTAGGGTCTTGTAATTGTTTGATCTGAACTGTCTATCAAATCCAGAACAGATTTTATAGGATTGCTTCGCAAAACAACCACTAAGATCCAATCCACCGTTGAATCCTTACTTTTGCAACCGTCATTTTTTTCAAGTCATGGATGGGATGGTTAGATTTGCCCGACGAAAGCTACGCTTTAGAATCATATGCAATCAATGATGGGATCCAATAGATGGATTGATCAAATTGTCAGTTGAACCTAATTTTTTGTAAATGATCTGGACCGTCCAAATTAAAAGGTTGATGATCATATCCCTACAATAGCCAAATTAGTGCCATGTTTGTATAGTAGCCCATGAAATCAGTGTTTTACTTAATTTACGGTCTAGATCAAGTGATTAGATTGTCTAAGTGTCCCAATGCAACCTAAAACATTTAAGTACCAGAGCATTTCTCATTTGATTATCTATCTGCTAGACAATTATTGGACGGTTAAGAAAGAAACAAAAAAAAAACAAAAGAAAAAAAAAAACAAAAACAAAAACAATGGTCCTGATGATCATCCACAAATCAAAGGTTGGGATTATTCAGCTAATCTGATGGACTGGACTGTACCATATAATTTTAGTTTATATATGCCACGTGTATCAATTTTAAAATGTCAAATAAATTCCTTTTATATTTATTGGATGGTAGAGAAATGGTTAGCATTCAACTTTAAATAATGGCCGTGATTAGTGGTAGGAAGACTTTTTGACAAAGGATCTGTAAACGTGGGCCCAATTGACCAAGAGAACAACTTTGATACTCTGGTAGAGTGTACCAGATGATATGCGGGCACTTAAAAATACTCAGAAATGTGCACGTAGCCTATGAGCCAAAATCAAAGTAAACTGTCCAAATCAGGGTCCCACTTCAGATGGATTTTGAACCAAAAAAAATTTATTGATCATCTGACTCTCTGGTTGGGGAACATTTATTGGACAGTTATAATCGAAAACATCAATAAATCCATAAATCAGACGACCGTGACTTACGACAGTGGTTTCTACGATTTGATTTATGCCCCGCCTCCAATTTTCTAGTATCTGCGTATCAAGCATGTGGCAGAGTATCAAAAGATTCAAAACTCCCCCATGAACATGATCAATGGAACCTCCAGCCTATGGAGAAAAAAAAAAAAAAAACAGTGATGCTCTGGTGGAGTATTGTCCATCCCCATCCACACCGTCCATCCATTTTTTATTTTAGGGCATGGGACGGATCCAATTCTCAGGTGGACCACACCACAGGAAATAGTGGTGATTAAATGTCCACCATTAGAACTTCTTGTGGGCCATAAAAGTTTTGGATTAAGCTGATATTTGTGTTTTCACTTCATCCAGGTCTGTGTGATCTAATCAACGGGTTGGACGAAAAATAAACATTACAGTGGGCCCTAGGAGGTTTTTAATGGCGAGTGTTCAATCACCGCCGTTTTCCTGTGGTGTGGTCCACCTGAGACTTGGATATTCCTCATTTTTTGGGTTCATGCCCTAAAATAATTATGCATAATGGATAGACGGCATGGATAAAACACATATATCATAGTGGGGCCCACAGAGCATCGTCGAACATCTACTGTCGGTAGCCAATCCACGTCCCACATCTACTGTACACGTGGCACAAATTGAAGCCTGGGCCCACCTTAGATTGGGTACAGAACTTTCAGGAGTCGTTGCCTCCTACAATTTCCAATTTGTTTGTTTAATTAGAATGGTTGAATTTTTTCATACATAATTATAGCCTGGATTTGACGGCTTAGATTGAGGCACGTGTATGCCGCGTACATGTGATGAGTGCAGACACTCATGCTCTGCCCGCGGATAAAATAACTCTTTTATAATTACGAGAAATGATCGGGTACAGCAGCTGTATCCGTAACTATGATACAACCATTCTCCTCTCCAAAAATTCATATTTCTAGGAAATCCTCTCCGTAAAAACTGTTAAAAAAATCATTATGAATACATCCTACGAAAATTAATCCAATCTACTTATTTTTTGGGCCAAAAAAGTACATTGGTTCATACCATCGGTTGTCCATTTATATTAAAATTATTTCAATGTATAGCCATAAATAGATATGATTTTCATTTTTATGTAACAATAATAGCTTTTACTACATTTTATACGGTGTAGAATAATTTAAATATATTAAAATTAATATAAATACAATAGATGTATTGTAAATTAACATACAGCCGCTTGTTCCGAAAGACATCTTCTGTCGAATCAAAATTCCCATGTCGAAGAGTGGCATTTTCGTAATAACGTATTTAACTTTATTAATTCCCATCAGTCAAAACGTGCCAGAGAGTGGTTGAAAAATGAAGAGAGATCGGAGAAAAAACAAGAGCCTGTTGGACAGATTTAGTAGCCCGCGGGTCTACTGGGAATCGTAGTCCGCAGATGGTTTTTTTTGCACGGTCCACCTTCTTTTATTTTAAATTTTGTATTGTTTGAGGTGGGCATGTTCTTGATGGCCCACTGCAGGTTGGTGTTTCAACGGTCCAGATATTTCGGTTGGTGGGCCCACCATGGACTTCTATGGAATGAAATGCTCCCCTATTACCATCTCAACAGCCCTATTTGACTTTTTTTGCTCGCTGCGAGGGACCACAGACGATATGTCTCTTCTGTCCTCCATGGAACGTCTTCTATCAATGTGGGGCCCACCAAATGAAAATTTGGGATAGTGATAGGTGGGCCGCACCTTTTACACTGTCTTGAAGAAACAAATACAGGTGGTCCGAGCCAGAAGCGGATTGTCCCCAGCGCTCGCCTGGTCGGACTCGGTCCAGGCAGGGGCGCTGTGGGGCCCACCGTGATGTGTGAGTTTTATCTATGCCGTCCATCCTTTTTTTTTTTTTTTTTTATCATTTTAATGTATGAGCTCAAAAATGAGGTAGATCCAAGGCTTAAGTGGACCACACCACAGCACCGTTGTAACCTTATTATGGCCACGTAGACCTGGATGAAGGGAAAACACAAATATCTGATTGGAAAAATATGATGGACGGCGTGGATAAAACCGTATACATCATGGACGGATGCAGTCCGCTTCCGTCCGAGCCTATCGGATATTTCCCGGCTCTCGTGGGAGATGGTAAAGTAGAGCTGGAAAACGGTAGAGCCACTGTTCGAAAGTACACGTGGCATGATATGTACCAATCTGGTCCGTCCATATGCATGCCCTTATCATGGATGGTTCATGCCTAAAAAATCACATCTATTAGAAATTCTATTTATCTAATCTGTGGCCACTAAAGTAACGGTGGAAAACTAAAAGTTAAGGGCCAAAATTCCAGTGGTATAAACTCTATAAAAAGTTGCGGACAGGATTCCCTCGTTGATTTTTTTATTTTTAAAAAAAAAAAAAAAAAAAAAAAAACCCACCCACCCTGCCACGTGTACCGTGCAGATATGGACCTAGCGTATTAGGGTTCCTCCGGCTCTACCCCATTATCTCGGGGCCCGTTATCTCATACGGGTCCATCGTTACTTGTATTTTTTATCCACAACATTTACCTATTTTGAAAGATGATCTTTTAAAAAAAAAGGTAGATTAAAGGTTGAAGTAGACCGCACAACAACAGAAAGTTCTGGGGATCGAAAGTCCACCGTTGGAAATTTTTAAGTATTATATTGATGCAAAAACCTGGCTCACCCTCGCTGAGCTCTTATATCCGAGCACCTGCATAAATGAGTGACAATGGAGACTTTGGTTAGAACAGGGACCCTCCGATGCCAAAGTTAGACCTGAAATCTAGGTCTAAGTTGTGTAGATAGGATTTTGGGTGAGAGATTTTATGTATCTATTCCGGTTGATAAGTCTCCTATTTATACCTTTTAGTTGATTTTAACATATCTGTTATTCTCGACATGATCTATGCCATTACGCGAAAACTATGTGAGTGGAGATGTGGGTGGTTACTCTGAGATCGTGCGCCGGATGTTGCTTCTCACATACATTACCAGAGTCAATTCTGGGTATGATTGTAGGTTACTTTTCGTCCAAACTGACCCTACATTCTGAATCCTACTTAAAACGATTCGAGCCCATAAGCGGACCGAGCCTGGTCGTTTGCTGACAAGGATCTGATGGAACTAACGGTTGAAGCATGTAATGACTTCTTCTATGTTCCAGGCTGATGTGAAATCTCTACAAAAGAACTTGGTAGCTGGGTACTATTGCAACTGGTTGTCTAGACTCGGGCAAAGTAGACGAGCTGATACCGCGCCATGGGTCGACTGTGTAGCTTTGGCATCTAGCCCGCTGAAGTACTTGATCCGGCCACTCGTCTGGACAACCTGACCTCGGATAGAGCTCAGTCGACTCGCTCAAAGATGTTGCCGAGCCGAGCTGACTTCAATTAGGGTCGAGTCAAATTCTCCTATAACATATTATATAATATTTGTATCAATTTGATATTTATGTTTTCCTTTATAAAGGTCCACGAGACCTTATCAACGGGTTGGATGAAAATAAATTTACTGGGAGCCCTGTTGATGCAAAAATTTGGCTTACTCTCCTGGACCGCTGAATGTTCAAGCACCTGCACAGGAAGAAGACAAAAGAGACCATGACTAGAGCATGGGACTCTCTAATGGCAAAGTAATCTGGGTCTGGTAGTATGAGGGGTTTGGAGTGAGATTTTGCATACCTTTCACCATAGAAAGGTCCTCTATTTATAAGGCGAGAGTTGATTACATGGATAGAAACATTTTCTGAATTATAGGCGTGCATTTAGCGGACGTTTTGCACTATCTCTTACCATTTTTAATCATAACATGCCCTAAGAAGATTTCAACAGTCAGAGTTAATTCCCCAATATTTAATGTCTTATGGTTAACTTGGACTTTAGATCTGCCTCATTTTTCAGCTCATGTCCTAAAACAATATGTTAAAATAGATAGACGGCGTGGATAAAACATATACAATTCTGTGGGCCCTACAGAACCCTGACATGACCGTCCATCTCTAGCCAGTTACCGGTGGGTAGTACCAATCCGCACCATAGTACGTTTCCGATTTCCTCGTTACTGTAAAACAATACGGTAGAGCTGGGTCTATCATAATATGATAGATACACCCCACGTAGAACGAGAGACAATGGATCAAGACCATCCATCTAGACGGCCATGCCATGGATGGACCACGGTTATAAAACAACATGCATCAGAAAATCATTACTGTTATTTTCCTTACCTTGTTTCTACTACTGAATTTCAACCGATAATTAACACTGCTTACCACCATCCATTCGAAGGACAAAAATTGGATGTATTGGTTTTATATGTAGGTCAGCCATGATAGGTTCCAACAGATAAACGGTCCTGATTCACTATCCCTCCTGCCATGTGCACGGAGACGGGAACTATCATATTACGATTAGATTTTGCTCCATCTTATCATTTCCTCATTCGTAACTATGGGTGTACACGAACCTAGTTAGTTGGGTTAGCTCGCTCTCACTCGACTCAAAAAAACCCGATTTGACTCGGTTCAAAGCTGAGTTCGAGTCGAGTCGAGTCAAGCTGATTTTTTTAGCTCGAAAATGAGTTCGAACTGGCTCTAGTTCAACTTGACTCGGATCGAAGCCAACTCGAATCAAACTCGGATCGAACCACTTCAGTGACTCGATTACTTTGATACTGATGTTGCTCACCAAGTGTTTGATGAAATGACTCAACGAAGTGTGGCCAGTGGCAAGAAATGTGTCTATATGAAACAAATACTCTTTTTTTTTTTAATTTTTATGTTGCTTAAAAGGTATTTGATAAAATACCTGTAAAACCACTGCTGTTATTTTACATACCGTAAGATTTTAAAGGTACAGTACATGTGTTTATGAAAATGTTATACAGGCGAACTCGACTTGAACCGGCCCAAGTTGCTAACCAAATCAAGTTGAGTTGGCCAGTTAAACTTGAGGACCGAGCCGAGCTGAGTTCAAGCCGAGGTCAGCTAGTAGCCAAGCTAAGTCGAGTTTAGGCCAGCTCAACTCGGTGTACACCACAATATCATCCATTCACTGAGGTGAGCGGATTGTTTGTGGGGCTCACAACGATGTCCGTGACAAATCCACTCTGTCCCTCTGTTTTGGAAGAACACAATAGGAAATGATTTTAAAAATCAGGCAGATCCAAAACTTATGTGGGCCATATCATACAAAACATTGGAGATTGAACGCCTGACGGTGAAATAAGCATTGTATCAAGATGATATTTGTTAATACAGTTTATCTGAGTGTTAATAATTATATGAACAGTTTGGATGACATATAAACATCATGGTCAGCTCCAGGAAAGTTTCAACGGCGGATGTTGTTGTTCCCACTGTTTCGTGTGGTATGGATTACATGAGTTTTAGATCTGCCTGATTTTTAGAATAAAGACTCACCGTGGTCTTTCAAAACAGATGGACGGAATGGATTTGTCACGGACATTTCTATGGGCCCTACACAGCTCCAAGCACAGAGATATCTCTGTGCTCCGGGCCACAGGAAATCCCCTCCCTTCACTGAGTCTACTCACATGCGGCTGAGTATAAAGCTCTCCAATCCATGACGTGTGTCAGATGCATGCACGCCAGTTAACCTGTCCAAACAGTGGGCCCCACGTGGAGCATGCTCGAAAATCACACCGTTCACATGATCACAGCCGTTTAAGTCGGACGGTTGAATCAGGTCCGCTGACAATATTTGAGAAACCCCATTCGATGGTTTAGATGGTCCGATCCATTGACTTTCATGACATGATCCTACCATTGTGGGCCGTTGAGATGAGCACGACTTGGCTGTTAGCCGAAAGCGGCAACGTGGGTGAGACCCTGAAGCATGCATGCACTGTATATCACACCGTCCATTTGTTTTGCTAGCTTATTTTAAGGCATGTTTCAAAAATAAAATAAATATAAATTTCAAGTGGACCACACCACAGAAAACAATGATTATTGAATGCCCACCGTTAAAAACTTTCTAACGTCAACCTCAGTGTTTGTTGACCATCCAACGTTGATATGGTCAAATAAAGGATGAAAGGAAAAAAACAAATACAAGCTGCTTTTAAAACTTTTGTGGCTCATGAAATGTGTTTAATGGTTAATAACTACGATTTTTTACGGTGTGGTCCACTAGAAATTTGTATCTTCTTCGTTTTTGTGACCAACCACTAAAATAATCTTGCAAAACAGATGGGCAGCGTGGATATGCAATGAATGCATAGAGGTGGGGCCTGTAAGACCCGTATCCTAGCCCGTACCGTTCCGTAGGCTTTCGAGGTCCTCCCGGTCGAATTTCGCCGACCCGCGATTGTTATCTGCAGTTGCGCGCGACCCCGAGTCGTATCCTGTATTCCAGAGTCGGCTCGACCCGAGACTTATACCAGTGCGACCGCGCCGTCGCCGCGGTTCTGACGCCGCGTCTCGCACGCCGAGGCGATACATGGGCCAAGAGATGTGGACCCACGTTTAGTTCGAGGAAAATGTTACGCATTGTAAAACCTAAAATAATCTCTACAACATGTCACCCCAATCAATCAATTAATCCCATCAAGGGTCAAGTACACATCACCTCACACCCATCCCCAAGCAACCCCATAAGTCAACAAACCCTTACACAACCCATACCTTTCTTATACAAATTACCTCAAAAGTCAACAATTTCTTACACACCCATCACTCACCTCACCCATCACTCCATCACCCATCCCTCTCTCTTACAACATCTCTCTCTCTCTCTCATTCTCTCCCAAGCAAGAGAGAGCAGTCGTCCATGGCTTTCCAAGGGAGAGGAGAGGAGCTAGTGTGGCCCACCTCCCTACCACCCAATCCCACCCTCTATAGATCATCTCGACCGTTGAATTGCATCCCTTGGAGCTCTAGAATACGTTGGTGGAAGAAGGAAGAAGAGATCAAAGGTGGGTGATTTTTGGTTTAGATTTGATGATTTGAGGGCCCACATATGGTGGGACCCATCTTGATATATGTATTATATAGGGAGGGTCCATAGTGGCGGGGTCCCTCCCCTTCTCACGTCTCTTTTTCTCTCTTCCTCTCTTTCTCTTTTCCTTTTGTTTGGTGATGATGTTGATGAGGTGTGTGGCCCACCATGATGAGTTTGATCCACACCGTCTGATTGCGGAACCCACCATTGTTGCCCATCCATTTGAACCGGCATGAATGAAGGAAAATACAAATATCATGTTGATCCAAAGCTTTGGTGGGCCACCGCATGGACCCACCTTGATGAGCGTTTGCTGGACACACCATGACGTGCGTTCCACACCCATACGTCCATCCATTTTGTCCAGGCCACGGCCCACCTGATCTGACCGTTCAGGCTCACCTAATGTATATCAGCTTGGTCCGTGGGGCCCTAGGCCACCACGTGGACCCCACCTAATGTATATGTTTTATATCCACCGTCCAGCCTTCTGGACGGTGGAAAACCACTGTAATGTATGTATTTAATCCACGTCGTCTGTCCGTGGGATGGGCCACTACGTGGACCCCACTTCACACTTGTGGTGTACTCACACCGTCTAAGCAGGACGGTAGGTCCCACGCAGCACGCAGCTGCTGCTGCTGCAGCATTGCGTCAGCAAGGCATGTGGGCCTCCACCACGAGATATATGTTATATCAATACTGTCCATCCATTTTCCATGGACGTGGACCCACCCTACACGTGTGGGGGTGGGGTCCACCCTAATATATGTATCCCTGCCGTCCATCTATTTTTTTCAGGACGGTGGGTCCCACTGCTGACTGACGTCAGCAAGTCCGGTGGGCCACTAGATGTATGTGTTTTTCCTAGCTGTCCATCCATTTTCAAAACGGTGGACCCCACCGTAATGTACGTGCTTTATACATTCCGTCCATCTGTTGGGACGTGCGGCCACCTTGATACGTGTGTTGTGTCTGGACGGTGGGGATTCCATGATGTATGTGTTTTTACCTCGCCGCCCATGCTGCCTCCTGCACGTGCGGCCCACCTTGTGGACGTGCTGCACTGATACGTGGGACCTACCTTGGTATGTGTGCTGTACTTGCACACCGTCCATCTGACGGTGCTGCATGGGCCACCCCATGATGTATGTATCAGATCCACATCGTCCCTCCATTTCTCTAGATGATTTTAAGGCCTGAGGCCAAAAAGGAGGCCGATCCAGATCTCCACTGGGCCATGCCAAAAGAAGCAGGGGAGACATTGATGTCCACCGTTGAAGCTTTTCTCGGGCCCATCTTGATGTTTATTTTCCATCCAATCTGTTCACAGGGTCATGCGGACTTGCATGTAGGGAAATACAAACGTCAGCTTGATCCCTGACTCCTGTGGGCCCCACCATTAATAATCAGTGGAGATTGAACGGCTAAAAAAAACGGTGGGGCCACCTTGCTGATGGATGTATTCACACCGTCCATCTGACGGTGGAGCCTACATGATGTATGTATTTTGTATCTGCACCATCCATCTTGGACGGTACCATGAGGGCCACACCATGATGTATTTGTTTCATCCACACCGACTTGATGTTTGGAAGGTGCAGGACAATTCGGACGGTGATGTGGGCTCCACCGTGATGTATGTATTTTATGTAAGACCCGTATCCTAGTCCGTATCGTTCCGTAGGCTTTCGTAGTCCTTCCGGTCGAATTCCGGTGACCCGTGATCTGTTATCGGCATTGCGCGCAACCCTGAGTCATATCTCGTATTTTATAGTTGGCTTGACCCGAAACTTGTACCCTAACGACTGCGTCGTCGCCGTGGTTCCGATGTCGCGTCTCACGCGACGAGGCGATACCCAGGCCAGGAGATGTGGGCCCGCGTCCAGTTTGAGGATAAATGCCACGCGTTGCAATCCCTATAAAACATTACATTAATCCTATCAATCACATCAATCAAGTACCCATCACTCACATCACCTTTTTATCCATTCCCAAGCAACCCCTAAAGTCAACACACTCTCTCTCTCCACCCAGCAAGTACACCTATCCATCACTCACATCCCATCCTCTTTCTCTCTCTCTCTCTCTCTCTCTCTCTCTCTCTCTCTCTCTCTCTCATTTCTCTCTTATTTTTTTTTTCTTTCTCAAGCAACTCTCATGGAGCAATCGTCCATGGCTTCCATGGAGAGCAAGTGTGGCCCACCCTCCTACCTCCCATCTCCACCCTCCAATGATCATCTCCACCGTTAAAATGCATCCCTTGGAGCTTCAGGATGCGTTCATGGAAGTGGAGGACCAAGAAGATCTTGAGGTGGGTGATTTTTATTATTTGATTTGTGATTTAAGGGCCCACGTATGTGGGACCCATCTTGATGTATGTGTTGTGATCATATGAGAGTGCCATAGTGACGGGGTCCATCTGCTACACCCGATCTCTCTCTCTCTCCCTCTCTTTTCCTCTATATTCATTATGTTGAAGTGGGCCCCACCAATATGTGTTACACCCACTCCATCCATCAGAAGGTGTGAACCACCATATAGTTGGTGAGGATCTACACCGTCCACTGTTAGGACGGTGGGGATCTCACCCACTGGACACCCAGATCCATAGCTGAACTTGCAGACTGAGTAGTGATACCTCGTTTCAACAGTTGAGGTCATGGTAACGATCCCTAGCCAGGGTGGCTAGCATGGAGTGTGTGAACTGACATGGGTGTATACCAGCAAGCTAACCTGGTGGGTCCCACACGTGTGGACCCACCTCATGTGTACGTTAGATCCAAACCGTCCAAATGCGTGGGACCCACCGTCAGTCGTCCGTCCAAGACGCTGACAGTGCTGATCTCCCACTCTACCACACACACGCACACTTATATTGTATATATAATATTATAATATATTATATTACCTTTAGTATATAATATATAATATTATATAATATATATATTATACACCGATCCATGCATCCAACGTCCAGCGTCCACCAATGAATGGACGGTTGGATGCTGGATGAGTATATGGTATGTTTAATATTAAATAATATATTATTATTACAATAATAAATGTCACGGTGGGCCAATATGTGAACCGCACCATGAAGAATGCTACATCTGCACCGTCCAGTTGCTGGACGGTCCGGACGGTGCAGCAGCCATGACGTCCAAGCCGTCCATCCATCTTGCTGGATGAGCCACCATGATGTATGGTTCTCATCCACGCCGTCCAAAAATCTTGGATGGGTGGGACCCACCCTGTATGTGTTATATCTACACCGTCCAGCCCTTGGACGGTGGGGGCCCACCATGATGCATGTGTTGTATCCATACCGTTCAACTATTTTAAGAGATCATTTTATAGTGTAGGAATGAGTCAGATTCAAAGTTCAAGTGGACCCCACCATTTGCACTAGCAGGGATAGTGACATCCACCGTTTAAAATTTCTACGGGCCACATTAGTTTCAAATCAAACTGATATTGTGTTTTCACTTCATTTATTTCTATGTTAACTTATGAATAGGTTTGATTTCAAACACATCACGGTGGGCCACATCGTGCAATCCAACCATTGATCAGGTGGACCACACCGCAAAAGCCAGTGGGGATTGAACGCCTACCATTGAAACTCCTTTTGGGAGTACGGAAGTTTTGGATAAGTATGAAATTTATTTTCCTCTTATCCAGGTCTTGTGACCTTGTGAACAGATTGGATGGAAAATAAACGTTATGGTAGGGTCCACCTTGATGTATGAGCTATACATCCATGTCGTTCATCTGGTGGGCCCATTTGGGAGGTGCAGACGCACCTGCTGTTGTGTAGGGCCCACCTGCTGTATGGCGCAGTGTGATGTATGTGAGGCCCAGATGGAGAGGCCCATTGTAATGTATTTGAGGCCCAAGGGATAAGGCCCATTATGATGGAATTGCGGCTCAGATGGAGAGGCCCATTGTGATATATATTGGGCCCATGAGTGAGGCCCGATGTGATGTATACAAGGCCCATATGATGGGGCCCACCTGCTTAAATCTGAGGCCCATGGGTAAGGCCTGTTGTGATGTATTCGTGGCCTATGGGCAAAGCCCATTGTGATATGTATTAGGCCCATTAGTGCAGCCCATTGATGCAGCCCAATTAATATATATGAAGCCCATTGGTGCGGCCCGTGACGCGATCCACTTGTTGTTTTTGAGGCCCAATGCGATGTATGTATGGCCCGCTACGTTGTGTATGAATCCCTTGTATGGGTCACTCCTTGGGAACAATGTTGGTTACATGCCCACATTGATGGGCAATGACGGTTGAAAGTCCTCATGTGACCTTCCCTTAGGCTTTTGGTTAGGTCGACTATTGATTTCGATTAACGTGACCGATTTGTTGATTCTGACTGTCGATCAGTGCGATTGTCGTGACCGATTGCCGATTTCGATTGACGTGACCGATTTGCCGATTCTGATTATTGATCGATTCTGATCGCCTTGACCGATTGTCGATTTTGATTGACGTGACTGATTTACCAATTCCGACTATCGATCGGTGCGATTGTCGTGACCGATTTGCTGATTCTGATTACCTTGACCGATTACCGATTTCGATTAACGTAACCGATTTGTCGATTCTGACTGTCGATTAGTGCGATTGTCGTGACCGATTGTCGATTTCGATTGACGTGACCGATTTGCCGATTCTGATTATCGATCGATTCTGATCGCCTTGACCGATTGCCGATTTTGATTGACGTGACTGATTTACCGATTCCGACTATCGATCGGTGCGATCGTCGTGACCGATTTGCTGATTTTGATTACCTTGACCGATTACCGATTTTGATTAACGTGACCGATTTACCGATTCCGACTATCGATCGGTGCGATTGTCGTGATTGATTTGCTAATTCTGATTACCTTTACTGATTGCCGATTCCGATTGATGTGACTGATTTACCGATGCTGATTATCGATCGATTCTGATTGCCTTAACCGATTGCCGATTCCGATTGACGTGACCGATTCCGACTATCGATCAGTGCTAATGTCATGACCGATTTGCTGATTCTGATTATCTTGACCACTTGCCGATTCCGATTGACGTGACCGATTTGCCGATTCTGATTGTCGATCGGTGCGATTGTCATGACCAATTGCCGATTCTGATTGACGTGACTGATTGCCAATTTCGATCGATGTGACTGATTTGTCGATGCTGATTATCGATCGATTCTGATTGCCTTAACCGATTGCCGATTCCGATTGACCGATTTGCCGATTCCGACTATCGATCAGTGCTAATGTCATGACCGATTTGCTGATTCTAATTATCTTGACCACTTGCCGATTCCGATTGACGTGATCGATTTGCCGATTCTGATTGTCGATCGGTGTGATTGTCGTGACCGATTGCCGATTCCGATTGACGTGACCGATTTGCCGATTCCGATTATCGACCAATTTCGAGTATCAAGGCCAATTCCGATGATTTCGATTTGTCGAGGCTGATTGTATATGCCGATTTTGATTGTTGAGGCTAAGTATGGAGGCCGATTCTGATCTGTCGAAGACCGAGTATCTAGGTCAATTCTATTGTCGAAACCAAGTATCGAGACTGATTCCGATTGTCGAGGCCGCGTATCGAGGCCGATTCCGAGTGTCAATTCGATTGTTGAGGCCGAGGCTGATTGTCGCGACCTATATGATGTATATGCGACCCGTAGTTGGGGCCCACTGTGATGTATTCGTAGCCTATGGGCAAGGCCCATTGTGATATGTATTAGACCCATGATGCATGACCCATTTGATGTATTTGAGACCCATGTGTAGGGTCCACATGTCATGTATTTAAAATCCATGAGCAGGGCCCACCCGTTGTGTATATATGACCCTTAAGTAAGGCCCATTGTGTTGTATATTAGGCCTTTGTGTGAGGCCGTGGGCCCATTATATGTTTGGCTTTGTGTGAGTCATTCCTTGGGGCAATGTTAGTTAAATGTCTACATTGTTGAGGCCGATTGTTGATACTGGTTATTGATACCGATTATGAGTATATGACTGCATAGCATCATGATACATGCCCATACACATCATCTGCATGTTTGTTATGAGATGTGGTTGACCATTGCATATGTCATTAGGCAGATTGTTATGAGACTTCCTGATAGGCAGGGGTTATCTCACATGAGCGCACGGTATGCGCATGATTGATGTATGACTGGATTGTATGGCTCATGCATCTTGCATTGTGTGCCCTAGCGACATCAGGGCCGTAGCCTCCACAGGCATATCGTGGATGGCCAGACGGGACACCGGAATTCTGTTCTACATGGGGTGCTATAGATATCCCTGGGTGAAAGTTCCTAAACCCTCTTAGTTCCAGAGGTTGCTCCAACGTCTACACCGAGTGGATGCATGAGCGCATGAGGGCCATATACCGTTAGGCCGCGTCTCTCACTGTGTCGTGGTCGGTTGGAAGGGGGTACGGCCTTACCTGCCCGAGAGGAGGGGGCAATACTAAGCTGAGTCTGACCAGCTCGAGGAATGGGTCCGCTATCAACGAGTCGGGCCAGATATTGGCAGGCGGATAGTGAAGTCTCTTCCACTCACCTTGTTGCGCGCGATGGGGCAGCAATCTGGTTTGGAGTGTAATAAACCCTGGTGATTTTTCCAGAGAGGAACCATACTGATATGTGGGTTTATTGAGTAGGAGTTGTATACTCATGCATTCATTTCATTCACTATCCACTAGGGCTGGTGGTACGCAACTAAATATTGTGTATCTTCGCATGGCCAGGATTTCGGTTGGGCGCCCGACTAACCTGAGACCAGGAGTTTACCACATTGTGTCTGACTATCCAAATTTAGGTATGGAACTGGTTTGGATAGGAGTCCTTTATGATGGACCCCATAGCCTGCGATACTACGTACCATCATCCCGACTTCACTCCAGCTTGGTCATTTCATTCACATCGCATATTACATTGCATCCGTAGTACTTAGCATTTTGGGTTGCCATGTTTCTGCATTGATATGGCCGTTAGTACTCATGCCTTGCATCGCATTGCCTTGGTACGGCTGATGACACTCATAGACTTATCAGTATATTTCCACTTATTTGGGTATTGTATGATTTATGCCATTTGTATCCTCGACATTTAATATTTTGTTCGCTTTAACTTCTCATTTGCATAGCTGATTTGCATTGTGTACCCTGATACTGTATGACTCATTGACTTGTCAGTACTTCTGCTTACTCTGATTACTCTGACATTGCTTACTTGGCACTTACCTTGTGCACACACTTACACCACCCTCTAAGCTTTCTATAAGCTTATGCATGATAGATGCGTGCAGGTGATGTTAGGTTGCATCAGTGTTGAGCTTGGAGCATGCAACAGTCTTCTGAAGCTTGATTTTTTTTATCTATGTATTTCCCTTTCAGCATTGTACTCAAATGATTATATTAGTGGATATGTGATGATGATGTTGCCTTTGTGAATTGGGTAATCTTGTGGTTATGCTTATTATGAGTTAAATGTACATTGGAAAATCCTCCTTGTAGGATCCCAAGATCGGAATCTGGTGTATGGACGCTAGGAGCCGAGAATGGGGTACTACGGAGGCTGTCGGCACCGGATTCGGCGATCGGGATTCCAGTGAATCCGATTTTCGGATTTGGGGCGTGACATTTTAGGTCCATGCTGTCCATCTGTAGGTCCCACCTTGATGGATGTGATTCATCCCCACCGCCCGACCTTGATCGACGAGCCCACTTGCCATGCAATCGCAGGGCCCGTTATGATGTGCGAATTTCATCTATGTTGCCCACTTTTACAGCACACCTTGTTGTGTGTATAGCAAGCACACTATTCATCCGTTGGGGCCCATTTGATATGTGCAGGGCCCACCTTGATGTGTTGTATTCGAAGCGCACATCCATCTTACTAGTTGGGCCATGGGCCCCATTATCTTGTGGGATCCACCATGATATACATGTGTTATACACACACTGTCCATTTATTTTTGGGTCGTAGACCTCATTACCTTGAAAGGCCCACTTGATGTATACGAGGCCCATTGTGATGTATTCGAGGCTCATGGGCGAGGTCCATTGTAATGTATTCGGGGCCCATGGGCGAGGCCCATTGTGATGTATTCGAGGCCCGTGGGCGAGGCCCATTGTGATGTATTCGAGGCCCATTGAGATGTATTCGAGGCCCATGGGCGAGACCCATTGTGATGTATTCGAGGCTCATTGGCGAGGCCCATTGTGATGTATTCGGGGCCCATGGGCGAGGCCCATTGTGATGTATTCGAGGCCCATGGGTGAGGCCCATCGTGATGTATTCGAGGCCCATGGGCGAGGCCTATTGTGATGTATTCTAGGCCCATGGGCGTGGCCCATTGTGATTCGTTTGAGGCCCTTATATGAAGCCCAACGCGATATATGAGAGGCCCATGAATGGGGTCTAATGTGATGTATGTGTGGCCGATACGTTGTGTATGAATCCCTGATGTGGGCCAATCCTTGGGAGTAATGTTGGTTAGATGTCCACATTGATGGGCAATAATGGTTGGATGTCCACATTGTGACCTTCCCTCAGGCCTTGTTTGGCCCATTCTCATAATTCTCTTAGTGGGTTAACCCAAATAAGTGGGCCCCATTCGCCATAGACGGATGGCTCTGTGCCATCAGATTTGATATAACCATGGCCGTGGGCCGATCTTTATATTATGGTTGGTCAGCTGTCCATCTATGGACCCTGCCTTGTTTATATGTTGATTGTTAGTGCTGATTATTGATAACGATTATCATGACCGATTGCTGATTCTGATTATCGAGGCCGATTATCGATCAATTTCAATTGTTGTGGCCGATTGTTGATTGTGATTGTCGTTGCCAATTGACCGATTAACGATCGAGGCCAATTATCATGACCGATTGCCGATTCCGATTATCGAGGCCGATTATCGATCAATTTCGATTGTCGTGGCCGATTACCGATTCTGATTGTCGTGACCGATTGACTGATTATCGATCGAGGTCAATTATCGTGGTCGATTGTCGATTCCGATTGTTGTGGCTGATTGTCGATTCCGATTATCGAGGCCCAATATGATATATATGCGGCCCGTATTTAAGGCCCGTTGTGATGTGTATTCAGCCCATGTTTAAGGCCCAATGTGATGTATATGAGGCCTATGTGATGAGGCTCATTTGATGCATTTGAGGGCCAAACGATGGAGCCTATTGTGATGTATGTTAGGCCCATGCGAAATGCCCATCGTGATGTGTGTTAAGGCTCTTGAGTGAGGCCCGTGGTGTTGTATATTTGGCCCTTATGTGAGGTCATGAGTCCACTGTATGTTAGGCTCTGTATGGGCCATTCCTTGGGGGCAATATTAGTTAAATGTCCACATTGTCGAGGTCGACTGTCGATGATGGTTATGGATACCGATTATGATTATGTGACAGCATAGCATTATGATATATGACCATACGCATCATCTGCATGTTTGTTATGAGATATAATTGACCATTGCATATGTCATAGTGCCGGTTGTTATGAGACTCCCTGATAAGCGAAGATTGTCTCACATGAGCGCACGGTATGCGCAGGATTGATACATGACTGGATTGTATGACTCATGCATCTTGCATTGTGTACTGTGATTACTGTACGCCCTAATGACACCAGGGCCACAGCCTCCACAAGCATATCGTGGATGGCTAGATGTGACACCGGAAATCTGTTCTACATGGGGTGTTATAGATATCCCTGGATGAAAGTTCCTAAACCCTCTTGGTTCCAGAGGTTGCTCCAACGTCTAGACCGAGTGGATGCATGAGCGCATGAGGGCCGTATACCGTTAGGCCGTGTCTCCTACTGTGTCGTAGTCAGTCGGAAAGGGGTGCAGCCTTACCTGCCTGAGAGGAGGGGGCAATGCTAGGCTGAGTCTGACCAACTCGAGGAATGGGTCCGCTATCGACGAGCCGGGCCCGATATTGGCAGGCGAATAGTTAAGTCTCTTTCACTCACCTTGTTGCGCATGATAGGGCGGCAATCTGGTTTGGAGTGTAATAGACCCCGGTGATTTTTTAGAGGGGAACCGTACTAATATGTGGACTTATTGAGTAGAAGTTGCATACTCATGCATTCATTTCATTCACCATCCACTTGGGTTGGTGGTGCGCAACTAATTGTTGTATACCTTCGCATGGCCAGGATTTCGGTTGGGCGCGCTACTAACCTGAGACCAGGAATTTACTACATTAAGTCTGTCTATCCAAATTTAGGTATGAGACTAGTTTGGATAGAAGTCCCTTGTGATGGACCCCATAGCCTGCGATACTATGTACTATCATCTCGACTTCACTCCAGCTTGGTCATTTCATTCGCACCGCACATTGCATTGCATCCGCAACATTTAACATTTTGGGTTACTATATTTCTGCATTTATATGACCTAGATAAGGCTGATGATATTAGCAACTCTTCCGAATTACATATTGTATTGCATCCTCGATATTTGATATCTGGTTCATTATGTTTCTGCATTACATAGCCGATTTACATTACTTTTTTGGTATATGACATTGGCTTGCTATGTCTTTTCATCGCATATCCTGGATGAGGTTGATGATATTTTTATGGATTTGCAGTATTTCCGCTTACTCTGATATCATATGATTCATGCCAATAATCCCGATATTATATGATTAAGGCAATGTGTTGAATACTTAACACTTATCTTATGCACACACTTACACCACCCTTTAAGCTTTTTATAAGCCTATACACAATAAATGCGTGTAGGTGATGATAGGACGTAGTCGAGTTGGGGCAGGAGCGTGTGGCAGAGCTTCTGGAGATTTTATTATATGTGTGTATTTCCTTTTCAGTATTGTACTCAAATGATTATATTAGTGGATATGTGGTGATGATGTTGTTCTTATGATTTGGGTATACTTGTGGTTATGCTTCTTATGAGATAAATTCATGTTGAAAATTTTCCTTGTAGGATCTCAGGATCGGAACCTGGCATATGGGCGTTGGGAACCGAGAATGGGGTACTACAGAGGTTGTCGGCACCGGATTCGGCGATTGGGATTCCTGTGAATCCGATTTCCGGGTTTGGGGCGTAACAGGGCCTACGGTCAGGGTCTCACCCACATCGCCTTTACATGCAATATGGTCACGGGATAGAGGAAGCGGATTGAGTGGTGACTTTTTGGTTATGTGATTATGGGCCTACATTAAGATGATCAGGTGATAGTCAAAGGGTAGGGTTTGTTTCCTGAAAATGGATTACACTGCCTTCCGAATGGAAATACTTTTCTCTTTAATACAGTTTTTTTAAAAAAATCTTACAATTAGCCACAGAGAACAACTGTGTAATGTCTCTCTGGATGGAGATTTTTACTTGATATTCAAACTAAATCCAGTGTATGAGTGTTGACTTGTATTACAACTAAAGTTAATAACTACTTGATTACTGCTATGGATTACACTAAAGAATGTAAATTATAAATAAATGTAAAGATTAAACTAAGGAATGTAAATGACTGATAAAGATAAGAACTAAACTAAGTAATGTAAATGATTGATAATTGAAAAATATATTTAGTTTAATTTGGTTTGGTATAAGACTCTTTTTTCCTACTGCTTTCATTTACTATTTATAGCCTTAACTTGGCCATATAGATACTTCACACATTCTAACAGTTACTATAACCGTTTCAGGACTACTTACTTTCATTGCCTCTAAATATGCTATCTATACTGATAACAGCTTCAGCACGACCACCCTCACTCGACTACTTTCTCTTAATGGATAACTTGGCGCTGCTTGATAAACACTAGTATTACCGTAAAATACTCTCCACATATCTAAATATTTTTAAATGCATTACGCAACTCTCTGATGATTACATGCAACCTTCTTTGATTAGCTCTTGTAGGAATTGGCAGAAATAGGAATGAACATTACCCCCCACGTCGCTTCACTTTCGGGTAAAAGCGATATATGGCCCCTCATAAATGCAGTCGTTTTGTAGGACACATGGCAACGCCTTGGTTATTGTCTCTGACCGAGATAATTCTTAATATCGATTCCGATTTTCCTTTTTTAAACAAAGAGTTATTCTCGTGGCGACACGTGTACAAGCATTGTACCAAACAAGAAAATAATAATGCCATAAGTAATTCATTAGATTTTTGGCCAACATATACCTCATTTTAAAAACATTTTTTCACCTCTCATGCTTTATTCCTTATTCCTTCATCTCTCAAAACTCAAGCTAACCTTGTCGTTATGCCAATGGCGGCTATCTCATCTTCTGCTCCTCCAACCTTTCAACAAGATTATCTGATAAATGTCTTGGATGGCCTCTCCGAGAAGTTTTCTAATGAATTTTTTTTCAAATCACTCATCAGAGATTACTATTACTTAGGACCAACTTTCTTTCTTGGAGTTGAGCCTGATGAAATTCATTCACTAGATCCCTTCTTCTCGAACTGCCCTGGTGAAACATTATTAATTCAATATGAATTAATCCAAGAATCCTCAAATGCTATAAAAAAATCCACGATCCTCGCCGAAACTTCGGCCACGATAGGAAGATTGGTTCGACCGCATCGCTGCCCAATATGAAACTTCTTGGAGAGAGTCTGACATCTATGAATGCATCAAACTGTCATTGCACGACTATTCATTGGATCCTCCTCTTCTTACCGCAACATTAACATTTTGGAGCCCATCCACTAACACATTCTTCTTCTGATGCGGTACTATGAGTCTTACAATTTTGGACATCTCTACTCTCACTCAACTCCTTCCCTTCGGCGAGGTAGTCTTTCCAAGCTTCGTATAGAAGGAACCAAGACATTTCACTAATAAGGCTGGCAAAGCTTATTAGCACTTCATCCAAGTGTACTGCAAACATGAAGGTCCGGTCAAGTAGGAAGAATATGTTGTATTTGATGTCTTAAAAAATAAATACAAGCTACTTTCAAAACTTTTGTGGCTCACAAAAGGTGTTTAATGGTTAATAACTACGGTTTCCTGTGGTGTGGTCCAGCTAAAATTTGTATCTTCTTCATTTTTGTGACCAGCCACTAAAATAATCTTGCAAAATAAATGGACAGTGTGGATATGCAATGAATGCATAGAGGTGGGGCCTATGGTCAGGATCTCACTCTCATCGCCTTTACATGCAATGTGGTCACGGGATGGAGGAAGCGGATTGAATGGTGAGTCGGTGGATATGTGACTATGGGCCCACATTAAGATGATCAGGCGATAGTCAAAGGGTAGGGTTCGTTTCCTGAAAATGGGTTACATTGCCTTCTGAATGCAAATACCTTTCTCTTCAATATAGTTTAAAAAAAATCTTACAATTAGCCACAAAGAACAATTGTGTAATGTCTCTCTGGATGGAGATTTTTACTTGAAATTCAAACTGAATCCAGTGTATGAGTGTTGACTCATATTACAAATAAAGTTAACAACTACTTGATTACTGCTATGGATTACACCGAGGAATGTAAATAATAGATAAATGTAAATATTAAACTAAGGAATGTAAATGATTGATAAAGATAAGAATTAAACTAAGTAATGTAAATGACTGATAATTGAAAGATATATTTGATTTAATATAGTTTGGTATGAGGCTCTTTTTTTCTACTGCCTTCATTTACTATTTATAGCCTTAACTTGGCCATATAGATACTTCACACATTATAACAATTGCTATAACCGTTTTAGCACTACTTTTCCCTTACCTCTAAATATGCTATCTATACTGATAACAGCTTCAGCACGACCACCCTTCACTTGACTACTTTCTCTTAATGGATAACTCGTCGCTGCTCGATAAACACCAGTATTATCGTAAAATACTCTCCACATATCTAAATATCTTTAAATGCATCACGCAACTCTCTGATGATTACACACAGCCTTCTTTGATAGCACTTGCAGGAATTGACAGAAATAGGGATGAACATTGCCCCCCACGTCGCTTCACTTTGGGTAAAAGGTAAAAGCAATATATGACCCCTCATAAATGCAGTCGTTTTGTAGGACACGTGGTGACACCTTAGTTATTGTCTCTAACCGAGATAATTCTTAATGTTGATTCCAATTTCCCTTCTTTGAATAAAGAGCTATTCTCATGGCGACACATGTACAAGCATTGTACCAAACAAGAAAATAATGATGCCATAAGTAATGCGTTAGATTTTTGGTCAACATATACCTCATTTTTTAAACATTTTTCTATTACCTCTCATGCTTTATTCCTTATTCCTTCATCTCCCAAAACTCAAGCTAACCTTTTCGTTCTGACAATGGCGGTTTTCTCATCTTCTGCTCCTCCAACCTTTCAACAAGATTATCTGATAAATGTCCTGGATGGCCTCTCCGAGAAGTTTTCTAATGAAATTGTTTTCAAATCACCCACCAGAGATTACTATTACTTGGGACCGACTTTCTTTCTTAGAGTTGAGCCTGATGAAATTCATTCACTAGATCCCTTCTTCTCAAACTGCCCTGGTGAAACAATATTAATTCAATATGAATTAATCCAAGAACCCTCAAATGCTATAAAAAAATCCACGATCCTCGCCGAAACATCGGCCACGATGGGAAGATTGGTTCGACCGCGTCGCTGCCCAATATGAAACTTCTTGGAGAGAGTCTGACATCTATGAATGCATCAAACTGTCACTGCATGACTATTCATTAGATCCTCCTCTTCTTACCGCACCATTAACATTTTGGAGCCCATCCACTAACACATTCTTCTTCCGATGCGGTACTATGAGTCTTACGATTTTGGACATCTCTACTCTCACTCAACTCCTTCCCTTCGGCGAGGCAGTCTTTCCAAGTTTCATATAGAAGGAACCAAGACATTTCACCAATAAGGCTGGCAAAGCTTATTAACACTTCATCCAAGTGTACCGCAAACATGAAGGTCCGGTTGAGTAGTAAGAATATGTTGTATTTGATGTCTTAAAAAACAAATATAAGCTGCTTTCAAAACTTTTGTGGCTTACAAAAGGTGTTTAATGGTTAATAACTGCGGTTTCCTGTGGTGTGGTCCACATGAAATTTGTATCTTATTCATTTTTACGACCAGCCACTAAAATAATCTTGCAAAAAAGATAGACAGTGTGGATATGCAATGAATGCATAGAGGTGGGGCCTACGGTCAAGGTCTCACCCACATCGCCTTTACATGCAATGTGTCACGGGATGGAGGAAGCGGATTGAGTGGTGACTCGGTGGATATGTAACTATGGGCCCATATTAAGATGATCAGGCGATAATCAAAGGGTAGGGTTCATTTCCTGAATATGGGTTACACTGCCTTCCGAATGCAAATACTTTTCTCTTCAATATAGTTTTTTAAAAAAATCTATTCAGAAGGCTCTTAATGAGCCTGATGCAAGTGGAGCAGCCACCTGTGAGAAGAAACAGGAGCACTTGGAGCAGTCACCTGTGAGAAGGAACCCACCGCGTAATCGTAGGTTACCGACAAGATACAGAGATGACTCTAATATCGCATATGCCCTCATTTCAAATGAGGGAGACCTGTCAACTATTCAGGAGGCTCTTAATAGGCCTGATACAGAAAAGTGGAAGGTGGTTATGGATGATGAGATGGATTCGTTGCACAAAAAATCACACATGGGAGCTGGTGGAGCTTCCAGTGTGCCGAAAAGTGATCAGATGCAAGTGGTTATTCTAAAGGAAACAGGATAGATACAAAGCGAGGTTGGTAGCGAATGGATATGTTCAAAGATAAGGAATCGACTTCACAGAGATATTTTCACCGGTGGTTAAGCAAGTATTCATCAGATTCGTGTTGGCGTTGGTTGTCTAATACAATCTCGAGCTGGAACAGATGGATGTCAAGACTGCATTCCTGCACGAGGAGTTGAAAGAGTAGATCTACATGAAGCAACCAGAGCGCTACGAAATTAAAGGGGCATAGAAAAAAGTTTACAGGTTAATGAGGTCGTTGTACGGCCTGAAACAATCGCCTAGGCAGATGTATAAGAAATTTGATTCTTTTATGTTGAGTCAGAAATTTACTCGGAGTGAATATGATCACTGTGTCTTTTATAAGACACTAAGTGATGACAAATTCAGCCTCCTAGTACTGTATGTTGATGATATGTTGATTGCCAGTCATGATATGTCTGAAATCAACGTATTGAAGACTCGATTATCAGGGACATTCAAGATGAAAGATCCAGGGGCTGCAAAGAGGGTTCTCGGCATAGATATTCATAGAGATGGGAAGAGGAGTAGGCATTGGTTATCACATGCAGAATACCTTGAAAAGGTTTTGAGTGCTCCCCACGCAGCTCATTTCAAGTTTTCCTCAGAACATTGTCCTAAATCAAATGAGAAAAACCAGGTTTTGTCTCATGTACCTTATTCGAATGCGGTTAACAATTTAATATATGTGATGGTCTGTACGATACCAAATATTTCACAAGCAATCGGTGTTGTGAGCAGATACATGTCAAACTCCAGCAAGCAACATTGGAAAGCAGTGAAATGGCTACTTCGATACATTCGAGGTACAAAAGACTACGTCTTAACTTTTGAGAAGACATGGGCAAAGTTAGTAGGGTATGTGGATTCAGACTACACAGGCAGTGTGGATTCCAGAAAGTCAACTTCAGGATACTCGTTTGTATTAGCAGGTGGAGCAATTAGTTGGATGTCGAAGCTTCAGTCCATGGTGGTACTTTTGCACGACCAAAGTAGAATAAATGGCAGTGATGGAAGGTATTTGGTTAAGAGGCATGATAAATTAGTTGAGACTTCAGCAGGAGCTCGTGTCGGTTAATTGTGATAGCGATAGCGCTATCAATTTCGGTAAAAAATCTGTTTATCACTCTCGTATTAAACACATTGATGTTCGCCATCATTTTATCCAACAGGTGCTTGAGGAAAGAGGCGTAACTGTGGAGAAGATTCACACCAGCGTGAATCCAGTAGAATGCTCATGAAGGTTGTTCCTATGGAGAAGTTCAAGTTCTGTGCAACTTCTCTGGGCTTGGCGATGGCGTAAAAGGAAGACAGAGTGTGCATGAGAAGCATTAATGAAGCTATGATGCGAGGCAGAGATAAGAGAAGAAGACAAGGAGCTACACGTTTAAAGATTAAAGACATGGTGGAGATTATTGTATTTGATGTCTTAAATCTATCAGATTCTGCACAGATTTTTCGCGCAACTGTGAAAGTGCGGGATTTGTTTCCAATTTCGTTTATGATTCTTTCCGATTTTGTTTGGAATTCTTCCTAAAACTATATATATGGGTGTAAATGGGGTTGGGAGGGATTATTCTAATGAATTTTAAGGCTTTCTAAAAGGGTTCTGGGTTTTTTTGAAAGAGTGGAGCAAGGGAGAGATTTGAGGATTGCTCGAGTCTGGTAAGTCATTTCTCTTTATAATTTCTACTTTCATAGTGAAGATATGTCGCGTTGTGCCATGATTGTTTCCCAAAAGGGTTTTCCACGTTAAATCTTTGTCTTCTCTTGTGTTTTGCTTAGTGCTCTTACATTGTTATCCTAGATCCATCTCTGTGTGATTCCGTAGCACAAATCCCAACAGAATACACTACCCTTCTTGCTACTCTGGATTTGTTGTCATTTACTTCGTGTAAATTCTCTCTAGATCACCACCGAGTACATCCAATCAGCTGAGGTGCTCACGCAGGGTCAAAAACTTGTACTTGAGACCTTTGTACTCGACCATCTATACAGAGGCATTTATGAAGTAATCACCAAAAGTCTATATCTCGGTAAAGGACCATTATGACCTCTCTAAATGTAGATTTACAAATACTTCAGCTATACTCTTGTACATTCTCACATCCCCTCTAATATTGTTTATACTTCTTATGGTCACCTTGTTGTTGTCCTCAAGAGATCTACACATTCTCTAGTTATATGTACTCCTTATTCTTTCCTCTCAATAAAGGTAAACATAACCAAACTTTTACCCATTTCTTACTCATAGAATTCGACCCAAGCTTGGTTCACAAGCCGTTTTGAAGATAATGATAGACAGTCAACATCTCATATGCTCATTGCCTGGGAAAGTTAACTCATATACATAGATCTTCCCTATGGCGGTACTATAGATACTGGCAAAAATGCTAAGTTCGGAATCACGCGGTATTGTCTGAATTTTCTTACTCGACAATTCGGTCTTGTCCAGTGCATTCCTTACACATTCATTTAGAAAACTTACAATCAACCCCCTTTCTCTCAGTTGATTGCTGATCAAATCAATATCTATCACTCCATTCATTCTGCTTTTCAGTCTACTAATATGACTTTTGAGCTTCCCAACTTTCCAAATTAACCCCAAATAATGGATACTTTCTTTGACTGGTGGGAGAGCCATTACAAGCAATTGATTAATAAATCTCCCAAACTCATCACTGCTCGACTCTATTCCTTAATGGAGTTGCGAGGAAAGAAAAGAGTGGTGTAAGACCCGTATCCTAGCCCGTACTATTTCATAGGCTTCCGATGTCCTCTCGGTCGAATTTCAGCAACTGCAACCTGTAATCGGTAGTTGCGCGCGACCCTGAGTCGTATCCCGTATTCTAGAGTCGGCTCGACCAGAGACTTATACCAATGCGACCACACCGTCGCTGCGGTTCCGGCGCTGCATCTCGCACGCTGAGGCAATACCCGGGCCAGGAGATGTGGGCTCGCGTTCAGTTCGAAGAAAAACACCGCGCGTTGCAATCCCGAGGGAATCTCTACGACACGTTACATCAATCCATCAATCAAGTATAAGTAACCCAACCCATCCCTCTCTTACACAACCTTACCTAAAGTCAACTCTCCCTTACATGTCAAGTACACCCATCCATCACTCACCATCCCTCTCTCCCATCACTTCTCATACAACCTCTCTCTTTCTCATCTCTCTCTCTCCCTCATTCTCTAAGCAATCGTCCATGGCTTCCATGGGAGAGAAACTAGTGTGGCCCACCTTCCTACCATCCAATCCCACCCTCTATGATCAATTTCGACAGTTGAAATCGTTCCCTTGGAGCTTTAAAGGCTGTAAGCGGAAGAAGAAAGAGGAGATCAAAGGTGGGTGTTCATCATCTTAGTTTTTTTATTTAGTGCCCACTTGTAATGGGACCCACTTGATGTATTCATTGTATTTTGAGGGACCCATAGTGGCGGGGTCCCTCTCATCTCCACAGTTCTCTCTTTCCCCCCTCTCTCTCTCTCTCTCTTGTCATGTGGCCCACCTGATGGTGTGGTGTCCGCACCGTCCAGCAAGGGACAGTGGGACCCACCAGATGTATATGTTTTATACACATCGTCTAGCGTTTTCTGGACGGTGGGGACCCCTGATTGATGTATGCCCTCTATATCCTGGACGTACGTCCGTCCATGGGACGTGGACCCCACTGGTGTTTGTATTCCATCCATGCCGTCCATCACATGGACCCAGTACACGTGTGGCATCCATGGGCCACTTGATGTATGTATTTTATCTACTGACCTGCAGAACAAAATAAAAACAAAATATGTATATAATATAAAATATAATTATATATATATAATTATATGATATATACATACCATATATATCTGGTGGGCCCCACGTAGGACCCACCTGTTGAGTGAGTGGATTGGTTGGCCTACCACACACACCAGCTACATAGCTGACGTGAGACGTCAGCAAGCTTGTGGGACCCACCATTCTTGTGTTGATCCACACCGTCCATCTGGACGGTGTGGTATGAGGTGCACCGTGATGTGTGCTTCTCCAAGCTGTCCATCAGAAGGTGGGACCCACCATGATATGTATGTTTTATCTACACTGTCCAACCCTCTGTTGAGGACGTTAGATGACAATGCAGGGAGGGTGCGGCTGATCTGGAATCCAGATGGGTCCCACATGTGGTGCACGTGCCTGAAATCCAAGCTGTGCAGACCTTGTGGGCCATACCGTGATGTATGTATTTTATTCCAACCGTTCAGATGGCTAGACGATGGACCTTTGTGATATATCTATTGTATACACACCATCCAAGTGGCTGGACGGTGGGCCACGCCATGATGTATATATTTTACATCCACGCCGTGCATCTATTTCACATCCACACCGACCAACCATACCATGATGTATATATTATATCCAACCGTCTATCAGGTGGACTACAATGCAAAAACCAGTGTGGGATTGATCGTCCACCATTGAAACTGTAACACCCCATATTTTTAGTACTCGGGTGTTACCATAAGAATCCAAATAAGTTTATACGTGTGTGAAAACACACATAGCGTTCCTTACATCCAGTGATCCTCAAATCATCCCATCATCATCAAAATCAATCATTTGGTTTAGATTATACGACTATTCAATCACAAGATCGACCGTCTAGTCATCCATAGTAGACCTTAAAGGTGTCCCGACCACTCAGGCAAATTCCTAGGACTCTGGAGTGTGGACTGGAATCAATTCAACCGTCAGATTGGTTGAATGGTCAGGATATCGAAGATTTGTAATTAGGCATCCATACAGTGTGTCCCACTTAACACTTAAAATTAGTTAAGGGCTAGGTACGTAAATCATAGTGGCTAATCTACCACAAGGACAGTGTTGGAGTAGGCCCCAAAATTTTAAATATATAAATATGTATATATATATATAATAGTAATAATATTAAAAGATATATTTAAAAGTGTTGTAACATGCCGTAAAAATAAGACAAGTTATAAAACCCAAGATCTAGCCATTGTTTTGTACCTTAAGTGGTCTCTTGAGCCCTTTTGACCGTTATCATTTGAAACCGGATAAATCCAACCGTTGGTTCAGTAAGAGGCCAATGGAATAACCCAAAATTCAGTTAGGGGGCCCACCTAAAGCCTAGATCTACCTGATCTTCAGTCTGATGTCCTAATGGGACTATTTCAAATTTAATGGATGGTCTGGATTAAACCACACAACCTTGTGGCCCCCACTTTTGGGCGGCATGAGTATGCAATGCATGTGCACCCGCTGTGCACTGGACGACACTGCTCGGTCAGACCAGGTCTGACCGAGATTTCCAAAGAAGGAAACCTCCTTCTTCTCTTTCCTGTTCCCACCTGCAACGGCCTAAAATAGACCATTTATGTTGGGGTGATCAGTGGCCCACCACGACCATCCTCTCGAATGATCCAAACCATCCATCGTGCTTAGGGCATGACCTCAAGCAGAACCCAACACTCTTGTGTGTTAAAACCCATAACAATGTGCACGATTCCAGCTGAACTGAGCTGGCGTACAAAGGAAGTTGTGCTTCCAGCTGCCCCAAAATTAAACCAGCGTGATTAAGGTGGGCCACTTATGACCAATCCAAACCGTCCACCTTGTGGAGCCCTCAAACATGATCAAAACCATGCCACTCATATGGATTCATGTGCACGTACGTGTGCTTGAACTTGAGCCAAACAATGCCCCTGCGGCTGTTTTTCTGAGAATGGAAACCTGTTTTTGCTGGCAGAAGGCAATCCGCGTGCCCTGGCGTCCGTCCGTCCCAGCCTTCCATTTATGAGAGATCGTGGCCGTCCAAATGTCTAGGGCATTCCAAATGAAACCAGGGCCTGTTTCGGTTTCTGGCAGCGGTTTTGAGAGTCGGTTCCTGCCAGCGGATTTGAGAGTCGGTTTCCACCAGATCTAATCTGGGACGCTCGTTGAAGATCCAACGGTCTGGGATCACTAAGGCAGTGCTAATAAAGAGAGGATCGAGCAAACGTCTCTCTCTCTCTCTCTCTCTCTCTCTCTTCACCTCCTACAGCAGTTTGAGAGAAAATCGGCCGTAACCGTCAACGCTGAACCCACCACCAAAAACCTCTCAAACCTTCGATCCGTCCATCCTCCAAGCTCCTATACACCCGTAGGGACCCTCCCACGTTGTCTGTTTGAAGTAGAAAGCTGAGGGAGAGAATCTGCCATAAATGGCGGAGCTTCCTCCTCATCCAACTGACACCAAACCAAATCAATTTCGGGTTAAATCCAATAGTTCTGACCCTCTTGGACGTCGCAGCAGGAAGAAGGAAGAGTCTGGAAGAAGGAAGGAGGGAGAAATGTAAGAAGGGAGTAAAAGGAAGAAAGAAAAAAAGAAAGGAAAAAGAAAGAGATGGAGCGGTGCAGCTGCTGCCGCTGTCATTGCACCACACCCGAACTCAGTCCGAGTTCGGGACGAGTTCAGTCAGGTTTGGGCCTGAGTTTGGACTTGCTGTTGCTGGCCAAAGGGGGAGAGTAAAGAAGGAAGGAGAAAGAAAGGAGAGAATAGAGAGAGGGAGGCAATGAGGTATGGCTCTGGTTGTTGTACCGAGTCGAGTTGAAGTGTAGTCCAACTCGGGTGAGTTGTGTTCTTGTCCAGGTGTTGTTGGACTAGGTTTATAAGAAGAAAAGAGAGGGAACAAGGAAGAAATGGAGGAAGAGAAAGAGAGAATGAGTGTGGGCGTGGGCACACTACGCACTGCCGAGTCAACTGGACTCAACTCGGGTGAGCCATCAAGTCTAGATCAGTCCAGAATCCTTGCTGAACATCCTAGTGAGAAGGGAAGGAAAGTGAAAAAAGAAGGGAAGAAGTAGGGGAAGGAAAAGAGAAGGGTGTTTGGTTGAACCGAGTCAACTCGGTTTCAAACCGAGTCAACTCACTGAGTCAGGGCTGACCCGAGTCCTATGCCATTTGGGGACCGTGCTCGGTCAGCAGACCAACTGCGTTGAGGCTCCAAATCCCAAGCATAGTGACAGGCATCATCATCAGGTAATCTTTCCAACTCAGCTGAGTCGACTCAATGAGTCAATGTTTCCTTTCTAGACTAGACTTGCCTCATTGTATTAATATCACTGTTGCACTCTTATTATTAGGATTGCTAATATTATATATGATTAACCATTGACGAGTAAATTATGCTAGAACTAGTTATAATAAATGGAATTAAAATTAGTGAATAGTGTAATTTACTTACCATTCTTAAATATTATCATAATATTAATTATCATGATGATGATTACTATTAACATGTTAGGATAATATTAGTTGTTATAAATGAAGCTACCATTAGTGATATTGGCATGGTGTCCATCACTTGAAAATATTATCTTTAATAATAGGTTATACTATGTTATTACAATTTCAATACTAATTATTACTAGGGTCACAAATAATAGTTGTATCATTAAAGTTAAATTGTAACTAACCATATTACTATTATATTGTATTTAAGTTGCACATACATCATAAGTTCTACTCCTAGAATTAAACCCTAGGCGATGATCTAAAACCTTAGGTAGTATGCAGAACTTGGATATAATTGTACAAGTTCCTGATTGATGATAGGGATTGGTTCTAAGGAAACACGCATTCTCTAGCAACACTGGTAGGCAGTTCAAAGTATAAGGTGATGATTCTTCCCATTGAGCTTTCCATCTTCTCATCAGCTTAGGTTATAGTTTTTATTTAAATTCATGATTGATATCTCCCTTTGTAATCACATGTGTTAGCTGGTGGAAATTGAATTGTTGTCTTACATGCTTTATGATTATCCTGTATAATTGTTCATGCTTGTGGATTATTTGTGAATTGCTTACGGAACTTAAACTGGTACATCAGTGGGAAATTCCCACATATGAATGTACACCCATACTTGGGATGTAACTTGACTAGTTGTGATCGAAATGGACCTTCGACTCGTTGGTTATTGAGTGGTGGTTTAGATGGATCATTGATGTGGGCTTACCATCCAGGGTTGTTGTGCCTAATAGTTTTTAAGGATGGTTTTTATCGTATAGTTTTGATATTCGCCCTATGTGGCATATTTTGATACTCGCCCTACATGGTTTTATTTGATATTTTTCCTACATGGGTTCGATATTTTATACTGTGCAACCATGCGATGGTAAGCCCCATATATTGTAATATGATTGGCCACTAGTCGACGGGGTACCATTAAACATCCTAAGGTGGTAGTCTCATGACCCGGGGATGGTGGTATGGGACCTATGCCCAAGTTGTCGGCCTACGCTGAGCTATACGCTCCCCATAGTGACCTTTGAGCTTATTTAAATTGGCTGGTTGTAAATGGACTAATAATGACTTGGCTAATCATGCATGCATAGCACGGATCAACATCTATTGCTGTCATACGTAACATACAGATTCGCCTGTCTGGATGTTTTATCTGAGGCACCAACCATCATCTGTTGTTATCGTACATTGTTGTTATGCGTAACATACATATTTGCCTGTTTGGATGTTTTACCCGAGACACCAACCATCATCTGTTGTTATCGTACATATTTTTCTGTCTGGATGTTTTACCTAAGGCACAAACCGTCTGGATGTTTTACCTGGGTCGATGACTGCATGGGTGACGACCCCTATGTCCGTCTGGATGTTTTACCCGGGAAAATGATTGCATTCACGCATCCATGCATATAATAAGACTGCATTTGATCTATTTTAGTTGTCTGGATGTTTTATATTATTTCTTACCTAATGCGGCAGTGTGTAATCTTGGTGGGAGTTCACACTGAGTTGGCCACTCATCCATATATAACCGTACAGGTAGCACAGGTGGCCTTGATGATGTTCACATTCGTATTGGTGAGGAGCAGGCTATGGTTGACAAGGGTACATGATTATATTTGTTAAGGGCTGTTATAGGATTTCACAGCTTAAGATTGTTACAAATTTACTTTGTTTCACATGTAATGTTATTTCATTTTGCATTCGTAAGAATGGAGACATTGGTTTGTATGAGTCATTATGGGTACTCTCTTGTATATTCTAAACGATAACGAAAATTTCCTTTATGCTTACTTGTCCATTCTACGCTCATCTGCTTACTCTGATAAAAGAAAAAAAAATATTTGACCATCCTTTAAGGTTAACACTCGGGTCCTGAAGATTCAGGGCATTACAGAAACTCCTTAAGAGCACAAAAGTTCTGGATCAATATGATAATTATTTTTCTGCTTAATTCAGGTCTCCGTGACTGTATGAACAAATTGGATGGAAAATAAGCGCTATAGTGGGCCCTGTGGAGTTTTAACCATGGAAATCATTATCACCACCGTTATTTGTGGTATGGTCCGGATGATCTTTCAATATGATTTTTTTTATTTTAGAAAATGCTCTAAAATGATCTTTAAAATAGATGAATAGGTGTTGATTGGTGCGGCCCGTTGATGCGGCCCACTTGACGTTTATGAGGCCCATTAGTGTGGCCCATTGATGCAACCCACTTGACCATATATGAGGCCCATTAGTGCGGCCCATTGATGCAGCCCACTTGACCGTGTATGAGGCCCATTAGTGCAGCCCATTGATGTAGCCCACTTGACCGTATATGAGGCCCATTAGTGTGGCCCATTGATGCAGCCCACTTGACTGTGTATGAGGCCCATTAGTGCAGCCCACTTGACCGTATATGAGGCTCATTAGTGCGGCCCATTGATGCAACCCACTTGACCGTATATGAGGCCCATTAGTGCGGCCCATTGATGCAGCCCACTTGACCGTGTATGAGGCCCATTAGTGCGGCCCATTGATGCAACCCACTTGACCGTGTATGAGGCCTATTAGTTCGACCCATTGATGCAGCCCACTTGATGTGTATGAGGCCCATTAGTGCGGCCCATTGATACAGCCCACTTGATGCATATGAGGCCCATGTGCAGGGCCCACCTATGATGTATATTAGGCCCATGTGTAGGGCCCACCTATTGTGTATTTGACGCCCATGGATTATAGCCCATTGTGATGTATTCGAGGCCTGTGGGCAAGGCTTGATGTGATGTGACTATGGCCCATGCGATGAGGCCCATTAAGATGTATTTTCGGCCCATGTGATGCGGTCCACTTGATGTATGAGACCCTTGTGTGAGGCCATAGGCCCACTATATGTTTAGCTCTACGTGGGCCACTCTTTGGGAGCAATGTTGGTTAAATGTCCACATTGATGGGCAATGATGGTTAAATGTCCTCATTGTGACCTTCCCTTAGGTTTTGTTTGATCGATCATTGAGGTCGATCCCGATTGTTAAGACCGATTCTGATTCCAATTGTTAAGGCCGATTATCAAGGCCGATTCTGATTGTCGAGGTCGATTATGATTATCGAGGCCAAGACCGATTGTCGAGGCCGATTCCGATTGCCGAGGCCGATTGTCGAGGTTGATTCCGATTGTCAAGGCCAATTCTGATTGTCGAGATCGATTTTGATTGTCGAGGCTGATTCTGATTGTTGAGGCCGATTGTATAAGCCGATTATGATTATCGAGGCTGATTCCGATTGTCGAGACTGATTATGATTATCGAGGCCGATTCCGATTATCGAGGCTAATTCCAATTATCGAGGCCGATTGCCGAGGCCGATTGTTGAGACCCATATGATGTATATACGGCCCGTAGTTGAGGTCCATTGTATGTGTATTCGACCTGTGTTTGAAGCTCAATGTGATGTATATGCAGCCCGTGTTTGAGGCCCAATGTGATGTATATGCGGCCCGTGTTTTAGGCCCAATGTGATGTATATGTGGCCCGTACTTGAGGCCCATTGTGATGTGTATTCAGCCCGTGTTTAATGCCTAATGTGATGTATATGAGGCCTATGTGATGAGGCCCATTGTGGCGCATTCGAGGGCCAGGCGATGGAGTCCATTGTGATATATATTAAGCCCATGGGAGAGGCCCATTGTGATGTGTATTAAGCCCTTGAGTGGGGCCCATGGTGTTGTATATTAAGCCCTTCGTGAGGTCATGGGTCCACTATATGTTAGGCTCTATGTGGGCCACTTCTTTGGGGCAATGTTGGTTAAATGTCCACATTGTCAAGGCCGATCGGCGATGGTGATTATCGAGGCCAGTCATTGATACCGATTATGAGTATGTGACAGTATAGCATCATGACACATGCCCATACACATCATATGCATGTTTGTTATGAGATGTGGTTGATCATTGCATATGTCGTTGGACTTGTTGTTATGAGACTCCTTAATAGGCGGAGATTGTCTCACATGAGCATACAGTATGCGCGGGATTGATGCATGACTGGATTGTATGACTCATGCATCTTACATTGTATGTTGTGATTACTGTACACCCTAGCGACATCAGGGACGTAACCTCCACAGGCATATCGTGAATACCAGATGGGACACCGAAAATCTGTTACTAGCATCGGGCTGCCATAGATGACCCTGGGTGAAAATCTCTAAACCCTCTTGGTACCAGAGGACGCCCCAACATCGAGGCCGAGCGGATATATATGAGCGCATGAGGGCCATATACTAGTAGGCCGCGTTTTCCAATGTGTCGTAGTCAGTTGGGAGGGAGTGTGGCCTTACCCGCTTGAGGGAGTAGGCATAGCTAGGCTGAGTCTGACCAGCTTATGAATGGATCCACTATCGACGAGCCGGACTGGTACTGGTAGGCAGATAGTGAGGTCTCTTCCACTTACCCAGTTGTGCGCTTGGTGGGGCGGCAAGCTGGTGTGGAGTGTACTAGACCCCGGTGATGATCTCAGAGATGTACAGTACTGATTCGTGGACTTATTGAGCAGGAGTTGCATACTCATTTATTCATTCACTATCCACTTGGGCTGGTAGCGTGCAACTACTTGTTACATGTACCTTCGCAATGGCCAGGATTTCGATTGGGGTACGCGACTGACCTGAGATCAAGAGTTTACCACATTGAATCTGACTATCCAAATTAGGTATGGGACTAGTTTAGATAGAAGTCCCTTGTAATGGACCCCAAAGCCTGCGATATTACGTACTATCATCCCGACTTCACACTCCCGCATGGTCATTCCATTCGCACCACATATTGCATTACATCCGTGGCATATGGCATTTTGGGTTACTGTGTTTCTGCATTTATATGGTATAAGTACGGCTGACGCTATTCGTGAACTCATCAGGAATCGTATATTGTATTGCATCCTTGGCATCTGATATTTGGCTCTTTATGACTCCTCATTTGCATGGTTGATCTGTATTGCGTACTCTGATATTGTATGACTCATGGACTTGTCAGTATTTCCACTTACTCTGATATCGTATGAT
Organism: Magnolia officinalis; assembly: GCA_021015155.1. Classification (NCBI taxonomy): domain Eukaryota; kingdom Viridiplantae; phylum Streptophyta; class Magnoliopsida; order Magnoliales; family Magnoliaceae; genus Magnolia; species Magnolia officinalis. Next base: position 77,181,144 of record JAJHSJ010000007.1, read on the forward strand.
TCATGATCGTGCCAGTATTTTTTATAGTGTATGATTATGGTATCGTATTGAATACTTAGCACTTATCTTGTGCACACACTTACACCACCCTCTAAGCTTTCTATAAGCTTATGCACGATAGATGCATGCAGGTGATGTTAGGTTGCAGCAGCATTGAGCTTGGAGCGTGCAATAGTCTTCTGGAGCTTTGATTTTCAATATATATGTATTTCCATTTCAGCATTGTATTCAAATGTTTATATTAGTGGATATGTGATGATGATGTTGCCTTTGTGATTTTGCTATGCTTGTAGTTATGCTTCTTATGAGATAAATGTACGTTAGAAAATCCTTCTTGTAGGATCCTAGGATTAGAATCTGGCGTATGGGCGCTAGGAGCCGAGAATGGGGTACTACGGAGGCTGTCGGCACCGGATTTAGCGATCAGGAATTTTGTGAGCCCGATTTCTCAGTTTAGGGCGTGACAAGTGGCATCCCATCAGCCACAACCTCTAGTCGAAAAATAAATAAACTGAAGAATAAGTCGGCCGATGTCACTACTGCAACAGCTCCTGTTACCGAGGTAGCTCAGAAACTAAAACACCAAAAAAGTTACAATGAAAGGACATGTTCTCTAAAAGTCTTCGCCTCAGCCATCTTTACCCACTCCTAAGAGGATTCTTGATTTGGGAACTCCTCTTAGTCCAGCTTCACAACCTCTTACTCTAGTCATCGCTAGCATTGGCTTGACTCCACAACCAACACCAACAGGTCGGCTAACATCGATCACAACAGGCAGTCAAAAGTAATCAAGTACTTCCTTAGCCGACGTCATATATTCTTTTGAAATATATTTCAAAACCAAATAATAGCCATGGCTTTTCATTGAAGACTATGTCAAGGAAATTGAGGAAGGTCTCAAAAGTCACAAAGATGTTCGTTTTAATCGATGCTGTAATAAATGGTGGCAGGAGAGGAAGAGATTGAATAATCCTAATATCCCTTTTGACAATAAATATCTCACTCCATCTCACCCTAATCCGCCACCATTCCAAACTTCTACTCAAGTGATGGAAAAAATCTTAAGAAATTCCCAGTTTATGGACAATCGATTCATCACCATCATTGTCCGCTCTGATTTAGGTAGTTGTTATTTTCATTTTCACACTTGTTCACATCTTTTTTGTTGTTTTCTTTCTAACTCCACTTTTATTGTAGTTACTCAAGAGATGTCGGTCGCAGAGAAGCAAGTTATTTAAGAACTAATGCTTGAGCAAGTCGAACGAATGACTGACACCATTGAGGCAACAAAGTGCAAGCTACCAATTCCGAAGGGACAATACACAACCGACCTCTTCATCCTCATCCTTCGTTGGAGATTACAGTCGTCGACACTGAACCTACATACATAGTCGAACATTTTCAGACGCCGACTGTTATTGTCATCTAAAAAGATGAAGAAATGAAGATGAGAGGGATGAATGCCCTCTGACTTCAACTCCCCAGAGTTACAGGAGAGAATCATCTTTGCGATCTATTTTAACATTTGCTCAACTTGTCTCTCCAATCGTGGAACCTCTTTCTGACGATGAAGAACCACTTCGATCGAGTGCACAACTCGTTACCATCCCCGGTCAGACTGAGACCACAGAAATTTAGGCAGCTGATGTATCTGTTCGTAAATCGGAACCATTGCTTAATCAAGCGCTGATATTGGCTAATGATATTCCAGCATATGCTATGACTACTAAATATGTGCTTCCAATTGAAGACATCCTCTCTTCCCTCTAACAAGCCCTCGATAGTGACATTTCTATGGCCGAGTTTCCTGCTCCCTCTACCAAGCTACAACTTCTCCTAGAGAAAATCTAAATACTCGTACGCTCGAGGGTACCGAAAACTGCATCGACCGAACTGATTGAGAAACTTACCGAGCTGATCGACCGGTATCAAGTTTTCTCTCTTTCAGATAAGATTCTTACTACCAAACTGGCAGCACTCAAGGATTTTCTGGACTGATTAAGGAAAATCGTGAGTTCCACATCATAATCAACCATCTTTAATTCATGCGTGCGAGTGCAACTTCCCAAGTAGCTATAGTTAGCAATGTTGGTGCAAAAAATTTGGCCTGACATGAAGAGACCAAGTTAGAGGACATGAGCATACAGACTGTCACTCTGAAAGCACAACTGATGGTGCCGAAGAGGAATTTTAAGGAGGAGAGAAAAAGGCAATCAGAGACTCGGCTCTTTTTTCCAAGGCACGAACGGAGGCAATCGGCTAAGTTAGACTAGCGACCTTGAGATATCAGACCATCTTGGCCAAGAAGGAGAGACGTGAGGAGGAAATAAAAGCTGTGATCATAAGGTTTTCAACTTTTGAATTTTAGCTTTCTCCATGTACCCCTTTTCTATTCATTAATACAATTAGATATTGCACCATTTTGTTTCCTCAACCATCTTTTACTTGGTATTTCTCTTACTTTTGCGATCCATATAACTAATTGATGACGTAGTATGCGAAAAATGAGGATTCGCTACCTTAGCCGAAACAATTGCCATGAAGGCTACACGTTCCTACTTTCCAGGAACATGAAGCGTCACTGCATGTTGTAACTGCCTATAATGCATCGAATGTAGGAGAGGTATTATCTCACATATAAACAATGATAGGCTCCATTTTACAACTCACTGAAACCCAATTTTACCCAAACTCTTATACCCCGTCGATATGGCCCTCAACCAACCATCTGCCTCTTTCCTTAGGGTAAAAGCCTACTTGAATGAGATCTTCGACTACAGTCTTGTCGATTATGACCAATGCTCTTTTCTGTTTGACACTAGCCTCTTCATTAAGGATGCTTCTGAGGCTGTTGAATCTAATGCTCTCCTAGGGAAGATTCTGGAAGTACTGGAGAAGCTTCACTATCTCAGGGACTGATATTTTTAACTCAAATCTGAGTCTTAGAGAATTGTTAAATACCATGGACAACAATTTGCTGCTCGGGAAGTGTCACGTCCCAACTCGGGAACCGACTCATAAAATTTTCTGCAGCTAAATCCGGTGCCGACAGCATCTGTAGTACTCTATTCTCGGCTCTCATGCACCAGGTTCCAATCCTAAGATCCTACAAGGAGGATTTTTAGGGTGATTTTTTTTTTTGTAAAAGAGTATAACTACAAGTGTACCCAAATCACAAAACATCATCACCACATATCCACAAATATAATCCTTGAGTATAGTGCCAAAAGGAAACTACATGTAATAAAAAATAATTCAAAAGATCGGGCACATGCTCTTGCCTCAATGCTGTTGCGGTCTAGCATAACCTACACATAACAAACGTGCATAAGCTTATTACGAAGTTTAGAAAGTGCGTGCGTGTGCGCATAATGCATGTGCCAAGAATACAAATGTCAGAGTAAGCGGAAATGATGGAAGGATAACCTGGTAAGTCCATAAATGATGCGAGCCATACCAAGGCTATGCAATGCAAGGCCTACATGCCTGAATGTCATATGCTAGAGATGCGACGCAAACATGCTGATTCTCAACTAATCCACATATCAAAATAGTTGGTCGCTGGAAATATCACTGAGGTCTAGTACGCTCCAACACTGGCCGCTGCCTCATCGCGCTCATGACGAAGTGAGTGGAAGAGACTCCACTATCCGCCTTTCCAGTGGTATGCCAATACCTACCGGCTCGTCAATAGCGGACCCATTTAGGAGCTGGTTAAACTCAACCTAGTTTACAACCTCTACCCTCGGGCGGATAAGGTCACACCCCTTTTCAACTGACCACGACACAGTGACAAACGTGGCCTATTGGTAGTTGGCACTCAGGCGCTCATGTTATCCACTTGGTCTCGACGTTGAAGCATTTTACTAGTATCACAAGGGTTTAGGGACTTTCACCCAAGGACATCCATAACGCCCTAATACTAGAACAAATATTGCCGATATCTAATCCGGCCATCCACGATATGCCTGTCGAGGCCATAGCCTTGATGTTGCTATGGCATAAAGTGATCTTGACATACAAAATGCGAAATGCATAAGTCATACCATCCGAGTCATGCATCAAACATGCTTGTATCGCGCGATCATGTGGGGTAACCCTATCCCATATGGGGTCCCCTAAGTATCTTAGCCCAAAGGCATATGCTATGATCAATCATTATCCATAACATGTATACAAATGATGCGAATGGGCATATATCTGGGCATGGTATCATCATACTAAGCATGTTCTCAATGTGTCCTACCAGGCCAAGTACACTAGCATGTTATCAGACATATCATGCAATAATTGGCCTTAATTGGCACATCATATACAGAGAATGAGAACTGAACGGTAGGCTCCAGTAGAAATATAGAAGTCTATGTGGTGTGGCCCACGTTAGACTAACATCGGCTCCTCATGTAGCCTGCAAGGCATGAATAAAATACATATAACAAGGCGGGGTTCACTGGGAGTAACCTGGATGGACACCCACATGTATCACATGTGTGTCACTAGGCTACCAATCTATTTGGGCACACAACCCACTAATGATGTCTCGAAATAATCAGATTATTAATGGCATCACTATAATTACTTTAGTAGGATGATCTGCACTGTTCGATCATGGCTAACTAACGTAAACCGGTGGTTACATATCATTAGTTTGCCACTAGGAAGTGAGTATATGTTGATGGCTCATCCGAGTATTGGATTTCATCATTTCAAGGAAAGTATATCCCCTAATGGACTAATACAACCATAGTGTTAACATTACACGTGTACACTAATTGTGGAATTTTAAATTGATTTACTAATTAATTCCAAATCATGTAAATACATGTCCCTTTAACTTGGTATAATAGGGACCCTAAATCCAGGATGCCAAACATGGCCAAGGTGGTCCCACAAGTGGGGCGTAAGTGGTGCCAAATGGGCAGCACTCCCTACCCCATTTAATTCCATTAGTGTGATCCAGCTAGGATTCGGATCATCCTCATCTTTGGGATCCTGGACTAAAATGATCTGATTAAATGGATAAACGGAGCAGATATGGTAGATATGTCATGGAAGGTTCGATAAGTGGGACCCACTTCAACGCCCCAAATGGGCGTCCGCCGGTCTGGGGTGTTGGTAACAATGTCAGCAAGTGGCTGACGTCCTTATAATATTTTGTTTTTGTCACTGCTAAGGGCGGGCCCCACTTGGATGATCTGACCCATTCACCGCATAGACCAGATCGACCTGGGTTTAATAGCCACTGAGTTGGATTGATTTGGACGAACACAGACTCCACAGTAGGCCTTGGAAGATTTCAATAGATGGGCATTGTTTCCCTTAGTACGGCCCACTAAAGAGTCAGATTTGCCTCATATTTTGGTCTATGACCTAAAATAATCTAGAGGAGATGGTGGATGGTGTGGAATAAACATATACGTCATGGTGGGGTCCACGAGTGGAGGTAGCCCAAGGAGGCTTCCACCCTCACGTCACTGGGCAATAACAACCAACGACATATTTTTTTTTGTTTTTCTTTCTTACTTTATGTATTTTTGTTTTTTGCTATGTGGGGTCCACGAGTAGGTAATCCATTTCGTCCATTATATTGACCAGCTCTTTTCAGACCATAGGTGTCAATTGTTAAGTAGGTTCCATCACATACAGACAGAACAGTGGGCCTTGCACTTGTTTGCCTTATTGCGGTCCACTCTAGGCTAAGATTTGCCCCATTTTTCGGCACATGGCCTAAAATAATTTGGAGAAACTGGTGGCAGGCATGGATTAAACATATACATTAAGGTGGGGTCCACAATTGGGACACCCCCACCCTACGTCTGCATGGTTGACATGAGGGGTGCTCCTAACCCTACCGTCAGCTGTGGTGTGGTCCACCTGATGGTTGGATCGGCTAGATTTTTTGTTTGAACGGTTAACATGAGCTTGGAGATACATGGATGGTGTGGATGATATATATACATCATGGTGGGGCCCACGAGGGAAGCCCACATGATGGCCTTGGGAGGTAGACGGTGCCAACACTGTCTCTGGACGCTGTTACGTCTAGCAACAGTGCCACTGTCCCTCTCCCTCTCTTGTGTTTTAAAGGTGAGGTAGGGCCCACCTAGGAAATCCACTCCATCCATTTGAATGGCCAACTCATGGTGGGGCCAAGAAGCTTTGGATCAATCAATTTTTTTTTATATGTATTTTCACCATCCAAGTGTTCTTACACAATCAATTGATTTAAATAGAAAATAAACATCACGGTGGGCCACACAAGGTGGTCTATGCTATGATAGCGTGCGGGACACACTCTCCAACAATGTGGCCCACTCATGGGTCTTATAACACCACGAGAGTAAGAAAAGAAAGGGAAAGGAAGGGAAAAAGATCCAGCCATCGGGGTGGCCCCTCGCCACTATGTGGTCCACCACATACTCAATAAATGATCAAGGTAGGTCCCACCCTTGTGGGCCCACCAAAATAGAAAAATCACAAAGAAGTGGAGGGTCTTAACCCTTTCACGCACTCACTTAGAAGGATGGACGGTTGGATCGTCTCGGATCGGCGATCGGATAGCCTACCAAGTTCCTCTTCACCCCTAATCTTCTTTAATCTCACTTTTCTCTTTCACTTACTCTCTTGATCCCTCCTAACCCTCTCTCAAACTCTCTTTCTAATCTCTCCTAAACACTGTTTAATCTTAATCTCTCTTTACTCTTTCTTTCTTTTCTCTCTTTCTCTCTTAATCTCTCCCTAATTTTTCTAATATTTTTTTTCTCTCTTAACTCTCTCTACTCTTGCTAGAAAATGGAAGAAATGAGAGGGAGTTAGAGAGTAGTTGTGGTAGAGATTTTATGATAGGGAGGGAATAAGGGGAAGATGGATGGGTAAAATGTAACAACCCCACACCCACACTGTATGATATTGTCCACTCTGGGCACAGCCCGCACGGTTTTATTCTTAGAGTTTTTCCCAAAAGGCCTCATACAGTACAGGGTGGCAACTCCACATATAACCACCACAACTTCAGACGACACTTTCGATGTGGGACAAAGTTTCACCTTCACTGTGTGCACAGTAGCCTGCCAGCCACACTGTAGCCTGCCAGCCATCTTGGGGCTTGCCCACATGTGTGCCCGCCCACATGTGACCACAGTGACAGGGCGTCACATAAAATAGGAAGAAAATGAAGGAAAGAATGATGGCTAGTATATGTAGGGGTATGGGTTGCATGAGAAAGGCATGGGCTTGTTTGATTAATGGGGAGAGAGTGACGTGAGTGATGGATGGGTTGATTAATGGATTGATTGATTTGACAACATGAAGATTTGTGGAAGTGGGACCCGTGTGCATTGCATAGACCACCTCGAATTGTGCCAAAATTATAAATTCTAATATAGGAGTTGAAATGAGGCGTGTCGCACGGTGTTAGAATCGTAACGCCCACGCGATCGTTAGGGTACAAGTCTCGGGGTATTGCAGTACAAAAATATGGTAACGATCAAAACTAGTCGATCTGGTCCACCGGGTAAATGTCGTTGTTTAAGTAGAAGTGTAAGGCAGGTCTCGTGAAGTTACGGGTCTTACATAAAGCGTCTCGTCCCGTGGGCGATACTTATGAGAGGGCATGAAACAACCCTCTTCGATGGAACAAGGTGCATCAGTTCAACAACACCCGCACGACGCTTTCTGGTTTCTTTTTAACAAATATCCTAGTTGGTCGTCCATGCTTTTTTCTTCCAATAAAGCAAATCAGTCTTACTTCATCTCCATAGTAGTAGGCCTCATTTGCATTCGAGGTAGCCAAGAATGGCTTATTATCGGCCAAGAACAATTCAAATTTATCTTGATTCCAAAATATTATAAACTGATATAGAGAGGATGGGATGCACACAAGTGAATGAATCCAGTCCCTCCCGAGCAACGTGTTATAATTGAACAATGTATTAACCATGAAAAAAGGGGTCAATACTCTTTTAGTGCTTATGGTCAAGTTGACTGGTAGCATACCATATGTGTTGGTGACATGTCTAGCAAAGTTACTAACCGTTACTTCAGACTGGATTAGATTGCTCGTAGTTTTTTCCAATTTAGGCATCATTCTTGCTAGGAGAAGATTAACGACAACTCTATTGTTAACAAAGATCCTAGTGACTGGGTATCCCTCGAGATGAGCAGATATGTACAACGGTTTAAGATACTAAGTCATATAGTGAGTGAGCCTTTCTATGACTACTCTCTCGAATAATGCCCATGACTTCATGGTAACTCATCATGATCGCTAATATTGCTTAATTCTACTCTACTATTAGACTGTATACCATGTTTTGTGACCTGATCGTGTATGAGGGGTTTCAAAATTGCTTCATCTATATTCACGGTTAGTTGTTCCTCCGGTTGAGGAATCCTCCAGAATGGTCACGACTGGATAGCCCCTACTCAAGATGCATTCTCGGCCTCTTCCAATTCTCTTCTTATGTCTGCTTGATGCCACTGCCAACAACGCTTTTGCGTTCAAATCATTACTCCAGGGCGGCTAAGAATTTGGGATGAATGACCCTTTTTCAGACTCCTTTCTAAGTCGGTGGAGGATTGACCATCCTTTGACTTAGAACTCTCTGCTGAAGTTGGTAATCGAGGGGTGGGAATGCTTTCCATGTTCGATCGGTATCTCTCTTATCGGTCCTCCATGGAGTTGCATGTTCAACCTACCTTCCTGGCTGAGGTGGGACTTCTACATCCTGGGCCATTCTGGCACATCGGCTGCATAGTGGCGAGGCTTGACCGCCATGTTATATTGCTCTCAATTGTTCTGTGGAACTTGTGGTTGTTGTATAGGAGTAGTATCGTCCTGATCTCGACCGTCATAACGCATTGCGGTAATGACCAGGACCAAGATCAACTTTCTGCCTTGGTCGATCGAATCTCCGTACGTTCACTATAGCCATGCTGACATCCAGATTAGGCGGGGATGGATCAATATCTATCAGCATTGCTTCTTCGTAATTTTTCAAAAATTTCAACGGTCCATGATCGATGTTATCCTGAATGATGTTCCTGAACACAACACACTTGTTAATGGAGTGAGAACACATTCTATGTCATTTACAATATTCGAACTTTTTTAATTTATCGGTCATGGGTATTTTGTCATTACTAAGAACTTTAACAAACTTTCCTGCTAACAATATCTTGAATATCTCATCGGCCTGGGTGATATCAAAGGTGTATATATATATATATATGTGTGTGTGTGTGTGTGTGTGTGTGTGTGTGTGTGTGTGTGCGGTTGTCGTAGTTGTTTTCGCCTTGACCAGCGTTGAGCAAGTTAGTGGCTTTTTTGCCACTACCTCGGTAATTGTAACCTCATACTAGGGGTCATGATAATATGTTCTAATTGACTAATTCTTTTGCCTAGGTCCTTCTCGGAGAAGCTCTTCAAACCTATAAACTTTCCTGATTAAATTATACAAATCAGCAAATTCCGTTCCAATGAATTTCTTCCGGAGGTTGTATTATAGCCCGTCTTGCGCAAGTTGCACAAATTCAGCCTCAATCATGATGACCTCACACCAACTTTTCGCTCTTTTAAACCAGTTGATGTAACTCTTGCAAGATTCCCCAGGCAACTATAGGAAACGTGTAAGATCGGCCATTATCATCTCCCTATCCTTAAAAAAGAACTGGGCATGAAATTTTTACTCCATCTCCTGATAGGTATGGATTGAATTTGGTAGTAAGTTAGAGTACCAAGTAAAGGCTGCTGGCATCAATGAATGACCGAATAGTTGCAACTTGTGATATTCATTGTTAGCCAGTTCACTACACTGTATAATAAATCGACATACGTGCTTTATGGTCGATTGACTAGGATCACCAAAGAATATGACAAAATCCGGTCAATAGTTCCTTAGCAATAGGTGTTGTCGATTAATCCATTCGGGATAACGCTTATGGTAATCCAGGATAGTATTGCGGCCGATGACTTGGCCTGTAAACTCTTGGACCATTTACATGTTCTGGTCATGATTTATCTGTTGTGGTTCAACCATGGGCGGTAGATCGAGACCCACCCGGTGTCGTCCCTCATGAGATAATGAATTTTTAGGAAAATGCTGGAAATGTTATCCTCCCGAACATATCTTGATTCTGAATTTCAGGAATAAAATTCTTGACTTACCGTTCTGGGCGCCTGAACTTGGTGTGCAATGGAACATTCCGCACCTCGTGAATTGGGACTAGAGGCGAGTTCCACTAAAGTAAAGGTATAGGTGGCGGATGAGTCATATTACCGATAAAACTTCCTTCAGCATTATACCGTATTGCCGTAGGGGCTCTTTCGGTGATGATGGCCATCAATCGGTACATGGTCTCGGTCTGGTTAGTCATCCATCGGTTCACAGTCTCAGTTTGGACACGGAATTGCTTGGCTTGAGCTTGTACCGGCTCTGCCTAAGCTCTCTCATATTCCTAAACGTGTTGAATACTCATTTGCACATCCCAGAGTTCAACCATTATCTCTTAAAGAGATGCGGTCTGAGAGGTTGATACCCCCTCCTAGTTCATGGGTGCTGGGCAATTGTTTAGATTCAATGACTTGGGGACCGCTTAAATCGACACTTCCTTAGTCGGAGGTGGTGCGGTTGGTGTCAAGGGTTCATCCCCATCAATTCAATTGCTTCTTGTATTCATATTTTTGATTGATCGATTGACAATGTCACACTGATAAGTAAACTAAGACGAGGGTCTCACTGGGAATGTCAAACTTATGTTATGGTTCTGTTTCAAATTTGGTCATGTAATTAGTGCGGGCATGCCAGAATTGAATGTGCGGCTCAATTTAATCTGAACGACTACGACCCTAAGAGCCAAGATAGGCAGATACGTTGGAAATCGACTGTATATGACTGAGTTCTTATAAGATCGGTCGCCTATTCAGCCACTTGCACAATGTTGCTTAAGATGATTTGGTAATAGTCAGAGGGTAAGGTTCGCCTTTTGAAAATGGGTCACACCTCTACCTTTCGTATGAAAGGACTTTCTCTTCAATACAGATAAAACAAAAATGAAATTCTTACAATCGGTCGGAGAGAAAAACTGTAGAATGCTTATTTGGATGGAGGATTTTGCTTGATACTTGAACTAAATCTAGCGTATGAGCGTAGAATCAGATTATATCTAAAGTTAACGAGTAGTTGATTACTGTTACGAAATATAATAAGGAACGTAAATTACAGGTAAATGTAAAGATTATACTAAGGAATGTAAATGATTAATAAAGATAAGGATTATAATAAGAAATATAAATGACTGATAATTGAAAGATAGATTTGGTTTGGCTTTGTTTGATATGAGATCTATTTTCCTATTGACTTCCTTTGCTATTTATAACCTTAATCTAGTCATTTGGATACTTCATACGTTCTTACGATTACTATAACCGTTATCACCATTCGCTTAACCACTTTCTCTTAATGGATGATGTGGTGCTGCTTGATAAACTCCAACAATAATGCCACAAAATCCTCTCCACATATCTAAAAATCGTTAAATACACCATATAACTCTCTAATGATTACATGCAACCTTTTCTAATTGGCTCTTGTAGGAATTGACATAAATAAAGACGAACACACCTAAAATATTTTTGAACGAACGGATGGGAGTTGTCTGCCAAGGGCTCCTTTGTTGGATGCTAAGTGGGGCTCAATGGGATGTGGATGCTTATGAGAAATCCACCCGGTCCATTTGTTTTGTGAGATCTCCCGAGGACTTGCGACAAAAATTTGAGGTGGATATGATACTCGAATGCTCGAATGCACCACAAGAGAGAAAATTGGAAAATAAATATATATTGCTGAGACCTTCTCAGGCTCCACCTCGTTGTTTACATGCCATCCAAACCGTTTATAAGGTCATTCCCATTGGGATGAAGCAAGGAAAAAAAAAAAAAAAAAACTTAACCCAATACAAAACTTTTGTAGCCATGCAAATGTTTCAATAATGGTCATTGAATCCCCATTGATTCCTCTCGTGTGGCCCACTTGAGTTTTTGAATTGTCTTATTTTTGGTCGCATGTCCACCTTGATGTATGTCTTTTATCATCCATCGGTTTTTCCATCATTTTAGGGTATGGTCCAAGAAAAAGCAAATTCAAATCTTTAATAGACCACACCATATGAATAGGAAACAATGGTCATTGAATGCTCACCAACTGTTGAGAATGACACACGGACCCTCTGGGTGAAGGGAAAACACAGAGATAGGCTTGTTCTAAATTATCTGTGGCCCTCTGGAGAAGTTTTAATGGTGGGCATTCAATCTCCATGATGAGGTACGCTTGAATTTGGATCTACTTCATTTTTAGACTATGCCTTAAAATGAGTGAAAAAACTAATGGACGGCATAGATAAACTAATGGACGGCATAGATACACAACACATACATCAAGGTGAGCCCCACGCTCAGGGTTCACCTAATGGACACAAATTGCCTGTGCCCTCTGCCAGGGAAGGATCCTATAGTCTGAAGCTGTGTGGGGCTCACAAAGATACCCTTGATAAATCCACTCCGTCCATCAATTTATAAACATGACAATAAGATAAAGGTCCAAAAATAGGCAGATTTAAAACTCAGGTGGGCCACACCATAAAAAAAACAATGGGGATTGAACGCCACCATAGGAAACCTTGCGTGGGCCACACAAGTTTTGTATCCAAATGATATTTGTTCCCACAGCTTATCTGAGTGGTAATAACTAGAGCTGTACACAAGTTAGCTCTGTCAGCTCCGTAGATTCAACTCGGAAAAGCTCTGAGTGCTAATAACTAGAGCTGTACATGAGCAAGTTAGCTCTCTCAGCTCCTTAGATTCAACTCAGAAAAGCTCGACTCGCCTCAGCCCTAAATTGGATTTGGACAGGATTGAGATGATTTTTAGAGCTTGAAAAAATTACGGTAAAATATTGTGGCTGTTTTATATTATATGAAAATTTGAAAATGTAATCTTGCTGTATAAAAAACAAATGTCAAACAAGCTCAAATTCAATAATTTTAACTGGCCCAAGCTGCTGATGAAACCGAACCGAGATAGGAAGACAGGCTCAAGGACGAAGCTGAGTTGAGTTCAAGCTAGCCAAGCTCGACTCGGTTGGACTCCTGTACAGACTAATAACTCTACGGTTCCATTATCACTGTTATATGTGGTGTGGCCCACCGGAGATGTTTAGAAATTGACGGACAGAGTGGATTTATCACTGGCATCTATGTGGACCCCACACAGTTTCCTACCACGGGAAATTCCCGTTAGGCAAATCGCATCCTCACCTAATCCGCACCCGTACAACTCGACATCTCTCCCTGGTGGGCCACACACGATTAATGACCCACGACAGCAGGATTACATACTGGAGAGGGAATCCCATGCATACAGTACACTTCGTGTGACTACATGTTTGGATACTCCTGCGAGATTCCTTTCCACTCCTGAAGCGGATTGTAGCTGGGGTAGGTACGTGTCGTGCGAAGACGGGCGCAGACGCTCCTCGAGCTTCGAGTTGCACGAACGGTTCAAAGGAGATCTGAGTTACATGGCTTCAAAATGATGCATTTATTATATCCAAACTGGTCATCCACTTTTCGAGATCATTTCAGTGTGCTGTCTAACAAATGAATCATATCCAAAGATCAACTGGACGATATCACAAATAGCAGTCACATAATCATTTTTACTGTTAAAATTTCATAGGGTCCACCATAATATTTATTTTCCATCAATACGTCTCAAAGACCTGGATGAAGAGGATAAAAAATAATTTCATATGAATCCAAAACTTTTATGAACCCTGGAGGGTTTCAATGGTAGACGTTCAATCCCCCGCTGTTTTTTCAGAGTGGTCCACTTGATTATTAGATCTGTTTTATTTTTTGTCCAAAGCCTTACCATAATCTTTAAAAAACAAATATCATCTTGATCCAAAACTTCTGTTGTCCCTGAGAAATTTTCAATGGTAGGAATCTAATCTCCACCTTGTGGTTCATTTAAGCCTTTGATCTTCTCCATTTTTTATTTGATACTCTAAAACGATATGGAAAAATGGATAGACGGTTTGATTTGGATAAAATGAAAACATGACAGTGGACCCTCGGTGGCCCTCAGAGCCTCTATGTAACACCCCGTACCAATAGTACACGGGTGTTACCTTTTAATCTGCATCAACTTAAATCAGGACTAGATTAATCAACTAGCTTGAAAACGACATCTGCAGGATGGAGATTCCGATCGAAGTTAAGGCCATCCATCCAGGTTTTCAGGAGAACGGGACGCGCCCTACAACATTCAAGAGAGTGAGATTACCTGAACACTACAAATTAAAGCATTTACGTTAGTGGATACTAGAGGTGGGCAACTTGGGTCCGATCCGGTGGATTTGACCCGACCAGACCCGACTCGGTACTGTTCCGAACAGAACCGACGGTCTGATCGGGTCTGATCGGCCAGATCCGATTTAATTTTGAATCAGGTTCGGATACCACTGTACCCAGACAAATCGGATCCGAATATCCGAACCAAATGGGTCCAAACCGACCCGAACAGACCCGACCCAGAGGGGTATACCTATAAATACCCTTTTTTCACCCAAAACCTAAAACTCGTTTTTACCCTACCCGTTTTTTCCTAAAACTCTCCCGCCCAATAGAGAGAGAGAGAGAGAGAGAGAGAGAGAGAGAGAGAGAGAGAGAGAGATTTTTTCCCCAAAACTCTCCCGCCAGAGAGAGAGAGAGAGAGAGAGAGAGAGAAGAGTAAGAGCATCCATGGCGTGCTGTTCCTCCATCTCTCCAGCATTTCTCCACCTCCACCAAAACTCAACCATAAAAAGATCCAAAAGGCGAACCAGGTTTCAACCCGTCATCGGCAATCATGGCAGACACAACTAGGGGCTCTATCTCCCGTCATTGGAAATCATGACAGACACAGGTATGGTATGTAGTTTTTTCTTGAATCCCATGTTTGTATGCACGGATCCATCTCCCACATCATGGATAATCTGTTTGTTTTACCCCAGTCCTTATATATAGCTCTCCTGTTTGCCATGGAGAGAGCCACCACTTTCAACTGTTTCCTTTCCACCATGGTGGGCTATCCAACCTCGCCACGCCATTATCTATCACACCTTAGTGACGCTGGACAATGACTCCATCATTGCCCAGGGTCGCACTCTTCAACAAATGTCTCTGTGACCTAGAACGGTGGTGGGATCGATCTTTGTAGAAGATGAGTTTTTTAAAGCTTTGGGCCTAGTTTCAGTTTTATGGGCCTGCCATTTTAATGGGCCTGCATAACCTTTCCGGCCTAGTCATATGTATATCAAAGGGTCCCGAATCCAATGTCATCCAATGGCAAACTCAGTCTGCAGAATTTCTATATAGTGGGCCTGACTACAGACAAGATATTGCTGAAACCTTTATTGGAAAACCTTAGCCATTGAATAGTTTGACTGAGATTTTAACTATTATAAAATAATGTAGGCCCCACTACGGATATGCTAATTATAAAATAATGTAGGTCCAACCTTGCACAATCCGACTCAGTTTTCCTGACCGAGTCGGACTCGGATCGGTTCACATCTGTATATGTTTGGGTCGGACTGAGTCAGCTGACTCAGACTCGGTCCCGGTTCTGTCTGAGTTCGGGTTAGGCCATGTAAAATCCGGACCTGGTCGAGTTGGGCCAAATCCGAGCCGACTCGGTCCGATGCCCAGCTCTAGTGGATACTGTTACAACACACTTATCACCAACGTCTAAGGATTTGTTAATGACAAATCGAACCTTCATCACAACTAGTACCTTATATTAACCGTTGAAAACAAGTATCAGGCCCACCCGATCTACAGATTGCGTTGTATGGGCCAATAATAGCCCAAAGAAGCGTGTCATAGCCCACCTAGGGCTCACCATCGACCCAAAATGGGTCAGGACCCCTGTGTAGTGTCCCCCAATGCAAATGGACGGAGTGGATCATGATGATAACGTCGCGGTGGGCCCCTGTACAATGTGTGTGCACTAAAAAATGTTTGGACACGAGGTGCAGTGGAACCTCTGGCTTAGTCAAATGACCTTTGGCCGAGCCCTATTCGGAAAAAAAAAAACAAGAGAAATGTTTTTCCCGCCATTTTTACTTTTGAATGGAGGATCTTCAAGCCCCTAGGTGGCCCACCACGGCCACTTTCCGAGCCATCTGAGCCATTCATTTTCTCCACGGGGTCAGACTTAACAAAACCATATAGCGTCATGGGCCTTTGTAAACAGAAGAGGAAGATAGTGTGCGACCGTCCAAAACGTTGCACGTGGCGAGCATCCGATAGGTGGGGCCATGATAGGATCACCTGGACGGTTCACGATCGGTCCGATCGTGCAAACCCAACCATCCATCTTTCCATTGGAAGCGTGCTCTCCCTTTGCCAAGAATAGCCAAACATGGTCTGCATGAGCAAAGGCGGAGGGGAGACTTTCCTTGTAGGAAAGGCGGTGCTAGAGGAATCTAGGCCGTCCCCTGGCCACGTGGAGAGGTCTTGACCACCCCCTGTTAAACCACGAGAAGTTTTGAGGAGAAATAATCCATCTCACGAGTGGGAATGGCAAGAGTTTGAAAATCTCACGGGATTCTCCCAAACCGACTTTTGGAGCCCGAGAAATGGGCCCCACACTCATCAAAAACTTCATCTAGTCCATCCAAACGGATCAGATCTCAGGCATGCGTCCTAGATTGAGAGTTGTCATTGTTGGCCCTCTCATCTTCTCTGTTGACAAGGTCGAACCCCCACCACGAGATGGGCCCCACCAGATCAGAAAGAGTGCTTTTCTGGTGGGCCTCGAGGTCAGCTTTTCATCCAAACGGATGGATAGACCCCATGCACACTGATCTCTGATCTCAGCCGTGCACAGTCGGTGCATTTCTAACCGTTGGTGTCCTCTCTCTCCCCCTATATAAAGGGCCCTGTAGCCCTTGGGATTCACGCTGAGAGAGAGAGAGAGAGAGAGAGAGAGAGAGAGAGAGGGGAGGAGGAGGAGGAGGAAAGAGACTGTTAGGCTGAGGGAAAAAAAATAGAGAGCCGAGAGTGTGAGGGAGTGAGAAAGGCAAGTCGGTGCCGCACTGTGTTGACCCGGCCCATGCAGGTTGAGACGACTCAGTGCAGTCCGGTCGAGTCTAGCAGAGAGAGAGAGAGAGAGAGAGAGAGAGAGAGAGAGAGAGAGAGAGAGAGAGAGAGAGAACAAAGGAGTGTGAAGGTTGTGAGCACCCGATGCCCGCACTGCACCATCTCAACCCGAACTCGGGGCAAGTTGGGTCAGTTCAGGTCAGGGAAACTCCATTTCTAAGAGAGGAAAAAGTCCAGGTAACCTCCAGCCCCTCCCTTCACCTGTATAGCATAAAAACTCGGCTGGATTCGACCACCAAACAGGGCCACCCTGACGTCTCTTCACAAAAACCCAACCAGCCTTTTAAATGGCTACAGTATAGGCTGGAGTACGACCCTGTTTCAGTCCGGATCCAAGCCAAGCAATGGCTGGGAAATGGACTGAGACGTCAGTTTGAAAAGAGACCCTGTTGCGGACTAAAGCAGGCCATGCATCTGGCCGAATGGCAACTCAGTCTCAGACCAAAGGCCAAGCCAAAACAATGGCTGGGATTTGGACTAAAGCTAGCCATGGTTCATGGGATTGCTGCAGGCCTATTCAGGCCTTTGTCCACATTAAATCAGGCCTGGAAAAGATGACGAAAGGCAGTTGCAGCTGAGCAGAAATCGGGCTCAAACGGGCCACGTTTTTGCTGAGAATCAACACCAAACAGGGGCTTGAGTTGAGCTCTCGGTAAAAGCTTCAAAGCGGCCCCATCATGTCCCGATTAGATGAAGGTTGAGGCCTGTTTCAGCCCTCTACCTGACCGAAATTAAAGCTCCGATCTACTCTCTGAACTGAGAATCGGGCGCTGCATGGGAGCAGCTCTCAGCAAGAAGAACACGTTGGGTGGGCTGTTGTGTTGGGCCTATGCAAAATATAGATGGGCCTCAACCAGCGTTAGTGGGTTACCTACAACGTGGGCCCTGCACGAATGCAGGTGGGCCGCACCCTGCATCAGCAGATGGGCTGCACCCTGCACTGGTTGGTGGGCCACGTGTGAGGCCCCCATTTCAACGATGGGGTTCATCCTAGCCGTCCGTTGGCAACAAAATGCCCAGCACTGAACACGTACCAGAGAAAAAAAAAATGACCACAGGTTGATATCCAATGTGTACAGATTGCTGATCTGATGAATGGGCCACCTGACTTTTGTGATGGGAATTCTGAAGGTGGGTCAAAAACGTGGAAGGAGGTTAGGGACCGCAAAAATCTGGCGGATTGATCGGGTCGATAGAATCAGGGACGGTTAGATTGTTGTGGTAGTTCAGAATCATTTAGAAAGGATGGTGGTAACCACTTTACTGTCCACGTGACATGATTTCACGGCAATCAGGACCACCAAAAAGATTTTCTTAAATTTCAACCACCCATTTGATAATCATCAGCTGGATGGATAAGATTAAGGTGACTTTAATTTCAACCGTCTACTTGATAGTCATCAGTTGGATGGATAGGATTAAGGTGACTTTACCGATATTGGTTGGTCTAGGTAGCTTTACTGAGTGCCATGTATGAAGACGATAGGTCACCACCACTTTCAAGGTGATGGAGAACTATCAGATAGCCACCTTGATTATTCTTTTCTGGATCCAGACCGTCCATATCATCTTAGGGCATTATTCCAAAATGTTGGCTGTCCAAAAGGATGGGCCACACTCTGCTAACATCAGGTAGGCCACGTTCAAGGGAAAATCTGGTGGGATGCAGTACGACGTCCCCCACTCAAACACCTGTGTGCGGCATGGGCTGATGTGCTCAGGCAAAACGAGGTCCACCTTGGCCAGATTTGGGCTGATTAGGCGTGGCAGAAATGGGCTCTGATTGGGCCCAGTTTAATTGAAATAGGGCCACATGTTGGTGGGCCCCATCGCCTTTGATTTATGCCCAAACCACCTTGGTTTTGGGCTTTCCAACTCTTCACCCATCCTCACATATTTAACCTTGTGACTCATTGTCTACCGTGAATGAATTTGTACAGGGAATTACGCGAGTAGTGAAGTTCCACCACCTTTCCGAGAAAACTTACACCTAGAGGCATTTTACGCCTTGTCTGGTGATGATTTCCTCCCCTTAAGCTTTCTATCCCTAACTAGACTAGAAATAACAGTTTTAGTAGTGTAAACGGTGAACTAAACTAATGATAAACTGTGTGTGGAAATAAACTGTATTTACTAGATTTATCTGTTTGACATGAATATGCTACTATTGCTTAGATCCCTGATTTTCTCTGAATTGCTTAGTGAATAACCCAATCATTTATGTCATATATTTTTTATAAGAATTCAGTAAATATGTATTGATAGAAATATATGTATTGTTCCTTATATTATGATCTATGTTGCTATGACACACATAATGTTAAAACCTCTCCATGAGAAGTCCTAACAAAAGGAGAGTCCGTTCTTGGGGTGTAATTAGATTGGTTGTGACATAAGTAGGCTCCTTATATGAAGGTTTGGGTTGTGGTGTTTGACCATGGAGTTTACCATCCATGTGGGGTTTCACCTAATTGACTTGGGATGAACTTCACAACCTTTCTAAATACCGTTATTTACTCGTCTTTGCACCACTCATGCTGTTATGATTAATCGCCACATTTGGTAATTTCAACAGTTCATTCCCAGTTGGCATTGGTGGTGGCCCCTCTATGTTGAATTAATTGACCACATGTTAGCGGGTACTAGACACACCCTAAGACGACAGTCTTATGGGCCGGGGATGGTGGTATGGGACACTATGCCCGAGCCGTCGGCCTACGCTGGGCCCTGCGCTCCCGGTAGTGACCATGAGCTTATTCAAAACGGCTGATTGCAATTGGACTAATAATGGATTGGCAAATCATGCATGCATAGCATACTACGATGGCTTGGATCATTATGCCCATGCGATTACGCCAAATGTTGCGCTAATGACCAGTCGATCGATTTAAGATGATGACTCGGATCCTCATGCCCATGTGACTACGCCGAGTGTTGCGCTCATGACCAGTCACATCCATGAGTGACGACCCCAATGTCCATCTGGATGTTTTACCCGGGACATAGGCTGTCTGGATGTTTTCCCTGGGACGACGTTGCATTCATACATCCACGCATTTAATAAGACTGCATATACTGTGTTTTGGATTACTCGTGTGCCTTTATGATATTCCTCGTTTAGGGTGGCGGTGTGTAATTTTGAGGGGAGATCACACTGAGCTGGCCACTCATTCATCAATGTTCAACCGTACAGATGACGCAGGTACAGGAGACGTCGGGTACGCTGTAGATCTGGAGGCGGTGGTGGTCGATGAGGAGCCGTATGATGAGGAGTCGCAGCAAGAGGCGACAACCTACTATGGGTTAAATCAGTAATTTAGTCATTTATTCTATTTCAGTACATTTAAGATTTTAAAAAACTTAAAGTTTTGTTAGTGGTCCCCAGCTGAGTGGGCCTGGATATTGTTCTTATTTTGAAGTCATATCTATATTACAGTTTCATTCCCGCTATATCGCACTTTGATTTATTGGTTGGTCATCATTATCAATAACTAACTCCTGGGTTCTTAGAATCCGAGTCGTGTAATCGGGTTCTGAAAGCCGGGGCGTTACACTCTACCTATCTCGGGCTCCGAACAGTGCCCTCACAGCCTCCACCAATGATGTTTTCATTTTATCCAAATCATCCGTCCATTTTTCCATATCATTTTAGTGTATCAAATCAAAAATGGAGAAGATCAAAGGCTTAAATGGCCCACAAGGTGGGGATTAGATTCTTACCGTTGAAAAATTCTCGAGGACCACAAAAGTTTTGGATCAAGATGATATTTGTTTTTTCAATTCAACCAGGTGTATATGATCGTATCAACAGGTTGGATGGCAAATAAAAAACACGGTGTGGACCCTAAGAAGGTTTCAACGGTGGGCATCCTTAGCACCGCTGCTTCCTGTGGTGTGGTCCAATTGAGCGTTGGATTTGTCTTATTTTTTATTCAATAGTCTAAAATGATATGGAAAAATGGATGGACTGATTGGATAAAATGAAAAACATTACGATGGACCCTCAGTGGCCCTCAGAGCCTCCGCCTTTCCCGAGCTCCGAATAGGCGGGGGAAGTATCTAATCCGCGCCCTCCACTCACCGGAACTGATCCGGTGCATCTGGATGCATGAGAGATATCCATGCCTCACAGTCATTTCTACAAACGTATCATTCAAGGAGGAGATCTAAACTGTTCAATTAGTAGGAACATTAGTGAAAACTTTATATACCACGGTTCATACTATTTTATGTCCGGATGGATGCTAAAATGTAAACTAAGCAACGGCTCATATTTAGTAACGAAAATTTCATGGTTAGGATGGTTTGATCATGGCCATGTTAGCCAGTGGGCAAAAATTACTGATGTCCCCGAACTATCCGGATCATCATAAACATCTGCCACGTGTACAATTTTTAGTGTGGAGTATGTATAGTAGGCCTGTGGCTACTATTCCTGTGAATAGTTATTTGATACTCTGGGAGATAGTTATTTGATAGTCTGGAGAGTATGACGCTTGATGCTCAGGCACTCGGAAATTGTAGACTTAGCTAAGATAAACTAAATTAAATGCATTAAACTGTGGAACGCACTTTTCAGGGTCCCAAAATTATATATGCTGAAGAGTCCTGATCTCTGATTCATGCACAATTAATTGTTGAAATACGACCGTTGGATTTTTCGTTGACCGTACAATAAATGTACAACGATCCAATTGTCAGATAACCAAGTAAGCTTCCTTTTAAGCTAATCACACATTGAAGCTGAAACCGATAATTTGATCGGTTTGATTTTAGGTATTTATATGCCACGTTTGTAATTTATAAATAACTTTGATGTGCCTGCGTATGAAACCATCACACTTTCAGAGTATTTAATGTTTTTTTTTTTTTCGTTCGGAAAGCTTCCAAGTTACGATTAATAACTGCCCGTGTAGTACGTTTTCGTGAGATCTCGACCGTCTATACTGTGTCCACCATTTTCTCTGTAGCCGAAAATCAAGGAGTCGTTGAAAGTTGAAACAATGACAGCGTGCCAAACCATTTTCCCACCCCACGCATGTCCAGCTGACGAACGGGCCATCCAAGTCGTGGGTGACAGCAAGTATGGGACCCACGTAGGGGTGTACACGAACCGAGCTAGCTTGGTTCGCTAGCTCTACTCTGCTCGAAAAAGCTCGACTCGACTGAGTTGGAAGCTGAGTTTGAGTTGAGTCGAACTGATTTTTTTAGTTCGAAAAATGAATTTGAGTCGAGCTCGAGCTGCCCCAGCTCAACTCGACTCGGATTGAATCTAGCTCAAATGCTCAAAAATGAGTTTGAGTCGAGTTCGAGTTAGCCCCAGTTCAACTCAACTCAGATTGAATCTAGCTCGACTCGAACTAGTCCAGTGACTTGGTTACTTTGATATTAATATTGATGAAATGACTCAACGAAGTGTAGCTGGTGACAAGAAAGGTATGTACATGAAATAAATACCCTTTTTTCTTGGTTTTTATATTGCTTAGAAGATGTTTGATAAAATACATTGAAAACTATTGCTGTTATTTTCCGTAAGTGAGATTTTGAAGGTGCAGTGTAGGTGTTCTTGGAAACATTGCACAAGCAAACTCAGCTCGATCTTGGCTCGAACTCGACTCAGACTGGTCGGAGTTGCTGACTGAACTGAGCTGAGCTAGTCAGTCATGCTCGAGGACCGAGCTAAGTCGAGTTCAAGCTGAGGTCAGCTAGTGGCCGAGCCGACTTGAGCTGAGGTCAGTTCGACTCAATTCAACTCGATGTATACCCCTAAGTCCATGGTTCAATAATCCAAACTGTTCCTATATTGCATAGTGTAATCGGGTTTTCAATCTAGAGAAGTCAGGTCTGATAATCCAACCGTTCTTGTATTACAACTAGAGGTGTACACGTCGAATCACAACTTGACTCGGCTTGGCCACTAACTGACCCTAGCTCGAACTTAGCTCGGTCTTCAAACCTGACTGGCCAGTTCAGCTCAGTTCAGTCAATAGCTCAGGCTAGATCGAGCCAAGATCGAGTCTCCACGGCATTTTTTTAAACACATGAAGTGCATCTTCGATTTATCATGGAATGTGAAACAACATCATCGGTTTACATGTATTTCATCAAACACTCAGTAGTCAACATAAAATTCAAGATATAATGATATTTGTTTCATATCCATACTTTTCTTACCACTAGCATACGCTTCATTGAGTCATTTCATCAAACACTTGTTAAGCAACATCAATATCAAAATAATTGAGTCATTGAACTAGTTTGATCCGAGTTCAATTTCGGTTAGTGTTCAATCCGAGTCAAGTCAAGTTAAACTTCGCTTGAAATTTTTTCGAGCTCAAAAAAACAGTTTGACTAGGCTCAAACCTAACTTTGATCCGTGTTGAATTGAACTTTTTCGAGTCGAGTCCAACCAGCTAACCAAGCTAACTCGGTTCACATACAGATCAGTTAACTCATGTACAGATCCTAATTACATCCCAATATAAGATTGGCATCTAAATGATAATCCAATGCGGCCCAACCAGCAAACGGTTCAGATTTCCTCCACTTGTCAAATCTGAAATCCCGATCCTCCGTGAAGAAATATTCCAGACGGTCAAATGTGGGGCCTACCAGAATACTGTATGTCATCCAACGTTGCACTGCAATGAAAGTTAGATAGCTGTAAATTAGTTTGATCCAACCATCAAGTGGGCCACCATATGATTTTGATGGTTTTTAGTTAGTTAGTCTGTTATTTTATATGATGCGGTCCACCTACTGATTGGACGTGTATGATTATTTTTTGGAAAGTCATTTACCACACCACAGGGTTAAAATAATGGGCAGGTTGAATGGCACAGTCAACACTGCAGTTAATAGGCATATGAATAACCTCTTCCCTTTCTTTACCTTTTCAGTGCAGATTATAGTCCGTTGCAATTCATTTTAAATGATCTGAACCATTCATATGATGGGCCACACTGTGGATGGGGATACTCCAGAAAATCTTAAGGTTTGGAAGATACTATCAACATAGAGAGTCCATATTCAAAGATCAAAGGGCTGAAATATTATTTTCATAGTGTTATTTTGTGAACCACCGAATCACCGGGAGGGCCATTATATGAACGGTTTGGATCACTGAAACATAACAGAAGATCTAACTTCTATAGTCCTCGTGGGGAAAAAACATTGATACTCTGGAGAGCAGGACGAATGGTACACAACCACTTAGAAATTACAGAGTCGTGCATTCAAGTACTTCAAATTAAACCGTTCAAAATTGGTATACCAATTTAACATCCATAACGAAGAATTACAATTATTAGATTATTTAAATATCGGATTAATGGAGAATTATTCAATGGTAAAAAAAATAAAAATAAAAATAAAAATTCAACGGTCGTATTTCAACAAACATGAATAAGAGGTTTATGTTTTTTCAACCATTTTTATATAGCCCCAAAATCAAATCCGTTGGGTTGGGATAAATGACTTTAACATGCATGAAATTTAAGCCGTCCATCAGGTACGATTCAACACTCAGGTGGACCACCCCATAAAAATCCTACAACCACTAAATTCACGTGGAATGCCCTACCTCAGTTTAGGAAAACCGTGATTTCTTGCTAATGCTTTCATCCTTATGAGATACATCAGATCAATGGATTAGATGTGGCCTATAAACACTACTTTCGGCTCTACACAAATCCAACGGTGATCATTTCATGTTCAACGGTGTACCTGACGGACGGTGTGGATGGCATGAAGTTCGACTCACGTGGTTCTCGGTGTTTGCGAAAGTAACCCACTGGGTACATCGCAACCGACCGGAATTGTCAGCACCACCTGTTTCATGCAGCGCATAAAAACATCCAGGCCAGGTGGGGTCCACCATGTTGCATACGTAAAATCCACTCCGTTCATCACATGAGAACCATTTTTAGACTCTACATACAGAATATAATTCAGATAAAAAACTCATCTAAGCCGTTGAATGGGAACAATGTTGCTCCAAAAACTGATAAATTCACAAGGTGTGGCCCACTTGAGTTTTCCACAAGGCTGATTTTTGTAACTTCTCATCATCCAGTTGAATCACACCCGATTAACGGGTTTGATGAAACATACACACCATGGTCACCCTACACGCAAACCTACGGTTGGGATCCCATCCCCATTGTTTCATAGTGTGGCCCATCTGAACTGTTAATCTATCTAATTTCTGGCCTCAGCACCTAACACCAACGATATAACTCGATAAACGGAAAGGGTTTACACATACAACAAGGTGGGCCCCACAGGCATGAGTATTGCAGAGACACTCAGTCCTCATCTCCATACTCACCTGCTTGAAAGCCTCAGATCTAGGCCCCACAATTCTCTCTCACCAGAAGCCCGTTTCCTCTCTCTCTCTCTCTCTCTCTCTCTCTCTCTCTCTCTGAAAGGCGAGCTTTTTCACACTCGATGCTCCCACTCACTCCCATCTGATCTCTCTCTCACATCCAAAACCATGCCATCTCGCCAGCCATCTCCTCCCATCCCTCCATCTCAGCCGTCCATCAGTAGGCGGCCACATCACCTGTCCCCACTCCTCTTCCCTCTAACAGCCTCCCTCACCGTCCTCCTCGTCATCCTCCTCCTCATCCTCTTCCTCTACCGAAAGTTCTCCCGCCCCAGGACCGCACCCTCCCCACTCCTCCCGCCGCACCACCCCCACTCCTTCCCTTACTCCGTCCTGAGGCGCTCCACCTCTTCCTTCTCCCCCTCTCTCAAGCTCGGCCAGGGCGGGTTCGGGTCCGTATTTCGGGCCTCCCTTCCTCCTTCCTCTTTCCCGGCCGCCGTCAAGCTCATGGACTCCGGCTCTCTCCAGGGCGAGCGGGAATTCCACAACGAACTCTCCCTGGCCCCCATAATCAACGGCTCTGATCGCATCGTCTCCCTACTTGGCTTCTGCTCCCATCCTCGCCCTCGCCGCCTTCTCCTCGTGTACGAGCTCATGCCCAACGGCAGCCTCCAGGACGCTCTTCTCGATCGCCGCTGTCCTGAGCTCATGTCATGGTCCCGCCGCTTCTCCGTCGCCGTTGACATCGCTCGCGGCCTTGAGTTCCTGCACGCCGTCTGCGATCCGCCGGTAATTCACGGCGACATCAAGCCGAGCAATGTCCTTCTTGATTGCGATTTCCATGCCAAGATCGCCGATTTCGGGCTCGCCCGGCTCAAAACAGATTCGTGCTCGTCGGTGGTTGAGATCGAGCCGGCGGCGAAGGCCGATGGGCCGGGGAAGGGGAAGAAGAGGAGGGAAGAGATGGAGGAGGCCGGGTCGGCAATCGAAGAGACGGAGAGCATCATGACGGCGACGGCGGGTTTTGAGGATGCGGTGAATGGGAATGCGGGTTTCGTCGTTGCCGTGGACGCCTCGCCGGAGGCATCGCCGGAAACGGTCTTTGGTGTGGACGCATCGAATTCGGAGATCCTGGACAAGACGAGCCTGGACAAAACGAGCGTATCAGAGGGGTGTTTTGATAAGCTTAGCGTCGATAGCGGGAAGGAGATGGGTGGGGCCCGGTCAGTGGGCGGGCAGCCGCGGAAGAAGGGGGTTGCTGGTAAGGACTGGTGGTGGCGGCAGGATAATGCAGGGAGCTCTGAAGCCGGCGGGGTGAAGGACTATGTGATGGAGTGGATCGGGACGGAGATCAAGAAGGAGAGACCAAAGAGTGATTGGATTGCAGCATCCACGGCCGAAAATGGGAAATTGGCGGGGAAGACGGAGCGGAAGAAGCAGCAGCGGCGGCTGGAATGGTGGGCTTCCTTGGATGAGGATCGGGTGCCGAAGAAGGAGAAGAGCCGGCCCGCGCGGGAGTGGTGGCGGGAGGAGTTCTGCGAGGAGCTGAGTAAGAAGAAGAAGAAGAAGCGGATCTCCGAGTCGAGTGGCGGTGGGGCTGATGGAGGGGAGCAGTGGTGGCAGCGGGATGATGAGGCAGACCCGCCAGTGAAGAAGAAGAAGAAGAACCGTAGCCGTAGCAGCCGGAGTAGCATGGATTGGTGGATGGATGGGTTGAGTGGGGAATTCCGATTCGGGCGGCGCAGCAGCCTGGACTGGATGAGTGGTGAGATCCCGAAAAGTGGCGGTGTGAGCAGTACTCCTAGCATGAGAGGAACTGTATGTTATGTTGCCCCAGAGTATGGCGGTGGCGGGCCGCTCTCTGAAAAATGCGATGTGTATAGCTTTGGAGTCCTGCTGTTGGTTCTGGTCTCTGGCCGGCGGCCACTCCAGGTGACGGCCTCGCCGATGTCAGAATTTGAACGCGCAAACCTCATCTCATGGGCCCGCCACCTTGCTCGTACAGGGAAGCTTCTAGATCTTGTCGACCCTGCTCTCCAGAACTTGGATCAGGACCAGGCTCTCATGTGCATCACAGTCGCACTCCTCTGCCTGCAGCGATCGCCATCACAACGGCCGAATGTCAAAGAAGTTGCTGCGATGCTTTCTGGGGAATCTGAGGCGCCCCACCTGCCCGTGGAGTTCTCACCATCGCCACCATCTGGATTCCCATTCAGGTCACGGAAGAAGGCCCGGTGAGTTACTGATACTACCACATTGGCTTTTCATGGCCAGTGGCGTGGTTGCCTGATTGGATCTTGATGAAATATCCATCATCCTTCCATGATATGATTCGTGCATGAAAATGGCGTCCATGGATTTTGGGTTCTCTTCACTTCATCCTGTTTCAACACGGCTGGCCTATGAATTCAACCCCAGCAAAACGTGTTCGGCAACAACCATGATCGTATCAAAAAATAGAGAAGATCAAAGAGACAGACAGGTCCACTTCTTTTTTTGTTGAATTTCAGGAATGTAATGATTGTAAAGTTGCGGGTGCCCGCATTGTTGGTTCTGGTTGTTAGACCACACTAATCAATAACATTCATACGTGTTCGAAGCCCACGAATCACGGTCAATCCACTTTTTTATGTACATAGCACTCACTGGGCCAGGAGAACTTTTCTTCCCCCTTTCAGTGCCTGCAACCTTTTACAAAGTAGGCTAACAAGCTTGGGTCCCACTGGAAATTTTGTACCAAAAGCTTGGGAAGATAGAAAGGCCTTAGAGACCCTCCTTGCTTTTAATAAATGGGTGTTTTATTGGATCCACATTAGAAATGTTTAATGGGCTATGATTGGCCATGGATGTTATTTGCACATCAGTCTTGTAATGTACATTGTCTTATGTAAAGGTTGAGAGTTGCCAGTTGAACCAGTTGGGTCTGTAGCAGGAAGAAGGAAGAATTTTTATGACTGATTTGATGGTAAGATGTATTGCCCTGTAGTCAAGAAGCCGGAGCGTGTATCCAATTTGCATTTTTGGGTGTTCCAATCTGGCATCTTTTAGAGACATGATTTGTCTTTGCTGCTTCCAGCAGCTGTGGGACTGACTGTAAGATAACCACCTGAAACATAAGTTACCCAGCTCTAGGTAGCCTTTGGAAGTACCCTCGAATCAGGAGTTCTGATTGAATCTTTGGTTGGGTGACTTTGTTTTGAACTGACTAACCTTGAAATGGCATGGAGAACAAAAGCCGAATGGGTGGGCTACCTGCTTTCCAGTCACTGGATGATATTTTGTAAATTTCAAATAGTACTTTTTGTCTGTTTTAAGTACTACTTGAAACGAAAAGAATAGTATTTCAGCTGAAAATCATTCTGCCTGCCTTATTTACTGGGGTGCTTCCAAACGTTACCTTTAAGAATATAGTGCAATCTGTAAAAACCATTTCTCGAGATTTATGTGGTAATCGTGATCCTTTGTTCTTCGTGGAAAGTATACAATATTTTTACTACAAGATCAGAACTTTAGGCTGTCTTTCGATGTATTCCAAATGGACAAGTAGAGCAATATTTAGGTGGAAAGGATAAGTGTCCATGTTGTCGTGCAATTCAGGCGGTGTGGGAAACAGGAACGGGAGCACGAGTGCTTCCTCCTTTCTGCCTTTTCCACACTATACCAATCTTTGGAATGTTCTGAATCTGCCCGAAACACTTTCAATATTGATTTTTGCGGAAAGGAATTCCTCACCACCTTCCACATGACAAAGAAAAAAAAGAGGAAAAAGGTCTTCCAAATGTAGTTGAATCTAACAGTGATGCAAACAACTTTGCTTCAGCAATTGCAAGATAGAAATGTCCGTGCCATTGACAAAGAAAGTTCAGAACAAGTGACAGAAAAGAGGATCTCATACACTGGACCAGCTGCTTTGTTCTTGGGATGGGAAGGCTGTTGGAGTTCACTTAATACATCATGGAGCTAATGGGACAATGCTGCTTCAGAACTTACCTTTAGTTTCATCACCAGATCTCAAGGTATGGAATTTGGTTCTGTATATATTGTTGCAAACTATCTCTGGAGTGCAACTAGATGTTTGATTTCATTTATTTTTATTGAAAGGTACAACTAGATGTTTGATATATATGTAATTGTATTCTGATGCTTTCTTATGTCAGCTAGTTTTGTTAGATATTTATGTATGCTGCATTTGTTCTGAAATTTAGGCAGTTGGATTCTGTTCACTGGTTATACCTGGCACTAAGAATCCGACATGACTTGGGCTTGGTTTAATGTTACTAAAGACCGCTTACCTCCTAATATGGGATGTATACATGTTTCTGTCGCAAAGTGACAAGCCAATCACTTCTGTTGTAATGAGGATAGTCTATTGCTTGCCAGTTTGGCATGTTTTGCCATGGGAATGGATAATTCCTGCCTATGTCGCAGGCAACATTGGGGAATTAGGTAGATCAAAATCAATTAATGTGCATGCTGGGGAGAGATTACACTGTGCAGAAATTATCCAATCATGGGTTTGAATATTGGTTTCATAATGTATTAGAAACTCCCATTACACACTATGAGAGTGAACTGGTCCATTAAGAAAAAAATGGGCTGTAACAGCAGAGATGCAGGGCTTTTATGGCTGACATGGGCTGATATGGCCATGAAGACCCCATTTTAAAATTTTCTAATTTTTCCACTTCTTTTTTCGTTTTAACCATGAAGGAAGCTTAGAAACTAATTTTGGACTAGATATGGGGCTATTTTGAGTATCAAAGCATAAGATTTGAGTGGGGTTCGATGAATTGAAGTGGAATGGACCATTTTGGGAGATATCAGAACTTTGGAAGAAGGGGTAAAACATCACTTTTTTCTTTTTCTTTTTTCTATCTTTTTGTTGTATTTATATGTAATGGCCCTAACACACTAATCTTGCTTGATTTCTGTTTGATTAGGACCTATGTGGTTTGACTTTCAGCAGGTCAAGCTGACCAACAACATTCTTATCATAGAATGGTATGATACACCAATGAACTCATGTTCTAAGCACTAAGAAAAAGATATATTTTGATGCCTTTCATTTTCTCCCCTTTTTTCTCAATATTTATTCAAGATTCTTTTGTGAAAAAATTGGCCGATATGGTCCGATGCCATGTATTGTATTGTTTTTGGGCCCAGCTCATATGCCAATTGATACTGTTATTCAAAACCATGATAGTATGTACTTTGATACTGTTCTTCAAAACCATGATCCAATTGTGCCAATATTGTATGTACTACGTACTTGAGTTTCTTCCATCTGGTAATAGTTCAGTGTTTAACAAATGATTCTGTGATTTTTTTAAAAATTTTTTTAAAAATATATAATGAACTTTATTTATTTAAATCATTTGATGCAAAATGTTTGTAGAGAAAACAAATTTCCTTGGTTAATGGATAAGTGCAATTTCCTTGGTTAATGGATAAGTGCATAAATGGGTCGACTGACACTGTTAGCCATTAGTTTGCAAGAGATTAGAATGATTTCATGTTAATGTATATCATGTTGGTATAGCTTAACTGGTGTAGATGGGATATACCATTCTGGACTAACTGAAATTTGGTGCAATCCTCGGCGTTTGATTCCCAAACTTTCACACCACACGGCCTATTTAATATGATAGTTGGGTTCAGTATTTGCTTTTGAAAATCATTCATAGTTTTACATTAATCAATTAACTGTAAATAGTTTTGCATGTAAGTTCTCACTTGAGCTTGGAAATTTTTTAAATACTTGTACTATAATCATGAAATAATAAATAATGCAAAGATGGCTAACTTGTAATAAATCCAAGAGATAAGGACATTTTTGGGGATTTCATAATAAAATAAACCCACAGTTAAGGCAAGGGAATTTGCTGTCTTTGCTCTTTTAGTTTCCTCTTTCATAAATGATAAACCCTAGTTTTTTTCCCCCTCTTCCGTGGAGGTTCCAATGCAGAAATTGGAGGCAATCTGTCATGAAGGGTGAGGATGTCTTCCACAACAACCACCCAGGTTGTGCGCATGCTAATCCCTTTAAGCTAGGTGTTTTCAGTTTTCTGACATTCCTAGTATCTCCTGCAGTGAATTGACTTAACTATATTCATTTGCACAATCCTTGGGCACAACTCTCTTGAAAAGTTACGTGGAGAAAGCTATTGATTGGAGTGACACATTGATAAAAAGAAAAAAAGAGTGGAGTCACACTAGTGTAGTTAAAGGTGGGCCTAGGGCAATTTCAAGGGAGGGATCATGATGAGGCTTGAGGGGCATTTCAAGAGGGGGATGATCATGAGGCTGTAATGGGTATTTTGAGGGAGGGATGATCAAGAGGCTTTAGTAATGACCTTTTGGGTAAGTTTCTGTGAAGGAAATGACAGCTTGTGAGGTTTTTGGGTAGTATATTTTCTAGAGGTTGCTTGGAAGGTGTAGACTCATGGAAGGAAAACAAGTGGAAGAAAGTCCATGGCTCTTTATTTTCAGATGTCTTCCTTCAAGATCTGGGCCCATACATGGTGGAATATTCATCCTGTGGTTTTAAGCGAGCTTCCCATGGGATGTGAATGTTGTGCCTATGATGGGAATGGTTTTGGTTGCTTCCCGTGAATTGCAAGTTGTCAGGGGATCTCTAGAACAAGGTTATTAACATAATATCTGAATTTGTTGTATTATGTTGTGCCTTCCAACTTGAGAGAATCAAATTGACTTGGGAATTAGTTCACCATTTTCTTGAATTGAGTGAATATATTTAACATAATTTCTGTCCATTCATTTCTGCCATTTGGACTGCCATTCGGGCCTGTTTCGGTCTCAGCTGGTGCCCTCCTGATTCAGTTTCTTCTTTCTTTTTGGACTGGCAAGGGGTGAAACTTGGAAAGAAGCGAAACACGTTGTGGAAAATGGCCCTTCTTGCCATTTGGTGGTGCGTTTGGGAGGAGAGGAATGGCAGATGTTTTCGGGACTCTGCTAATTCTGTGGGCTGGGTCTTATCTAGAGCTAAATCGCTAATCATTGAATGGGCCACCCTTGTTGAATCCTTGAAGGATTCCGACCTTTTGTTTCTTGGCTTGTAGCCTTTGTCTGCTATCTCAGCAGTATCGGCTGCTGTTTTTGTTCTCTTTTCTCTTCTTTTTCTAATCTAAATCTGGTTATCTTTCAAAAATATATATATATATTTAATTTAGATCTTGTTAATTAATCCATCCCTTCAAATCTCTCATTTATTACCTGTGTTTCTTTCAAACGGTGATGGAGGTAGCTGTGAAGGTTGAGTGGCTGCAGAGGGATTCCTATGGGAAGGAATGGAAAATGGGCACAAATATCATGGAATGAAATTGAAGGAGGTTCAAAAGCAGAAGAATGAAGGGGGCATTGGTGTGAGTCAAACTAAGGAAAAGATTTGGGTCCTTTTGGGCAAATGATGGTGTAGATATGGACAAATCAATCTGCTGATGTGTTTGCTAGCTGTGGTCTCTCTCTCTCTCTCTCTCTCTCTCTCTCTCTCTCTCTCTCTCTCTCGTTTTGCACTGAAATTTTCATTACCAATCAAAAGAAAAAAAAAGGATTCTTCTCTAACCCAAAAAAAGAATATATTTCCTTTGGTTGGAGGATAGTAAGAGAATATGGCAGATTTGAATAGAGATGACTACAAGCAAGGTGGGTAGTATCCCTGGCATAGGAATTTTGATGCAGGACATGAAAATTAGATATAATGTGCAAGATTTCAGGCTTTTGATCATAATAATTTAGAAACAATCACAATAATTCCACATCCCACATAAAGTCAAGCATTCAACAATGAGAATCTACGAGGGTCCAAGCCCACACATGTTAGAGCTGAATCAATTAAAAATTATAGACAAAACAATGCTTAAAGGATAGTAGATTCATCCTCACATGCAAAGGATTATTTCCCAATCTAAGGGATTCTCATGTTTCAATTCAAAAAAACCTAGGGTTTCAAAAGTAGAATAGAACTTGGGGATTTGAGATGATCTAGGGTTAGGGTTATGGAAACAAGGCGAAAGAGGATTGAAATAGAGACGAGAGAAAACCCGTGATCAGCCCGCATGTGTGGACAACAAACCGGCCTGACGCACGTGTGTGGATGGTGGCCCGCACGTGTATGGAGCCCACGAATCTGGAATCGGCCAGTTAGGGCCTGGTCGGCCAAGGATGGGCCACCTTCCCTCCAACTTTCAGGCCAAACGTGATGCAGGACATGAAAATTAAATATGATATGCAAGATCTCAGGCTTTAGATTATACTAATTCACAAACAATCACATAAAATTCCACATCCTACACAAGTTCAAACATTCAAGCAAGGGGAATCTGTGCGGGTCCAGGCCTACACAGGCTAGGGCTGGATCAGTAAAATTATGGACCAAACGATACTCAAAGGGAAGTGAAAATCATCCACGCATGCACAACAATCAGTCTCTAATCCAAGGGATTCACCAATTTCAATTCAGAAAGCGCTAGGATTAGAAAATGAGCAAATAAATTGGAAGTATCGCAATGTAGGGTTAGGGTTAGGGGAAAGAGGTATGAGAGGGGTAAAATAGGCAGAAAATCTGAACCTATAAGTAGTCCCCGCGTGCGGACAGTGGGCCAGGCCTATCACACGTGCGTAGGGGCCTGGCTGCACATGCGAGGGGGTCTCACACCTGGAAACCGACTCCTTGAGTCTGGTCGGCCAGGGGTGGATTCCAAAATTCCCAAGTTTCAGGTCGATCCGAGCTACGGGCTGTGCGTGGTGCTTCGCCGAAGTTTCAGCCCTCCTGCAGGGCTAAATTCTGCAATCCTAATGAAGAGAGGAAAATTGATGCAATAAAGGATAGATTTGAATGATTGTGGGAGATGAGAAGGGTGGATGGTAGAAGATGGGAACGAATCGGGATAGATATGGCTTCGCACCACGGTAGTTAGCCCTTCGAAGAAGGGAGGGCTTCGCACCTAATTAGGTTTTCATAACTCGGAAAGGAGAAACGCAACAATTTTTATTAATCTTCATTTAGAAAAAAGACTACAAGGGGTGCCTATTTATAATAAAACTCTATATCCCAAAACTCGGGCCATGTGCGCAACTTATTACTTGCCGATGAAATAAACCAAAATAAAAACTAATTAAAGAACTTTAAAGCATTCATGATATTCTAAATAACATAAATAATTAAAATCTAAAATATGAAATCAATCCGACTAGTGGGCTTCGATCATGAGATTCCATGATGGGCTTTACTTGATTATCGGGCTCACTCTAATGAACCAAAACTCCGTCTTCTAAATACGAGGCTCTTCCTGGATGTCGTCATCGATCCAGATCGACGGTGGGGCCCTCCCTCTCCTTCCGTACGTGCGTAGGGGGCGGCGTGCGTGCACGTGATGTCCCCATTAAAACCGATGATCGGTTTGAACACGATGCTCCGCCGAAGTTTCAGCTCTCCTGCAGGGCCCAAGGTATTCCAAATCAGTTACATTTTGGCCTAACGGCCGATACGTAACGGTAACGGTTGATACCGTTACACGTTACGGAGTCGTAACGGCCACCCCCCCTTTTTTGTGCTCGTAACGGCCGTTATGGTACCGTAACAGCTGTTACGGGCCTAAAGAAAATAGGAAAAAAAAAGAAGATAAAAGAATATAAAAAAAAATAAGAAAGAAAAAAGAATATTAAAAAAAAAAAAACATACCTCTTCTTCTTCTTCTTCTTCTTTTTCTTTTCGGTTTCCCTCTTTTTCTTTTCAGTTTCCCTCTCACTCTTTTTTTTTCATTTCGGTACCTGTTAATTGGGTCACACTGATGTGGATGAAGGGAAGACACACATGTCAGCTTGATCTAAAACTTTTGTAGCCCCCAATAAATTTTTAATGGTGGACGTTTAATTATTGTTGTTTCTTATGGTGCGGTCCACTTGAGCTTTGGATCTGCCTCATTTTTGGGCTCATGCCCTAAAATTATTTGGCAAAATGGATGGACGGTGTTGATATAACACATTCATCATGGAGGGGCCCAAAAAACTTTGACACTCGTGTGCTACACTTCACAATCCGAGTCCTGCCTAATTCGGTCCCTTAAAAAATTATACACGAGACATGTATTAACTTAAAATTTGCCAATTAAATTATGGACTGGAGTTGCTAACTCACAATGCCAAAATCAAATTGTTTGAATAGTTTTAATTGTTAATTTGTGGACGCATATTTTTTAAAACATGGCCTTTTGATTTTTTTTCATGATTCATTATCCAATAAATGTCCACCAATTCATAAGTGGGATAATGCCAATAAATTGCATGAATTTGAGGCTGATTTGGGGCATGGATTAGTCCTCCGAGTCAGCCCCAAATTGGCAACGCCATCTACCTGAATTTAATTTCATTTTTTTTAAAGAACTATTGGGAGAAATGATATCAAATTGTTAAGTATATAAATTAGATATTTAGAAAATTAAATATATGAATTTTGTAGTCAAATTCAGGTTATTTGGTTCATAAATTCATCAGACAGTCCGATACAACATCTCACCAAAGAGTGGACCGTTACACCACCATAAACATGTTCCAATTTATAAATGAATACATATTTAGAATGCTTAGAATATTCTGGATTTAATCCATATTTTTTCATATTTTTTTGGCAAAAAAAAAAAAAAAAGAAGCACCGTTACGGGCCGTACGCCCCCGTATCTGTATCGGTATCAGAGGGCACCGTTACACCAACCGATACCGATACGGGATACACAGGGCCAAATTCTGGAAATCTGCTGTAGGGGAAAGATTGGTTACAAACGTGGGTGGATTTGATGAGGGGATGACTGTAGGAGATGATGAATATGAAAAGTAGGAGATGGGGGCGATTTGAGATGGGTGTGGCTTCGCACCACGGTAGTTAGCCCTTCGAAGAAGGGAGATTTCGTATCCAATTAGGTTTCCACAACTCAGAGAATTAGAGAAGCAGGAAAATGCAGAATTTTATTAATTATCTTCAATGAAAAAAACCTACAACGAGTTGCCTATTTATAAGAAAAACCTATACCCCAAAAGCTGTGCCATGTGCGCATACTTAAAGACGAAGTAATAAAAAATAACAACTAATCTATGCAATCTAAACTGTTCATGATGTTCCTAATAACGGTAATAAGTAAAACTCAAAGTCCTAGGTCACCTAGGGTAGTGGGCCCCGATCATGAGATCCAATGATGGGATCTATATGATGATCGAGTCCACCCCAAGGAACCAAAACACAATCCTCTAACTAGGAGACCCTCCATGGATGTCGTCCTCGATCCAGATTGAAGGTAGGGCCCTCATTACGTACGTGCGTAAGGGAGGCGTGCGTGTGCGCGAGATGTCCCCATCAAATTCACCTCATCATGGAAAAAGGTGATGACTGATAAGACCCAATTCTGGAAAGACATTTGGATTGGAGAAGCTCCTCTGGCAATTTTCTTCCACTCTCCTTTTCTTATGAATAACCATTTTTTACATAAAATAACCAAAACATTATTAAGACCAAAAGGGAAATGGTACAGCATGGAACTTGATGAAAGCTAATAACCATGGAGATTGCAATCCTTAGGCGGTTTAATATAAAAGGCTAGATTCCAAGAAGGGCCCACCTTCCCCAAGGCTCAAGCTCTAGCAGAGGAACAGTCTCCTTCAACAATAGCAGCCATCCTCGATTTGTGAAGCTTTTCACTCCTTTGATTGCCAACAATTCCATGTTACTGAATTTCCACTTCCTGTAGGCCCCAAAAGAGGCGAGAATAATGGAGCTGCTGCTTGTTTCTTTTGGCCACAAACAAAACTGTCCCTGCGAAGGAGCTATGCGAAAATTTATAGTACTTAAATGTGTCGAACATTATAGAACTCTAAAAAACTACAAGTTGAGTTATCATGGTTTTCTTATATTGATACGTCTGCTAAGGGATGGGAAAATTGAAAATAGGCTAGTGAAGAGGTGGAGGGCTCTACCATTCTTGTGCTGGAGTTTGAAGTAGCCCTACCAGCCAAGGGTTCAAGCTTTTGCTTGGTCAGCCACGACAACAATCCTTTTAGGAACCTCAATAATTCTAATTAATTGCTACCTAATGCGTGCATCTAGTGTCTCAATGATGGGGAAAAGGTGGATCATATGTTTCTCCATTGTCTATTGGTGACATCCATATGATGTTACTTTTTTTTATCTTTATCTTTATTTTTATTTTTTTCAAAAATTCTTTATGGGGGGAGTTGGTGAATGAATGAGTCTATCAAGGAGTTGGAACATGCGTGGCAGGCTGGTTCCATTTGTTCTGAAGGAAGAGTGCTTTGTTGCATATTACCGTTTGCAATAATGTGGGGTTTTTGTACAGAGAAGAACAGGAGAAGGATATCTTTGAGAGAAAAAATCGCCACCGAGGATTCAATTAAAAGAATGATAACCTACCATGATTTTAGGTTGGGCTACAGTTAGATCCAAGTTCAAGGGGTTTTCATAGGTGGATATTCCTTGAGTTTGGCAAGTGGGGTCCTGGGGTGGGGAAAGGCAAAATGAAGTGGGAATCCTCTCCCCTCTGGGACTTTCAAAGCTCAACATCACCGGATGCTCTAGGTGTGACTATAGTCAATGTCATGTTTTGAGAAATGATAGTTGGCTTTCTCTGGGCCTGTAGTTTGGCAAGAGGAGCAGTGGAGTTACATTGAGAGAAGATTTGTCTGTTCTTGGCTTCATAGTTGGGGAAGTTATTATTGAAGGGGGACAACCTACCTATCACAATGTAGGTTGTGTTTGATCATTCGTGCCCGTGGAGGCTGGCTTCTTGTATTTCTGAAATTAGACTCTTGTGGGAGCTTCGTGCTCATGCATTTCAAAGGATACAAATGATGTGGCTAGTAGCATTGTTGGTGATGGAGACGAAAGGGCCACTCACTTTTGGCCAGTTGGTGTTTCTTTCTTGATGTTTTTGCATTTTTAGTTGGAGTTATTGCCTTTAAAGAAAAAAGCAAAGAAAGCAGGATGCTAACTGTCTGATTGGTGGAAATCTAGTGGATCTACAAACAATAAGGCGGTAATGGTCGAAATTTGACAAACAAATGTCAATAATCAGAGGTTGACGTTGTGACCAATGTACATGTGTCCACTATTTGACTTTTATTATTATTATTTATAATGGGTACTATTCGGCTATTTTGAATTTGAGGTACATGCCACGTGGGCACTAGGGTAAACCCCAAGGCTGTAGTTTTGGTGCATCGAGCAGAACCTTTTCATTCCCCGAGAAAGGATTTGAGAAGATAAGACGGCATCTTGGTCTTAAAAACAAAGGTTTTCTTGACTGATTGACAATGTGAACAAAAGAAAACACTTCTCAAAACAAGGTATGTGTCCTTAATAGAGGCACATGTAGGTGTATTGGTTTGATTACAGGACATTGAAGGGCCCATCAGAAAGTTTCCTTTGACCATTTACATTGTGATGGTTCATCCTTTGTTGCCTTCATTTTGTTGGAGTCTTATGTTTGCTTTGAGGCCTTGCTATATGTTTTGACCAAATAAAATGGTACTAATGTAAGAGCTTTGCCTCCATTATTTCTAACATTCCTGACCCCATGATCTCATTTTTCTAATCTTAAGTGGAACTCATGTCTTTTATTCCATTTGACCAGCTTTCAATACTGTTGTTGCCTGGCCCCAATCTTCCAGCAGCATCCTACATTTCCAGACTTCAGATTGTAAACTGTCAACATAGGCATTGCAATTTCTAGCTGCACAATGTTGCTGAGTCCAGATTTCTGTTTTTTTGCCAATCCCTCGGCTTTGCTGCTTTGTTGGATCTCTTTCTTTCTTTTTTCCTAAATGGCAATGGATTTGATTAAATGCATCACTCAAAAGTGGGAAAGACAAAAAGGGGAGGGGGATGTTGAGGAATCGTCAGCAAACATGACTAAAAGAACAAAAACCAAGAGCTCGTTAGCTCTTCCTTATTAAAATTCTTAAAAATGCAAGTTCCAAAGCCCAAGATATTGTCCTGGATTTCACCAAAAAGAAACCCGATTCCACTGACAAGCATTTATTATTGAATGATCTGTTGTTCTTTTCTTTCCAAATGGATCATATCACTGCCAGAAAGGAAATGTGCCACAGGGTCTCTGCCTTATTGCCGTTGATTCCTCTGCACCAGGCAATTTAAAAATCTCAGTCACCACCGGAGCTAACCAAGGAATAAAAAATCATGCCCCAATTGTCTACCACACCTCATATGCAAATGGTCAATGAAGCAAAAGATGTTCAATCGACTCTGCTTCCCCCAAGCACAAGGAACAACCATTAACAATAATCATGTTCCTCCTCAGACGATCAATGGTCAGAATCTGATCCCTTATTGCCTTTTTTATCTCAACATAATCATGTTGGATTTCTTGTGACCCTTCTTACTAGGAATTCAGTTTGCATCTTTTTCATATAAAAATGACTCGCTAACTGGAGAAATTATATGATCCTCAACCCGAGGCTTTGTTCTGGATGCTTGGGGTTGCAGCTCTGACAAGTGGAGCCCATGGTTCAGTGATCAATACCATCAGTCAGCTGGGCCCATTGTGGGTGGACTCTTTCCAGAAAATCTCCTGGATGGTACAATCCTAACCCTTCAATTTGTGGTCTGCAAATAGATGGTTGAAAAGAGGGACAGCAAAAGTACACATCGAATGGGAAAAGGCCCTAGATTGGTGGCTTGTATCTTTCAAGCAAACCAGTGGGGCAGAGACGGGTACCCAAAGACAAGAAAAGATTGGTGGCTTGTATCTTTCAAGCAAACCAGTGGGGCAGAGACGGGTACCCAAAGACAAGAAAAGATTGGTGGCTTGTATCTTTCAAGCAAACCAGTGGGGCAGAGACGGGTACCCAAAGACAAGAAAAGATTGGTGGCTTGTATCTTTCAATATGAGACAGTTTTGGGGCATGGTTTGTCCACTCTCGAGTCACAACAGACCAATGATCTAGACTAGCGGACCATTGGCCACGCTTGTCAGAACTCGGAACCAAACACTTGAGTATACTGTGCAAACCCTCAGGTCAAGGATTAGGGCTGCAACATTGGTTTGGGTCAACCTGAACCTGATCGATCTAAGTCGGGTTGGGTTGGGTTGGGTTGGGTTGTCAAGGTCCTTGGGTTGAGTCCTTTGAATTTGGGTTCGGTTTGGGTTGAGCCAATTCAGGTCAAGGTCAGGCTAGATTGGAAATAATCACATGTATTTTGGTTGATTCTGGGTGGGTCAGGTCTAGTATAGAGGGCTTTGGGTTGGGTTCCTTGGGTTGGAATTCGGTTTGGGTTGCAGGTTGGGTCTTCTTGAGGTTGCATTGGGTTATATAAATCTCTCAATTTCCTAACACTCCCAAACACATTACAATGTCAAGTATATAAATCTCTCAATTTCCTAACACTACAAGATTTCAAATATTAGCATACAGCTATACAGTTTACAATATCGAGTTATAAAACATCTAAATCACGATGAATGGGGAATCTCGAAAAAATTGCTTTTTATCTAGTCCATACATACGCATGGTGCAGGAAGAAGGTGAGATTGTGAGATTGCGAGTACCCGTTGCATTCTGGAAGAAGCCTATGCCCAGAGTCTCAACAGATATCTGCTGTCCAGTATGGCGTCTGATCAGCCCAACCTGAGGTACGTGTATACCATAACAAAGCTAGAAGAAACTTGCTGAAAAGGTTTGCTAGACGGATAAAATAACTATGGCTGCTCTGATTCACTCTGTACGAGGAGAGAGTCGGATCGGCAATTTAAGAAGGGTGGTGGCTTTGTTGGGTTCGAGGTGGATTATGGTCTTGAGTTCAATCATCTTCGGTAGGTTGGTTAAGTTCAATCCGCTTATGACATCTCCAAGAAGGTTGGCTTTCGGAACTAAGCTCTTGGCTCTGCTCAATGAAGGATGACAGGTGATGGTATCCATTGCTGTGGAGGCAGTCGGGGATGAACCAGGAAGCTCTATTTTTCAATATCTGGGCACCCAGGAAGTTAAGACAGGTGGATTGCGGCTCGGGGTACAATTCAACAATGTCCGTATTGAGAAATGGGAAGTGGCTTTGCACCTGACGGCAGATCATATGGTTCATCATCAAAGGCACAAGCAACCTTGAATCTGGTGAGTTACTTCTATTGTCCCAAGCATCAATTTGGGATGTTCATCGTTGTCGTCTTTGGAGAAGTTCGGGTTGATCATGCATGTGTTCGATCATCATTGAAGTGTTTGAATCTGGGTCTTCCAAGTTAAGGTGCGTACCCCACCCAAAGTTACAGTTGGATGCCTTTAGATCTGAAAATGTATGTCTCCTACTGTTGATATCTTTGCAGCAGATGGAAGCCATCTGTTGATGACCATTAGCATTTACTAAGTTTATCAAAATCAGTCTATTAACCTAGGGTGTTAATCCAGTGCCCTTACCGCGCTGTTCCGCATACACTGTCAAAAGTCAGGCAAAAATCCGGACCGTTCATCTTGTCCATCTAATCATTGAAATTTTCCACATGGACTAAGATTTTTGCTCTTTTTATTTTTATTTTTATTTATTTATTTATTTATTATTATTATTTTGTTCTTTTCTTTTCTTGTCTTTGGGTGCCCGTCTCTGCCCCACTAGTTTGCTGGCTGGTGTTGGGCGCGATGGGGCCACTGTGATGTATTCGTTTTATATCCATGTTGTCCATCTGTTTCCTGTGGTGTTGTCCACCTTATAGTCGGATCTGCTTCATTTTTGGGGTCATGACTTACAATGATCTGTAAAAACGGATGGATGGTGTGGATTTTCAACACATACATCAAGGTGGGCCCGACTATCAGGGACCTCATCCAGCAAGCTGTTAGTCTGACCTGACCCAATCCACGCCCCTTCTCCTGTACCAGGTACGCCACTGGCTATTGTGGAGCCCACGAGGTGTACGGTGTGTTCATGAAGGGCCCAGACCATGGGGCCCACCTTGATGTATGTGTAGTATATCCATGCCGTCCATCCGTTTTGCCAGCTCATTTTTGGACAAAAAAATGAAGCAGATGCAAATCTCAGGTTAACCTCACTACATGAAATAGTGGTGATGGACGATTAAAAACTTCTTGTGGGCCACTAAAAGTTTTGGATCAAAGCTGATATTTGGTATTTTTCCGTCATTCAGGTGTCCGTGTGACCTTATCAACAGGTTGGATGGAAAATAAACATTACGGTGGGCCCAAGGAAGTTTTTAATGTTGGGCTTTCAATTGCCACTGTTTTCTGTAGTGTGGTCCACCTGATATTTGCATCTTTGGGCTCATGCCCTAGATGAGCTGGCAAAACAGATGGACGGCGTGGATATACCACACATACATCTAGGTGGGCCCCGTAATCCGCTCCCCTTCATGACATCAAACCCATCCAATGGGTGCGTGGGGACCATCTAGTGATTGGATTTGAGTCAATTTGAGTTACATCTTTTAGACGGGTTGGATCATGCACACACAACGTGGGCCATGGCACTTGATTTTAGGTGTTTTGGACGGTTGTACATTGCTTTCAATGGTGTGGCCCACCTGATTTGTAGATCGGTCTAATGTTTGTGCCAGGTGTGTCGCATCTGTTGGATGGGTTGGATGTCATTCACATAGCATGTGGGCCCCAGAATTGCTAAGTACACCATATGAACGTTCCCCATCTTTCTAAGTGCGTCGGATTAAATCGTTGAAGTGGGGCAACTCCAATTAGGGCTGTACACGAACTGGCCTAGCCCAGTTAACTCGCTCGACTCGGCCTGACTCGGAATTGAGTTCGGTCCGGGACGGGCCATTTTCTTCAGCTCAAAACTGAGTTCGGCCGAGTTCGAATAGGTCCCAGTTCGCCCGACTCGGTTCGAAACCCGACTCGACTTAGCCCGACTCGGCTATATATATTCCTAAATCCTTACCTTAACAATTTGAGACGGAGAAGTGAGAATGCCACCTGACCCATGAACTTGCTGTAAGGTCTGAAACTGGTCCGAACTTGCCGATTGCTGACCGGGCTGAGTTCGGGTTGGACACATTGGCCCGATGACCGGGCCGGGCTGGGTTTGGGCTGGTGGTCGGGCTGGGTTGAGCCCCAGTTCGACTTGGTTCGCCCGATGTACACCCCTAACTCCAATTACAAACGGACGAATCTGCCCCAAACGGATGGGAATGGCCAGTGCCCCTGCCTACAGGAAGTTCCTATGTAGGGCCCACCGTGGTGCCCGTGCCAAATCCACTCTGTCCATCACCTTCACTTGCTCATGTTAGGTCATGAGGCTAAAAATGAGGCAGATAGAAACTAAAAGGTTGCCTCGCCACACGAAACAGTGGGGATTGAACTCCTACCATTGAAACCTTCGTGGGACCACAGAAGTTTTGGAACAGCCTATTCTTTTTGTTTCAGTTCATCCCCATCGCAATAACCTTACTAACGGTTTGGATGGCATATAAACATCCGGTGGGCTTCAGAATGGTTTCAAAGGTGGCCATTTCATCTCCACTGTTTCTTATGGTGTGTGGCTCACTTAATTTTTCGATCTCCCTCATTTTCGGACTCATGACCTAACACGAGCCATGGAAACTGATGAACGGATTGGATCTCACAAAGACATTGTGGTGGGCCCCATGTAGCTTCCCCCTCCAGGAAACTTCAT
The DNA here is from genome assembly GCA_021015155.1 of Magnolia officinalis. Lineage (NCBI taxonomy): Eukaryota > Viridiplantae > Streptophyta > Magnoliopsida > Magnoliales > Magnoliaceae > Magnolia > Magnolia officinalis. The sequence goes on from JAJHSJ010000007.1 coordinate 77,225,348, forward strand.
CTAGGCAGGGAGCACAGGCCATTCACGACGTGTAAGGATCTACATCTACTCAAAGGGACCCTGGTTGAAGTGGGTCAGATGCCCATCACCGAACACGTGGCTGCACAGCTAGATAATCATGGTGACCATACCATACAGGCTAGATAACCCGTGGGTGGGCCATCATCTTAAAACGGATATCTCTACATGTGGTTTGAAATGTACTGTCAATGGCCTGGGCCTGGGCCCGGGCCCACTGTCTTTTCACAGTCTTCAGGAAAAGTTCGATAACTAACGGTGGGGATGCTTTCGGAGCACGTAAAGTCTCAAGTATTTGTTTTGCAAGTGGGGTCCATAAATGTTGGCTGTTGGGCCATTCATAACCCTCTGATTTGAATATGGACAGTGGGCCTGAGGAGCTGAGGAAATCGGACAGTTGGGGGTCCTTGCACACTTCACCAAGGGGGAATGAATTGTAGGTGTCAGATCATGTAAGCGAGGGCCCCGTATTTATGTATTCCAGACCATCAATCTGATGGGCTCCACCATGTATGGGTAATGCTAATAAAGCCCCCCAGATTGGACGACCCTAATTCTTAAATCACTGGCTTACAAATAGACGGCTAAGAAAGAAAAAAGAGAGTGATAGTCCAGTAAAAAAGACCAGATGTTAGATGGTTTTGATCTTCTTGGCTGGAAGCCATCTGGGCCACCAATAATCAACAGTAAGTTCTATTAGTTTGGATCACTTAGGTATGGTATTGTGTAGCATTTGGATAGAAGTAAGGACGAGCGGTTTTCTATTTCAGTTAGGAAAACTTTGGCCTTTGGCGTTATACATGTTAGGCGTGACATCTCTTATTATTTCATAAATTGAATGTTTCATAAATTTAAGACATATGCTGTTAGATCTGGACTGTGCATCGTAATGATTAATCTTTAATTCAGTACTGTTATCAAATGGTCCAAGAGGTTTTAATTTTTTTCAAGGCAAGGTCCAGTTGCAAATACCCTAGAATTATCTTTATGGACTCTTTTCACTGGAGATAATTGGACCTGGTTAACACAGGAACATGATACGTTTGAGTTGGAATTGCAATTAGTTACAAAATATACTCACATCAGTAAATTTGTTTATTTTATACAATTTAGGAAAATAAACTAAATATCAAGACAAATTATTATTAATTCAAATTCAATTGATTGCCTAGGATGAAGATGGGCCCGACCAATCAATCCTAGTGAAAATTGATCACATCATTACCACTCCTCCTATGGGAGATAATCATGATATAAAAGTGACTCTCCTTTACACGAAGCTAAGCGATGTCAATTATGTAAATTTGAAACACTCAACTCTAGGTGAGATAAGTCCCTCAACTTTACATCATCAGCATCCCTGTCAAATGATGATTGTCTATGTTTTCATCACTGTCCATGTGGAACGTGAACGCAATCGTATGTAATCATTTTCCTGAATCCCAACATCACAAGTTAGAACTTATGACCATCTTTACCAAATGAGGTCATTGTGGTGGCTAACACAATCAGCTCCACTCTCACTAATTTAGACTTAAGATTACAATTTTAATTATGCCCTCAACGTATTATCCATAAAATAGTCTGATTTGGCCCAGCAAGCAATTGTCATTAACCGATAAAAGACGAAAAATTCATAAAGTGAAACAAACGATTAGGTTTCACTTTCCCATTCCAACGATCCATGTCAGCTCCTACAAGATGGGTAATGGGCAAAAATCTAGGCCTAATCAGAACTCTATCCATATGATCTGAACATCAGCATTGAGCATCACAAATATTGTCTTTAACATTCACAGGATGGATGGGGATAGTCAGATCCTTACATCAGGGTCCATAAAAATGGATGGTTCAGACTAGATACCCGAGGTCCACATGATAGAAAGTCCATAAGCTTAATCATTCACCTAGTGAATGGTCTAGATTGTACGCGCATTGTAAACTTAATAGATGGTCCAGATCTAAACATTAATGATCATAAGCAAGCCTAAAGGAAGGCCCAAGTTGTACGAATCCAAGAGAGAAAAAAAAAAAAAAAAAGCTTCGAAAGATGTGAACCTAAACTGATGGCCTGTATAGAGAGCCCAATGGACCAAACGACCCACAATATCGACCCAGCAAATGATCAGGAATGGGTCCGGCCCCACTCGACAAACTAGTGGACAGGGAATGCCAGAAACAAGGATGATGGGGCATGCATCATCAAAGGATGTCAAAAGCCTCTCCAGCGGTGATGTACATCAATGGGTGTTATACGCATGCATCTGGCTAGAATTCAGCTGTCAACACTGAAAACTGATGGCTGCCTCTATCGCTAATAAACTCTGGTAACGGCAGAGCTATCGATTATAGGAGATGACAACTTTGCTAGATATAGGTAATCTCTCAATGCCATATTTCGGCAATACCTAATTCTATTTTAATTACAAATAAGAAATTGTATCCCAATTCAATGGACATGTCTCAATCTGTTTGAACTAATCCGGCCTTTAGTGTTTATGAATAGATTCAATAATATGAACAAATATATGCAAATCAGCTCTGATACCAACTGTAAAACTAAAACAGTTTGAAACTCATCGAAACCCCTCTTCCTTAGCGAATTTTGATAATCATATCCTAAATAAAACACTGTGCATCTATACATGATTCTAGATTAATCACAACTTTGAGTGGAGTGCTCTAGTATGCTTGATCACATTTCCAACCCTTAGGAAGATCTAAACCATTGATCAATCGAGCCCACCTTATAGAAGTCTTACAAGTGAAGCTTTGATGAGTGTAATTCTTCCCACAGTGACATACGTCTAATATTTCAAGGTGACAAAAAATTTTCCATTCTTTCAATAACGGGTCCCATATGGGAATGGTTGATTCTTGTTTATTTAGGAAGAGTGGCAAGTGGACTTGTGATGGTCTTCATATATGTTGATGACATAATCATTGCTACATATGAATAAGAAGAATCTATTAACGATTTCAAAAGTTTTTCTTTTACCCAATTAGGCACCAAAGATTTGGGATGTCTAAAATATTTCTTGAATATACAAATTGCAAGATCTAAGAAATGACTCTATTAGTGAAAATATATTCAGAAAGAAATATACATGTTGGGGAGCCACGCATCTGATTTTTCAATGGAAAAGGCATGATGGGGATGTTGGAAATATACATCATCCCTTACATTTTCCACTGTCCTAATTTAAATAGGATCATTAACCTTCTAAAAAATTCAAATGGTATTAAGTGGTTAGGAAAAAAACAAATCTCATTCTCTTGTAATTTAAATCATTAATGTACACTTGTGTATATAATTGAAACCGACAACTATAACTTGTTGGGTTTTGTGCTGCAGAATCACATGAATATTGATATAGGATAGCAATCCAATGGTACCAAGCAAACACAAGAGAACACAAAGATTTAACGTGAAAAATCCTTTCGGAAAAAAACCACGGCACAAAGTGACAGGTCTTTACTATGAAAATAAAAATTACGAAGAAAGAGAATTTACCCGATTCGAACAACCTCGATCTCACCCTTACTACACCCTTTGATAACCCTAGAACCCCTTCTAAAAACCCTTAGAATACCTTTAGAAAACCCTTAGAATACCTTTAGAAATCCAGACCGTTCATCGTGTCCATCTAATCATTGAAATTTTCCACATGGACTAAGATTTTTGCTCTTTTTATTTTTATTTTTATTTATTTATTTATTTATTATTATTATTTTGTTCTTTTCTTTTCTTGTCTTTGGGTGCCCGTCTCTGCCCCACTAGTTTGCTGGGTGGTGTTGGGCGCGATGGGGCCACTGTGATGTATTCGTTTTATATCCATGTTGTCCATCTGTTTCCTGTGGTGTTGTCCACCTTATAGTCGGATCTGCTTCATTTTTGGGGTCATGACTTACAATGATCTGTAAAAACGGATGGATGGTGTGGATTTTCAACACATACATCAAGGTGGGCCCGACTATCAGGGACCTCATCCAGCAAGCTGTTAGTCTGACCTGACCCAATCCACGCCCCTTCTCCTGTACCAGGTACGCCACTGGCTATTGTGGAGCCCACGAGGTGTACGGTGTGTTCATGAAGGGCCCAGACCATGGGGCCCACCTTGATGTATGTGTAGTATATCCATGCCGTCCATCCGTCTTGCCAGCTCATTTTTGGGCAAAAAAATGAAGCAGATGCAAATCTCAGGTAAACCACACTACATGAAATAGTGGTGATGGACGATTAAAAACTTCTTGTGGGCCACTAAAAGTTTTGGATCAAGCTGATATTTGGTATTTTTCCGTCATTCAGGTGTCCGTGTGACCTTATCAACAGGTTGGATGGAAAATAAACATTAAGGTGGGGCCCAAGGAAGTTTTTAATGTTGGGCTTTCAATTGCCACTGTTTTCTGTAGTGTGGTCCACCTGATATTTGCATCTTTGGGCTCATGCCCTAGATAAGCTGGCGAAACAGATGGACGGCGTGGATATACCACACATACATCTAGGTGGGCCCCATAATCCCCTCCCCTTCATGACATCAAACCCATCCAATGGGTGCGTGGGGACCATCTAGTGATTGGATTTGAGTCAATTTGAGTTACATGTTTTAGATGGGTTGGATCATGCACACAACGTGGGCCATGGCACTTGATTTTAGGTGTTTTGGACGGTTGTACATTGCTTTCAATGGTGTGGCCCACCTGATTTGTAGATCGGACTGATGTTTGTGCCAGGTGTGTCGCATCTGTTGGATGGGTTGGATGTCATTCACATAGCATGTGGGCCCTAGGTACACCATATGAACGTTCCCTATCTTTCAAAGTGCGTCGGATTAGATCGTTGAAGTGGGGCAACTCCAATTACAAACGGACGAATCTGCCCCTAACGGATGGGAATTGCCAGTGCCCCTGCCTACAGGAAGTTCCTATGTAGGGCCCACCGTGGTGCCTGTGCCAAATCCACTCCGTCCATCACCTTCACTTGCTCATGTTAGGTCATGAGGCTAAAAATGAGGCAGATAGAAACTAAAAGGTGGCCTTGCCACACGAAACAGTGGGCATTGAACTCCTACCATTGAAACCCTGGTGGGACCACAGAAGTTTTGGAACAGCCTATTCTTTTTGTTTCAGTTCATCCCCATCGCAATAACCTTACTAACGGTTTGGATGGCATATAAACATCCGGTGGGCTTCAGAATGGTTTCAAAGGTGGGCATTTCATCTCCACTATTTCTTATGGTGTGTGGCTCACTTAATTTTTCGATCTCCCTCATTTTCGGACTCATGACCTAACACGAGCCATGGAAACTGATGAACGGATTGGATCTCACAAAGACATTGTGGTGGGCCCCATGTAGCTTCCCCCTCCAGGAAACTTCATCTAGGCAGGGAGCACAGGCCATTCACGACGTGTAAGGATCTACATCTACTCAAAGGGACCCTGGTTGAAGTGGGTCAGATGCCCATCACCGAACACGTGGCTGCACAGCTAGATAATCATGGTGACCATACCATACAGGCTAGATAACCCGTGGGTGGGCCATCATCTTAAAACGGATATCTCTACATGTGGTTTGAAATGTACTGTCAATGGCCTGGGCCTGGGCCTGGGCCCACTGTCTTTTCACAGTCTTCAGGAAAAGTTCGATAACTAACGGTGGGGATGCTTTCGGAGCACGTAAAGTCTCAAGTATTTGTTTTGCAAGTGGGGTCCATAAATGTTGGCTGTTGGGCCATTCATAACCCTCTGATTTGAATATGGACAGTGGGCCTGAGGAGCTGAGGAAATCGGACAGTGGGGGGTGATCCTTGCACACTTCACCAAGGGGAATGAATTGTAGGTGTCAGATCATGTAAGCGAGGGGGCTGTAATTATGTATTCCAGACCATCAATCTGATGGGCCCCACCATGTATGGGTAATGCTAATAAAGCCCCCCAGATTGGACGACCCTAATTCTTAAATCACTGGCTTACAAATAGACGGCTAAGAAAGAAAAAAGAGAGTGATGGTCCAGTAAAAAAAAGACCAGATGTTCGATGGTTTTGATCTTTTTGTCTGGAAGCCATCTGGGCCACCAATAATCAACAGTAAGTTCTATTAGTATGGATCACTTAGGTATGGTATTGTGTGGCATTAGGATGGAAGTAAGGACGAGCAGTTTTCTATTTCGGTTAAGAAAATTTTGGCCTTATTCATGTTATGCGTGACACTCATTATTTCAGAAATTGAATGTTTCATAAATTTAAGACATATGCTGTTAGATCTGGACCATGCATTGTAATGATTAATCTCTAATTCAGTACTGTTATCAAATGGTCCGAGAGGTTGTAATTTTTTTTCAAGGCAAGGTCCAGTTGCAAATACCCTAGAATTATCTTCATGGACTCTTTCCGGGAGATAATTGGACTCAGTTAATGCAAGAACATGATGCGTTTGAGTTGGAATTACTCACATCAGTAAATTTGTTTATTTTATACAATTTAGGAAAATAAACTAAATATCAGGACAAATTATTATTAATTCAAATTCAATTGATTGCCTAGGATGAAGATGGGCCCGACCAATCAATTCTAGTGAGAATTGATCACATCATTACCACTCATCCTGTGGGAGGTAGTCATGATATGAAAGTGACTTTTCTGTACATAAAGTTAAGCGATGTTATTTATATAAATTTAAAACACTCAACACTGGGTGATGTGAGTCCCTCGACTTTACATCATTAGCACAATTTACTCCACACCATTCATGTTCATGCCAAATGATGATTGTCTACGTTTTCGTCATGCAATTTGTATGCAATCATTTTCCTGAATCCCAACATCACAAGTTAGAACTTATGATAATCTTTACCAAATGAGGTCATCGTGGTGTCTAATACAATCAGCTCCAATCCCACTAATTTAGACTTACAATTGTAATTTTAATTATGCCCTCAACGTATTATCCATAAAATAGTCTGATTTGGCCCAACAAGCAATTGTCATTGACAGTTAAAAGACAAAAAATTCATAAAGTGAAATAGACTATTAGGTTTCACTTTCCAATTCCAACAATCCAGCTCCTACAAGATGGGTAATAGGCCAAAATCTCGGCCTAAAAGACCTGTGGGAGAATAATATTTTAGAAAGGTATATTTTTGCTGCTCTCAAGATTCGAACATAGGATATTCTGCTTTGATACGATGTTAAACAACCATTCACTCCAAAAGCTCAAGCTGTCAAAGTGTGGTGTATCAATGTATATCAAGAGTATTTTTGCTACTCTCGAGATTCAAACATAGGATATTCCGCTTTGATACCATATCAAACAACTATTCACCCCCCCGCACGTGCGGGGTGAGAACTCCGCACGGGAACATACTGATGAGGGTGGAGGGATACTCACACCATAAATAGGCCGAACTTGATAAACAAATATATGAACAAATCCGTTGTATCCAATGCAAATTGGCTCTGATACCAACTGTGAAACTAAAAGAGTTTGAAACTCGTCGAAACTCCTCTTCATTATGCATAGTATGAATTTTGATAATCATATTCTAAATAAAACACTGTGCGTCTAATATCACACCAGCCGCACAAGATTCTAGATTAATCACAACTTTGAGTGGAGTGCACTAGTTTGCTTAATCACATTATCCAACCCTTAGGAAGATCTAAACCATTCATCAATCGGGCTCACCTTATAGAAATCTTACAAGTGAAGCTTTGATGAGTGTAATTCTTCCCCCAATGACATACGTCTAATATTTCAAGGTAAAAATTTCTCCATTCTTTCGATAACGGGTCCCATACTGGGAATGGTTAATTCTTGTTTATTTAGGAGAAGTATGGCAAGTGGACTTGTGATAGTCTTCATATATATGTTATATATGTTGATGATATACTCATTGCTACATATGAATAGGAAGAATCTATTAACTAACTCAAAAGTTTTTCTTTTACCCAATTAGGTAAGAAAGATTTGGGATGTCTAAAATATTTCTTGAATATAGATATTGCAAGATCTAAGAAATGACTCTATTAGTGAAAATATATTCAGAAAGAAATATACATGTTGGGGAGCCATGCATCTGATTTTTCAATGGAAAAGGCATGTTGGGGATGTTGGAAATATACATCATCCCTTACCATTTCCATTGTCCTAATTTAAATAGGATCATTAACCTTCTAAAAAATTCAAATGGTATTAAGTGGTTAGGAAAAAAACAAATCTCATTCTCTTGTAATTTAAATCATTAATGTACACTTATGTGTAGAATTGAAACCGACAACTATAACTAACCAGTTGGTAAATTATCAGAAACCAATCGAAGCCATCCAATTGCGACCGTGGAATGGAAAGTTGGAAGACAAAGGGAGCCGATTAGGTGCGGTCATGGCCTCACCCACATGGTGTGGCCCTAACCATGGGGCCCACCTTGATGTATGTATTGTATATTCACATTGTCCACCTATATTTCCATAAGGCATGAGACCAAACATGAAGCAAATCCAAATATCAGGTGGACCACATTGTAGGAAACATTGGTGATTGAACGTCTACCATAGAAACTCCCTAAGGCCCACTGAAATGTTTACTTGCCATCCAAACTATTGATAAAGTCATTCGTTCAAATATCAGCTTGATCCAATGCTTTTCTAGCCCACAAGAAGTTTTTAAGGGTTAATCACCATTGTTTCCTATGATATGGTCTACTTGGGTTTTAGCCCAAAAATGATCTGAAAAATAGATGGACAGCTTGATATACAATACATGCACCAAGGTGAGCCCCAGTGTTAGGGCTGCACTGTGTTGGGTGAGGCCAGGGTACGCACTCTGTCAACCACTGATACTTGGGTTGGATCCCAGCAATTCCTCTAAAACTTGAAATTATAAAAGAAAACTCAATGGAGAAGGTGATAGAAACCATACTAATTTGGAGCAAGAATTTGTGATAGAAACCATACTAATTTGGAGCAAGAATTTGTGACAGAATGTGTCGATCCATACTTGTGGACACAACTTCAAGTGGGCACGCACTTACATACCCATTCCAAACTAAGTAATGTGCCCATTTTTGTTGGTCATAATCTCAGCGTCAGATTGATTGGACTTGTCTGGCTCTTAATTATTGTTGTTGATGTCTTAAATCTGTAAGCAACAGGATCCGTCGATGCCATCTACATACCACTTAATTTCATCGAGCAGATGTCGATGCCATTGATAGGAGTTCAATGTCATCAAAAAAATCTAAAAAATTAATGTTGATTGTTGAAACATTTTAGTATTGCTACTCGATGTCATTGATGTCATTGAAAGTAATCGATGCCTTCGAGGACTTCCATAGATGGACGGTACCATCGAAGGTCCCATTGGCTGACATGCTTCCATGGTTCCCCAACAATTAATTCATTGGTTGGTATATTGTTATTGGGCCACATCATGAATATGGCGGTTAATAATGATGTGGCCCAATCACACTGCACGCAAACAAAAAAATTCTGCTTGATTGAGGATCTGGACTCCAACTATTTATCATTTTAATGGTTGGTTTGGATTATCCTTTGGGTGTAATTATCAAATTATATATTCTGTCTCATGCCAGGACCCACGATTTCGATGGATCTCCGGATCCACATAGGTGGGTGGAATCCCTGACCGTAGGGCCTGCCTTGATATATGTGCCTCATAACCATGCTGTTCATTTATTTCGAAAACTTATTTCAGGGCATGATTCAAAAAGCAGAGCAGATCCAAATCTCAGGTGGACCATAATACAAGAAACAATGGTAATTGACCATTATAAACTTCTTGTGGGCTATAAAGTTTTGAATCAAGCTGATATTTGTATGGTCTTTTCATGAAGGCATTTTTGACCTTATCAACAGGTTGGATGACAAATAAACATTTCAGCTGCCCATAAAGTTTTTAACTAGGAGCATTCAAGTACAATTGTTTCCTGTGATATGGTCCACCTAACATTTGGATCTACTCCATTTTATTGATTATGCCTTAAAATGAGCTGTCAAAATGGATGGAGTGTGTGGATGTACGGCACATACATCATAGTCGACAGCATAGTTAGGTTTCCACCCTAACGGCCCTTGATTGTCACGTGACTGAGAAAATGTTATGAGCTCAGGAACGAGGTAGATCCTGCACTTGAGTTGCATTAAATGCATAGAGCATTAAATGTAAGTTGCATTAAATGAGAGTGTCATCTGTGGTGTGGTCCACTTTAGCTCTAGATCTTACTAATAACTTGGCTAATACATTAGAAAGATATGAGAAAAGAGATGGACTGCATGGATAAACAGATACATCACGGTGGGCTCTCTATAGATCTGCCTGAACGGTAACATGCACAGCAGGGTATGACGCAATCCGCATTCCCCTTTTTCATGGAACATGTACTCTATCGTTAGTTTTGCAAGTATAGCAAATTTAAAACTCAAGTGAAGCATGCCACTGGTAACGCTGGCGTTGAATGCTCACCGTTGAAATCTTTTGGGGGCCACCTGATGTTTATATGCCATTCAAACCGTTTACAGTTATTAACACCAAGATCAGCCAGAAAAAAAAAAAACAGAAATATCATATGGATACAAAACCTATGTGGGTCGTGAAGGTTTCAATTGTAGCATTCAATCTCCAATAATTCTTATAGCTTAGACCACTTGAGTTTTTGGTGTATGCTCTTATTGATTTTTCATTTCCCATACGTAAATAAATGACTCATTGTTACTGTTTAAAATGACGTGACTATTTCTGCCTGAAAACATGTCTAAAACAACTAACTTAAATTTGTGAGCCCCATTGTAGTTTACGTGATATATACACATTGTCCATTTGTTTTACCGAAACATTTTATGACATGAGCTCAAAAATGAGGTAGAGCCAAAACTCAAGTGGCCCACACCACAAGAAGCAGAAACTGTAGCCTTAAAACCTACATCGCGAAATAGAACCGAATATGTTTTGGTCGAAAAAAGTTCCATGGAAACTTCAGTTATCTTAAAAAGGGGTTTCCTAAGTTCTTTCCCTCATGCGGAGAAAGCTTATTTGGGCAGAAAGTTGGGCTAGACTTTGGTTGGGCAATGAAAAAGGCCGACTTCTATAATAATAAGAATAAATTTGTTGTTTTGGGCTGAAAAAACACGGATCAAGAATTCTTTTTTAGAATCCCACATGAGAAATTAGATTCTTTCTATATTGAGTACTTGCTCTTGCTCCGGTGGTAGATTTTTAGGAGTTTCAACACTCGGTCAAGGGTTCGAATACCCATAGGTGGTGAAATCCTACTACTGCATGAGTGTGTGGTGGTGTGTGTAAATAAATTTGAAAAAACAAATAATAATAAAAAAAAGAACCTTTCTATATTGAGTTCTTTATTAAGCCTGCAATTTGGGGTGACTTATAGGAATCACCATGCGTACAAAGGAATTCAAAAGAGATCCAGTAACCAAAAAAAGTACTAGTTGCCATCTGTTGCATCAGCTCATATTAGGACATAAATCGAAAAATTAAATATATCCGATACTTAAGTGGGCCGCATAGTGCTGGTCCACCCAAATAATTTTTTTTATCAAAATCAGGCTGATATTTGTGTTAGTTCATCATGTGGTAATCACCTTGTGAACCGGTTGGATCGCATGAAAACATCTTCGGTCGGTTCAAGGAAGGTTTCAATGGTAGGTGTCTCCTTCCCCTTTGTTTGCTATGGTGTGGCCCACTTGAGTATTTGATCTGACTGCTTCCTCGGCTCCCCTGTTAACGTGGGGTGGCTCAACTGATCAATGGAGTGGATTTAACACATCCATCGCGGTGGACCCAAGAGCTTTCTGTTGCACGGCCTCCCTAGAAAAAGGGTTGTACGAGATTCGCTTTCACGCTTCACGAATAAGCTGGGGGCGCCGATCAGGTACTACCCCGCCTGTCGGGAGCTCAGGACTGGTGAAGGCTCCAAGCGCCCATGAGGGGCCACAGTATTGTATGTATTTTATCCACACTGTTCATGTATTTTTTTTTTCATATCATTTTAGATTATTAGACCAAAAATAAGTTACATCCAAGCCTCGATTGGACCACACCACAAGAAGTAGCGGTGCTAAGGACACCTACCATTGGTCCAACCTGTCATTTATTTTCCATCCAAACTTTTGATATGGTAATGTACACTTGAATGAAGTGAAAAAAAATATCATCTTGATCCACAACTTCTGTGGTTCTTAAGAAACTTTCAACAGTAGGAATTTAATCTGCACTGTGTGGTCCGTTTGAGTATTGGATATTTTATATTTTTATGTTCATAGCATATAATGATAAGGAAAATGGATGGACAGTGTGGATAAAATTCATATATCACTGTGGACCCTCAATGGCCCTTAGTGCCTCCACCTGTCCCGAGCTCCGAGGCAGCGGTAGTACCTAATCTGCGCTCATAAGTTGGGTCTGCCACACATATTCTACATTGACATGTGTGCGGCTGTTTCCATCAGACAATAACCGCTACAGTTGGATATTTCATGCAACTTTAGGCAAGAGCAAGAAGGCATTTTTACTCAGGTTATATTGACTGTTCATATGTGGGCCTTAACTGCAGACAATAAATAATGCTCTGAATTTCAAGGATCAAGTAAATACTCAACTCCCGAGTTTTCAGGCATCACTTAAACTTTGCGGAAGTCGATTCCAAATTACTTATACATTCGGTATTTAAGTATGTATAGAAATATACTAAGCAATGTATCATAATCTGGGATAAGCATAAATAAAGCAAGCGAATGAATCAAATTATATATAGTATGATCATCCAGAATATGGTCTACAGCTAGGTCCGGTACAAAATTCTAAAATCAAACAAAGTGTGGTATAGTATTGTCTAACTAAACCCAAACACTTAGCGTCCCCCCGCTGCATAGTAAACTGCCTACATCGGCCCGTCTGAGAATTGAAAATAGGAGAACTCTTCTTCGTCCATGCAGACCTGATCCAATGCATCAACTTCTGTGGTCCCTACATCTACATCAACGTTTGGTTGGTGTTTTAAAACACCATTCCAAAGTGGAAGTGAGTGATCAACTTAGTGGTTCCATAAAACATGAGTTATACATATTATCAAATCTAACAGTACAGGAAATGATAAAGCAATGCAAACAACCACTTTTTAATTACTTTGATTAATGTGTATAATGAGGTTTATGAAATGATGCATGCATTTACAATCTAACACTCCCTCAACACGCGACTCCTACAGCCAGGTTCGCAAATGACAACACTATCTTAACACGCGACTTCAACTACTAATTCACTACATCCTATTCTAGTGTGATGCAGTTAATGGTTATGTTAGTCGAGTGATTAATTAAGCCTATCCATCCAGCAATTTAGGGAAGGTAGGGCATGCACCTCCCTTTTAGTTATTGGTCTCATCTGAATCACTACGCGTGGGATGACTATAGTGGTCCTATGCTTATATTCTTGGTCTGTCTGGGTTCGTCACTCTTAGTTAAAATACACACAAAAGACAAGTTATAAAGGTAATGCTCGCAGTCACTACGGGGAGGTTCATCACCCCAGCATAGGCCGACAATATGGACACGGTGTCCCATACCACCATGCCTGGCTCACGAGTCTTGAGGATCGTTATGCTAATAGTTAATAGTAGACTTTTATAAATGGTAAGGGGGTGTCCCAGATTCAAGCAGTTGTGATCATACATGGTAAACATATATACGGTTACCGAATTATGTTAAATAAATAAAAACTAAGACATCCTTCTCTGAAAAAGCATCTTTACACATACGCCAATGCGGACCTCCTTCATGGCGTCCATATAAATGTCTTTGTCAACACAAACATTTTGACACCTCTCTCAAAGCATCCATATGCATGCCGTGGTGGACCTTTGTCAATGCGTTCATATGCATTTGCCCGTCTATGCATTCATATGCATGTGCCAATGTGAAACGCAGACCATTTGACACTCCCTTAAATCTGCGTGCAAATGTGAAATACAAACCTTTTGACACCCATCCAAGGCGTTCATACATATGTGCTAATTTGCAACACAACTCCTTTGATCCCTTCCTTATAGCATCCGTACACAAATCCCTCAAAGATAGATAGCTAGGCTAATCCAATGTAATGTTTGGGCAGGGCTGGCATTTCGAACCTGGAGAACCAAGCAGGGGTCACCGCGGAATCCGAGTCTATACTACACAACTATGATTATGATAGTTCACCACCATTTTCTCGGGAGCTAATTAGGTACGGTCCATCTTGATGTATGTATTGTATATCTACGCCGTACATTCATTTTAACGTACAACTCATTTTAAGATATGATCCAGAAACGAAGAAGATCAAAATCTCAGGTAGAACACATTATAAGAAACAGTGGTGATTAAACTCCCATTATTGCAAAACATATATACATAGTAAAAGTTCTAAGGGCTGCGAAAGTTTTTGATCAAGCTTATATTTGTGGTGGGGTCCTTAGAACTTTTTAACGGTGGGCGCCACTCTCCCCACTGTTTTTTGTGGTGGGGTCCTCTGGAGCTTTGGATCTGATTCATTTTTTGGATCATGCCCTAATATGATCTCTCCAAATGGATGGACGGTGTAGATACAAAACATACATCATGGTGTAGCCCACGGAACTTGGAGATGTTACTTCAGTAGGAGCCCCGTGAGATGCCAAAAATATTGCCACGCGAGTCCTCCTTCAAGAGACTCTCTCTTCTCACGACTGTTGAATCGCAGCCGATGAGGGGATCTAGCGGCACATATACAAGCTCTCATTCAAGCTCTGTGCGGCCTTGTGCGTAGGAGACCAGGACTCTCTCTCTCTATATGAGCCCTAAAAAATAAAAGTTTACACTCGCAACCGACACACACCCACGCACGGTGTAGTGGGATTTCACCACCTATGGGTATCAAACCAAAGACCTCGTGTTAAAACTCCTCAGGGTCTACCACTGAGGTAAGGACTCGAACCCCTTCCCTTCTAGACGCTGACCATATGAGGGGTGGGCCGACAAAAGGACAAATGTCACGTGGATCACAGCACGTTTATCATGTAAGTATTAGGGTCCGTCCATTAATCAGCCACCTCCTACCGACACTATCCTTCTGGAGTGTTTTGGCTAAGGTACAGATTAGGCCCCTTGCTTACACGTGGCATGAACCTCAAATCAGAACAGTTCAAATAGTGGGCCCACTTTAAGTTGGATTGTAACCCAAAATCTACAGTAAAAATATGATCCTAGCTGGTCTGTTTGTGGACAACTAACTATAAAAATATAAAAATAAGTAGTGAACGTTTCCATTTAGAGAAACAGATATCCAATAGTCAGAGGTCATGGTTATCTAATGAATCTAATTTCATGGGCCTCACCAATCCACATTGATTTCCAGTCTAGACGGCTCAGATTTTAGGTACATGCCACATGTAAGGCTGACGGGCTCTTAGGAGAATTCACTACCATCTTCAAAATGGTGGTGACTCATGATTGACTCATGCTGGTGCAATCATCAAGGCCACCAAAGCTACGACGAACATTGTGATTAAGGCTGTACGTGAACTGAGTTAGCTCGGTTAGCTCGCTTGACTCGGCTCGAAAAAATTTGATTTGACTCCGTTCGAAATTAAATTTGAGCTGAGTCGAGCTGATTTTTTGAGCTCAAATCTTTTTTGACATTAACTCATATTGAACCCCAACTCGAATCGAACCAGTTCAATGACTCAGTTACTTTGATATTGATGTTGCTCACCAAGTGTTTGATGAAATGACACAATGAAGTGTTAACTGGTGGCAAGGAAGGTATGTATGTGAAACAAATACTCTTTTTTATTGATTTTGATGTTGCATACAAGTTGTTTGATGAAATACCTATAAAATTAATATCAACATATAGTGAAATTTTGAAAGTGCAGTTCATGTGTTTGTAAAAATGATGCACAGGCAAACTTGACTCCATCATGGCTCGAACTAGCCCTAGCTGCTAATTGAACTAAACTGAGCTGACTAGTCAAGCACGAGGACCAAGCCGAGCCGAGTTCAAGTTGGGATAAGTTAGTGGCGGAGCCGAGCCAAGTTGTGCCAAGCTCAAGGTAGCTCAACTCGTGTACACCTCTAATTGTGATGGACAACATATCTAAAATCATACCCATCAAGAAATCCTATCCGTCCAATTGATGGACATAAAATTAATTATTAAAAGTAATACAATATGCTCGCGGTTCAAATTTGGTGGGCAAAATGTGAGGGTTGTTACTACCATTTTGAGGATGTCAATGTGTTATGTAGGTGGAATATCTGGTCCCTCCAAAAGGTGGGCCACACTATGAGAATAAGCTATTGTAGAGTCAGACCCGGTGTGCCATACTAGCACCAGCTGATTTTATTATCATGACATTGTGTCCCACTGGATGAGTGGTTGGGATTTCTGTTTTTGAGAACTCTTGTTTACATTCAACGTAGTGGACGGTGATATAAATGTTCAAACCCCATATGGAATACATTGCTTTCATGAAAAAACATTTTTAGCGTGTTTTTTGTAAGTATTTGAAAGAGAGGATGGATGAGATCCTTGGGTCCCAACAAGTACTTTAGTCAATCCAACAGCTATTTCACGTCATCATCATCATAAAGAGGTTGGCTTACTCCACACGGCTTGCTCCACACGGACGGGGATCACGTACTACCCCCGTCCGTCTCCAGCTGGGAACGGGTAGGAGCTTCGAGTGGCCACTGCTATGTATGGGTCTTATCCACACCGTTCATTCATTTTTCTTATCATTTTAAAGTGTAAATATAAGAAATAGGCAGATTAAAGCTCAAATGGACCACACCACGGGAAGAAACGGTGATAATGATTTTCACCATTGAAAACTTTCGAAGTCCCACCGTGATGTTATCTAACATATTCATAAAGTTACATAGACATGTATGAAGAGAAAACACATATATAAGCTCCATTCAAAACTTCTGTGGCTCCTAATAAGTTTTCAATGATAAGATTTTAATCCCCATTATTTAGTTCACTTGAGTCTTGAATCTACCTCATTTTTTAAATTATATCATCAAATGATACAAAAAATTGAATGAACAGCATGGATAAGACACATACATCACGGTAGCTACTCAAATCTCCTGCCCGTTCCCAGCTATACATGGTAGATGTAGGACGCAATCCACTTCCGTTCCACACACACCAAGAGCGGATTAGGTGACACCCCATATCCGCACCCACGACGGAGGGACGGGACCGCCACCTACCCCCGCCCGGACAGATAACCGTCCGGGCAGGGCTCTATAGGCCCACCGTGAGGTAATTGTTTTATCTGTGCCTTTAATTGCTTTTCTCGGATCAATTTAAGGTATTATCCTAAAAACTTAGATAAAAAGCTCGATTAGACCGCACCAAAGGAAGTTACCGTGATCATGACACCCACAGTTGAAATCTTTCTAATGGCAACCGTGATGTTTTTTCACCGTAGAACCTGTTCATAAGGTCATGTAGATGTTGATAAAGTGAAAAAACTATAATCAGCTTGATCTGAACTTCTCCAGCTCCCAAAAAGTTTCTAATGGTGGACGATCAATCTCCACTTTGTGATTCACTTACGTCATTTAACTGCATTGGGTCGTTACTCTTGCTTGGGTGTTAGACTCTTAGGAGTTTCAACTCCCAATCAAAAGTTTCGAGTACCCATAAGTGGTGAAATTCCATTAGCGTGAGTGTGGAAGAAATAAAAATAAAATCTGCCTCATTCTTTTGCTTACAAGTTAAAATGATTCGAAAAAAAGTGACGAACAATATGGGTAAAATACTGACATGACAGTGAGCCGTACAGAGCCCTGCCCGGACGGAATACTGTCCCCGCGGGGTAGGACGCAATCGGCGTCCAGACGGTGGAAGCGGATTGGCTGGTGTACTACGCTGCACGCAGCGGCTAGCAATATAGCTAGGGTAGATACGTCGTGCGAAAACGAGGGCCGACGCTCCTCGAGCACCGAATTGTACCAAGTTAAAAGGACATCAAAGTTACATGGCCCCTACAATGATGTATTTATTATATCCATACCGTTCGTTTCATTTTTCAAGATTGTTTTAGAGCATTAGATAAAAAATAAATCATATCCAAAGCTCAACTATACCATACCAAAAATAGCAGCAAGGATAATGATTCTTACCGATAAAAATTTTTGTAGGCCCACTGTAATGTTTATTTTCCATCCATTCTTTTATTAAGGTCAAAAATAAATAGATGAAGAGGAAAAACAAATTTCATATTGATCCGAAACTACTGTGATCCCAAAAGTGTTTCAATGGTAGACGTTTAATCTCCTACTGCTTTTTGTAGTGTAGTCCACTTGACAGTTACATCTGTCTTATTTTTAACCTCAAGCCTCATGACGAGCTCGCCAAATGAATGAACGGTTTGGATATAACACATACCTCATGATGGATCCACGGAATTTGCATACGTCAGTACATCAGCTATATAGCTGGTGTGTCGTACATCAGCCAATACGCTTCCCAAGACGGTGAGGTCCTTACCGTGGGGGCCACCTTGATATATGTATTATATATCCACACCGTCAATCCGTTTTTTAAGATTATCCTAAAAATGAAACAGATTCAATTATAAGGTGGACCATACCATTCTCTCATTCTCTCTCTTTAAATCTCCCTCCATTCTCTTCTAAGTTTCTCATCCAAACATGGCTTTTGCTGCATCCTTTCTCCTCCCTACGCTCACAAAACCACATCCCACAAAGAGAAGAAGCTCTTTTTTCCTTGAACAAAACCAAAACAAACCCAAGACTCGTCGATCGGTCGCAGCTCTTCCGGTAGAGTCTTTTCACCGGCTTTTCTTTCTTGGGTCCCTTTGTTTTTCCATTTCCATACAAAAAGATAGTGAGCAAACAAGGATTTTGGTTTTTTTTTTTTTTTTTTTTTTTTTTTTTTTTTTTTTTTTTTTCTGTTTTTGGGATTTTTGTATAGGTTGCTCGGCTTTTCGGGCCAACGGTATTTGAATCATCGAAGCTGAGGGTAATGTTGTTGGGAGTAGATGAAGAGAAGCATCCTGGAAGCATTTCAAGAACTTACACGCTTACACACTGCGACATCTCTTCTAAGCTCACCCTCACCATCTCTCAAACCATCAATCAGACCCAAGTAAGAGAGAGAGAGAGAGAGAGATTTGCTTGTATCGGACGCGGTTTGGATGGTGATCCCAACACCAGCCAGCTACTAGCTGATGTTATAGCTCGGTAGGACCCACCATGATGTATATATTTTATCCACTCGGTCCATCCATTTTTTTCAGATCATTTTATGGCATGACTTAAAAAATTAGCTAGATCCAAATCTCAGGTGGACCACACCACCGGAAAATAAGTATGATTGAATGTCCAACATTAAAAACTTCCTAGGGCCCACTGTAATGTTTATTTTCCATCCAACCTGTATATTAGGTCATACAGGCCTGAATTAAGGGAAAACACAAATATCATCTTGATCCAAAACCTCTGCGGTCCTCAAAAAGTTTTCAATGGTAATCATTCAATCCTCACTTTTTTCCTAAGGTGTGGTCCACCTGAGATTTTAATCTGACTCAATTATAGGCTCGTGCCATAAAATGAGCTGAAAATACGTTTGGACGGCGTGGATAAAACACACATCATGGTAGGGCCCACAGAGCTTTGACAGAGGCCTATGTTTCAATGATCAAAACCATTGATATGATGAGCCTTCAAATGGAGAAATGCTAACCCTTCAACACGTATGGTTTTATCAGTTACAAGGATGGTACCGTAGATTGCAAAGGGACGAGGTGGTTGCCGAGTGGAAGAAAATCCAAGGGTTGATGTCGCTTCACGTCCATTGCCACATCAGTGGACAGCATTTCTTCCTTGATCTCATTGCCAATCTCAGACGCAATATCTTCCGCAAGGAACTCCCTGTGGTATGTGTGACGTCTAACCTTCTATCTTACACTACTGATAGCCTTCATCTGTCTATAATCACATTATCCAAACCGTTCATAACGTCCATCTGATGATCTTAACCATCCGATTTTGTCCCTGTTAAACATAGACGATTGGATGTAATTATCTTTTTAATTGCATTGATCGGATCCCAATCTGGGAAATAAAACGGTATGGCCCCTCTCGTGATTGGGTCCACCAGAACAATGGTTTGGCTAGTGACCCCATCACCAGCCAGATAGGTGATGTTAAAGCTCTGTGGGCTCAACCACGATATATCTCCATTCATTTTGAGAGATCATTTTAGGGTATGAGCCCAAAAATGAGGCAGATCCAAATCTCATATGTACCACACCTCAAGAAACAATATTGAATAAATGGCCATCATTAAAAACTTCTTCAGGCCCACTGTAATGTTTATTTTCCATCCAACCTGTTGATTAGGTCACACAAGCCTGGATGAAGTGAAAACACAAATATTAGATTGATCCAAAACTTCCGTGGCCCGAAAAGGCTTTCAACGGCAAGCATTCTCTCCTTTGGTGTGGTCTAACTGAGATTTGAATCTATCTCATTTTTTGTCTCATTCCAGAAAATGAGAATAAAAAATGGATGGATGGTATGGATAAAACATATACATCATGGTGGGCCCCACAGAACTTTAAAACCAGCTAGGTTGCAGGTGTTGGGTCAGTAGCCAAACCGCGTCCACCTGGGCTGAATCATATGGAAACGGATTGGCTACTCCCCTGCCACTAGCCCGGTGGCTGGTGGTACGTGCTCTGTGGGCCCCACCATGATATTTGTTTCATCCATGCTGTTTATCCATTTTTACAAATTATTTTAGCGCTTGAAACAAAAAATGATAGGGATATAAATCTCAGATGGACCACACTACAGAAAAACAATAGTGATTGGATATCCACCATGAAAACCCTCCTAAGGCCCACTGTACTATTTATTTGACATCCAATCTGTTGATTAGGTCATAAAGACCTAGATGAAGGGAAAAAAGAACAAATATCAGCTTGATCCAAAACTTTTAGGGGCCCTAAAAAGTTTTTAATGGTTGATGCTTATTCAACACTGTTTTTTATAATGTGGTCCACTTGAGATCAGTATATACCTCTTTTTTTTTTTCTTGTACCCTAAAATGATTTAGAAAAATAAATGGACGGAATGGATGAAACACATACACCATAGTGGGCCCACAGAGCACCGACCACCAGCCATTGGGTGGTGGCGGACGCGGATATCCTGCGAAAGGCTTTCGCAGGAAGTTCCTGCGCAAGAATGCTGTGTGGGCCCACCACCATGTTTTTGAGAAATGTACTCCGTTCATCCTTTTGGTGAGCTAATTTTAGGAAAATCAACCAAAAACGAAGTGGATCCAAGACTCGATTGGGCCACACGAGAGGAAACTGTAGGGATTCAGTCAGAACCGTCGAAACATTCTTATGACCATAAAAGCTTTGTTTCAGGCTAAATTGTTTTTATTTTCACTTCATCCTTGTGTTAATAACCTTATAAACGGTTTGGATGGCATATAAACATCAAGTTGGAGCCAAGGAAGGTTTCAACGGTAGGTATTTCTTTTCCCAATTTTCCCTCTCGTGTGGCCCACTTTAGTTTTGGATCCACTTCGTTTTTGGTCAATTTTCCTAAAATGAGCTCACCAAAAGGATGAACGGAGTACATTTCTCAAAAACATGGTGGTAAGCCCCACACAGCATTCTTGCGCAGGAACTTCCTGCGAAAGGCTTTCGCAGGAAATCCGCGTCCGTATGGTCAAACGAAAAGGTAGAACCTACATAGCAGCAAGTGGTACATGTACATCTAATGAATAATAAAAATGAAAATCCTACACGCACTCCTGGGTTCATGTTCCAGCGTTGGATATGGCATCCAAGCCGTTCATCGGGTTAGTTGCTCCATATAATTTTCCTGCTCAGAAAATAAACTTAGTTCGCTAATCAAGACTTGCAATTTAAACATTGACCGTTGATCTGTTCTTCAACCGTCCATTTTTAGCTACTGTTGTAGCCTACACAATCAGCAACTGGCCTCATATTCAGGTCCAAGCCACCAAGGAGGCAGATACTGCCTGATGAACGATTTAGATCTTATTACACATGTGCCTCGTTGGCATGTGTGACTGCGCGTGTAGGCTGGAACCATTTTATTTTTACTGTCAATGACTTACTATGGTAATATCCCACGTAAGCAGGTTTTGAAGGCAATAGTACATGGAGATGGGCAACTCTTAAGAAATTACCCAGAGCTGAAAGAAACTCCTGTTTGGGTCTACTTCCATTCCAATCTAGCAGAGTACAAGCAAGTGGAATGTTGGGGCCCACTCAAAGATGCAGCATCTGACGGTGGAGAATCGATGAAAAGCCAGTTTGGGTCCGTCCTTAAAGCGCCAAAGAACAGTTGGGCCAGGCCACAGCCATGCAGGGTGCGTTGCACGTGTTGTTTTCCTAAGATGAGTCTGATTCCATGGCCCTCAGATTTTGATGATGAGATGGACCATCAATGCTTAGAACCAGCCATAAGATGTTGATCATGAATGCACTCCCACACCATGCACGATCAGAAATAATCCGCTACAAAACAACCGTCAATCAACGTGTGGCTGACGAGACCGCTCGATCAACGGCTGGATCTTGCAAACGTCTCTGCGACTACCCTTCACATTTTCTCCTTTTGACTGATTATGGAACGGGAAACGGATTGGCTACTCCCTCTGCCATCGATCAGCCTGGTGGCTGATGGTCGGTGATCAGTGGGCCCCACCGTAATGTATGTGTTTCATCCATGCCGTTCATCCATTTTTACAGATCATTTTAGTTTCTGGGACCAAAAATTAGAGGGTTATAAATCTCTGGTGGACCACACCATAGGAAAAAAGGTAGTGATTGGATATCTACCATTAAAATCCTCATAAGGCCTACTGTACTGTTTATTTGACATCTAATCTGTTGATTAGGTCATACAGACCAAGATGAAGGGAAAAAACAAATATCAGCTTGATTCAAAAATTTTATGGCCCCAAAAAGTTTTTAATGGTCGTTGTTCATTCAACACACGTTTCGTGTAATGTGGTCCACTTGAGATTGAGATATACCTAATTTTTGGTTTCATACATAAAATGATCTAGAAATATAGATGGACGGTATGGATGAAACAAATACATCATGGTCCGGCCCACAGAGCACCGACCACTAGCCATTGGCAGGTGGCAGGGGGAGTAGCCAATCTATTTCCTATGAAACGCTCCGGCAGTGCATCATGGATCATACTCATGATATACCCACAGCACACGTGGAACATGCAACACCATTCAAATTGTGGATCCCTATTTAGATGAAGAAAGTTACACTGATTGAACAACCAAACCACTTAATCGACGGACATGATCAAATGGAAATTGAAAAGAAAACCGATCAATGGTTTATATTCATTTGGAAAAATGTCAAGGAATGGGAGATACATGTATTATTAAAGAGAACGATCCACCGTACTGTACCATTGTATTTTACAAGGTCAATGAACGAAAGGGGAGCTGTGTGGACAGGATTGGATGGATGTGATTATTTTACGATGATCATAGCTACAATGAAAACGGTGTATGGTAGTTACACTACGTCTCGGTACAAGCGTGTGGACAGTGCTATCTGTTGTTTGGGTGTCTATGGGTGACATGATTTGAAACATACCAAACTGATTTTTATGGGTTATTTGTCATGTACCCATCATATATGCACGTGGAACATGTACTGCAATATCGGACCCTTTATCAGGTGGGCCCCACAATGGATGAAATACATCCCATTTATGAAGGCTACGATCATCTGATGGGTGCGAGGGTAGACCTGTCCATTGGATCATACCATGTACACGTCATATACATGCTTGCGACGTACACGTCCTATCCAACGCGTCGGTGCGGCTGCTATTTTTTAAGGGAATCCGGATCGACTCCTGACTATGGGGGCCACCTTGATGTATTTTCCTTACATCCACGCCGTCCATCCGTTTTGACAGTCCATTTTAGGGCATGAACCTAAAAATGAAGCAGATCCAACTGCCACTTGCACGACACTACAGGAAATATTGGTGACTGACCGTTAAAAGCTTCTTGTGGGCCATAAAAGTTTTGGATCAAGCTGGTATTTCTTTGGTCCCTCCATCCAGGTCTTTTTTATCCTATCAACCAGTTGGATGCATAATAAAAGGTTCCGGTGATCCCTGAGAAGTTTTTAATGGTGGATGTTCAATTATCGCTGTTTCCTATGGTGTGGTCCACCTAAGATTTTGATTTTCTCTATTGTGGGATCATGCCCTAAAATGGGCTTTAAAAACGATGGACGGCGTGGATGCAAGTCACATACATCTAGGTGGGCCCCATAGTCAGGGATCCACTGAGGCCACGCCCTACTTTTTGGTTATGCTCCGTATACATTGTATGGGTCGGTGATTTGGACGGTCTGGATTACTTTGCAAGTAGGGGACTTGTCCTGTGAACAATTTTCTGATGCACGAGACTCAATAATCATAACCTCTCAGGCAGGGGCACGGATCAGGTACTAGCCCCACCTGCTCCGAGCTCGGGACAGGCTAGGCTCCAAGGGGCCTATCGTCATGTATGGATTTCATCCACACCGTTCATTTATTTTTTCATATTATTTTAGAATAGGAGCCTAAAAATAAGGAAGATCCAAAGCTCAAGTGGACCGCACGGTGAAGATTAAATTTCTACCGTTAGAAACTTCTTATGGGTCACAGAAATTTTGGATCAAGGCGATTTTTTTTTTTTTTTTTCCACTTCATCCAATTGTATATGACCATATCAATACGTTGGATGACAAATAAACAACACGGTGGGCCCTAAGAAGGCATCCTTATGGTGTGGTTTACTTACCGTGGGGCCACCTTAATATATGTATTAACTAATCCACGCCGTTCATCCGTTTTTTCAAATCATTTTAGGTGATTGACCATCCTAACATTAAAAACTTCTTAGGGTTCTCCTTAATATTTACATCATGTTTATTTACTATCCAATTTGTTTATAAGATAACATAGGCCTGAATGAAGGGAAATAACAAATATCAGCTTGATCCCAAACTTTTGTGAGCCATAAACGATCAATCAACACTGTTTCTTGTAGAATACAAGAGTGCCCGGGCACATGGATATACCTGTGCCAAGGGCTGTGTGGGCCCACAGAGATTTCAGTGAAAAATCCACTATCCATCTGTTAGGATAATAAAAATCAGGCAGATCCAAAACTTAGGTGGGTCACCACCAACAGTGGGAAATGAAATTTTTACTGTTGAAGCCTTCCAGGAGCTGACCTTGATGTTTATCTGCCATCCAAACCGTTCATATAGTTATTACCACTCAGATAAACAGTATGAACAAATATCGTCCTAATACATGACTTCTGTCTTCTCCACGCGTTCAATTCCCACTGTTTGACATGGTATGGGGTAGCTGAGTTTTAGATATACATAATTTTTAGATTCTTATCCTATTGTGGTCTTTAAAAATAGATGAATGGAATGGATTTGCCACGGACATGTTTGCATGCTCTACATAGCCCCAGGTATAGGTATATCTCTGCGATGGGGCACACGCAACTAGGGTTGTACATGAATGGGTTAGCTCAGTTAGCTCACTCGACTCAACTCGACTCAAAAAAGCTTGAATCGACTCAGTTTGAAATTGAGTTCGAGCTTAGTCAAGTTGATTTTTTGAGCTCGAAAAAATTCTGAACCGAGTTCGTGCTTGCTCAAGCTCAACTCGTATCAAACCCAACTTGAATCAAGCTCAACTCGTATCAAACCCAACTTGAATCAAGCTCAACTCGTATCAAACCAATTCAGTAACTCGGTTACTTTGATATTGATGTTGCTTACCATGTGTTTGATGAAATGACCCAACGAAGTGTCGGCTGATAGCAAGGAAGATATGTATATAAAACAAATATTTTTTTTTTCTTAATTTTGATGTTGCATATAAGGTGTTTGATGAAATACTTGGAAATAAATGCTACTGTTTTACTTATAGTAAGAAATTGAAAGTGCACTCTATGTGTTTGTGAAAATGCCACACAAGCTCGGTCTTAACTCGAACTCAGTTCCAACTGGCCTGAGCTACTGACTGAACCAAACCAAGCTGAGCTGGCCAGTCAGGCTCGAGGACCGAACCGAGCCGAGTTCAAACTGGGGTCAACTAGTGGCCAAGCCGAGTCGAACTGTGCCAAGCTCAATTCAGTTCAACTCGTGTACACCTCAGCATGCAATCCACTCTAGAATGCAAGTGGGGGAGTGGGCCTGTGGGGTGGGGTGTTGGCTGTGACCATTGCTTCTAGTCTGGAATGCAATATGGAAGCCGGATTCTCTACAATCTAGGAGAAGTTTATTCTACGACTCTGTTTGTGGGGCTCACTGTGGCCTGTGTACAAAATCCAGCCCTCTAGAAGGGTTACCTTGCCAAGAAAGTGGGACTCACAAATATATGGCTGATCCAACTGTCACGTGAGACATCATGTGAATTTGAAAGGATTTGGATGGACGATCATTATTTTCTATGATGTGGCCCACCTAATTATTGTATAAAGACCTTATTTTTGAGCGTCCTATTACCATTGTGACTCAATGCACGTATTGAATTGGATACACACGGCAAGGTGGACCTCTCACATACAGTTCAATAGCATTTACACGTAGGTGCGACCCACTTTAAGTATTTGATCTGCTGCTTCATCGGCTCACATTATAACGTGAGCTGGCTCACGTCTTTGATGTAACACATACATTACAGTGGAACGATGTGCTTCTATCAGACATCAGCTACCACGGGAAGAGATTTCATGCAACTGTGGGCCAGAGCATAAAGTCTTCTTTCAATCTGACAAAATCATTATGAAGCGGATTCGCGGCTGTACCGCACAACAGCAACTTTGCCCGTGTATGTACGGGACGCAGATTGCGCGTCCTATCCCCACCCGTCTCCACCTGGGAACAGTCGGTATCTTTGAGCGGCGACTGTAATGTATGCGGCGACTGTAATGTATGCGTCTTATTTATACCATCCATCCTTTTTTTTTTTTCGTATCATTTCATGGAATATGCTGGACTGTGAGGTAGATACAAGACTCAAGTAGACCGCACCACAGAAAGCAGCATTGATAATTAATGATTCTCCCTGTTGAAACTTTTTTAAAGCCCATCGTGATACTT
Organism: Magnolia officinalis; assembly: GCA_021015155.1. Taxonomy (NCBI): domain Eukaryota; kingdom Viridiplantae; phylum Streptophyta; class Magnoliopsida; order Magnoliales; family Magnoliaceae; genus Magnolia; species Magnolia officinalis. The sequence continues at coordinate 77,252,603 of JAJHSJ010000007.1, forward strand.
ATTTTCCATCCAAACATATTCATCAAGTTACAATGACATGGATGAAGAGAAAATGCAAATATCAGCTCCATTCAATGCCCCCGACAAGTTTTCATTAGTGAGAGTTTAATCTCCATTGTGTAGTCAACTTGAGCCTTGGGTTTGGCTCATTTTTGGGCATATGACCTAAAATGATACAAAATTAATAATAATAATAATAAATGAATGGACGGTGTGGATAAGTCCTATGCATAAATGGCTACTCAAAGCTTCTGTCCGTTCCCAACTGAGAAGGGCAGGGTAGGACGCAATCCGCTCTTGCTCGGGTGGAGCCGGTCAGGGTTCAAGTATCCATAGGTAGCAAGTGGTGTGTGTGCATGTGTTGAAACTCCACCTGCCTGTACGGTAATCTGTCCGGTAGGGCTCTGTGGGACCCACCTTGATGTAAGTCTTTTATCCACGCGGTTCATCGTTTTTCTCATATCATTTTAAGTAATGTGCCAAATTAAACATGATGCAAGTGAAGGGCTTAAGTGAACTACAAAGTGGGGATTGAACTTCCACCGTTAAAAACTTCTTGTGAGATGGAGAAGTTTCGAATAAACCTGATATTTGTTTTTTCAATTCGTCCACGTCCACATGGCCTTATAAATAAGTTAGATGGTTTTATATATATATATATATATATATATATATATCACGACAGCCCTTAGAAAGGTTTCAACCGTGGGTGTCATTGTCACTGCAGCTTCCTTTTACGTGGTCTTCCTTCATTTTTAAGATTTTATCTTAAAATGATCTAAAAAAGCAATAATGGCGGGGATAAAACACTAACATTACAGTGGCCCAGTCAAGATGGGTAGGATGCAATCCGCGTCCATGCAGAGGAGCTGGAGAGTTCACGACCCGACCAGGTACTAACAATAGCAAGAAGATCAGAGTTACATAGACCCATTATGAGGTATTTATTATATATACACCGTCCATCCATTTGGCGAGATAATTTCAGGGCTAAAACATTTGTAAGGCTCGTTGTAATATTTTCTCTCCATCCAGTTTAGAGCTCACACAAACATGTATCAATTGATATATATATATATATATATATATATATATATATATATATATATATATATATATATATATATATATATATATATATCAAATTGATCTAAAACTACTATGACCCCAACAAAGTTTTAATGGTAAATGTTTAATTTTCCACGGCTTTTTGCGGTGTGGTTCATTTGATTTTTGGATGTGTCTTATTTTTGGGCCCAACCCTTTAAATGATCTCGAAATATGAACGGACGGTTTGGATATATCACGTAGCTCATGGTGTGGCCACACCAGCGAGGTGGCTGGTGTGCGGTACACCAGCCAATCTGCTTCCATATCATTAAGCATGTTTTAAAATATATATATATATATATATATATATATATATATATATATATATATTCACCCGCACACACACCCCACACGCACACCGTGGGTACTCGAACCCTTGACCGGTGTTGAAACTCCGGGGAGTTTACCACCCGGGTAAGTATAAGGACCCATCGTCATTTAGCATGTTGACGGTTCATATGTCAGCCCAACTGCAGACAGCACGTCTATCTATACCATCTCCCGGAACTGACCACATGATGGGTGTGCCAACGAAAGGACAAAATGCCTGGTGGATCACAGCATGTTTATCGTGCAATGTATTGGGTCCCTCCAAAAATCACTCGCCCCCCAATACTTGTTTGTGATTGCGTACATATGAGGTTTCTTGATTACACTTGGCATGTACCTAAAATCAGAATAGTTTATACTTGGCCTGTTTGGGCGGTGGGATTAGAAGGGATTTACTCCATATTTGGAATGAATGGAAAAGCTGGGAAGTACATTAAACGGAATTGCATTGGGTCCCGTGTCAATTTCACTCAATGTTAGCAAGTTGTGTAGGTCCCACCATGATGTGTGGGCTATATCCACACCGTCCACCCATTTATCGAGATTATTTTAGAGCATGGGCCAAAAAATCAGATAAATCTAAAGCTCAAGTGGACCCCACCATAGAAAGCAACAGGGATTGAATACTTACCGTTGAAAACTTCTTTGGAGCCACATAAGTTTTGGATTTACCTCATTTTTAGGCCCATGCCATAAAATGAGGTTACAAAACAAATGAACAGTTTAGATATAACACATGTGTGTTATTCTCGGTAATTTCAAATGATGGTGGGTATATCCATTCAATGTACTACCGTATTATCAACAAAGCATAAAGCATGGCATTAATCTTAACCATGGCAACAGGGCACAATCCCTGCCTGCCATGGGTAATAATTATGTTTTTTGAATCCCATCCCACCTAATCCCTTCTAATCCCACCGCCCAAACCGCCCTAAAATCAGAAAAGTTTAGCTAGTGGGCTCACGGTAAGTTATAATGAAACTCAAATTTTTCATTAAAATGTTGTAAGGCCCCTAATTTCAAGGTTGAGCACAAACTCAACCTTTGAAAATTTGAAAGTGATTTTTTTTTTCTTTTTCTTTTTCTTTTTTTTTTTTTTTTTTTTTTTTTTTTTTTTTTTCTTTTTGTAATACTGAAGTAAAATTTCTTTGTAGAATTATATTAATATCCAAGCATTCATAGGAGATAATTAAGCTAAAGAGTGCATATCAATTTAATTATAAATGTGTATGAGATGAAATTTTAAAATATACATTCACCAATCATTATCTAAGAGAGTCCACATATCCAGGGACCCAATATTCATGTTCAAAAGAATAATAAAGTGTATTATAAAGTATTTCTACCAAAGCATCAAAATCAAAGCCCTGGCGATTGCCGCGTCGATCTACAAATGGTTGTCCGACATATGAAAGCACAAGAACTCCTCTGTGGAGTCCGTGTATACTCCTCTTCTATATTACTTATATCAGTGAAATCATCTAATTGGTGTTTTAAAACACCGTCTCAGGTAGAAGTGAGTGATCAACACAGTGGAAACTATTATCTTAAGTTACATATGTTATCAACACAATTAAACATAAGCAATGATACATTACAAAACAATAAATTTCTTGTAACACCCCGAAAAATCGGGGGTCGTGTATAGACTCGACTCCCGAGTTCCCGAGTGTCACTTATCATGCGTTTATGGTTTTTATGATTAGTCAAATTTAACTGCGCAATTTGGAATTACCTGAGGCACGAAGCACAATCACACCAGTCTACTGAAATGAAGGATATCTCACATATATACAGGTCCAAAAATAATAAAGGGTCGCCCAAGGCGTTGCCCAATAGAACAACAAAAGAAGGCTATGTCCAAAAAAGCGGGCTCAGCAAATGCAAATCCAGTCCGATCAAGCCGATGGAGAGCCGCCTATCAGCTGCAAGTAGGAGAGCCCGTCCTCCTCATCCAAGTTCGCCTCGCCAGGCTCCTCCTGCCCTGAGTCACCTGCATCTATGAATGGGTCTGGTTGGTGTTTTAAAACACCTTCCCAGAGTGGGAGTGAGTGATCAACTCAGTGTGAACTATTGGTCTCAAGTTACAACAGGCATCAATTGTAATATGAACTTAATGAAAAGCAGACAATCATCAACACCTAATAACTCTTATTTAAAATGCATGCATGCAGGATGATATGATGCATGCCCTCGCCACAACACTCCCTCAAGCGACTCCATCTAACGATCGCATATGACAACACTCCCTCAGAGCGACCTCGACTTCCGAGTCGCCACCCTACTAATGCGTGCAATGCGATCGTGTTAGCCGAGTTATTAGTTAAGTCCATTCATCCAGCAGGTTGGAGATTCTGATTCACCCTACGTATCAATGCCCTAAGCTGGTTGCGAGGCCAAGACCCCATCAACGCGTGAGGCCGAGACCTCGCGGTCCGTGATCCCGTCGGATTCCTCATCCCCGACACCAAGCACATGAGGAGTGCCGAAAGGAAGGGATCGCTCGTGGTCACTACGGGGAGGCGCGGTACCCCAGCGTAGGCCGACAGCTCGGACATAGTGTCTCATTCCACCATGCCCGACTCACGAGGCTGTGGACCAGTTTCAAGTGGATTTTTGATGGGCTACAATGGTTGTAGGGTGGTTCAGGTTCCATACATATGTGAGCAAACAGGGTTAACATACAGGGTTAGTCAGATAGTAGGCTAGACCGCACGAGTCAAGCGAGCGTGAGACGAGTGATATCGGGCACAAGAGACCCATGTAGTCGAACTACAGCCACCCGAACACACCTGCCCAAATCCATGGGTTTATCCTCAAGACGGTCCTACCGACGGGGCCACCTTCGTTCTCCTTGTATTTCTGACCAACCAAACAGTTTGGATGGTGATTCATAACATGCCAACTAACAAGGTTATCATTTAGCATATACAATATCACACATTCATATTTTTCAACATAGAACTCATAATTCCTACCAAGCAAAGCTACAATGTGTAAAATTCAAGTGCATGTGTGTAGTGTGGGTGGATGAGAAAGTTAAGTACTTCCTACATCTCATAGAGCCAAATTGCATAAGGATTAGTAAGACATACATGCTAGGGCAACATCATGTGAAGAAAACCAAACATGACATAAACATGAGATCATCAATTCATATCAAATTATGTGAGAGATAAGTACAACATCATGTGAAGAAAACCAAACATGACATAAACATGAGATCATCAATTCATATCAAATTATGTGAGAGATAAGTACAACATCATATGAGGAAATCAACATGACATACCATTCCATACAATTTCAACAACCCAACAATTCCTAGAAATTTCCCTAGACTCTCCAAAGGCATCATCCAAACATACAAAATCATTAAACTCGTGCTACAATTAGTGCTAGGCCACCTAAGAACAATAGTCCGCACCTTCGAATTCGTTGGAGGCTTGGAAACGACCTAGGAGATTGTGGATCTTGGTGTAGAACGGCCGGAATCCTAGGAGCAACCATCACATGTTAGACTCATGCAAATCCCCTTCATTACAAGGGTTTCAAGGAAATTTGGTGATGGATCTTACCTAGATGCCCAATGGAACGAAAGAGCGGCCGTGGATGAGGGATCCTTCTTGGAGAAGGTGTAGGAGGTTGTGGGTTTGATCCTCTTGGGCCCCACCTTCATTTTTTAGATCATGCCCTAATATGATCTCTCCAAATGGATGGACGGTGTAGATACAAAACATACATCATGGTGTAGCCCACGGAACTTGGAGATGTTACTTCAGTAGGAGCCCCGTGAGATGCCAAAAATATTGCCACGCGAGTCCTCCTTCAAGAGACTCTCTCTTCTCACGACTGTTGAATCGCAGCCGATGAGGGGATCTAGCGGCACATATACAAGTTCTCATTCAAGCTCTGTGCGGCCTTGTGCGTAGGAGACCAGGACTCTCTCTCTCTATATGAGCCCTAAAAAATAAAAGTTTACACTCGCAACCGACACACACCCACGCACGGTGTAGTGGGATTTCACCACCTATGGGTATCAAACCAAAGACCTCGTGTTAAAACTCCTCAGGGTCAACCACTGAGGTAAGGACTCGAACCCCTTCCCTTCTAGACGCTGACCATATGAGGGGTGGGCCGACAAAAGGACAAATGTCACGTGGATCACAGCACGTTTATCATGAAAGTATTAGGGTCCGTCCATTAATCAGCCACCTCCTACCGACACTATCCTTCTGGAGTGTTTTGGCTAAGGTACAGATTAGGCCCCTTGCTTACACGTGGCATGAACCTCAAATCAGAACAGTTCAAATAGTGGGCCCACTTTAAGTTGGATTGCAACCCAAAATCTACAGTAAAAATATGATCCTAGCTGGTCTGTTTGTGGACAACTAACTATAAAAATATAAAAATAAGTGGTGGACGTTTCCAATTAGAGAAACAGATATCCAATAGTCAGAGGTCATGGTTATCTAATGAATCTAATTTCATGGGCCTCACCAATCCACATTGATTTCCAGTCTAGACGGCTCAGATTTTAGGTACATGCCACATGTAAGGCTGACGGACTCTTAGGAGAATTCACTACCATCTTCAAAATGGTGGTGACTCATGATTGACTAATGCTGGTGCAATCATCAAGGCCACCAAAGCTACGAGGAACATTGTGATTAAGGCTGTACGTGAACTGAGTTAGCTCGCTTGACTCGGCTCGAAAAAATTTGATTTGACTATGTTTGAAACTAAATTTGAGCTGAGTTGAGCTGATTTTTTGAGCTCAAAATTTTTTTGACATTAGCTTATATTGAACCCCAACTCGAATCGAACCAGTTCAATGACTCAGTTACTTCGATATTGATGTTGCTCACCAAGTATTTGATGAAATGATAATGAAGTGTCAACTGGTGGCAAGGAAGGTATGTATGTGAAACAAATACTCTTTTTTCTTGGTTTTGATGTTGCATACAACTTGTTTGACAAAATACTAGTAAAATCAATGTTAACATATAGTAAAATTTTAAAAGTGCAGTTCATATGTTTGTGAAAATGATGCAAAGACAAACTTGGCTCGATCATGGCTCGAAGTAGCCCTAGCTGCTAATTGAACTAAACTGAGCTGGCTAGTCAAGCACGAGGACCAAGCCGAGCCGAGTTCAAGTTGGGATAAGTTAGTGGCGGAGCCGAGCCAAGTTGTGCCAAGCTCAAGGTAGCTCAACTCGTGTACACCTCTAATTGTGATGGACAACATATCTAAAATCATACCCATCAAGAAATCCTATCCGTCCAATTGATGGACATAAAATTAATTATTAAAACTAATACAATATGCTCGCGGTTCAAATTTGGTGGGCAAAATGTGAGGGTTGTTACTACCATTTTGAGGATATCAATGTGTTATGTAGGTGGAATATCTGGTCCCTCCAAAAGGTGGGCCACACTATGAGAATAAGCTATTGTAGAGTCAGACCCGGTGTGCCATACTAGCACCAGGTGATTTTATTATCATGACATTGTGTCCCACTGGATGAATGGTTGGGATTTCTGTTTTTGAGAACTCTTGTTTACATACAACGTAGTGGACGGTGATATAAATGTTCAAACCCCATATGGAATACATTGCTTTCATGAAAAAACAACATTTTTAGCGTGTTTTTTGTAAGTATTTGAAAGAGAGGATGGATGAGATCCTTGGATCCCAACAAGTACTTTAGTCAATCCAACAGCTATTTCACGTCATCATCATCATAAAGAGGTTGGCTTACTCCACACGGCTTGCTCCACACGGACGGGGATCACGTACTACCCCCTTCCGTCTCCAACGGGTAGGAGCTTCGAGTGGCCACTGCTATGTATGGGTCTTATCCACACCGTTCATTCATTTTTCTTATCATTTTAAAGTGCAAATATAAGAAATAGGCAGATTAAAGCTCAAATGGACCACACCACGGGAAGAAACGGTGATAATGATTTTCACCATTGAAAACTTTCGAAGTCCCACCGTGATGTTATCTAACCTATTCATAAAGTTACATAGACATGTATGGAGAGAAAACACATATATAAGCTCCATTCAAAACTTCTGTGGCTCCTAATAAGTTTTCAATGATAAGATTTTAATCCCCATTATTTAGTTCACTTGAGTCTTGAATCTACCTCATTTTTTAAATTATATCATCAAATGATACAAAAAATTGAATGAACAGCATGGATAAGACACATACATCACGGTAGCTACTCAAATCTCCTGCCCGTTCCCAGCTATACATGGTAGATGTAGGACGCAATCCACTTCCGTACCACACACACCAAGAGCGGATTAGGTGACACCCCATCCGCACCCACGACGGAGGGACGGGACCGCCACCTACCCCCGCCCGGACAGATAACCGTCCGGGCAGGGCTCTATAGGCCCACCGTGAGGTAATTGTTTTATCTGTGCCTTTAATTGCTTTTCTCGGATCAATTTTAGGTATTATCCTAAAAACTTAGATAAAAAGCTCGATTGGACCGCACCAAAGGAAGTTACCGTGATCATGACACCCACAGTTGAAATCTTTCTAATGGCAACCGTGATGTTTTTTCACCGTAGAACCTGTTCATAAGGTCATGTAGATGTTGATGAAGTGAAAAAACTATAATCAGCTTGATCTGAACTTCTCCATATCCCAAGAAGTTTTTAACGGTGGACGTTCAATCTCCACTTTGTGATTCACATACGTCATTTAACTGCGTTGTGTCGTTACTCTTGCTTGGGTGGTAGACTCTTAGGAGTTTCAACTCCCAATCAAAAGTTTGGAGTACCAATAAGTGGTGAAATTCCATTAGCGTGAGTGTGGAAAAAATAAAAATAAAATCTGCCTCATTCTTTTGCTTACAAGTTAAAATGGTTTGAAAAAAAGTGACGAACAATATAATACTGACATGACAGTGAGCCGTACAGAGCCCTGCCCGGACGGAATACTGTCCCCGCGGGGTAGGACGCAATCGGCGTCCTGACGGTGGAAGCGGATTGGCTGGTGTACTACGCTGCAAGCAGCGGCTAGCAATATAGCTAGGGAAGATACGTCGTGCGAAGACGAGGGCCGACGCTCCTCGAGCACCGAATTGTACGAACGGTTAAAAGGAGATCAAAGTTACATGGCCCTACATTAATGTATTTATTATATCCACACTGTTCACTTCATTTTTCAAGATTGTTTTAGAGCATTAGATAAAAAATGAATCATATCCAAAGCTCAACTATACCGTACCAATAGCAGCAAGGATAATGGTTATTACCGATGAAAAATTTCATAGGCCCACTGTAATGTTTATTTTCCATCCACTCTTTTAATAAGGTCAAAAATACATGGATGAAGAGAAAAAACAAATTTCATATTGATCCGAAACTACTGTGATCCCAAAAGGGTTTCAATGGTAGACGTTCAATCCCCTACTGCTTTTTGTAGTATGGTCCACTTGACAGTTACATCTGTCTTATTTTTAACCTCAAGCCTCATGGTGAGCTCGCCAAATGAATGAACGGTTTGGATATAACACATACCTCATGATGGGATCCACGGAATTTGCATACGTCAGTACATGAGCTATATAGCTGGTGTGTCGTACATCAGCCAATACGCTTCCCAAGACGGTGAGGTCCTTGCCGTGGGGGCACCTTGATATATGTATTATATATCCACACCGTCAATCCGTTTTTTTTAAGATTATCCTAAAAATGAAACAGATTCAATTATAAGGTGGACCATACCATTCTCTCATTCTCTCTCTTTAAATCTCCCTCCATTCTCTTCTAAGTTTCTCATCCAAACATGGCTTTTGCTGCATCCTTTCTCCTCCCTACGCTCACAAAACCACATCCCACAAAGAGAAGAAGCTCTTTTTTCCTTGAACAAAACCAAAACAAACCCAAGACTCGTCGATCGGTCGCAGCTCTTCCGGTAGAGTCTTTTCACCGGCTTTTCTTTCTTGGGTCCCTTTGTTTTTCCATTTCCATACAAAAAGATAGTGAGCAAACAAGGATTTTGGTTTTTTTTTTTTTTTTTTTTTTTCTGTTTTTGGGATTTTTGTATAGGTTGCTCGGCTTTTCGGGCCAACGGTATTTGAATCATCGAAGCTGAGGGTAATGTTGTTGGGAGTAGATGAAGAGAAGCATCCTGGAAGCATTTCAAGAACTTACACGCTTACACACTGCGACATCTCTTCTAAGCTCACCCTCACCATCTCTCAAACCATCAATCAGACCCAAGTAAGAGAGAGAGAGAGAGCTTTGCTTGTATCGGATGCGGTTTGGATGGTGATCCCAACACCAGCCAGCTACTAGCTGATGTTATAGCTCGGTAGGACCCACCATGATCTATATATTTTATCCACTCGGTCCATCCATTTTTTTCAGATCATTTTATGGCATGACTTAAAAAATTAGCTAGATCCAAATCTCAGGTGGACCACACCACCGGAAAATAGTATGATTGAATGTCCAACATTAAAAACTTCCCAGGGCCCACTGTAATGTTTATTTTCCATCCAACCTGTATATTAGGTCATACAGGCCTGAATTAAGGGAAAACACAAATATCATCTTGATCCAAAACCTCTGCGGTCCTCAAAAAGTTTTCAATGGTAATCATTCAATCCTCACTTTTTCCTAAGGTGTGGTCCACCTGAGATTTTGATCTGACTCAATTTTAGGTTCATGCCATAAAATGAGCTGAAAAAACGTTTGGACGGCGTGGATAAAACACACATCTTGGTAGGGCCCACAGAGCTTTGACAGCAGAGTGTGGATTGTTGAAAAGAGAATATCAAATGGCTACTATTTCACCACACCAATCAATGGTCAGAGTCATCCTTTGACTATAGTTATTGGACAATGGCCCCACCTAGATGATGGACGGTTAAGATAATCCAACAATCTCTGTGGGCGTTATAGGGCCGCACATTTCCGTTAGTGGCAATAGAGGCCTATGTTTCAATGATCAAAACCATTGATATGATGAGCCTTCAAATGGAGAAATGCTAACCCTTCAACATGTATGGTTTTATCAGTTACAAGGATGGTACCGTAGATTGCAAAGGGACGAGGTGGTTGCCGAGTGGAAGAAAATCCAAGGGTTGATGTCGCTCCACGTCCATTGCCACATCAGTGGACAGCATTTCTTCCTTGATCTCATTGCCAATCTCAGACGCAATATCTTCCGCAAGGAACTCCCTGTGGTATGTGTGACGTCTAACCTTCTATCTTACACTACTGATAGGCTTCATCTGTCTATAATCACATTATCCAAACCGTTCATAACGTCCATCTGATGATCTTAACCATCCGATTTTGTCCCTGTTAAACATAGACGATTGGATGTAATTATCTTTTTAATTGCATTGATCGGATCCCAATCTGGGAAATAAAACGGTATGGCCCCTCTCGTGATTGGGTCCACCTTAACAATGGTTTGGCTAGTGACCCCAACACCAGCCAGATAGGTGATGTTAAAGCTCTGTGGGCTCAACCAAGATATATCTCCATTCATTTTGAGAGATCATTTTAGGGTATGAGCCCAAAAATGAGGCAGATCCAAATCTCATATGTACCACACCTCAAGAAACAATATTGAATAAATGTCCATCATTAAAAACTTTTAGGGCCCACTGTAATGTTTATTTTCCATCCAACCTGTTGATTAGGTCACACAAGCCTGGATGAAGTGAAAACACAAATATTAGATTGATCCAAAACTTCCGTGGCTCGAAAAGGCTTTCAACGGCAAGCATTCTCTCCTTTGGTGTGGTCTAACTGAGATTTGAATCTATCTCATTTTTTGTCTCATTCCAGAAAATGAGAATAAAAAATGGTTGGATGGTATGGATAAAACATATACATCATGGTGGGCCCCACAGAACTTTAAAACCAGCTAGGTTGCTGGTGTTGGGTCAGTAGCCAAACCGCGTCCACCTGGGCTGAATCATATGGAAACGGATTGGCTACTCCCCTGCCACTAGCCCGGTGGCTGGTGGTACGTGCTCTGTGGGCCCCACCATGATATTTGTTTCATCCATGCTGTTCATCCATTTGTACAGATTATTTTAGCGCTTGAAACAAAAAATGATAGGGATATAAATCTCAGATGGACCACACTACAGAAAAACAATAGTGATTGGATATCCACCATGAAAACCCTCCTAAGGCCCACTGTACTGTTTATTTGACATCCAATCTGTTGATTAGGTCATAAAGACCTAGATGAAGGGAAAAAAAAAACAAATATCAGCTTGATCCAAAACTTTTAGGGGCCCTAAAAAGTTTTTAATGGTTGATGCTTATTCAACACTGTTTTTTATAATGTGGTCCACTTGAGATCCATATATACCTCTTTTTTTTTTTCTTGTACCCTAAAATGATCTAGAAAAATAAATGGACGGAATGGATGAAACACATACACCATAGTGGGCCCACAGAGCACCGACCACCAGCCATTGGGTGGTGGCAGGGGGAGTAGCCAATCCGTTTCCGAATCGGATTAGTAAAAGAACGGTTCCACCAATACCAGTACCACTGATATGGTCAAACGAAAAGGTAGAACCTACACAGCAGCAAGTGGTACATGTACATCTAATAAAAATGAAAATCCTACACGCACTCCTGGGCTCATGTTCCAGCGTTGGATATGGCATCCAAGCCGTTCATCGGGTTAGTTGCTCCATATAATTTTCCTGCTCAGAAAATAAACTTAGTTCGCTAATCAAGACTTGCAATTTAAACATTGACCGTTGATCTGTTCTTCAACCGTCCATTTTTAGCTACTGTTGTAGCCTACACAATCAGCAACTGGCCTCATATTCAGGTCCAAGCCACCAAGGAGGCAGATACTGCCTGATGAACGATTTAGATCTTATTACACATGTGCCTCGTTGGCATGTGTGACTGCGCGTGTAGGCTGGAACCATTTTATTTGTACTGTCAATGACTTACTATGGTAATATCCCACGTAAGCAGGTTTTGAAGGCAATAGTACATGGAGATGGGCAACTCTTAAGAAATTACCCAGAGCTGAAAGAAACTCCTGTTTGGGTCTACTTCCATTCCAATCTAGCAGAGTACAAGCAAGTGGAATGTTGGGGCCCACTCAAAGATGCAGCATCTGACGGTGGAGAATCGATGAAAAGCCAGTTTGGGTCCGTCCTTAAAGCGCCAAAGAACAGTTGGGCCAGGCCACAGCCATGCAGGGTGCGGTGCACGTGTTGTTTTCCTAAGATGAGTCTGATTCCATGGCCCTCAGATTTTGATGATGAGATGGACCATCAATGCTTAGAACCAGCCATAAGATGTTGATCATGAGTGCATGCACTCCCACACCATGCACGATCAGAAATAATCCGCTACAAAACAACCGTCAATCAACGTGTGGCTGACGAGACCGCTTGATCAACGGCTGGATCTTGCAAACGTCTCTGCGACTACCCTTCACATTTTCTCCTTTTGACTGATTATGGAACGGGAAACGGATTGGCTACTCCCTCTGCCATCGATCAGCCTGGTGGCTGGTGGTCGGTGCTCAGTGGGCCCCACCGTGATGTATGTGTTTCATCCATGCCGTTCATACATTTTTACAGATCATTTTAGTTCTTGAAACCAAAAATTAGAGGGATATAAATCTCTGGTGGACCACACCATAGGAAAAAAAGTAGTGATTGGATATCCACCATTAAAATCCTCATAAGGCCTACTGTACTGTTTATTTGACATCTAATCTGTTGATTAGGTCATACAGACCAAGATGAAGGGAAAAAAACAAATATCAGCTTGATCCAAAAATTTTATGGCCCCAAAAAGTTTTTAATGGTCGTTGTTCATTCAACACACGTTTCGTAATGTGGTCCACTTGAGATTGAGATATAACTAATATTTGGTTTCATACCATAAAATGATCTAGAAATATAGATGGACGGTATGGATGAAACACATACATCATGGTCGGGCCCACAGAGCACCGACCACTAGCCACTGGCAGGTGGCAGGGGGAGTAGCCAATCTATTTCCTATGAAACGCTCCGGCAGTGCATCATGGATCATACTCATGATATACCCACAGCACACGTGGAACATGCAACACCATTCAAATTGTGGATCCCTATTTAGATGAAGAAAGTTACACTGATTGAACAACAAACCACTTAATCGACGGACATGATCAAATGGAAATTGAAAAGAAAACCGATCAATGGTTTATATTCATTTGGAAAAATGTCAAGGAATGGGAGATACATGTATTATTAAAGAGAACGATCCACCGTACTGTACCATTGTATTTTACACGGTCAATGAACGACAGGGGAGCTGTGTGGACAGGATTGGATGGATGTGATTATTTTACGATGATCATTGCTACAATGAAAACGGTGTATGGTAGTTACACTACGTATCGGTACAAGCGTGTGGACAGTGCTATCTGTTGTTTGGCTGTCTATGGGTGACATGATTTGAAACATACCAACCTGATTTTTATGGGCTATTTGTCATGTACCCATCATATATGCACGTGGAACATGTACTGCAATATCGGACCCTTTATCAGGTGGGCCCCACAATGGATGAAATACATGCCACTTGTGAAGGCTACGATCATCTGATGGGTGCGAGGGTAGACCTGTCCATTGGATCATACCATGTACACGTCGTATACATGCTTGCGACGTACACGTCCTATCCAACGCGTCGGTGCGGCTGCTATTTTTTTAGGGGAATCCGGATCGACTCCTGACTATGGGGGCCACCTTGATGTATTTTCCTTACATCCACGCCGTCCATCCGTTTTGACAGCCCATTTTAGACTATGAGCCCAAAAATGAAGCAGATCCAACTGTCACTTGCACCACACTACAGGAAATATTGGTGACTGACCATTAAAAGCTTCTTGTGGGCCATAAAAGTTTTGGATCAAGCTGGTATTTCTTTGGTCCCTCCACCCAGGTCTTTTTTACCCTATCAACCAGTTGGATGCATAATAAAAGGTTCCGGTGGTCCCTGAGAAGTTTTTAATGGTGGATGTTCAATTATCACTGTTTCCTATGGTGTGGTCCACCTAAGATTTTGATTTTCTCTATTGTGGGATCATGCCCTAAAATGAGCTTTAAAAACGATGGACGGCGTGGATGCAAGTCACATACATCTAGGTGGGCCCCATAGTCAGGGATCCACTGAGGCCACGCCCTACTTTTTGGTTATGCTCCGTATACATTGTATGGGTCGGTGATTTGGACGGTCTGGATTACTTTGCAAGTAGGGGACTTGTCCTGTGAACAATTTTCTGATGCACGAGACTCAATAATCATAACCTCTCAGGCAGGGGCACGGATCAGGTACTAGCCCCACCTGCTCCGAGCTCGGGACAGGCTAGGCTCCAAGGGGCCTATCGTCATGTATGGATTTCATCCACACCGTTCATTTATTTTTTCATATTATTTTAGAATAGGAGCCTAAAAATAAGGAAGATCCAAAGCTCAAGTGGACCGCACGGTGAAGATTAAATTTCTACCGTTAGAAACTTCTTATGGGTCACAGAAATTTTGGATCAAGGCGATTTTTTTTTTTTTTTTTTCCACTTCATCCAATTGTATATGACCATATCAATACGTTGGATGACAAATAAACAACACGGTGGGCCCTAAGAAGGCATCCTTATGGTGTGGTTTACTTACCGTGGGGCCACCTTAATATATGTATTAACTAATCCACGCCGTTCATCCGTTTTTTCAAATCATTTTATGTAACATCCCGAATTTTCACTGTTTTGGATTTCCAAAAATTCTTGATATTTTTTTTTAATTAACTTATACTATCACGTACTGACCATTAGCACTCAATGTTAGCTTATACACGAGTTAATTAATCCAAGATTAGCCCAATTTAATAGGTCTGACTGGCCGTGATAAGGCCTGGTGTGGGCCACCAAGCCAGATGGCTGTTTACACATCATTGACCGCTTGTGTTGGACGCACATCGACCGAGGATGGTCGGAAAATTCTAAAACTTGGTGTGGCCGTTGGTCTCACTGGGCTTGAATGCCATCGCGGACCGCAACTCCGGCAGACGCCCAGAAGTGGGATCTGGCAGGGGCCCCATGCACCCCACCAGTGCGAGAATTGAAATCTGGCACTGATCAAGGAAATTGAAATGTGAGACTTTCCAACCATCGGATTTCTTCCAAATTTACGGTAATGGTTTGATATATTTTTCAACGCCCGTTCACCAAATTTGGGGCCCGATCGTGGCACGATGACCGTCGATCGCAAATCGGACCCGTGCGATCAAACCCTATATCCGATCGCTCCCAAATTTTGCACGGCCCTTCATCGGGCCATGGATCACTTAACCTATAAGTTTGATGGCCAGAAGACCCCCAGAACTATTCCAATCACCGAAATGGGTCCCACAGGGCCACTTAAAGGTCGGTGGCGCCCTTCCAGATCATATAACCGTTCATCCGTTCGTCCTCAATTTTTGCATGGACCCTAGTAGGGTTAGGAGACAACTACACGCCGAATTTGGTGGTTAGAGGGGTGTTAGGGCCACCCCAACACCAATAGGGAGTCCCATAAGTCTATTTTAGGAAATTATGGAAGCTTGGGGCCTTTTTCACCAAATATGGAATTATAAAAAGGGCCTCATTTGGGCACCCCTCTCCCCATACGAATTTTACCCTAGAAGAGAGAAAAGGGAGAAGAGAAAGAGGAGAAAGGAGAAGAAAGAGAGAGGGAAGAAGGCATGGTGGACTCTCAATCAAGGTGGGGCCCAAGAGGATCAAACCCACAACCTTCTACACCTTCTCCAAGAAGAATCCCTACACCACAACCACCGAAAATCGTCCATGGGCCATCTAGGTAAGATCCCTCACTCATTTCTCTTGAAATCCTTGTATTGAAGAAGAAAATGCATGGATTTCTCTCATGTTTGAATTGTTTTAGGGATTCCGGTCGGCCAACCTCCAAAACCCTCATTCCTAGGTCATTTTTGAGCCTCCAACGAATCACAAGGTGCGGACTATTAATCTTAGGTGGCCTAGCACCAATTGTAGTACTAGCTTAATGATTTTGAATGCTTGGTTGGTATATTTGAAAGTCTAGAGAACCCCTAGGAATTGTAGGTTCTTGAAATTGTATGGATATGCATGATGGTTCTTCATGATGTTATTTGTTGCTCACATGATTTCGTGTATGGATAATAATATGCTTATGCCGTGTCATTCTTTCACATGTTATTGGTCCATGTTGTGTATGCTTCCATTACCCTTATGCATATGATGGCTTGAGATGGAGGGAGTGCGTAACTTCCTCACACACACACCTACACACCTTACATGCACTATATTTCTTGATTGCATGCTAGGAACATCTAATTCGTATGACTGATATGTATGGAGTATGATGATGACATGCTAGTGATAGTTTGCATAGTCGGCTTATTATGGATAACCCTCATTACCTTGGGTTGGTCAGGAAACATGAGGAGAGCGAAGGCGGCTCCAAGGGTAGGACCGCCTTGAGGCTAAACCCGTGAGTTTGGGCGGGTGTGTTTGGGTGGCTGTAGTTCGACTACATGGGTCTTTTGTGCCCGAGGTCACTCGTCTCACGCTCGCTTGACTCGTGCGGTCTAGCCTACTGTCTGACCAATCATGTATGTTAACCCTATTTGGTCACATATGTATGGAACCTGAACCACCCTACAACCGTTGTAGCCCATCAAAAATTCACTTGAAACTGGTCCACAGCCTCGTGAGCCGGGCATGGTGGAATGGGACACTATGTCCGAGCTGTCGGCCTACGCTGGGGTACCGCGCCTCCCCGTAGTGACCGCGAGCGATCCCTTCCTTTCGGCACTCCTCATGTGCTTGGTGTCGGGGATGAGGAACCCGACGGGATCATGGACCGCGAGGTCTCGGCCTCACGCGTTGATGGGGTCTTGGCCTCGCAACCAGCTTAGGGCATTGATACGTAGGGTGAATCAGAATCCCCAACCTGCTGGATGAATGGACTTAACTAATAACTTGGCTAACACGATCGCATTGCACGCATTAGTTAGGGTGGCGACTCGGAAGTCGAGGTCGCTCTGAGGGAGTGTTGTCATATGCGATCGTTAGATGGAGTCGCTTGAGGGAGTGTTGTGGCGAGGGCATGCATCATATCATCCCGCATGCATGCATTTTAAATAAGAGTTATTAGGTGTTGATGATTGTCTGCTTTTCATTAAGTTCATATTGCAATTGATGCATGTTGTAACTTGAGACCAATAGTTCACACTGAGTTGATCACTCACTCCCACTCTGGGACGGTGTTTTAAAACACCAACCAGACCCATTCATAGATGCAGGTGACTCAGGGCATGAGGAACCTAGCAAGGCGAGCTTGGACGAGGAGGACGGACTCTCCTACTTGCAGCTGATGGACGGCTCACTATCGGCTAGATCAGACTGGATTTGGTTTTGCTGATCCGCGGGCTCAGTTTTATTCTTTTTGGACCTAACTATCTTTTGTTGTTCTGTTGGACAACGCCTTGTGCGACCCTTTTATTTTCCTTTAGACCTGTATATATTGATCTCTTCATTTCAGTAGATTAGTTGTGGTTGTGTTTCATGCTCCAAGAAATTCCAAGCTGCGCATTTAAACTGGATTAATCAAAAAAATTATAAAATTGATGATAAGTGACACTCGGGAACTCGGGAGTCGAGTCTATGCACGACCCCCGATTTTCCGGGGCGTTACAGTTGGTATCAGAGCAATAGTTTGGAATCCCTTGGGCCATGGGTCATGAACTCACTAACGCGTCCACTGACGTGACAGGAAACGCAATGGAAAACACGAAAATGCTAGGAACCACCCCAGTTCCTAAGTTGACAGTCTTAAACGGAAGGTGAGACTTCCAGAGTGTTAGAGTTGGGTAGTGAGAGTAATAGTGACGCTAGAGAGGGATTCGAGAGTCCTACAGTGCCTCGGCCTGTCCTCGGACAAGAATTTGGGAACTTGACGGTAAGACTTAATTCAACTAAGTAGGAAATTTAACTATTCCAGTCCACCTAATCCCTAAGGGACTGTGGGCTAACTGGAATAAGTGGGATTAGGGTGAAATAAATTTTAGAGTAGCGATAAATGTGGGTAAGGTATTGTCCTTGGGATGGGAGCATCCCATGTTCCATGATGCCCTGTTGACATGTATTCAATTAAGGGTGAATCCTGGGTTTCCTTCCAAATTATACTTAGAAATTCTTCGTCAAGGGATTTGGAAATCCCGCATTACACTTCCCAACACAAGACTCCTCTAACAAGCCTAGGATATTAATTTTGAACCACATCCCCCACTCATTCCAGACATGCCATTTTCAATTTTAAGTTGGGATTAGTATTGAAATCCCATTTGGTACAGTTTAATGCCACTAGCCAAACAGGCCTAAGTCTAAATTCCTTTTTTCAACTTATCTCCTTAAAACCTTCACCTACCATCACTCCGTTCTTTAATTCCCCTGTACATTGTTAGGAGCGAGCTGGAAATCGAAAGGTTGATGGTCGAAATCATCGTCCAAGTCCAAATGAACTAATACCGGGCTGAACATGATAGTTCAAACCCATTCGGGGACAATTAAGTAGGGGTGAATGAAATTTCACCGGAAATAGTGAAACCGTAGAAAAATTAAGTTTTGACCTCTAACCGGGAGGAATCTCATAAAATGGATAGGCCCATTGCGTAGATCATCTCGTTCTACCCCAAAATCATATATGGAACTTCCCGGGGAGCTTTTCCGACGCCCGGGAATGCCAACGGACCTCCGGGTCAAAAATCGGGGGGGTCACCCCGCCGACCCGCGTTTTCACCCCGCCGCCCACCCCGCCGGGCCCGCGTTTTCGCCCCGCCAGCGGCGTTGCCACCCCGCCGACGCTCCAGCGAGCCGCGTGGCCCCCGCCGCTGCCGCGTTTTCACCCCGCCACCCGCGTTTCCACCCCGCCGACCCGCGTTTCCACCCCGCCGACCTGTGTTGCCCCGCCAGAATTTCTGTAAATTTTAGGTCAACTTCAAAAATTCATATCTCTCTCGTTACAACTCCGATTTAGGTGATTCAAAAGCCATATTGAAGCTTGATGAGTCTAGTTTTATATAAAAATGAGAAACAAATAAAATAAAAATTATAATATAGTTAAAATTAAACTGTTCTATCAACTGTCCAAAATTTTTTAATTTCGGACAGCTGTTGCTCCTAGAATTTTAATAATTTATCTACAACTCTAAATGATATGAAATTTTCTAGGATGACTTAAAACTTGGTGTTAAATCATCATAAAAATTTTAAAATATATCCAGATACTAAAAGTATAAGAAACGTTACAAAAGATGGGTCCCCTCCTCCCTTTCATTGTTCACACGAGTGGGGTCTTCCTCTCTTGCAACTTAAGGGCACTAATACCCAATTTCTTACCCCAAAATATCCCCTACTACTCCCACACCCTAGGGGAGAACCCTCTCCCTCTCCAAGATTCAATCCATTTCCAAGAAAACCATACAAAGACATCCCACTTCCACCACTTCTCTTCTTCTTCTCCAAAACCCATTTCTTCTTCTTCATACCCAAACCACATCTTCCACAACCCTCTCAACATTCCATCTTTCAATCCTCAAAACCTATTCACTTGAGCCACATCCCCTTTACTCCTTCACTCCAAACCCTTATTTTCTCTTCTCATGCTTAATCCAACCTCATTTCCTACATACTTTCCCTAAACCCTCCTTCAATCCCAAAACCCACAAAATATCCATACAAAGCTTATTCGCTCATTCACTTCAAACTCCATTCCCAACTCTCCATACTTCAAACTCATTCTCAACACTTTTCCCATCTCCAAACTTCGTTTCCATAACCCATCTCAAACCCCTTTCATCGAACCCCACTTACACAACCACTTCTAAAACCCAACACAATATTCATCCCAATCCCTCCTCTACTCCCACCAATTCATCTCAAATACACATTCCAACCTTCCTCAATCCCACTCCATTCACCCATTTACTCTCGAAACCCAACATCAATCCTCTTCACTCTAGCTCATCTCAAATTTCATTTTCTCAAACCCATTCCACCCCACTTTCCCCAAACAAATTCTAAACACATTTTCAAGTCCTTCCCAAACCCATCCTTAGGATCTCCCCTCCCACCCTCACCTACATTCTCATCCAAAATCCATTTCCCTGCCGAGGAAAATGGCATTCCTAGCAACTGTTACTTCCTTCTTCCCCATTCCAGTGATTCCTTCCCTCATGGGGAAGAAGTACCCCCATCTTTGCCCGATCTGGAAGAGTAGTAGCATAACCTTTCCGATAATTAGTGGTTTGCTTTAAGTCGATTAGGTCTACCTGCTTGTATTGAAGGATAGTTAGGACGTTTGCTTGACTAAGTTGTTTTTTCCCTTATGTTTGGAATGTCTAGAAAACTATGTAATCCATGTTGTATGATGTAACTAGCCATACTAATGGCACTTTGAATTTAATATGAACGTATGGATTGTTTTTGAATTTTCTTGTCACCTTATAAATGCTTGTATGTATGATTGCCTTACTGTGTCCATCTTAACGTTATTAGCACTCTAAACCACCAGAATACCTTAAAACTTTCGATTCTTCCTTTCCTGTTAAAATTTATGAAACCAAAACGTGATTTGCTCATAACTCACTAACCATAGGATCAAAATGGTAATGTCAAGAGGAACCTTAAGGTCATGGAAACCCCTCTAGGACAGTCGTTTGATCATAAGCATCGCGGGAAACTCACCACCCACAAAAATATTATGAATGTGAAGCTTGAACTGTTAAAGAATTTTGATGTCTTCCAAATGTTAAGATTGATCGGACTACGGAATCACGGGACCATACACTTGCGATGTATTCGCGGCTTGACCCAATTCTTAATCCTGGGTGAACACCAACGGACTCACTGCTTTGACCGAGCGGAAGACCATGATCTACCAGGGCTAGGAAGGGTTACAACGATCTTTCTACCCTGGTCAGGCAGAGGATCGACGTATGGGATCAAAGCCTACCACAACTGTCTTTCCGTATTAGCCCAATCCTAAAAGAAGTAGAATATACCATCATTAGGTAAACTTTACCAACAACCTCTTAATACGATAATAATGATTTTGACATTTGTATTCAAACCTCAAAGGCGAAAACTTTTAAGGGGGGTAGACTAGAATGAGCCAAACTAGTATAAATAGTACACACCTTACCATGCATATGAACTTGAATTCAACAAAACCTAGGCAAATGAAATAATGAAACCTTTACTTACTACCCTTAGGCAATTTCGGGGACGAAATTATTTTTAAGGGGGGTAGATTGTAACATCCCGAATTTTCACTGTTTTGGATTTCCAAAAATTCTTGATATTTTTTTTTAATTAACTTATACTATCACGTACTGACCATTAGCACTCAATGTTAGCTTATACACGAGTTAATTAATCCAAGATTAGCCCAATTTAATAGGTCTGACTGGCCGTGATAAGGCCTGGTGTGGGCCACCAAGCCAGATGGCTGTTTACACATCATTGACCGCTTGTGTTGGACGCACATCGACCGAGGATGGTCGAAAAATTCTAAAACTTGGTGTGGCCGTTGGTCTCACTGGGCTTGAATGCCATCGCGGACCGCAACTCCGGCAGACGCCCAGAAGTGGGATCTGGCAGGGGCCCCATGCACCCCACCAGTGCCAGAATTGAAATCTGGCACTGATCAAGGAAATTGAAATGTGAGACTTTCCAACCATCGGATTTCTTCCAAATTTACGGTAATGGTTTGATATATTTTTCAACGCCCGTTCACCAAATCTGGGGCCCGATCGTGGCACGATGACCGTCGATCGCAAATCGGACCCGTGCGATCAAACCCTATATCCGATCGCTCCCAAATTTTGCACGGCCCTTCATCGGGCCATGGATCACTTAACCTATAAGTTTGATGGCCAGAAGACCCCCAGAACTATTCCAATCACCGAAATGGGTCCCACAGGGCCACTTAAAGGTCGGTGGCGCCCTTCCAGATCATATAACCGTTCATCCGTTCGTCCTCAATTTTTGCATGGACCCTAGTAGGGTTAGGAGACAACTACACGCCGAATTTGGTGGTTAGAGGGGTGTTAGGGCCACCCCAACACCAATAGGGAGTCCCATAAGTCTATTTTAGGAAATTATGGAAGCTTGGGGCCTTTTTCACCAAATATGGAATTATAAAAAGGGCCTCATTTGGGCACCCCTCTCCCCATACGAATTTTACCCTAGAAGAGAGAAAAGGGAGAAGAGAAAGAGGAGAAAGGAGAAGAAAGAGAGAGGGAAGAAGGCATGGTGGACTCTCAATCAAGGTGGGGCCCAAGAGGATCAAACCCACAACCTTCTACACCTTCTCCAAGAAGAATCCCTACACCACAACCACTGAAAATCGTCCATGGGCCATCTAGGTAAGATCCCTCACTCATTTCTCTTGAAATCCTTGTATTGAAGAAGAAAATGCATGGATTTCTCTCATGTTTGAATTGTTTTAGGGATTCCGGTCGGCCAACCTCCAAAACCCTCATTCCTAGGTCATTTTTGAGCCTCCAACGAATCACAAGGTGCGGACTATTAATCTTAGGTGGCCTAGCACCAATTGTAGTACTAGCTTAATGATTTTGAATGCTTGGTTGGTATATTTGAAAGTCTAGAGAACCCCTAGGAATTGTAGGTTCTTGAAATTGTATGGATATGCATGATGGTTCTTCATGATGTTATTTGTTGCTCACATGATTTCGTGTATGGATAATAATATGCTTATGCCGTGTCATTCTTTCACATGTTATTGGTCCATGTTGTGTATGCTTCCATTACCCTTATGCATATGATGGCTTGAGATGGAGGGAGTGCGTAACTTCCTCACACACACACCTACACACCTTACATGCACTATATTTCTTGATTGCATGCTAGGAACATCTAATTCGTATGACTGATATGTATGGAGTATGATGATGACATGCTAGTGATAGTTTGCATAGTCGGCTTATTATGGATAACCCTCATTACCTTGGGTTGGTCAGGAAACATGAGGAGAGCGAAGGCGGCTCCAAGGGTAGGACCGCCTTGAGGCTAAACCCGTGAGTTTGGGCGGGTGTGTTTGGGTGGCTGTAGTTCGACTACATGGGTCTTTTGTGCCCGAGGTCACTCGTCTCACGCTCGCTTGACTCGTGCGGTCTAGCCTACTGTCTGACCAATCATGTATGTTAACCCTATTTGGTCACATATGTATGGAACCTGAACCACCCTACAACCGTTGTAGCCCATCAAAAATTCACTTGAAACTGGTCCACAGCCTCGTGAGCCGGGCATGGTGGAATGGGACACTATGTCCGAGCTGTCGGCCTACGCTGGGGTACCGCGCCTCCCCGTAGTGACCGCGAGCGATCCCTTCCTTTCGGCACTCCTCATGTGCTTGGTGTCGGGGATGAGGAACCCGACGGGATCATGGACCGCGAGGTCTCGGCCTCACGCGTTGATGGGGTCTTGGCCTCGCAACCAGCTTAGGGCATTGATACGTAGGGTGAATCAGAATCCCCAACCTGCTGGATGAATGGACTTAACTAATAACTTGGCTAACACGATCGCATTGCACGCATTAGTTAGGGTGGCGACTCGGAAGTCGAGGTCGCTCTGAGGGAGTGTTGTCATATGCGATCGTTAGATGGAGTCGCTTGAGGGAGTGTTGTGGCGAGGGCATGCATCATATCATCCCGCATGCATGCATTTTAAATAAGAGTTATTAGGTGTTGATGATTGTCTGCTTTTCATTAAGTTCATATTGCAATTGATGCATGTTGTAACTTGAGACCAATAGTTCACACTGAGTTGATCACTCACTCCCACTCTGGGACGGTGTTTTAAAACACCAACCAGACCCATTCATAGATGCAGGTGACTCAGGGCATGAGGAACCTAGCAAGGCGAGCTTGGACGAGGAGGACGGACTCTCCTACTTGCAGCTGATGGACGGCTCACTATCGGCTAGATCAGACTGGATTTGGTTTTGCTGATCCGCGGGCTCAGTTTTATTCTTTTTGGACCTAACTATCTTTTGTTGTTCTGTTGGACAACGCCTTGTGCGACCCTTTTATTTTCCTTTAGACCTGTATATATTGATCTCTTCATTTCAGTAGATTAGTTGTGGTTGTGTTTCATGCTCCAAGAAATTCCAAGCTGCGCATTTAAACTGGATTAATCAAAAAAATTATAAAATTGATGATAAGTGACACTCGGGAACTCGGGAGTCGAGTCTATGCACGACCCCCGATTTTCCGGGGCGTTACATTTTAGGTGATTGACCATCCTACCATTAAAAACTTCTTAGGGTTCTCCTTAATATTTACGTCATGTTTATTTACTATCCAATTTGTTTATAAGATAACATAGGCCTGAATGAAGGGAAATAACAAATATCAGCTTGATCCCAAACTTTTGTGAGCCATAAACGATCAATCAACACTGTTTCTTGTAGAATGCAAGAGTGCCCGGGCACATGGATATACCTGTGCCAAGGGCTGTGTGGGCCCACAGAGATTTCAGTGAAAAATCCACTATCCATCTGTTAGGATAATAAAAATCAGGCAGATCCAAAACTTAGGTGGGTCACCACCAACAGTGGGAAATGAAATTTTTACTGTTGAAACCTTCCAGGAGCTGACCTTGATGTTTATCTGCCATCCAAACCGTTCATATAGTTATTACCACTCAGATAAACAGTATGAACAAATATCGTCCTAATACATAACTTCTGTCTTCTCCACGCGTTCAATTCCCACTGTTTGACATGGTACGGCGCAGCTGAGTTTTAGATATACATAATTTTTAGATTCTTATCCTATTGTGGTCTTTAAAAATAGATGAACGTAATGGATTTGCCACAGACATGTTTGCATGCTCTACACAGCCCCAGGTACAGGTATATCTCTGCGATGGGGCACATGCAACCAGGGTTGTACATGAACGGGTTAGCTCGGTTAGCTCACTCAACTCGACTCGACTCGAAAAAGCTTGATTCGACTCGGTTTGAAACTGAGTTTGAGCTTAGTCGAGTTGATTTTTTGAGCTTGAAAAAATTTTGAACCAAGTTCGAGCTTGCTCGAGCTCAACTCGTATCGAACCCAACTTGAATCGAGCTCAACTCATATCAAACCCAACTTGAATCGAACTCGGATCAAACCAATTCAGTAACTCGGTTACTTTTATATTGATGTTGCTCACTATGTGTTTGATGAAATGACTCAACGAAGTGTCGGCTGATGGCAGTGAAGGTATGTATATAAAACAAATATCTTTTTTTCTTAATTTTGATGTTGCATATAAGGTGTTTGATGAAATACTTGTAAATAAATGTTGTCGTTTTACTTATAATAAAAAATTGAAAGTGCACTCTATGTGTTTGTGAAAATGCCGCACAAGCTCGGTCTTGGCTCGAACTCGGCTCCAACTGGCCTGAGCTACTGACCGAACCGAACCAAGCCGAGCTGGCCAGTCAGGCTTGAGGACCGAGCCGAGCCGAGTTCGAACTGGGGTTAACCAGTGGCCAAGCCGAGTTAAGCTGTGCCAAGCTCAATTCAATTCAACTCGTGTACACCTTAGCATGCAATCCACTCTAGAATGCAAGTGGGGGAGTGGGCCTGTGGGGTGGGGTGTTGGCTGTGACCATTGCTTCTAGTCTGGAATGCAATATGGAAGCCGGATTCTCTACAATCTAGGAGAAGTTTATTCTACGACTCTGTTTGTGGGGCTCACTGTGGCCTGTGTACAAAATCCAGCCCTCTAGAAGGGTTGCCTTGCCAAGAAAGTGGGACTCACAAATATATGGCTGATCCAACCGTCACGTGAGACATCACGTGAATTTGAAAGGATTTGGGTGGACGATCATTGTTTTCTATGATGTGGCCCACCTAATTATTGTATAAAGACCTTATTTTTGAGCGTCCTATTACCATTGTGACTCAATGCACGTATTGAATTGCATACACACGGCAAGGTGGACCTCTCACATACAGTTGAATAGCATTTACACGTAGGTGCGGCCCACTTTAAGTATTTGATCTGCTGCTTCATCGGCTCACATTATAACGCGAGCTGGCTCACGTCTTTGATGTAACACATGCATTTCAGTGGAACGATGTGCTTCTATCAGACATCAGCTACCACGGGAAGAGATTTCATGCAACTGTGGGCCAGAGCATAAAGTCTTCTTTCAATCTGACAAAATCATTATGAAGCGGATTCGCGGTTGTACCGCACACCAGCGACTTTGCCCGTGTATGTACGGGACGCAGATTGCGCGTCCTATCCCCACCCGTCTCCACCTGGGAACAGTCGGTATCTTTGAGCGGCGACTGTAATGTATGCGTCTTATTTATACCATCCATCCTTTTATTTTTTCGTATCATTTCATGGAATATGCTGGGCTGTGAGGTAGATACAAGACTCAAGTAGACCGCACCACAGAAAGCAGCATTGATAATTAATGATTCTCCCTGTTGAAACTTTTTTAAAGCCCATCGTGATACTTATTTTCCATCCAAACATATTCATCAAGTTACAATGACATGGATGAAGAGAAAATGCAAATATCAGCTCCATTCAATGCCACAACAAGTTTTCATTAGTGAGAGTTTAATCTCCATTGTGTAGTCAACTTGAGCCTTGGGTTTGGCTCATTTTTGGGCATATGACTTAAAATGATACAAAAATAATAATAATAATAATAAATGAATGGATGGTGTGGATAAGTCCTATGCATAAATGGCTACTCAAAGCTTCTGTCCGTTCCCAACTGAGAAGGGCAGGGTAGGACGCAATCCGCTCTTGCTCGGGTGGTAGCCGGTCAGGGTTCAAGTATCCATAGGTAGCAAGTGGTGTGTGTGCATGTGTGTTGAAACTCCACCTGCCTGTACGGTAATCTGTCCGGTAGGGCTCTGTGGGACCCACCTTGATGTAAGTCTTTTATCCACGCGGTTCATCGCGGTTCATCGTTTTTCTCATATCATTTTAAGTAATGTGCCAAATTAAACATGATGCAAGTGAAGGGCTTAAGTGAACCACAAAGTGGGGATTGAACTTCCACCGTTAA
Organism: Magnolia officinalis; assembly: GCA_021015155.1. Classification (NCBI taxonomy): domain Eukaryota; kingdom Viridiplantae; phylum Streptophyta; class Magnoliopsida; order Magnoliales; family Magnoliaceae; genus Magnolia; species Magnolia officinalis. The sequence goes on from JAJHSJ010000007.1 coordinate 77,280,209, forward strand.
AAACTTCTTGTGAGATGGAGAAGTTTCGAATAAACCTGATATTTGTTTTTTCAATTCATCCACGTCCACATGGCCTTATAAATAAGTTAGATGGTTTTAAAATATTTATATATATCACGACAGCCCTTAGAAAGGTTTCAACCGTCGGTGTCATTATCACTGCAGCTTCCTTTTATATCTTAAAATGATCTAGAAAAGCAATGAATGGCGGGGATAAAACACTAACATTACAGTGGCCCAGTAAAGACGGGTAGGATGCAATCCGCGTCCATGCAGAGGAGCTGGAGAGTTCACGACCCGACCAGGTACTAACAATAGAAAGAAGATCAGAGTTACATAGACCCATCATGAGATATTTATTATATATACACCGTCCATCCATTTGGCGAGATAATTTCAGGGCTAAAACATTTGTAAGGCTCGTTGTAATATTTTCTCTCCATCCAATTTAGAGCTCACACAAACATGGATGAATATATATATATATATATATATATATATATATATATATATATATATATATATATATATCAAATTGATCTAAAACTTGTATGACCCCAACAAAGTTTCAATGGTAAATGTTTAATTTTCCACTGCTTTCTGTTGTGTGGTCCATTTGATTTTTGGATGTGTCTTATTTGTGGGCCCAACCCTTGAAATGATCTCGAAATATGAACGGACGGTTTGGATATATCACGTAGCTCATGGTGTGGCCACACCAGTGAGGTGGCTGGTGTGCGGTACACCAGCCAATCTGCTTCCATATCATTAAGCATGTTTAAAAATAAAAAAATAAAAAAAAATTCACCCGCACACACACCCCCACACACTCACGCCACACGCACACACACGCACACCGTGGGTACTCGAACCCTTGACTGGTGTTGAAACTCCGGGGAGTCTACCACCTGGGTAAGAGTAAGGACCCATCATCATTAAGCACGTTGACAGTTCATATGTCAGCCCAACTGCAGACCGCACGTCTATCTATACCATCTCCCGGAACTGACCACATGATGGGTGTGCCAACAAAAGGACAAAATGCCTGGTGGATCACAGCATGTTTATCGTGCAATGTATTGGGTCCCTCCAAAAATCACTCGCCGTCGCCCCTCAATACTTGTTTGTGATTGCGTACATATGAGGCTTCTTGATTACACTTGTCATGTACCTAAAATCAGAATAATTTATACTGGGCCTGTTTGGGCGGTGGGATTAGAAGGAATTTACTCCATGTTTGGGAAGAATGAAAAGCTTGGAAGTACATTAAATGGAATTGCATTGGGTCCGTAACAATTTCACTCAATGTTAGCAAGTTGTGTAGGTCCCACCATGATGTGTGGGCTATATCCACACCGTCCACCCATTTATCGAGATTATTTTAGAGCATGGGCCAAAAAATCAGGTAAATCTAAAGCTCAAGTGGACCCCACCATAGAAAGCAACAGGGATTGAATACTTACCGTTGAAAACTTCTTTGGGACCACATAAGTTTTGGATTTACCTCATTTTTAGGCCCATGTCATAAAATGAGGTTAAAAAACAAATGGACAGTTTAGATATAACACGTGTGTTATTCTCGATAATTTCAAATGATGGTGGGTATATCCATTCAATGTACTACCGTATTATCAACAAAGCATAAAGCATGGCATTAATCTTAACCATGGCAACAGGGCACAATCCCTGCCTGCCATGGGTAATAATTATGTTTTTTGAATCCCATCCCACCTAATCCCTTCTAATCCCACCACCCAAACTGCCCTAAAATCAGAAAAGTTTAGATAGTGGGCTCACGGTAAGTTATAATGAAACTCAAATTTTTCATTAAAATGTTGTAAGGCCCCTAATTTCAAGGTTGAGCACAAACTCAACCTTTGAAAATTTGAAAGTGATTTTTTTTTTTTTTTTTTTTTTTTGTGTAATACTGAAGTAAAATTTCTTTGTAGAATTATATTAATATCCAAGCATTCATAGGAGATAATTAAGCTAAAGAGTGTATATCAATTTAATTATAAATGCGTATGAGATGAAATTTTAAAATATACATTCACCAATCATTATCTCAGAGAGTCCACAAATCCAGGGACCCAATATCCATGTCCAAGGGAATAATAAAGTGTATTATAAAGTATTTCTACCAAAGCATCAAAATCAAAGCCCTGGCGATTGTCGCGTCGATCTACAAATGGTCGTCCGACATATGAAAGCACAAGAACTCCTTTGTGGAGTCCTCGTATACTCCTCTTCTATATTACTTATGTCAATGAAATTATCTAATTGGTGTTTTAAAACACCATCTTAGGTAGGAGTGAGTGATCAACTCAGTGGAAACTATTATCTTAAGTTACATATGTTATCAACACAATTAAACATAAGCAATGATACATTACAAAACAATAAATTTCTTAAACTAGTTCATTTAATGTTTGTATGTCATGATATATAAAACCGGTCTTAGGAATAGAATAAGGGTCGTTCGAATGCTCTGGCCTTTAATAGTTAGCCGGGCACCCAATAAACAACACCATGGCCTTTAACAGTTAGCCAAGTACCAAATGAATGACACACTTGCCTTTAACAGTCAACCAGGGTCAGGGTCAACCAGGTACCAAATGAATAATACCATAGCCTTTAATAGTCAACCAAGTATCTAATAAGCACCCAAGCAAGAATAAGGGTGCACTGGCCCTTAACATTCAACTAGACCCCTTATGAATGAGGATACGCTGACCTTTAACGATCAGTTAGGCACCCTATAAATGAGGATACACTGGCCATTAACAGTCAGGCAGGCACCGTATAAATGAGGATATACTAGCCTTCAACAGTTAGCTAAGCACCATATATGCCTAGGGGTGCACATGGTTCGGATCCAGTTTCAAAAGGGATAAGAACTAAAGGTGGCCCCCTTCACATGAACGGTCCATATTGACAGCTGGCAGGACCAATTCAACTATCTCCTTGGCCATTCGGTTCCAGTTTCAAAACCGAAACCGAACCGTGTGCACCCCTATATATGCCCATGTATGTGTGTATGCTTAGCCCAAGCTTTATTAATCCATTTTCATATAGCAGTATTGGTGAAGACATGATACCACCATCATATCACTAGTCTCTACTTGAATCACATGGCTCATTGCGACACGAGACAACTTCTCAAGAGTGTCACTTGATCCAATTTAGGATTTGTTAGCCAACACAAACCAAAGCGAAAATCGCTTGTCACCCAATTCTCATGATAACCTGGTAGGTTGTCACTAAATCACATATAACTAAATATCCTAATGTGATATGGCACGTCACCTCTAGTAGTGCTCAAAGGTTACGACGAGGAGGCTCGTCACCGTAGCTGTCATGCCTTGAAAATTGACATCGGAGTACAGAGACCCTGGTCCCGAGTTCTCGGGTATGAACTAAATGAAATTGTAACACGCAGAAAATTGACGCCCGACTACATAAACTCCGTCTCGAGTTCCCAGGAGTTAACTTAATAAAATGCACATATGTTCTCATTTAGATTCAAATTTATTTCATACATAGATAATCAGAGTTGCACAATTCAACTTAGAGGAACCAAAGCGAGATAGAGATAACAAAAATCTATAAATATAAGATTAAGAGTTAAAAATAAAATTCCAATAGTGATGATCGCCTAAAATGGGGATCATACAAGTCACAACGAACATGTGACAAAATTTACATATAAATCATGCCCGATCGGGGACTTTAACACATACATGCACAAAACTAAAATAAATGCACAGTCTTCTAGTTTCGCCCGACTCTCCGAAGGCATCACGGCGAAAGTGCAAGCCAACCAAAGTCTACCCGTCAGAGGCCTCGGTGGAACCTATATCAACAACAATGCCTAGTAGGTGTTTTAAAACACCATCCCAAGTGGGAGTGAGTAGTTAACTCAGTGATTTCATTAGTTCTAAGTTACACATATTATCGACTCAATTAAAGCAGTTAATAATAAATAAGAAATCAAGCATTTCCAAAATACTCTTGTTAAATAAACAATTGAGATTATGAAATGATGTATGCGCCTTATAATCCAACACTTCCTCACAAGCTTGTGGTCTATCGCGGACTACGGACCCAGTGGACACCCAGAAGTACCATCTAGCGCTTGCCCAATGCGCCCCACCAATGCCAGATTGGAATCTGGCACTTACAAATAAAACCGGGATATCAGGCATTCCAGCCGTCGGATTTCTTCCAAATTTACGGTCAAAGTTTGATGTATTTTTCTACGCCCGTCCACCAAATTTGGGACCTGATCGTGGCACGGTGACCGTTGATCACAAATCGGACCTGTACGACCAAACATATCCAATCATTCCCAAATTTTGCGTGGCCCTTCATCAGGCCATGGAGCACCTACCCTATAAATTTCATGGCCAGAGGGCCACCAGAACTGCCCCAACAATCGGAATGGGCCTCCTAGGGCCATTTAAAGATCAGAACCCTATACTCAAACCTCATAGTCGTGCATCCGTTTGATCTCAGATTTTGCATGGCCCCTCATCAGGCCGTGAGACACCTACACCCCGAATTTGGTGGCCGGAGGGGTGATAGGGCCACCCCAACTTCAATAGGGAGCTAGCCCTAAAAGGCTAGTTTGGGAAATTGTGGGAACTTAAGTGAATTGAGTCGTCCACTCTTATGCAAAGTGGAGGATTTAGAACCGTCGGTTTGCGACCAAACTTCACACATGAAGTAAGGATATTTTCACGCTCATATCCATATAGCTGCGGCCCCGATCGACTGTCGGTGACCGTTGAATAGATTTCTAATCATATCTATCGATCGTCGCATCCAAATGGCGGGCCGATCGTATCCATACGTATATCAGCATTAGGACTAACTATCCTACAGTGTATATCGACTAGTACACCCCATAGTAGGCCCTTAAGGCTAGAAAAATCCTCCCATAGGGTTAATATAGTAAAGACCCAACACTTGTGGCCAATTGCACCAAAACTGGCATTATAAAAAGACTTCATTTGGGCACCCCCTCTCCCCATACGATTTTGCCCTAGATAAAGAAAGAGAGAAAGAGAGAAAGAGGGAGATAATAAAGAGAGAAGAAAGAGAGCTAGGGAGAGTGAAGGAAGAGAGTGAAGGTGAGAGCAAAGGTAGACCCTAGATCGAGGTGGGGCCCAAGGAAATCAAACCTCACATCTCCCTACCTCATCTCCAAGAAGAAATCTCATCGGCAACCGCCCTTTTCATTCCGTTGATCGCCTAGGTAAGATCTAACACTCATTCTCCTTGAAACCCTTGTGATAAGAAGGGTTTTGGTTGAGATTCTAACATGCAAATGTTGCTTTAGGGATTCCAACCGATCAACCCCCGAAATCCACCCTCCTAGGGCGTTCCCAAGCCTTCAACAAATCCGAAGGTGCGGACTATTGTTCTTAGGTGACCTGGCACCAATTTTACTATGGGTTTAATGATTTGATTGTTTGGATGTTATGATTGGAGAAACTAGAGAAACCCTAGGAATTGTATGATTGTTGAAATTCGTATGGGATGCATGTTGATCCTCATTTGGTGTTGCTATTGCCTTTCACATGATTGGGTATTTGGATGATTAGGTGCTCATGCCTTATTGATTTTTTCCTACATTGTTGTTTCATAAAATGTATGATGATCGTGTGCATATGATTTCTTGCAATGGTGGAAGTGCTTAACTTCCTCCCACACACACACACACACCTCACTTGCACTTGTATTATGATATTGTTGGCCTTACTTGGTAGGAGAATCTGAATTGTATGCTGAGAAGCATGAGAACATGAAGGTTGTATATGCTAGATGACGCATTGGTAGGCAGCATGCTAGGGATTGCTACTCGTACCCTTGGGTTGGTCAGGAAACATGAGGAGAGCGAAGGTGGCTCCAGTGGTAGGACCGCCTAGAGGCTAAACCGTAGGTTTTGGGCCGGTGTGCTCGGGCGGCTGTAGTTCGACTACATGAGACCCTTGTGCCCGAGGTCGCTCGTCTCACACTCGCCTGACTCATGCGATCTAGCCTACTGACTGATCAACCCTGTTTGTTAACCCTGTGTGCTCACATATGAATGGAATCTGAACCACCCTACAACAATTGTAGCCCATCGATAATCCACCTAAAACTGGTCCACAGCCTCGTGAACCGGGCATTGTGGAATGGGACACTATGTCCGAGCTGTCGGCGTACGCTGGGGTACCGCGCCTCCCCGTAGTGACCGCGATCGATACCTTCCTTTCGGCACTCCTCATGTGCTTGGAGTCGGGGATGAGGAACCCGACGGGATCACGGACCGCAAGGTCTCGGCCTCACGCGTTGGGGGGTCTTGGCCTCGCAACCAGCTTAGGGCATTGATACGTAGGGTGAATCAGAATTCCCAACCTGCTGGATGAATGGACTTAACTAATAACTCGGCTAACACGATCGCATTGCACGCATTAGTTAGGGTGGCGACTCGGAAGTCGAGGTCACTCTGAGGGAGTGCTGTCATATACGATCGTTAGATGGAGTCGCTTGAGGGAATGTTGTAGCGAGGGCATGCATCATATCATCCCGCATGCATGCATTTTAAATAAGAGTTATTAGGTGTTGATGATTGTCTGTTTTTCATTAAGTTCATATTACAATTGATGCCTATTGTAACTTGAGGCCAATAGTTCACACTGAGTTGATCACTCACTCCCACTCTAGGACGTTGTTTTAAAACACCAACCAGACCCATTCATAGATGCAGGTGACTCAGGGCATGAGGAGCCTGGTGAGGCGAGCTTGGACGAGGAGGACAGGCTCTCCTACTTGCAGCTGATGGGCGGCTCACCATCGGCTTAATCGGGCTGGATTTGGATTTGCTGAGCCCGCTTTACTTTTTTTTGGACATAGCCTTCTTTTGTTGTTCTGTTGGGCAACGCCTTGGGCGACCCTTTATTATTTTTGAACCTGTATATATGTGAGATATCCTTCATTTCAGTAGACTGGTGTGATTGTGCTTCGTGCCTCAGGTAATTCCAAATTGCGCAGTTAAATTTGATTAATCATAAAAACCATAAATGCATGATAAGTGACACTCGGAAACTCGGGAGTCGAGTCTATGCACGACTCCCGATTTTCCGGGGCGTTGCAATACAGTATTATATTACTTAATAAATAGTATATTTCACTGCGTTTGAATTCGAGTTTCAACACGTGGTCCATGACCCGGCCGAGTACGTCGCTGAACCGTTTTGCAGATTCCACGCGTCTCGATCGTCAGAGTACAATGCAGCTAGCACCGCCATATCAGAGAGAAGAAAAAAAAATCTCTTTCTGAATGTAGTTCAGTGGACCATTCCTCACATCTACTCTCTCTTTTATAGTTTTCTCCTCCTTCTCACAGCCTCGGATGTTGAAGATCATTCCGCGGTACAAAACGTTAGGCCTCCACCATCGTTCGTGGTCCATTATTCACATAGCGATCGTCGAAAATCCCTAAAGCTTGCGTTTCTCTGTCATCCTTCCGTCTATAAATCTTGTGAGTGATTTGGAGAAGACAAGTATTGCGTTACGTTTCCTTTACGAAAGGTGTAATATACAACGTTAATGCTCGATTCGGGGAGAGAGTATTCACGTTTTTGAGGGATATAACTCTCCGGTGGACCACGCCAAGTGACGACAATAGTGATTGGATATTCACCGTTAAAATCCGCCTAAGGCCCGATCAAGCTATAAATTTCACATCCAAACTGTTGATTATGTTATACAGGCTCAGATGAAAAGAAAAGTCGCTTATTAATGATGATCCATAACCGTTGTGGCCCCCAATTGTTCTTTAATGGTTGACCCTCGATCAACACCACTTCCTATAATGTTGACAATCGTACTACTTGTATATACCTCGTTTTCGAACTGATACCGTAGATGATTTATAAATAGTTGAACGACATGGTTGTAACAAGAACATCATGGTGGGGCCCGCTTAGCATGATTGTCGTACTTCATGACTAGAGCTAACCCAAACGGTGTGAGTGGTAATCACAATATAGATGCTATCAAGCTACAGTGTCATGAACACCGTGACCGTACAGTTTTGCATTGCAGTACAATATTATACGTGAATCCAAACAGGCCTTAAGTGTTTGATGAAATGACTCAACGAAGTGTGGCTGGTGGCAAGGAAGGTACGTACATGAAACAAATACTCTCTTTTTTTTGTTGGTTTTTATGTTGCTTAAAAGGTATTTGATAAAATACCTGTAAAATCATTGCTTCTATTTTACATTAAGTGGGATTTTGAAAGTGCAGTCGAGGTGTTTGTGGAAATGTTGCAATGGCGAACTCGGCTCGAACTGGCCTGAGCTGATAACCGAACCGAGCAAGCTGGCCAGTTAAGCTCGAGGATTGAGCCAAGCTGAGTTCAAGCTGAGGTTAGCTAGTGGTCGAGCCAAGTCGAGCTGAAGTTAGTTCGACTCGGTTCGACTCGATGTACACCCCTAGTCCTACCCCCTCCTGTCTCCAACTGGGAACGGATAGGAGATTTGAGTGGCCACCATGATGTACGGGTCTTATCCACACCGTGCATCCATTTTTCGTATCATTTTAGGGTATAAGACCAAAAATGAGGTAGATCCAAGGCTCAAGTGTATTACACAACGGGGATTAAACTCTTACCATCGAAAACTTCCTCGGGGCCATGGAAGTTTTAGATGAACCTGATATTTGTGTTTTCTCTTCATCCAGGCCTATGTAACTTTATTATGAATAGGTTGGATGAAAAATAAATATTACGTTGGGCCCTAGAAAAGCTTCAACCATGAGAATCATTATCATCGCTGCTTCCTATAGCGTGGTCCACTTGAGCCTTAGATCTGCCTCATTTTTTATCTTATGCCCTGAAATGATACCAAAAAATAAATGGCCCGTGCAGATAAGACCTATACATCACAGTGGCCACTCAAAGTTCTGCCAATTCCCAGCTGGAGACCGGGTAGGACGCAATCCGCATCCTTATGGTGGGGCCACCTTGATGTATCTATTCTATATCCACTCCGTCCATCTGTTTTTCCGTATCATTTTAGGGCATTATCCAAGCGGATCCAATTACCAGGTAGACCATCCCATAGGAATACCTTGATGTATGTATTCCTATGATATGGTCTACCAGATAATTGGATATGCTTCATATGGACGACGTGGATATAGAATACAGACATCAAGGTGGGCCCCACGGTAATGGCCGCACCCTCTTCGGTGGGTCCGGGGTCTCACCCTAATACGGTGGAGAGCACGTGAATAATGCGAAACGCTACAGGATTTTCTGTTCATCCACGTGTATCATGCACGTAACTTCATTAAATGGATAATGAACAACCAAACCATTAATCGACGGACATCAAATGGATAATTAAAAAAGAAAACTGATCAATGGTTGATATTCATTTGGGAAAATATCAAGCGATGATTAATGGTTGATATTCATTTGGGAAAATATCAAGCGAAGGGATGGTTAAGATCTCATACAGGTATTATCAACGACAACGATCCACCCCACTGTAGCGTTTCACGTGATTCACGTGCTGTGGGTATGTCATGAGTACGATCCATCATACTCTGCCGGACCATTTCATTATCTGTCCACATAAGGAAATATGTACGGTACTCGCAAAGCTACACGCAGAGACACGGTTGTAAGATCCAACCGTTCATCAAGCGGTCCCTACAGCTCAAAGGTCATGAAATCTAGAACAACAAGTGGGCCACACGTTAATTGACCACGGATCATCGATTGTTTTTATTCCGAATATTTATTTGGCACACGTGTAGAATAAAAATGAACCGTTGGGCGGGGCAGAGCCTAATGAATGGTGAGGATCTTACACGTACTTGCCATATCTGATCGTGTGTGCCCGAGAGCAGGTGTGCGAGTGCACTCATCAACATCACATGGCAGGTTCTAAGCAGTGATGGGCCATCTCATCATCAAAATCTGAGGGCCATATGGGATCAGACTCATCTCGGGAAAGAATAAAAGGACCCAAACTCGCTTTTCATCAAATCTCCACCGTCAGATGCTGCATCATTGGAGGAGGGGAAAAAAATCGGAAGCGGATTAGCTGCTGGTGTACCACACATCAGCTATTTAGCTGCGAGAAAATTATCAACGCCACCTTTTATCCAGCTACTTTTCTCAACGGTCCAAAACTTACCTTACTAACTTAGACTTTTCACGTACGGATAGAGCGTTTGGGAAACGGATTGGCTACTCCCCCGACAGCAGCTCCGTGGCTGCTGTTGGGTGCTCTGTGAGCCCAACATGATTTATGTGTTTCATCCATTCCGTTCATCCATTGTTAAAGATCATTTTATTTCTTGATACCAAAAATGAAAGGGATATAAATTTCAGGTGGACCACACCACATGAAAACAATAGTGATTGGATATCAAACATTAAAATCCTCCTATGGCCCACTATACTGTTTATTTGACATCCAATCGGTTGATTAGGTCATAAAAGCCCAGATGAAGAGAAAAAACAAATATTAGCTTGATCCAAAACTTTTATGGCCCCCAAAATGTTTATAATGGTCGACCCTTATTAAACACTGTTTCCTGTAATGTGGTCCACTTGAGATTTGGATATATCTCATTTTTGGACTTTTACCATAAAATGATCCGTAAAAACAGATGGATGGCATGGATGAAACACATAGCACCGACCACCAGCCATTGGCTGGTGTCAGGGGAGTAGCCAATCCGTTCCCGAGCGTTTGGGGACGAAAATACCCCTGAACGGCAGTGAAAAGCGCAAGCGGATTGGCTGGTGTACCTCACACCAGCTATGTGCGTGTCGTGCGAAGACGAGCACGGACGCTCCTGGAGCTCCGAGTTGTACGAACGGTTCAAAGGAGATCAAAGCTTTATGGGCCCACAGTGATGTATGTATTATATCTACACCGTTCATCTATTTTTAGAGATCATTTTAGAGTATTATCCAAAAAATAAGTCATATCTAAAGATCATCTGAACCACACCATGAATGGCAGAGGAGATTATGATTTTCACAGTTAAAAACTTTGTAGGAAACACCGTAATATTTATTTTCCATCAAATCTATTCATAAGTTCACAAATACCTGAATGAAGAAGATAACAAATTTCAGAATGATCCAAAACTTCTATAACCCCAAAAAGGTTTCAATGGTAGATGTTCACTCCACTGCTTTTTGCAGAGTGGTTCACTTTATAATCAGATCTGTCTTATTTTTGGTCTTAAGCATTAAGATGAGCGAGCCAAATGAATAGACGGTTTGAATATAACAGATACCTCGTTATCAGACCCATGGAGCTTACTGACGTGGATACAGCAGCTATATAGCTGATGTCATGTACACCAGCCAATCCGCTTCAGTGAAAAGCGCACCTGGATTTCGCAGGAAGTTCCTGCGCTGGATCCAGGTGGGGTCAACTGTGATGTTTGTGAGAAATCTTACCAATTTATCCGTTTTTTTAGTTTATTTTAAGACATAATGCCAAAAATATGTCGTTTTCAAAGCTCAAATGGGCTGAAAACATGATAATTGAATGTCCACAGTTGAAATATTCATGAGCCACAAAAGTTTTGAATCATGTTAATATTTGTAATTTCAGTTCATTCCAATAATAATGAAGTTATTAACGGCATGGATGGTATGTAAACATCAAGCATGGCCCACTTGAGCTTTAGATACGGCTCATTTTTGACATCATGTCCTGAAATGAACTCATGAAATCGACTGAAGGAAGGATTTCTCACTTACATCACAGTGGGCCCATCTAGATTCGTAGCGCGCAGAAACATCCCGAGGAAATCCGCGTCCCTTAAAAGCAGGGGTATTTTCGTCCTCGAATGCTTCGTACGTGAATGGCCAAAGTTGGGAGGTAAGTTTTGGGCTGTCGAGAAAAGAAGCTGGGTAAAAGGTGGCGTGCACGATGATAATTTTCTTTTTAGCTGATGCAGGTACGTGTCGTGCGAAGATGAGTACTGACGCTCCTCAGTTCCGAGTGGTACGAACGCTTCAAAGGAGATCAAAGCTACTTAGCCCTACAGTAATGTATTTATTATATCGATACTGTTTACCTATTTGTGGAAGTCATTTTATAGCATTATTCAAAAAATAATCATATCCAACAACACAAATAGCAGCAGAGATAATGATTCTCATCATTATAAAATTCGTAGGCCCACCATAACTTTTATTTTTCATCTAATCTGTTCGTAAGGTCACCAAGACTTGAATTTTAGGGAAAAAAAAAAAAAATCATATTGATCCAAAACGTTTGTGACCCAAAAAGGATTTCAATGGTAAATGTTAAATCCCCCCACTGATTTTTGCAGTGTGGTCCAATTGATAGTTAGATCTGTCTTATTTTTTGTCTAAAGCCTTATAATGAGCTCGTAAAATGGATGGACGGTTTCGATATAACACATTTTTCATTATCAGACCCACATAACTTGTTGGCGTCAATATAGCAGCTATACAGCTGGTGTGAGGGACACCAGCCAATTCGCTTCCAAAAAAAATCCTTCTCTAAGAAAGCTAACACTTACCATAAGCAACCATCTGATTTTGACGGTTGAATCTGTACCGTTCAATTGATTGGAGCATTTTGCTTTCCTGCTGATATTGAAGTAGCTTTCTGGCAGATTTTGTTTTTTGCTCTGGCCTTATGGAGACAAAAATGTATTTCTGATTTGGATAGATGTGACAGCACTTCCTCAGAAATCTAAATGATGGAGTACTTGGTTGGAAGAGTGGATTGCCTGTGCCCGGGCCTCTGTGGGTCTACAGATGTTCGTGACAAATCCACTCCGTCCATCTGTTTTTAAATACCACGTTAGGATAATAAGCTAAAAATCAGAGAGACCCAAAACTGATGTGGGCCACACCAACAAAATATTGAGAACAAAACGTTCACCGTTGAAATCTTCCTAAGTTGACCATGATGTTTATATGCCATCCAAACCGTTCATAGAATTATAACCACTCAAATAAACCTTAGGAACCAATATCATCCTGTCACTGTCAGCATTCAATCTTCGGTGTTTCGTGTGGTAGGGCCCACATGAGTTTTGGATTTACCTGTTTTTAAAATCTTGTTCTATTCTAATCTTTCAAAACAGAAGTACGAGCCATGTCAAATTGTCACGGACACTGCCACCAGCCCGGTGGCTGGTGGTCTGTGCTATGTGGGTCCCACCATGATGTATGTGGTTCATCCATGCCGTTTATCCATTTCTACAGATCATTTTAGGGCTTGATCCCAAAAATGAGAAGGATATAAATCTCAGGTGGACCACACCACAGGAAAACAATAGTGATTGGATATCCAACATTAAAAGCCTCCAAAGGCCCACTGTACTGTTTATTTGACATCCAATCTGTTGATTATGTCATATATACCCGGATGAAGGGAAAAAAACAAAGATCAGATTGATCCAAAACTTATGCCCCCAAAAAGTTTTTAATGGTCTACATTCATTCAAAAATGTTTCCTGGAATGTGGTCCACTTGATATTATCAAGTGACATATCTTATTTTTGGTCTCATACCACAAAATGATCTAGAAAAATAGCTAGAGGGCATGGATGAAACACATACATCATGGTGGGCCGACAGAGCACCGACCAGAGTAGCCAATCCGTATCCGAATCTCAAGTGCCCCACAGCTCCTCCCGACAAGATATCTCAAGTCTCGCAGGCAATCTAGAGAATTAAAAATTTTGAATCCTGTGCTTACCATAAATAGAAATTTCTTAGCTGGTGCAATAAGATTAATTCACATCATTAATGACTTTTGAATTCTGAATTAAATTGTACTACAACTTGCCATGCAAATCTTAGGTGGACCACATCACAAAAATAGTCGTGATTTAATTCACACCATTGGGGCCACTTGAATGTTTATTTGCCATCCAAGCTGTTGATAAGGTCCAAAGGACCCGTATGAAGAGACCATACAAATATCAGCTCGGTCCAAAACTTCGGTGGCCCACAAGAAGTTTTTAATGGTCAATTACTATGGGTCCTTGTACTATGGTCGACCTGAGATTTGGATCTGCTTCATTTAAAACTTTGGTGGCCCACGAGAAATTTTTAATGATTAATTACCACCATTTCCTAGACTATGGTCCACCTAAGATTTGGATCTGCTTCATTTTTTTAATCTTACTTTAAAACGAGTTTTCAAAATGAATGCACTGCGTGGGTAAGGCACATATATACATTTTTTTAATCTTGCTTTAAAATCGCCCACATGAGTTTCGGAACAGCCTAATTTTTATACAGACTCTTCATACAGGATAAATGAAGGGCATAGGTGACTGAGATTCAATATACGCAATTATGGTCTCAGCATGGAAATCAAGGGTGGGGGTGTTATGAGTTTCAGTTTGGGCTAATTTTTAGGCCCCAACAGTAACATGAGTTGACCCATCGGATATTGTGAATGCATAATGTGGGTCCCACTCATGCCTTGTGAATATATATATACAATACTCTAAGGGCCTGTTTGGCCAGACCGATCCAACAGTATTAGGAGGGATGGGATTGTGATATCCCGGGATATGCACGACGAGCCAAACAGACGCAGTGAACTTATCCCGGGATATAAGCAATCCTATCGATCTTAAAACAATCCACTGACATCACCATCATTAACTTAAAATTGATCCATCCCGTGGTTGGACGGATTGGAAGGTAAAATCCCGGGATATGTTGGGCATGCCAAACATAGCCAGTAACCTTGTCCCGGGATATAGCAATCCCATGGATATTAAACCAATCCACTGACACAACCATCATCACCTTAAAATCCATCCCATCCCTCCTAATCCCATGGGATTTGCCCGGCCAAACCGGCCCTAATTTTGTATACACACGAGGGGCAAATCAGCAAGAGAATCAGTTAATCAAATTAACCAGAAGCATATATTTAATTATGTATATGCACACGAGCTCTGTTAAAAGATGAGCCGACAAAAAAACCAGTTAACTAGGTGCATGTGCATGTTACTTGCATACAGGTTTAGTCCCCAGTACATGTCAGACCAATTGATCACAAATGGGTGTAAATCATCTTAAAGAGCATGGCCTAATCCTTGCCTCAACCTAATGTTTCTCCTGCAGCAGTGGCTGAGCTTCTCTCCACTAACTCCATGTTTATCTTATTTTTGAAAAATGGCTGTTGTTTTCAAAAAATGAGATCGTTATTTCATTACAAATTACACACACACACACACACACACACACACACACACAAAAGAAATAAGTTTTTTGCTTGAATGGTGCCCTATGGTTAACGGTGTTTAGAGACACATTTTCGGGCTTAAAAGCACGTCATGTTGAGCAAGTGTAAAAGCTGTTTGTGCTATTAAAATAAAAATAAAAATTCATGCCGTAGATAGGTCAACATGTGAAAATCAGATTGTTTAAAATTTTCTGACCTCCGGTTCCAACCACTAGCTTGCTGAATTAAACACCCTCGTCGCTTTCTCCACTAAACGTCCACCAAACGGCTAGGCCAAAGGTGAATCTGGTTGCATTAAATATCATGATATTTCTTGATTAATTAGTCTAACTTGGTGCAGAATTTCACAACATTTCGTTACAAGGCCACGAGAGTCTACATTGTAAAAGTTAACTTATTTTATTGAAAATAACATGAATATATAGAAGATGTGAGAGATATATAAAAGATCTTAACAAATTACATAAATCCATCTAAATGGCTATCTATAATATCATATACTCTAACATCCCCCCCTCAAACTCAAGGCTAACGGTGCTCTCAGAGAGGAGTAACTTGAGTGTGAAAGGTACAGTGAACATTTACCCTCAAGTGTAGATAAGATGCAAATGGTGCCACTAAATGGACCCAATGGAGTACATGGGCATTTGCAACTAGTCTTATTTCCATCCTATGGATTGGCAGTTTATCAACAGGGAAGTAATCATCATTCATGTATGTCTGAAACAGTAGCAAAGGAACAGACATGTCTTCTTCTCACATCAAGAAAAACAGTTGAAAGAATGATATTAGCATTCAGAGATGTGCTGAATATAAAAGAAGGAAGAAAATGGATGCTGATAAGGCCCCTTG
This sequence comes from Magnolia officinalis, assembly GCA_021015155.1. NCBI lineage: Eukaryota > Viridiplantae > Streptophyta > Magnoliopsida > Magnoliales > Magnoliaceae > Magnolia > Magnolia officinalis. The sequence continues at coordinate 77,296,339 of JAJHSJ010000007.1, forward strand.
GATCCCCGAAGCTTTCCATCTCTAGCCATCCATGTACACTTTAGCTTTTATCTTCATGTACAAGACCCCGGTATGGCCATCATGATCTACCATCAACGTCGAACCCAGCTCCAGTCCAGCCAGATCCCTGAGATCCTCTCCCCTTTGGCAAAATCATGTTTCCCTTCCCTCTTCCAGGATTCAGAACTCTTTTCTTTCCCCGCCCCTCACCATCAACGGATGACAATTGATTGTGCCCATTTGCATTAGATGCATGGCCATCATTTCCAGCGGCGCGTACATTATCGGGCATTCGACCAGCTGACTCTGTTGTATGAGGATGGGATGCGATGTTTGGCATCATTGTGTTGCCCTGTGCTTGTTGCACTGATATCCCATCCTAATACAGAAATTAGAACACAATTGCAAACTTTTAAAACTAACCCATTTTCGAGGAACATGATATGAAATCAGTATCATGGTTCAAAAACTCTACTTGGCTCGATGTAGATCAGGTTGACTCGAAGACTGGACCCAAATCAACTCGATGTTAATAATTATAATATTAAAAATAATTGAGTTCGCAACAATTACTTACAGCTTCTTCCATTGTGATAACTTGTATAAAACACAAAAATAAGGAAGAACCTGACATGCAGTGCACTGGTTAAGGCTCTCACCTCTCTTGGTATAGGTTCTGGGTTTGATTCACATTCACCCCTCTTGCATTTTTTGAAAAAAAAACTGCCTTCAAAAACCTAGTGACCGGGTTCGAGTCACTGCCAAGTTGAACGAGTCTTCTGGCCGACTCAGTGAGTCTTCCTGAGTTGGAACAGAGTCTTAGGACCAAGTTTCCTGATGACTCGGCTCAAAATCTTGTCCAGTTGACTTAGACCAATTTTCTAGTCGAGTCACCAAGTTTTAGAACTATGCTTGGTATATGTGTGCATGTGAAGTCACCACCAAAGATACCCACAAGCATGGCTCCCATGCAGATCCAGATCATTCATCAAGGGAGCTCCATTGTTAATGCCCTGGCCTAAACCAGACCCTCCACTCATCCATTTGTTAATGCGTACATAAAAATGGATGGTTAGAAAAGTTTACCAATGATCCACATACAACATACATGTGTTGCCCTTCTGATGAGTGGACCAGCCTGTTTTGTCCAGCTGGATGCATGTTCACAATGCTGTCCACTTGATGAACAGCCCAGATCTTGCATGCACGCCGCATGCACATGTGCCATGAAGAGGAATCACAAATATTTTTACCATTTATCATGCATGCATGATGCCACATGTGCACACGCATGCACAGTGCAACATAGACAATGATGAAAGTAGTACCTCACTAACAGGGACACTGCAGGTAGAAACCTTGCTTGGGTTTAAAGCTTCAAGCCGCCGTTTCAGTTCCTCCAGTCTGGAAAATTGAGTGTTGGTGCTTTCTTGGACCTATTCAAGGGGAAAATTTTGTGGTGAGATTTACAAAGTGCAATTGATCCATCCAAAACCACTTCGTGGAGGGAAAAAAGAAGAAAAAAACCATGTACCAGACTGCTCAGATCGTCACAGAGCTTCTTCTTAATTTCTTCTTCATCCTTTACAGCCTTCGATGCTTCTTCCCACACCTGAAATGCATTGGCTCATCCATCAAGTTCTCAAGTTGGTAGAACAGAAGCAGTGACTTCTATAATTCATCCACAAAACATTCACATCGACACCTCTCCTCCAGGACACAATCATGCTCAAGATCATCATCATCATCATCATCTAAGCCTTATCCCAACTAATTGGGGTCAGCTACATGAATCCTTTTCCCGCCATTATTGTTTGGATTCATGTTGGAAGTTATGCATAAGTTTGGCGCCACTGCCAACTTGACGCGACCCTCCTTTATCTAGATGGTGAAGAAAAAAGGGACAGAATTGGGAAAGAATGAACAAGAAGTAAATCTTCAGCTATCGACTTGAAGAGGAATTAAATGATCCTCAGCCCTAGGATATATGCATGGTATCCTCAACTCTTTAGTCTGTATAAGTGGGTATGTTGATCTAGATTCTAGACTGTTGATTTGATACACCCCACATATGGATCATGCCACAAAACCTCCCTGAAGGGACAATCCTAATGCTTCAGTCAACAGTCTGCAAGTAAACGGTTAAGAAAAACGTATTGCAACAGTGCACATTTGATGGATAAAGGTCAAAGATTGGATGGCCAGGACCTTCAAATCTGGGAGATTTTGGGGCAAGGTCTACACATTGGAGGACCCATCAGATCAACAGTCTGGATTATTAGGCCTTGGTCTCCATGTGTACACACTCAATCCTCAAGGATGCTAGACATATCATCAAGCCAAAGACTACAATTCCACCAGCTTGAAACCCCTTTTCACCATTCTTTTCTTTTTTTTACAACACCTGAAATGCATTGATGGGAAAAGAGCCTGCATACCTAAGACGGCAGGGCATTTATCATACCACACGAAAAGCTATACAAAATCAAATAAACCAACGGTGGAAGTTGATTGGAGAAGAAATCTACAAGAGGGAGTGTAGAGAGAGAGAGAGAGAGAGAGAGAGAGAGAGAGAGGCAAGGGCAACTTGTGTTGTATGTGTTAGTTTGATGACTCACGCACGCATTTTACACACACACACACACACACTTGAAAGAAACATTGCAATGCTCCACGGGAATATAAAACACACACACAAACATAGTTACATGTATTTCCACACTCCCCCTCAAGATGGGGCATGGATATCAATCATGCCCAGCTTGGAATACATACAAAGAAGATGATGATGATCACCATGTGTTGTTGCTCCCCCTCAAATACAACATAGAAAGATGCAAGATCTTCGATTGTTGGTTGTCTATAAAATGTAGCTTACTTTCTTCGTTCGTTGAATCTTCTCTTCAAATAGGAGGCCATAACCAAACTCAACAACCATCAAGTCACTAACTCATCATCCACATTCAAAATCCTCTCACAAACATGTACAACATTGCACAATAAATGAGTGAACTACACTCACAACAATTAAGAGAATATATGCACAATAGCATGTGAAGACATGTGCAACACTATGTCAGTGAATTACACTCACAACTAACAACAAGGGCATAATAAAGAAAAGATGATGAACAAAAAAGGAAAGCTCCACTACTTCTAAAAATCCCCCATTCCAAGTTGAGTTACGTCGAAAAGTTTGCGGACACAATACCTCTAAGCACGGAACAAGAACATCAACTACACAATCACCATCAACATGATTCTACATCGGATTTCACAACCCCATAACACCATAACATGAAAGAATAAAGAAATTCAAGCAAAAATCAAAAAACAAGGGCAAACGACACCCATCTCTCACAAAAAAAAAAAAAATTTGCCATAGTACACCCAAATCTTTACGAAACTTCATGATTATTGTTTCTAGTGATAGCATGTGATCATCCACGCCTACCCCATGTGGAAAATCTACCCAAAAAACTTTTAGAAAAACAACACAATAAGAAAATCGAAATATGAACTTTTTTTGTTTTTCTCTATTTTCGCTGAAACACTACCAAAAAACTTCTTCTCCAAAACATGCAACAAAAAAAAAAAAAAAAAAAAAAATCACCAATATTCCTCAAAAAACATTATCTTTCATATCCCATAATTTTTAGCTTCAAATGACTGCCTATTTGTACTCTAACGACGTCATCCATACGTACGGATGACGTCAACAACAGGCCCCACTATCGTAGGATGCGATCATATCTACAAACCACTTTGATACCAAGTGGAAGTTGATTGGACAAGAAATTTGCAAGAGGAAGTGTAAAGAGAGAGTGAGAGAGGCTAGGGCAACTTGTGTATGTTAGTCTAATGATTAGCACGCACGCACGCGCGCACATATAGAGAAATGATCACCTTCGAACCTTCTTAGGTGAGAACTCATGCGCACCTTTACACACGTCTCATGGGCACAAAATCCAAATGGTCCATGTGGTGCGACACCCCACGAAACCTCCAGCGCCCAACTTTTAGCCTAATCCAAAACACCGGTGGGCCATAAGAAAGGAAAACAGGTTCCTCCCTTCATTTGCCTCTCCCTTTGCTATGGCCCCCCAGAGTTTTGGATCAAGCTAAAATTTGGGCCCTAGGGGTTTCATGGGGCGCCGCACCACATGGACCGTTCAGTTTTTGTGCCCATGGCACGTGTGCAAAGGTGCGCACAAGTTCTCACCTAAGGTGCATAGTAGTGTCAATATGTCCCACATGTTCGATCTGATGAGCATTTTCAATCCATTCTCCTATAAATCATGTCAAATCAATGTCAAATGATTATAAATCCATGATTCTTCATGTTTTGCATGAAAAATCATGAATTTGGAGTTTCGATTTCAAGATTTGGGGGAGATGGGCCGAGTTGTGGAAGAATGGAAAAATTAAAAAAAATAAAAAAATTAAACAAAAACAAAAAACAAAAAACAAAATTTTCCAATTTCTTGAAAATTAGTTGCAATCTATGTCCAAACACAAAATCAAACATATATGTAACCAAATCTAGTGATTCTTGGTAATTTGGGATTTTTTAATTCAGAATTAATTAAAAATGTTTTAAAAAATCGAAATTCCACTTTGATCAGTGGTCAATTGGCCCCCCATTTCAGAGTATTTAGGAGTGTTTGATGAAATCATCATCACATACACTCTTAATTTTGGAATTTGTGGGAAGATGGCCGATTTGAGCAAATTTTGAAATTTCTCCAAAATTTCTCAAATCGGAGAGAGTGAGTACCAACATTATGGTAGAAAGTATCCTCGCTGGTATTATTCTACTATAACATAGGTATAGTATTGTTGGTTTGTGGAGTAGTATTACTACGCCCAATCCCGTTGAGATAGAGATGATGATTTTGAGCTACCACATAGCTCTATGTGAGTCCAAGCTACAAACACACACATTACTCACAGGTGTATTTCTAGTTTTCTGCTTCTTTTGCTTTTGAATATATTGCTTGCGTTTCCATACATTTCTTACATTTATAAATTATATGAATAGACTTTGAAAATACGTGCATCAATTCTGTCAGACCACGTAAATTAGGACCCCATACAAAGGAAACCTATGATGTACACTTGTTTTTGTGATGATTTGATTTCTAAGTGTGTATTGATGTCTTTTTTAACAATCCTTGAAGCTTCGTTGAAAAGTTCAACCAATTTCCTCATGTTTCCGAACAACAGCGATACATTATGCGATACGACCAATATATCCCATGCGATAACCGATATGTATTCATATCCCAAAGGTGCGATACATTACACAATAACGATAGGGAAAACATTGCCCTCACCCACCCCACCTGATTTTAACAGGTTCCAAGTTGATGGCCCAATCCAAACCCAGCTAGACATGATTTTAAACTGGGTCCAAAAAAGGTGAGACCCGAACCAATTTGTTAACGGGAGCCAAAAAAAAAAAAAAAGAATAAAGAGGGACCTCCACCTATTAAAATCAAGTTGGGTCCATCAGGTACCCACAGGTCCAGGTACCCATTAAAGCCCATGACCACAATACCATATACTTGACTATACTAATTTATGACACTCGTGAAGGCTGGGTAAGTTCAGAAAGATGCGGAAAGTGATTTAACGAATAATATATATGCAGAGATTCTTTTATGTGAATAACTCCTCTAATTTTTCTTTTTAAAGGATAGCTCAAAATTGTATTAAAAAGGAAAAGAGAAAAAGAGGACAAAAAGGATGATAAGAGGTCATCCAGCTGGTACTACAAAGAGGAAAAGATTCCCCAGCTCCCTTGGAAAAGCCCCATCAGACAATCGTTAGAACATTCAGTAGCTCTAGCCCATTCCACTAACATCCATCTTGCCTTGAAAAACATTTGCATTGGAGAGGCCATCTTGTTGTTAAAATTCCTACTGTTGCAGTCAAGCCATATTGCCTAGACGATGGCTAAGAGTGAGAGGTGCCAAATCAGTTTCCTCTTCCTTCTTGCCCCGTGAAATGCCACATGGCTAGAAGGTCCCTCATTTTTTGAGGCATCACCCAGGTAGTGTCCTACGATGCAAGGAACTTTGCCCAAATCACCCTCATAAATTCACAATGAATGAAGAGGTGTCCACCAATGACTCATCTCGCAAACATAGGATGCATCCAATTAGTGACAGTCATATGCCGCTTCCTCAAGTTGTCGATGGTTAGAATTTTATTCTTACCACCAACCAGGCAAAAGCCACCACTTTGGAGGACCGCAAATATTTCCATATGTGACAAATGGGGTCTCTAGCATGGACTACGGTTTTATTTGGAGAGTACTATAGAGAGACTTGACCGAGAAATCCCTAGACTTTACAAATCATTTTGTCCTCCACCACTGAAATTCCTTGATTATGCAGTTTCTGCATCAATTTAACATATTGACCTCTACCACTGAAATTCCTTGATTATGCAGTTTCTCCATCAATTTAACATATTGATCTCTTCATTGAGAACGTTTCTTCTAAAAAGTGGATTCCACACCATTGAGCGTTTCTTCTAAAAAGTGGATCCCCCCCCCCCCAAAAAAAAAAAAAAATCCCCGAAGCGATGCATTTAGAGATGAGACCCATCCCCCGGTTTGAAGGATATGTGCTCTCTAAACGAGTTAGCCACCCCCAAAATCACTTTTCATGAGCAGACAATCTGTAGCGAGAAGAAGAGGCGGTGAACAATTTCCCTCTCTCCTCACCATATCTGCATGAGATCACCTTATGCCATCGACTATCCTTTTCCATCCCAAACCTCCACAAACACTTAGCTAAGAGATCTAGGTTAAAGAATTTAAGCATCTTATTCTGAGACCACCTTTCTCTTTAGATTCCAAGCTTTCCTTCGAGAGAAGATGCTTGTAGAAATTCACAATAGAATCATAAACCTCCCCTTTCCTCTCAGTCCTTACCACATTGATCACCAAGCTATGGATGCGATTTTTCCTTCCCATGCTAGCAAAACCATGGAAGAAACTAGTATTCATATCCCCTTCTTTTAACCACACTTCACTTGATCTTTGCCTCCATTTGATTTCATCTTCTTTGAACTTGTTTTCTAGATCTTGCTTCAAAAGCTAACGCTGGATAAAGTCCTCATTGAAAAGAGAAGCTTCTTCCTCCTTTTTGTCCAGCTTTTGAATGGCCTCTAAAAGTCTCAACTCTTCCACTGATCCGAACTTGTTTTTGTGCCACTCCTTTATCTTACCATTAAAAGTCTCGACATAAGAAGGTGACTAGCCCATCCAGACACCACCAGAGAAAGAATTCCTTGTTTTCCAGATAGAAGTTCAAAACGAAACAATTTAGGTCCCCACAACTCTTCCTAAGAGTTAAGGATAATAGGGAAATGATCAGAAATAATTCTAGGGAGACAATTGTAGAGGGAGATCTATCAGCTCATTGCATTCCACCCAATCTAAAAATTACACATACCACTGTCCATACCTGCTGCTGGCAACCACTCATGAGGATATCACGCCACGTTCATATCACCCCTGATGCACCACAGGCCACTCCATCTACTCCTAGCATCATCCAACTCAGACCAAAAGAGAGGTCTAAGATTAGGGTCATTGGGTCTGAAAACTACAGAGAACAACCAAGCCTGCCCTGTGCTTGTAGATTTGAAAATGAGAGACTGAGAATCTAGCTAAGCACCAATATATCTTAGCAAGACTCCTATCACCACACACCATCAGACCAAAAGAGAGGTCTAAGATTAGGGTCATTGGGTCTGAAAACTACAGAGAACAACCAAGCCTGCCCTGTGCTTGTAGATTTGAAAATGAGAGATTGAGAATCTACCTAAGCACCAATATATCTTAGCAAGACTCCTATCACCAGATTCACCACACACCACCACGACTCCTCCCGGCACCCCATTAGAAGTTAGAGCAACCCAATTGAACGATGATCCAGGACATAAGCCACCAAGCTCTTGTGGAAGGCTAGCACCTTGGTCTCCTTAAAAGCAGCCAGCTAGATCTTTTGACTTCTGCATAACTGTTTCATTTGGCCTCTTCTAGAGAAAGACCCCAATCCCGGCACATTCCACAACAAAACTTTCATTGGCATAACTCTTGCTCCCCTTGACCCCTATAGCTCTGAACTCCCCTCTTTCCTGTGGTTTCCAACAATAACTACCAACCCTCCCTCTCTTTCCATTTGTTCCTTGGAGTCTCCCCTTGTTACAATTGATCAAAGAGTCAAGCCTAAGCAACTCTCTCTTACTTGTTTGTTGTTTTTACCAGACCCGCTCCCCAATTTTCTTTTTTGAGCAACTTTTACCTTTCCTCTAGTAATTTAAAAGTGTCCCATACATCTTCATTACTGCCTTCAATTGTCACTACTGCTTTACTCACATGCATAATATAGTCCTTGATCCATTGCAAGTCTTATTTATACATCAGACGTACGCCCGGGCTAACCTGCTGACATTCTGTGGCCATAATCTCTGCTTTGTTCAACCCCCGAGGTGAGCTATCTAACTAATGCAGGGGCATTTTCACACCGGGCTCGAGTGGGGTAGCCTGTGGGATGCGGGGACACACTCGGGATGGGCGGCCCATGTGAGTCGGGTGGCTCGTGTGAGGTGGTACCCATGTGATTTGGGGCCCACGAGGGGGGTTCGATCGAGGTCCTAACCCATGAGATGTAGGACCTGGGCTATGAGATAAAGGGATTGATTCGCCATGCTCTTACAGTTCAAGCTTTTAGACCAAGTGGTTAATTGTCCCGCATCAAATTAGTATCAGAGCGGGAGGTCTTGGGTTCGAGAGTCCTTACCAGGGATGATTAATGCATGGGCATTTTCACACCGAGCTCGAGTGGGGTAGCCTGTGGGATGCGGGGACACACTCGGGGTAGGCGGCCCGTGTGGGGCGGTACCCATGTGATTTGGGACCCACAAGGGGGGTTCGGCCGAGGTCCTAACCCATGAGATGTGGGGTCTGGGCTATGAGATAAAGGGATTGATTCGCCATGCTTTTACAGTTCGAGCTTTTAGAGCAAGTGCTTAATTGTCCTCCATCACTAACCCCCCTGCTATTAGGAACTTCAATTGATAAGGGAGATATGAGAAGTGGCTACCCCTCATAATCCTGTGTCTGAGCCTCTTATAGTGTTAAAGATGCCCGTCTCCAATTCTGACCCTGTCATCACATATAAATCGACACACACCTCCAAAGAGTTTTGGCCCAATAACATCAAGGACCCTCATCATGGTCAAAGCACGAATTGGAACACGATGCTTCTATCAAAGTCATGTGATAATCTCCTCCTAGCGAGCTCTGCACTCAATGGACGGATAGTGGGCTTTTGAGTTCTGATCAGTAAATGAAGGTGCATGTAGATTAGAGGGGCGATTCGGAAATGGAGGGGATGGTCCATACTTCTATTGGAAAATGACAAAATAGGGGGACTGTTGACTGAAGGGCTTACTATTACCTCTCCAAATTGTTGATTTGAAGCTTTTTTTTTTTTCTTTTTTTTTTTTTTTGATGTATTCGTTTCCATTGTAGGCGGACACCACTAGATAAGAGAGGTTCTTCTATTATTCAAATCTTCCTACAAAAGTGATGGTGAATGGCACACGTGGTATTTCTCGATTACAGTTATTTTGAGAAATAATGTTTCGGTAACGAACTTCCTCATCTGCTCAGTTTACGGCCCCACCAACAATGCTCTAAGGGATGACTTCTGGGAAGAACTGACCATGATCCGCCAAAGTTTCGACGGTCCAGTGTGCTTCGTTGGTGATTTCAACACCACCAGATTTGCGATCGAGAAATCGTCTGGGCTTAGGACGAAGGCCCACATGGTAGCCTTCTCTGCATGGATTGATAGCAATGGTTTGGTAGATCTTCCTTTAATAGGTTCTCGCTTCACCTGGACGAACAGGAGACTATCCCTGATTATGTCCAGGCTGGATCGTTTTATCCTCTCTCTCGATTGGTTGGATCTTCTGCCTTCCTCCTCTCAGTCTGTCCTTCCCAGGACTACATCAGATCACTGGCCCCTTCTTCTTTCTGCTGAGGAGGTAGACTGGGGTCCAAAGCCTTTCCGTTTTGATATTTCTTGGATGCATCGTGCAGGATTCAAAGCGATGGTGGCAGAGTGGTGGAAGGATCTTCAGGCTCAAGGCTTCGCAGGCTTCAGACTGTGTTCCAAACTAAAGATGCTAAAAGAAAAACTCAGGCAGTGGCACAAGGAGGAAAGAAGAAAATCTAAAGTGGAGATGGACTCAATCTTGTCGGAAATTCAGCAGATCAACAGTCGTGCAGAAAGCAGTCCAATGACAAAGGATTCCCTGGCGAAGAGAATTCAGCTCATCCAACTTCTGCCAAAGTCCTTGAAGATGAAATCTCTTGGAAGCAAAAAGCTCGCGCAAAATGGATCGAGGAAGGTGACAGGAATACGAAGTACTTCCATAGCATCGCCAGTATGCATGCTAGGGTTAATCGCATTAACAGCATAATGATCAATGGCAATCGGTCTGAGGACAGAGAGACTATCTCTCTGAAAGCCATCTCCTATTTTCAAGGTCTCTTCCAAAATGAGGGATGGTCCAGACCTCGGCTGGATAATCTCTCGTTCCAGACTATAAGTGAAGAAGATGCAGCGGCCCTGGAGCTGCCGTTCTCAGTAGAAGAGGTTAAAGAAGCTGTAAACACCTTAGGAGGAGACAGCGCCCGGCCCTGATGGTTATCCGATTCAATTTTTCCAAGTCTTCTGGGACCTTGTTCAGGAAAAGGTGATGGACTTTCTCAATGAATTTCACGTCAGAGGGAGAATCTCATCTAACATCGGGGCGACCTTTATGGCGCTCGTGCCTAAGTTCTCGGGAGCTTCAGAATTCAAAGAATTCAGACCCATCAGTCTAATTGGAAGTCTATATAAAATCTTGGCTAAGATCCTAGCTAACCGTCTTAAGAAAGTTATAGGATCGATCATCAGTCCGAATCAGTGCGCTTTCATCCCGGGAAGACAGATAATCGACAGGGCCCTCATCGCGAATGAATGTCTCCACACCAGTCATCGATTGAAGAAAAAGTTTAACTTCTGCAAATTGGACATGGAGAAGGCCTACGACCATGTCGATTGGGACTTCCTTCTTTATATGCTGAAGCGTATGGGCTTCGGCGAGTTATGGAGAAGATGGATCAAGGAATGCATCAGCTCGGCGCAGTTTTCTGTTCTCCTGAACGGATCACCGAAAGGTTTCTTCAAAAGTTTGCGCGGCCTAAAACAAGGAGACCCTCTATCTCCCTTTCTTTTTCTAATTATCGGCGAAGCCTCATCTTCGATGCTTCTTAAAGGTCAGACGGAAGGTATTCTCAGGGGAGTCCAAGTAAAAGGGTTGCAAGATCCAATCTCTCATGTGCAGTTTGCGGACAACATCCTAATATTCTTTGAGGCTAGCACTGAAACCGTTTCTAATCTGCGTACAGTCATTAGATGCTTTGAAGCAGTAGCAGGGCTGAAGGTGAACATGTTCAAATCCATAATCTATGGAGTCAATATGGACAATCAGCGGGTAAGCGTCTTGGCAGACCTTATGGGGTGTTCCTCAAGATCGTTCCCGACTACATTCGTGGGCCTCCCTTTATGCATCGGTCGGCCAAAGCAATGCCAATGGGACAAGGTCATCTAGAGATTTCACCATCACCTGGATGCATGGAAGTGTCGCTACCTATCTATTGGTGGCCGACTCACGCTGATTAAAGCAGCATTATCCAATCTTCCAACCTACTTTATGTCTTTGTTTCGCTGCCCTACTACGGTCCTTAAATCCATAGACTCCCTCAGGCGTAATTTCCTCTGGCGCGGTAAGGACGACAAGAAGAGTTTCAATTTGATGGAGTGGAGTCAAGTGTGCAAGCCGATAAAAGACGGAGGAGCTGGCATAAAGGATTTGAAAACGATGAATCGAGCACTCTTAGGGAAATGGATTTGGAGACTTGGTTCGGAAAAGAATAGCTTGTGGAATACAATTATCAAAGGCAAGTATGGGAGTTCGGAAGGAGGTTGGTGGACATCGGAGTCCTAGTATAGGGCTTCCACCATATGGAAAGGCATTTATCGCCTGAAAGAAGAGGTCCTCCAAAGGATAGGTTATGCAGTTGGCAAAGGTGATTGCATTCACTTTTGGACGGATATCTGGCTTGGAGACATCCCGCTGAAAGACAAATTCCCTTCCATTTTCCGTCTCGCTGTGAAGAAAAACAGCTTCATAGCTGATAATTATTCTATCGTAGCAAACAGAGTGGTTTGGAATATTCAATGACGTAGGAATTTGGAGGATTGGGAAATCAACGAGTTGGTAGAGCTGATGGATTGCATGCAGCATGCTCTTCCAAACCAGACGTTGAAGGACAATCTAATGTGGAAAGCTGACAAATCCTCAATCTTCACGGTCAGATCCATTTACAAGCAGCTCTCTCTCTTTCACGGCAACTCCTCTTCACAGGGTCTTCATTTCCTATGGAAGAATGCCGCCCCTCCAAAATTTATCGTGTTTGGGTGGTTGGCTGGGAATAGAAAAATCCTCACTATTGATAACCTTAGAAGAAAAGGCATGGTTTTACCCAATGTTTGCATCTGCTGCCTAAAAGCGGAAGAATCTGTGGACCATCTGTTGATCCACTGCCCGTTTGTTGGATCCATTTGGTCAGACATCATCTCTTGCTTCAAGGTCAATTGGTGTTTCCCTAGGGATGTAGAAGCGCTTCTAAAGGCTTGGCATGGCGTTAGAATAGGTAAGCTGAAATCTCGTCTATGGTGTATGGCGATTATGGCAATTTGGTGAGCGGTGTGGACAGAAAGAAACAACCGCTGTTTCCGCAACGATTCGAAGCCTTCTCTCGTCATGGCTTCCTCCGTCAAGTGTCTGGTTGCAGAATGGGTTTCCCATATGGATGGGCCGAATGTAGATCTAGCCTTCCTTGAGGCTCAATTTTTCTTCTGCTATCTCAGCAGTGTCCTGTGTTTCTTTCTGTTTTTTCTTTTCTCTTAATATAAGTTATCTTTCAAAAAAATATAAAAAGTTGGCACACGTGGTAACAATATTGACCTTCCACTAAACGTTGTGTCATCACAGCCGAACATGAATTGGGAAGGAGACTAGCTTCTAAGTTAGCTCTAGGCTCCATCCGTCCCTACACTGTCACATGTGAGCTCAAGCCCACCAACCCCTCTTCTCGACCAATCATGAGCGAACGAGTGCCCCCTCCTTTCTTCCAGTGGTCTAAGAAGCACACGGGATGGAGCTCCCTCGTCTCTCATACTCCCATGAAGCTGGTTCATAGATTGTCCCTGATTTCCCCTAGCAATTACCATTTCTACTTCTCCCTGGTGTTGATCAACACTACGCCCCCAACTCTCCATTTCTACCTTGAATTTTATATGGATACCTTCAATTTCAACTTCAAAAGTACTTGCTAAAGGATTCCAGCTTCTCCACTACACCTTCATTTTGGCTTTGGATGACATCAGTTTTCAGTAGCATTTCTTTCACAATTTCAATGACTTCCCTCACGCAGGATCCCATCACCTTTAGCACCTCCTCCCCCTAGAGTTTGATAGGATTCCCTTGGAAATTTCACCATTCCTCCTTTGAACCCATTGGCGACCAATCACACTATTGCCTTAGAGACATGATTGGTTCATAGACAAAAGATCATGGCTGCCATGATTCTGTTGATGTTACTATGGTCTACTAGCTAGATTCAGAGCTCCAAGCTGTTGAGACACTGCACTTGGATTTCTCCTTTAAGCAGCCCCCATTTGGTTTTTAGCCAAGCACATACATCCGTGGTGGATATGTTGTTGTACGCCGAACATACTTGGCTCGACGCAAAGGGCTTTCTATGCATCCTCCATCATCGAAGAAGGTATGATCGCCTTTCTACAACATTCTTCTCCTACACCTGCATTCTTTCCTTTATTCTTTTTTCCCTCTCCTTCACCAGGGCATTTTGCCCCTACCTAGAGAAGTTCCCACTTGACTCTCCTCTATTGACCGCCTCCTTGTACAATTTTCTGGAGGTCACCAAATTCACTTGTGTGAGGAGATTATCCCGGGTTGTGGTGAAACCTTCTTCCCAATGTGTTCTAGCCCAAAATGAGCCAAATCAACCAGCATCCTTCTGCCCACCAGCCACCTACCATCAAGATCAGTGATGGCTTTCTCCGCCTCTAAAGATCTGATGCACACAAAGGCAAAACCCCAAATCTCCATCCAGACGTTTAGATGAGGCATAACTACATCCCTGATTTACCAAAGTGATGAAAGTCCATTTCCGACCATTCGTCCGGGAAATGGTTTGTGAACAAGGTGAAACACCTCTCCCCTTCAGGACCGAATCTCTTCCGGATAGATTTCCTTTTTCTCCCAACCATCTGCCATTCATTCTCCTTAGCAGCCTTCGATGAATCGTCTTGCTGTTGATTTCCTTTCTCAGTCTCTTCCTCAATCTCTCCATCTTCCATCTCTTCCACCCTCAACTTCAAAATGGGATAGTTTATTACAACTTTATGTTTCTGCAGTTTTTTGAATAACTCATTTCTGTTCTAGGGGAATAAATGGGCCATTCCGAGTGGCTAAACAAAGAGTTGTAAGTGGGACATGGGTTTAGAAGTCTTTGCCTGGTGCAGTCACCCTTCAAATCACAAATGTGTTTGTGTGCACACACAGAGATGTATCAATCAGCAGATTCAAAAGAAGAAACTTTGAGCATGCCCATGTGATAGGGCATTATTGTGACTGAAGCATAGCCAAAAAAATCACTTTGGATGGTTTGAACCATCTGGTTTTGCCCGTAGAATTTGGACTTCTGAAAATTTTTCTTTTAATTCCCACTTGATGGCCACCAATTTGATAGTTAGGATCATTCGATCAGTGCGATTTCAGGCCACGCTCCATCCACAATGGACCGCACAATTTGGCTGGTACATATTGCAGGACATGCACTTTAAAAATGGGTGGTAAAGTATCCCTGTAGTCCGACCCTTGGTCCATAAGTAAGCCATTTCAAACCTCTTCCAAGGGTTAAGAGATATAAGAAACTGGACAGGAGGATCACTAATCACAATAGCATTCTCTCTTGACTCTTCAGCAACAATATCTAGAGTAGCATTTCTCTATAGGAAGCCACAAACCACATAGATTATCCAAATAGCATTCTCTCCTGACTCTTCAGCAACAATATCTAATAAAACTTCCAAGTAATGATTTGGTGAGCATGACTCTCTCTTCTAATTTTCCCTGCAGATTTCTTCTAGATTCAACTTCTATTCGGTATCAGAGCAGTTTGTGGACTTGATCACAACCTTCACAACCTCCAATAGTGGGGCCCATTGTTGATGTCATCCGTACATACAGATAACGTCAGCAAGGTACTGCCAGGCAGTCCTTTTGAAGTGGAAAATTATGGGATCTGGAAGATAATGATTTTAGAATATTGGTGATTTTTTGCAATTTTTGGATAAGGTTTTTTTATGGTGAATAAAAAAAAGTTTAGATTTTAGTTTTCTTGCCATGTTGCTTTTCTGAGGGTTTTTTGGGCAAATTTTCCACATAGAGCGGGTGTGGTTGATCATGTGCTATCACACCAAAAACAAAAATCGTAAGGTTTTGTTGATATTTGAGTGTGCTATGATGTTTTTTTGTGAAAAGTGGGTGCCGGTGGCCCTGTTTTTTTTTCTAGTTTTTGCTGGAATTCCTTTGTGCCTTCATGCTCTGATATTGTGAGGCTATGAAATGAGATGTAGAATCATGTTGAAGATGATAATTGTCTGGTTGATGTTCATGTTGAAAATGGTGCTTGTATAGTTGATGCTCTCATTCAGTATTTAGAGGTACTACACAAACTATTTGACATAATGCTTGACCCAACTTGACATGGAAGATTTTTAGACATAACGAAGATTTCCTTTTTTGTTCATCATTTCTTCCTTTATTAGGCCTTTGTTGTTAGTTGTAGTGTAATTCACTCACATAGCGTTGCACATGTGTCTTCATATGACATTGTGGATGTATCCTCTCAAGTGTTGTGAGTGTCGTTCACTCATTTGTTGTGCAATGTTACCCATGTTTGTGAGAGGATTTTGCATGTGAATGATGGGTTGGTGACTCAACGATTGTCGAGTTTGGTTATGGCCTCCTATTTGAAGAGAAGATTCAACAAGCGAAGGAAGTTCAAGCTACATTCTACAAACACTCAACAATAGAAGATCATGTATGCCACCATGTTGTGTTTGAAGGGAGCAACGGCCAATGTCGATCGTCATCATCTTCTTTGTATGTGTTTCAAGCTAGGCATGATCGATATCCATGCTCCAACTTGAGGGAGAGTGTGGAAATACATGTAATTGTGCTTGTGTGGTATGTGTGTGTGTGTGTGTTTTACTCCTGTTGAGCATTGTATGTTTCTCTCAAGTTAAAATATATATGTGTGTGTCAGTGTTGTGAATAGCGCTATAGCGTAGTGTATAGCGTACACTACGTAGCGCATGAAAATAGCATATTTCCCCTGTAACATATGCTACAGGGGTTGTAGCGTAGGCTACACATATGTAACGTGTAGCGTGAATAGCTTACACTCAGGAGCATGCTCCATTTTCCTTAAAATAAAAGATGTATTTTATTATGTGAGTTTGTTAAGTGTTTTAAAACGGTGGTGGCTCATATTTCTCACACGTGGCAGCATGTAGATCTATCTAGACCATCCTTACACACGTGGCACTGCATAGGTTATAAATATGTACTCATTTAACCTTTTCTACAATCTAAACCATCCAAAAATGGACCTCCAAATATATGGTTGAGACTTTTTTCCTCTCGGTAAATGGTGGGAGACTCATATTTTAATAAAAATCTTTTAACTTATAAGGTTTCGAAGGCTTTCTTTTGAAAGCCCTATCTCAGTGCCGCACTTGCCGTAGCAAGCCTCCTTAGAGAACTTTAATTCTCTCGATCCAAAGGCCCCTTGAAGACGAAATTTTGGGCATTGAATCGACCCCATAGGAGCATCTTATTGTTGTATTTTCAAGAGCACTGAAGCCCAAATAACAAAGAAATCATGTTTCCCCCATTTCGCAGCCACACGGAAACGTAGCTCAAAAAAATCAATTTCTGGTTGATCAAATCTATATTCAAGGTATGTTTTGGCCCTTTAATCGTTCTGAATGAGTTTTCTTTTTATTTTTGCTGAAAATATGTGATTATTTTTTATTTTTTCAATTTTTTTTCTTTGGAGGCTGGTTCTTATGGATTTATATATTATAAAATTAAAATTTAAAATTTTTTTTAAAAAATAAAAATAAAAAAAGAAGAAGAAGAAGAAGAAGAAGAAGATGTGGGGGGCCTGTTGTGGTGTGTATGGCTTGTATTTAAGTCATCCAACCATCACATGGGCCACATGCGTGGGGTCCACTGTGGTTTTCTATGCCATGGCCCACATGCGTGGGGTCCATTGTGGTGTTCTATGCGATGGCCCACATGTGTGGGGTCCTATTTAGTGTTTTATGCCATGGCCCACATGCATGGGGTCCACCGTAGTGTGTGTATGGCATGTGAAATTTGATAATCAAGAGTTCAAGGAATGTGAAATTTGTTTTGTACTTAAACCTCTAAACTCGTGGGATTTTATAATAGTTTATGCTTGTGAGTTGTGAGTTGTGACTTGTGGTTTTAAACTTTTTAATTAGACATCATTAATTAATGTAGTTTGCTTAGAAAGTTATTTATGTGATACTGATTTGATTTAGTTTAACTATGTGAATTGGCTTGCTTTTACTTGAAAAATGAAGCATTTGTAGGCATTTTCATTTTTATTTTTTGTATTTTTCATATTTATTCTTACTATTTATCATAAGTTTTCTATTTTTTATTAAAAAATATAAATATCGTGTAGCTTACACTACACACTATAGGGGGTTGAACGCTACGCAATACACTATGCACTATTTAAAACACCAGTGTGTGTGTGTATGAGTTGATCAAGAGACTAACACACACAACACAACAAGTTGCCCTAGCCTCTCTCTCTCTCTCT
This sequence comes from Magnolia officinalis, assembly GCA_021015155.1. Classification (NCBI taxonomy): domain Eukaryota; kingdom Viridiplantae; phylum Streptophyta; class Magnoliopsida; order Magnoliales; family Magnoliaceae; genus Magnolia; species Magnolia officinalis. The sequence goes on from JAJHSJ010000007.1 coordinate 77,314,427, forward strand.
CTCTCTCTCTCTCTCTCTACACTCTCTTCTACTTTTTTCCTACGGATTTCTCCCAGATACAACTTGTACTATAACTTCATTAGACCATAGGTCATCAAGTCTTTATTATTACCTCCACCCATGTCCTTTTGGGCCTTTTTTTAAGCCTCCAAAGTGATGGACTGGACAGACCCACTCGCACTTAGCACATAACATAAAGATTATCATAGGAACATAATATACATGAGATAAACTTACATAAATATGGAATTTCTTTTTCCTGACATGCCCACACAAACTCAACATAAACAAACACATGGATAACACCTTCCTTCCCTGAATGTCTTAAGCTCCTCGAACCTCACTCAACATCCATTTTGTTCTTCTGCCGTTGTGGTAAGGATTCCATAAATAGATACACAGCAATTAGGCAGGTGGGAATAGCAGTTTAATCATGCATGAGAGAAACAAGTCTCAACAACCACTTGCTTCCGACCCGGATGTAAAGAGTTCCACCACAAGATCCAATCCTTAGGCAGGCAGGCTGCCCAACTTAAGGCAAGCAAAGGTATTTTAGATGTTGGGTAGACAATCTGCAACCCATGAAATTTGCCATCTCTTGAATAGAGATTGAAGAAAGGTAAATGGGACACAGAAAGAATGCTCCAGAGACCATCAAAGAAGTTGTTCAAGGAACCATCGGGACATTTATATTTTGGAGTCTACTTCAGCTAGTGTTATTTAATGGCCAAATAAGTAGAGGTGGGCATCGAGCCAAGTAGAGTTGAGGTGGGCCAAGCTTGGCTTGGCTTGTCCATGATGTACTCGAGTTCGAGCTCGAGCTCGAGCTTGGCCTCGAGCTCAACATTGAAGCTTGGCTTGTTTGCCAAAGCTGTCGAGTCGAGTTCAAGTCGAGCTAGTGGTTCGAGTCGAGTTTACCTGGAGTCGAGCTCGAGCTTGTTGGGTGAGAGAGTAATGGATTTTGTTCTTGATCCTCCTCCATTGATGAAAAATTCAAAAATCTTAAGAGAATAAAAGCAAAACCCAATGAAAAAACCAAACAAAGCTTCGAATCGGATGAGGAAACCTGTAAGAACCGATCTGTTCTTGATCTTCTTCCACCAGTAGAAATCCAAGTACTAGAAAAGAAACAGAGCATAACACAGATCAGAAATCCAAGTAAAGAGCTCTAGCCAATCAGATCATTGGATTTCCTTGAAGCTCTAACAAATCTGAGAAGAACCCATCTCGAATTTCTTGGGTTTCTCGCCTAAGAAGTAGATCTCAAGAGATTAAAATCATACTATTGTAGAGGTGAAATGAAAACTGGTGGTGGTGGTCGGGGCGGGCGTGTGGCTGGCAGTGGGCAGAGAAAGAGAAGAAAGGGAAAGGGAAGGGGGTGCATGCGGTCGAGTAGAGACTCTAGAGTTTGTTTTTTATTTTTTTTTATTTTTAAGTTTAAACTTAAAACTTATATATATATATATATATATATATATATATATAATATATATATATATATATATATATATATATATATATATATATATATATATATATATATATAATATATATTTATTAATCGAGCCGAGTCGAGTCGAGTTCGAGTCGAGTTGAAATGCCCCTGGTCGAACTTGGCTTGAACTCAACTCGAGCTTCAAATAATTAGCTTGGCTTGGCTTGAATCGGCCATTCGAGCCGAGTCAATCTGAGCTTACTCGAGCCGAGTCGAGCGAGCTTTTCGAGCTAGCTTGACTCGTGAACAGCCCTACAAATAAGACAAAGTCAAGGCCATGGAATTCAAGATTTACCTAGTGTCGGAGACAAGATGGAACCATGTCACTGGGATCTTCTTAAGTATTCGGTTATCTCTGCACTTGTTGTAAGACCCAAGGCCCCGAAATCTAGTTCGTACACTGGATAGCCATTGACTGTAGGTCAATTGGCCCCGAGAATATTTTGACTTGATCATAATGTTGTTCTGTTATCGAGCCGCAAGCCACATTTCAACCCAATGTCCGAATTTTAATATACGGACTTAAAATTAAACAATCTGAGAAATGACAACTATGTCCTTATTTTATCTGGAGGTGGGCCATCATCGAGTTTTCAAAATCTGTTAGGTCCGAGAGCCTAACTGTTGTGACCGTAGTCGAGTTACGGAATTACTAGCGAAAACGGCATGTCAATATGACACCCGGATTGTAAGTTATGAATAGATATGCACATGTATATTTTGATAAAATAACTCAAATGACCTCGATTTTTTTAAAATCCTTGGAATGCTTCATTTCAAATCACATAAATAACACTTTTCTATTGTTACCATAAGCTTAAACTTCTCAAAAACATCACAAAACACCTCTCAACCCTTTTTTTTAGACAAAAGCCAATTTTAAAACCATTTTCAAGTCCATAAACATAAAAACCCTCTTTCAACAACCCATTTCCAGCATACTCTTCCTTGTGTCATGGGAAGTTGAGGAGAACAAGAAGAAGAAAAGGAAGTAGAAGCCAAGTTTGAAATCCAATCCTCTAATTGTTACAGGTGAGTGCATAGATTAGGAGCACGCATATATGTGCGTTAGATTACTTGAAAGCCCTATAGAAGAATAGATTTTCTAGTCCATGGTTGTTGAGAGAGAGAGAGAGAGAGAGAGAGAGAGAGAGAGAGAGAGAGAGCTTTGAATTGGCCCACTAATGGCTCTGATGCTGGATTTTCTGATTTAGTTGGTTAGGTTATTGCTGGATTTTCTGATTTAGTTGGTTAGGTTAGTAATGGAAGATTGGATGATAGAGATGAACTTGAGAAAAGGGCCATGGGAGAAGCTATACAAGATCAACCCATAATGGCCCCATCTCCACCATCAATTAAACCATCCATGTGGCCCAGACCCAAGGGATTCATATGCTTTAGTTTTGTTTAAATTCATAAGTATTTCCATCGGTTTCTATTTGTCCCTTACAAAGTCCACCCGCTACCTGTTTGACAAAACGTTTGAAAGAATTATCCTTCCTCCTTTTGGTGTAGCTAACTCTTCAGAAAAAGCATGCCTGTGGCATGAAGTCTTATAGCGGAATGAATCCCGAGTTGGATTTAGTTTGGCTAAGTCATGTGCATATCATATGCATGGTTCATAGTTGTTGTATCATTGTATGATTGAGAGTGAATGATTCATATCATGGTATGGTGATCATTGTGGGTTGTGTTGCAACACACGATGTGTTTATGATTAGTATGTGAACCGTCTAGATACAGGATGCATTACATGAGACCCCTATGAGGAACTTAAATTCATGAGGAGACCACATGAGAAAGGCCGTCCTATGCTTGCCTTGAAAAACATGATATATTGTACTTGTGTGTGGACTTATGCATACGGTGATTGTAAATGCGATGAAACATACTTTGTTATGACTTGAGTTGGACACCACATCGGAAATGTGTAATTCAACAGAACATGATTAGAAGGTCCCTGTGTGAAAGTCCTTAAACCCCGATTGATACCATTGGGAGCAACCAATGCGTAGACCGGGTGGAAGAACAGAGCGCTAGAATGCCGAAATACTAAAGTAAGCGGCGACTCCCACCGACGCTTGTCGATTGGTTGAGAGGTTTGACCTGACCTGCTTATGAGCAAGCAAAGATAGGTTGTGTGACGAGCTCGTAAATTGTCCACTATCATTTTGTCAGGCGACTTATGACTTCTCGCTGTTAGGCAGATAGTGAGGTTCAACACAAGTGGGTTAGACTAGTTCAGCCCAAGAATTATGTAGTCTCACCTCTATAGTTGACCACGGTTGAAAAGCCTATACAAGTGGGTAGCAATCATATGCGAGTCCCACCTCTGTTTCAGACCTTGGTGATCCAGTTGGGAAATGTGGAAAGTTGTGAAAATGTTGAAAGAGTATGTATGTTACAAGTGGGTAGAAGTCCCACCTTTAGAACATGAAAAGTGGCATAATGCATTGTATCCTTATTTTATTGTTATTGGCCCAGTAGGCCTGTGCATTATATGAGCATGACATGAAACATGCATTTTCACTGCACACACGCACTCAATGGGCTTAGTAGCTCAAGGTTTCCTTTCTATTTTTTTTACAGGTGAGAGTAGGGAGCTGCAGGAGAAGAAGTTACAGACTCCGGTTGTCCTTTTTGTTTTATAGATATCAGTGTATATATTTTTTTGTAGTACCCTATATATGTACATCAGGTATAGTAAATATGACATGGTTTATGTTTTGGTTTTGCCTTGATGTGCTCGGTTGTACACAATAACACATGTTGAATATGATGAAATTTTGAGAAATGATACGTGTTTGTCGTCTTTACTTTCAGAAATCCTCCTTGTGGAGCCCTGCTTATGAGACTTAGTATGCGATAGTTGGAAGCCCCAAAATCGGAGTTCTACGGAGGTTGTCAACCAAAATTTGGTTTATAGTGATCACGGATTACCGACACTAGATTTAGGGTCGTGACACTTGTCTTATGGAACCTATTAATTAGAACTTCTCAACATTTGAGCAGCACAAGCAAGTTTCTCCCATGTGAACCCATTCAGCATAGAAGCATGCTGTTATCTTAAACATATAACAAAAAGATCAGTTTTAGTAGCTGGGGTTGGATTCCAAATCTAACTTTTGGCATAATTGATGAGGACATTGCATCACGCAAGCCATTACGTACATATCAGAGGAGGAGGCAAGCCTCAATCTCCCTATGGCTAGGTGAGTACCAGTTCAGGTCTAAAGGAGGAGCTGAAGACCCCACACTGGGAACATACTTGTGGGTTGCATAGAGGACGAGCTTGGATGAGTTTTGGACGATTTTTGACCGTTGGATCGTGAAGATGGCTTGATCGGACCGTTGGATGCGGCCTGATCGTCAGGGCCCGCCTTGATCATGACGCCGTCAGGACCCATTGGGCACTTAGGATGGTTTAGATTATTTTATGCTTTAGTACTGTTGTTAATTTATTGGATTATATTTTCATTTTCTTTTAGTAGGGGGTATCTTGAAATAAGTGTTTAATAGGAGGTAAAAAGTAAAATATGGTTTGTTTAATCTGTTTTTTGTAAAAATCCAAATCTTGAACTATATGAGGCCTTGGACGTCCAACCCTAGGGACGATGATGCTTTGAATGAAATTTGAGATTTCTCTCTTGATGCTCTTATGAATGGAGTCTTTTTGTAATGGTGTGAAGTCATCCCTTTAATGTGAATCTAAGATGAAGCTACCTTGGAGTGAACCCAAGACTAACCATTCTCTTCTCTCTCAAAGATATCTTCTCAACTTCATATCTTTTCTCACCTTTTTTTGTTCTTTTTCCTTCGCCACTTTCAAATCCTAACATCCAAAACCACAAATCCATCAACCCAAACCTTTCAAAGCTCAAAACCACCCACATACGTGTGGATTCATTCATCCGTACAACCATATGGACTGTACCGTACGGTCAAAGTACGGCCACATGTGTGTGGCCCATCTAGCATATAGTTTTATTCCCTTTTGCCATTTTTCATCCCATAAATGTTTGCTCGCAAAACCCTAACCCTAATTCATAGTTGCTCCTTCTTTTCATAAACCCTAAATCCAATTTTCTTCCATAAACCCTAATCCCTCTCAAACCCAAAATTCCCTCAATTCCCTTTTGATGCAAGTGATTCTCATTGATTAATAGCATATCCCTATGTTCATTTGGAAGTTTCTTAATCCCACTAGGACCGATTGCTTTAGTATGTTAATAGTTCTTATTACGAATATGTAATAGCCTAGGATCTAACATATTATCTACTTGTTTACTGTTTTGGATTGATATGAGATTGTTCAAATTTATGATATATTGCTCATATAATATGGAAATCCGATTTTATCATCACCTTAGAATAGAAAACTTCATCTTGCATCAATGATAAGACCCATAACCAATGTTGTCGAATTGCATATGCGATCATGTGCGATTGCATATCACAATCACATATGCGACCGCATTTTTTTTAATTTTTTTCAAAATTTTAAAGAAAATCGAAAAATTGGAAAATTATCAAAAAATATAAGAAACTAAGGGGAACTTTCCTAACTTAATAGATAACTAATAGATAACTTCCAAGAGAGAGGGAACGTAGGGGGGAGAGAGATTAAAACCACTTGGAAATAGGAAATGTGAGAGAGAGAGAGAGAGAGAGAGAGAGAGAGAGGAGAGACCACTTGGAATTAAGAAATATAAGAGAAGAAGAGAGCAACAGAGTTTTGGGGTGAGAACATTGCAAAAGGAGGAGGTTTGGAAGCCTTTTTATAGGCAAAAGGTTGTTTTTCTTTTTGCAAAAAATAAAAATAAAAAATTTAATGTGCCTTGGCCAATATGCAATTGCATTTGTTGTATGCGATCGCATACATTGCATATTTTTGCATATGCCACATATGCGATCGCATATGTGCTATGATCGCATACGCGATCTACATGTGGATATGGGCATACGCGGTCGCACATGACAACACTGCCCATAACCAGTGTTATAAATATCGATGATATTAGCCGATATATCCCATGATATATCTTGTATCCCACCTGTGCGATACGAAATGCACAAGTAGTGCGATATATCCCACATGTTTGATCCGGTGAGCATTTTCGATTTTCAATCTTTTTTTTTTGTAAATCATGTTAAATCAGTATCAAATTGTTATAAATCCATGATTTTTTCATATTTTGTATGAAAAATCATAGATTTGGAGCTTCAATTTCAAGATTTGGAGGAGATGAGCCGAGTTAATGAAAATTGAAAAAAATCAAAATTTCTCAATTTCGAGCAAATCGGTTGCAATCTTTGTGTCCAAACATAAATTCAAACATGTATGTAACCTAATCTAGTGATTCTTCTTTCATTTTTGAATGTACTGCTTGTGTTTCCACATGTTTTCTTACATTTATAAATTATATGAATAGACTTTGAATATACTTGCATCAATTCAGTTAGACAACGCATAGATTAAGACTCCATATAAAGAAAAGCCATTATGTGCACAAGTTATTTTTTAATATTTTGATTTATAAGTGTGTATTGATGTCTTTTTTTAACAATCACTGAAGTTTCATTGAAAAATTCGACCAATTTTCCAATGTTTCCAACAACATTGATACATTACACGATACAACTGACATATCCCATGCGATAACCGATATGTATCCATATCCCAAGAATGCGATACATAACGCGATACCGATATTTCGAACACTACCCATAACTAAGACTCAATCACTACTATAAACTTCCAGATTGTGGACAAGACTACAAATAGAAAGAAGTCGCAACTTAGAAATATTTAGCAAGAATCTTACATCAAAGGAGAGAGGATTGATTAAAGTTTCAACTGTCAATTGCATGAGTTTAAAAGTAGGTAGAAGCTTATAAGGTTCTTCCCAATAGGAGCTTAAAGAAGGCAAAATACATACATCCTCCAAGAAAGCAGATACTTTCAAAACTACCAAAGCAAGAAGAACAAACCTTCCGTGCTTGATCTTCCTTTAGCTTAGCAAGACGTATTCTCTCAGTTGATGATTCTATCTTCTTTCGCAAGTGTTCAAGTGCTTATATTACATGCCACAAACGAGAAAAGAAACGGAAATAATCAGTTGGTTTATATGATCTATGCATATAAATAAAAGAAAATTCATAAAAGCATATAAGCAAGGTGCACAAAAGGATAATGAGATGCAATAGTTCATAGCTGGAGTGAATGTGAACTAACCTGCTTTTTTTGGCCCAGCAGTGAGTTTCAATTCAAATGTAAGACCTGCTAGCTCTCGTTCAACATCACGGATCTTCGAATAATTTTCTTCAATATATCTGAGTTGTCATGGAGTATTGGAAGAATATCAAGGCCCATCTTTCTAATTACAGGATTCTACTAACAAACAATCAATAAGAACAAGGAGAAGCATTCAAGAAAACTGCAATGAATACAGCCATCCATACTTTGATTCATCTTTAAATTTTTTTATTGGTGATTCAACTTAAAAAGATTACAAGTTAGCATAACCAGGAAGAGACAATCATTACTAGAAAATGCAATACCTGAATGAATGAAGAACTTTTACTAAAAGAGAGGAAAACAAAACAAACAAACCAACAACAGCCACAAACAGCTAGCCCAATCAACAGCCCAAAAAAAGGGACAAAACCCCGCCCAAACAAATGGGGGACTCAACTGATTATTATTTAAATGTGCCCTAATCAGCTAAAAACAGGGACAAAACCCCGCCCAAACAAGTGAGGAACTCGATTGATTATTATTTAAATGTGCCCCAATCCATGTATAGGTTTCTTCTTCTTCTTTGGAATGATTAAAAAACTATACCTCCTAGAGTTCTTAAAGTTCCTTATCATTTAACTATATGTTTGAAATGATTAAACGGTGCTCTCTCCTGCTCCTCCTTGGCAGTTGGAGAACTAGCACATGAACGTGTAGGTGCCAGGCATGGGACATATGTCAAAGATGACCTAGCAAACTCTGATTGTAAAAAGACGTATTTCACCAAAGGGACAGAAGATCGCCAAGAAAAATGTTCCAAAATCATCATCATCATCTTAGCTTCCAAAATCATCATCATCATCATCATCTTATCTTCCAAAATCATCACCATCATCATCATCTTAGCCTTTCTCCCAGAAAATTGGGGTCAGCTTTTAAATGGTAGATTGGTGAAAGTTTTATGATCGGCTGCCCAATGGACATCAACCTTCCTCTTTTATCCAGTCTCTAGCACCGGGCATTGCAGAGGCTCACATTTATGGTACTCGCATGCCAACACAGCACCTCCCGATACTAATCCCCATCACAACTATAGCATGCACATCCCGAATATGAGAGTAAAGAAGTATCATGTACTCGTGGAGAGGCAGTTGCTAGACATACAGCTGAGCACAGGGAGGGCGCACACAGCTGGATTCATATCTGGATTAAAAAGTAAATAAACAGTACCAAAAACTCTTTTCGAATGAAACATCTAGGCTAACAAATGGCATATATTAGAGTAATAGAATCTTTTAAAGCTGAAAAGTGTCCTCCACATCCAGCTTGAGAGTTGAGTTCGTAGGTGCACAACCTCTCTAGAGGGAAGACTCAGGATTTGGAGTTGAAAGAAATGTAGATGGAATAGACGGCTACTTCATCAATGTAAACCCTAGGAAACAGTAAACGTCATTAGTTTTTGCCATTACTGTTGATTAACCGAATGTTTGGAATCCAATTTGTTTGTGCATCCAAACACAACCAAAATAATCCAGAAATTATATCAGCTAAAACCTCACCATAAAATGAGGACAGACATTTGACATTGACTCCCAAAAGAAGTGATGCAGAAGAAAATCGTTGGGCTGATCTGGAACTTGTCTGGCATAATTTAATGTTGCATATCTGGATCCCATACACAGTACATCTAGAACTGGGCTTGCAAAATCATATCCAGCAGCCAAAATCCTTTAGAAATACCTTAACAGATATAGTGGATTTAAAGGGTAACTAGGTCGAATACCTTAACAGCCAAAATCATATCCAGCAACCAATCCAATGGCATCGCATCACCAGCTCTAATGGTGACTCAACAAAAGAAAATGTTCCCAGGAAAAGAAACAAGATGCATTCATTCACTTTTGTATTATTATCAATCTTGCCTACTTTCAACTTCAACCAATTTGATTTGTTCGAGTATCATGGTGAGGTATCTAACATACAATGCGAAACCATTGCTGATATGGGCAAACGTGTGCTCAAGAAGGAATAAGTTGAACAAGTACTGTGCATGAAGACTACCGACAGAACGGTGCCAATGCAGACAGTAATTGATGGAAAATTAAGTCCCCATACTAAATGCACATGGATTACAGGCGATATTCGAAAAACATGTATACAGACCTCTACTACTTGTACAAACTATCAAACTCAACAGCATTGAGTTTTCTCCAACCTAAGGGGAAATGATGCAGCTATGGCCCACCATGGGGCCCAACATGGGTTGACTTTTTTGGACTGTTTGCTGCTGATTTTGGGGGCTAAATTTTTTAGATTACAGTTAATGTTCTTAGAAGAATAAAAATATATATTTTTATTCTTGGGGCCTGATTATCTGGATCTACGCATTCTATGTTAGACCATTACAATTAGGGCTACAACTTAGTTTCAGGTGGTTCTGGTCAACCTGAAGTTGAGGTTGTCAAGGTCCTCAAGCTGGTAACGGGTTGGAAAACACCAACCCGATTTGAATTCAAGTTGGTTTTGGGTTGAGCAAACTCAGGTCGAGTTAGGTCAGGTTGGGAATAATCACATGCGTTCAGGTTGGGTTGGGTCCGGTTGGGGAGAATATAGAGGACTTCAGGTTGAGTTCTAGGTTGGAATACAAATTGGATCAAGTTGTGGGCTGGGTTCTCTTGAGGTCGGGTTGGGTTCAGGTTCACCCTCAACCCGACTGAACCCACTTGAGTTGCACCCGTAATTACAATTCAGCTAAATCATTATAGATACAGAGTGTCATTTTATATATATATATATATATATATATATATATATATATATATATATATATATATATATATATATATATATATAGATTAGATTGATTTGGAATCAATCTAACTATCCAAGTGATGGGAAATCCAGGTTAAAGATTTAAAAGGATTATAGAGTTTTGGGGTTCTATAAATAGGAGTTGTTCTAGGAGGTAAAGGATTACACTTCTGAGTCTTCTGGAGTTTCAAGGACATGTAAGTAGTACAAAGATTTCAATTCCAATAAGTTGTTTATCCCTTTTTATTTGAATCTCCTCGTGATGTGTTTAGTTCTTCTATTCTAGTGATTTGGGTACTAAATTCCTAACTCATTCAATAACCAGATTGCATAAAAAATAATTTGTACTACGACACATACCTAAGGGGTCGATTGGGAGAGTGTACTTGATATGCATTGGATTCCATGCAAATTGGAATCAGAGGGTCCTGTTGTGTTTTCAAAACAAGAGGCTTTTGGTACATTTGGTGCGAAATGGATTCCAATTCACACCAAAAACACTCTCCCAAACACACTAACTTTACTGATTCACATCAATTACCACCAAATACACACTCACCAATGGAAGTTCCAGGTTGCACCATCCTCACCATACACATCAAAGACATGTATAGAGATTGTGGCTGTTGATCGGGTGGATTACTACATGGATCGGACAACTCCAATAATCCAGTCGTCAATCAACTTCTCCCATTGATTCTGGCCTATCCCTACACTTCATGCAAAACATCCCTTCTTCAGACACGATCAGATTCCTCCAACAGTCCAATCCGCTTGATTTTTTTTTCGGAACACAACCCACCCGTGTAATGGCCCACCAAATCAAGGGTCCAGAAGAGATACTTCGACATGCACATCATGATCAAGCACTAACTCAAAGAAATGCTTGCTCTGCGGAAAATTAAGGATTGGAATTGTAGCAGATGGTGCTCGAAATGGGAAATGGCGAATCGAATTTCGAGGAGAAAAGCAGATAGAGAGGGTACGCATGCATACATAAGACACATGCATGGCATATGTGCATACATTCATACATTACCTCTTCAATTGAAGCTGCTCCTCCTCGATGATCTGAGGATATAATGAATGTCAGACAGATTTCAATAGATCTGGAGAGAGAGAGAGAGAGAGAGACAGAGAGAGAGAGAGAGAGAGAGAGACCTTCTCAGTTAAAGCGATAACAGGGGCTTCTCGGGCAAGGCCGTCGGGTCCGATCTCGGGAAGAAGAGAAGGATTGGTGGCCATGTTTGGATATGTGATATGGGAATTGACTGAATAATCAGATCCAACTCGATTTCTTGATTTCATACTCCGTGAGGGAATTTTAGATCTGGTCAGTTACTATTATCTTTTCTTTTCATTTTGGGATCCGCGCTAACAGTGTCTTCTCTTTCTTCTTTCAGGTTTTTTTGTTTTTAATCTAATCCTGAAATGGAATGCCCTTTCATTTTGGGCTTGTTTGTCTGCAAGTCATTTCATTTGCATGTGTAAGTTCTTCGGTGAAATACCATAGTCATAAAATAAAAGAGTTACACAAAAATCGCCTCAAATGCTAGCACCAAGATAAGTAGTAAAGTTGTGTTTTAAAAGTTAGACACTAACCCCTTTGGACGCACCCTCAAAAGAGGTGATTGACGCCTAAACTCCGTTTTAACCCGGACTCGTGTTAATGTTGCATGTTTGGATGTGTTGTGGCTCGATTTACATATTTGGCCAGGTGATAAATGTGGGGGTGTCATAATAGAATGTGTAACTCAATTCGAATCGAATATATATGACTTTAAGCGCCAAGATAAGCAGATATTTAGTATGTGACAAAAATCGAATAAAATCAATCATCTATTCAGCCACTCTCACAATATGTTAAAAAGATTAGGTGATAGTCAAAAGTTGGGGTTCGTCCTCTAATAATTGGTTACGCATTTATCTTTCGTATAAAATGACTTTTCCATACAGATAAAAGAACAATATGAAAAGAATTTTTACAGTGGGTCATGGAGAATAGCTGCAAAACATTTTTCTAGGTAGAAAGCTTTGATTGATACTCGAACTGAATCTAGCATATGAGCGTAAATTCAAATTGCAGCTAAAGTTAATAACTACTTGATTAACACTACAAATTATACTAATGAATGTAAACAACAGGCAAAAGTAAAGGATTACACTTAATAATGTAATTGATTGGTATAAAGTAAAAGATTACACTAAGAAATATAACTAACAGATAAGGATAATTGAAATATATATTTGATTTGATTGGGTTGATATGAGATGATTTGTTTTATTAAAATCGTTTACTATTTATAGTCTTAGCTCTGTCATTTATATGTTTATCACGTTCTAACGATTGTTCTAACCATTTAGTACGACTTAACCACCTATGCTTTTAAACTTGTCATTTGTCCTATAACCGTTTTAGCACGATCATTCTTCACTCGACCGCTTAGTAGATGATGTAGCGTTGCTCGATGCGCTTCAATTGTATTACCGTAAAATCATCTTCGTATGTTACCAAAAATGTCCAAATACACCACACAAATCCCATTTAGATTACACACAACACATTCTAATTAGCTTTCGCAGGAATTTGTGACAATAAGGATGAATAGAATTCACTTTTATAGACCCATGTCTAACCATCTAATAGATGAAATTAGTCCTAAAATCCCACTCACCAAAAGCTAATAAGGCATGTTCGGACGCACTTCCTTGAAAGAGAGTTACCAAAAATCAAGGGTTTCAAACTTGCTTCTTTTTTTTTCAAGACAACAAAAACTAAGTACTAAGAACCTAACCAATATGGCAAAAGCCTTCGGGACCGATGGACTATGTCAAGCTAGGTTCTTTAAACCATTGGAATCGTGACATTCCACCACGCTCTGTAGCGAATGTCCACAGTGACCCACTCTGTGGCGACACTCACTCTAGCCTCTTTTCCATATAGCCCTTTTCCTGAGCATGGTGGCTACAACCTAGTTTTTAAGTTAGCCCTTTTCCTGGGAATCCTAACTACACTCTGGCTCTTCAGGTAACCCTTTCTCAAGTATGGTAGAAGTCATGGCAGCTTTTACTCTTGTACAGGTTGTCTTTTCCACATCTCACCCTTTCCATGACTCAAATATATGATGCGTTATTGGCTCTAATACCAATTGTCAAGAACCGAACTAATATGTCAAAAGTCCCGGGATTAATGGAACGCATCAAGCTAGGCTCATTAAACTATTGTGATAGTGACAACGAGTCGAAAGTTTAGTACCTATTCTATCAATTAAAAGATAAGACTAGTGTTTGCAAAGTACATCTAAACAACACCTGGTCTATAGCTCAAGTGGTAGACTGAGTGAAAGATACCTCCTTTCAACACAAAGGTCTTGGTATCGATCCCTAGTGGGGTGGCTAACAGTGAAGTGTGAATTGTAACAATGATAACCATTTTTTAGGCCACAAATACCTGGAGTGTCCGATGAGCCCTAATGCAAGTGAGACACCCTCTTTTGCATAAATCCCCTTTTGTTGTCCCAACGGACCCCAATGGTACATATATGCTCACATATGGCCACCTAGCTACTATAATTAATGACTTAATTAATGTAAATAAATACCGGCAAAAGACTTATTTCACCTTTAGTTTCGAAAAGGAGCCACCGCTTGGGTGAGCCCCACCATAGTGTTAATGTGAAATTTACCCTAACCACAAGTTGGTTAACCCCACGTTACACTCAAGACTAAAAAATTATCCTCATTCATAGTTCAGGTGGACCACAAGATCAGAAACGGCTTATAGGGAAAGGTTCACCCTCCAAATTGTTTGCCTTGATGTGGCCCACTTGAATCACAGATGGGCGGGCTTGATTTTTGGCCTCAAGCCTACCTTTTAATGTGGCATCTAACGATTTGAGTGGATTTCATCATGGTGGGCTCTATAAAAATTAAGGGTGGACATCTCTCTCCCAACTGTTTTCATTGGTGAGACCCCACTTGAATCACAGGTCAGCCTGATTTTGGGGCTCTAGGCGTAGGATTACACATCTAATGGTTGGACTGGATCTCACATACACATCGTAGTGGGCCGGTAAAAAATCAAAAATGGTCGTCCACCTCCCACCTGTTTCCAGAAAACTGCTCCAGCTGGCATAAAGCGTTAACTTAAGGGAGTAACTAATTGTAGTAAATGTGGAGAGAGAGTTATTCAAAGTTACTTCTAAAATTGTTGGCAGCTCAAGTGGACCCAATATAATAGAATATAATAATTTGCATATGAAACTCTTAACACATGTAAGGATTTGATATAAGATAGATTTTACAAACATTTTAACATCCCTTATTGTAAAATAGTTTTGAATGCATTTGTTTGTACTATGTATGATTATAGTGTTCTTTTTATGTAAGTTTTTCAAGATATTTGCTATTTTGGTGTATTTTTTAAAATAAAAGTTTTTTTTTTAATGTAAGAATATTATTAGTCAAACAGGAAACGAAACAAAACATAAAGAGAAGAACTCCCGAAAATTAGAATATATATATACAAAGTCATTCCCAAGCTGCCCAACTCCCTAAACAAAAACAACTAGGGGACCCAATCTCTAAAGAAAACTAAAACCATCAAGAAAACCCCCACCCTTGAGACCACAATGTTCCTAAAACAATGGTTGTTTCTTTATGCCCATAGAGCCCAAAACACTGCATGGAGAAGAATACATCATTTTCTTTTGCCAACTGTTCCCCCTGATTCCCTGTGCCAGTTACTAAGGAGGCCTTCCATTAAACTAGGCCAAGAGACTCCAGTCAGGCAAAAACACTCCCCTAGATGTCTATGATAAAAGGGAAATTGATAAATAGATGGTCGAGTGATTCATCCACTTGAAGTCAAAGAAGGCAAGCATTTGGGAATAGCATCCCTCTTTTTCGTAAATTGTCTATCGTTAATAATCTATTCCTACCCACCAACCATCCAAATGCTGCCACTTTGGGAGGCACCGCGTAAGACCATAAAGGTCCCGTGTGAGAGGAGGATCTAGTCACTACAGGAACGAACATGGATCTGTAGAACGAATGCATAGAGAAATAACTCGACCCAACCAGTGACTATTGCATAGCATCCTTGATGTTACGGTAGGAAGAAAAGTCCGTAGATGAATTAGAAGAAGAGTGAGATCAGTAATTTATAAATCATTAAGGTTCCTTCTCAAGGGGGCCCGAGCCCCTCCATCATTATCCCCAACATATCATTAAATGACCACGATATTCGTATTCAGACTAATCAAAACACAAGCCCAGAAATGATTCAGACAAGGTAGGGGAGCCTCACCAAATATCCAACCAAAATTTAATTCTCCTACCATTTCCTAGGGAGAAATGAATTTTATCTCAAAGAAACGGAACTATCCTCTCAATTCCTTTCAAAAGGAAGGAAGCTCCGTATAGTGTAGAATTTTTGTCCACCATCTTTCATTATAAACCCCATGTTCGGTAGTTACAATTTTGCGCCACAAACTATCATTCTCTACTCCAAATCTCCACACCCATTTACCCAAAAGGGCTTTATTTACCACCTCTAGATCTTTAATATCCGCACCCCCTTCAAAATAAGGGGAACATGCCTCCTTCTCTTTTATGAGAGGGCATTTTCCAGCAGAAACATCACCTTTTGAAAGGAAATCTCTACTTAATTTGTCAATCTTCAAGATGACAGACTTTGGACATTGAAATAGAGAAATATAGTAAATAGGTGAATTGGATAAAGAAACCTCGGTAAGGTTCAATCTACCAGCAAGAGACAACACATTTAGCTTCCAAGCATAGAGTCAATGAAAGTTATTCTCGCACGTTTGTCTATGCCAAGGCACACAAGTGTTCAAATATATTTCAACCTAGGTTTTGGGTCCTTACTCTTTCTCCGGTGGTAGACTCTCATGAGTTTCAACACCTAGTCAAGGGTTCGAGTACCCATATGTGGTGAAATTCCACTAAGGTGTGAGTGTGCGTGTGTGTAAAAAAAAAAAAAAAAAAAAAAAAACCTAGGTTTTGACCTTATGGGTCTAGGAAATGAGCATAAATGATATAATTAATAGCTACAAGGAAATGAATCATCCATAATGATTATACTAGAAAAGGTATGATTATTGACATGGGTCTTCCATAATGTGGGGGCCACCCTTAATGGTAGGAGTGCAATCAGGTGGTTGGGTCGAGTTGAGGGTCAACCTAAGCCCAACCTAACCTAGTTGAATTAACACATGGCCACTAAAGGTAACATGTGGTCAACCAATACAAGACCTAACTGATGATCAAGAACCCAATGTGCCGTATCATTAACCCAAACCCATCTTAGGTTGGATTGGGTTGGTCATATTTAATCAAGTTGGTTGGGTTGAGTCAAGTTTATAGAATTGAGCTGGCACGCTGTACTAATATTAGCAATTTAATATCTTATATTATACTACACATGCATTAAATATGATCATTTATATTATATATGTAATACATGGTCCATTTGGTTGTTGGGAGTTCATTCCCAATTTTATGTTTTCTTGGGAAATTTTGAAAAAAGTTTTAAGTGTTTGGTTATTAGTTTTTATATTTCTCAACTTAGTTATTATTTAGCTTTTATGAAAAATAAGTTCAATTCACACTTCTTTGGTGATTTTTTACATTCCTTAAAAATTCAATTCCTGAGTTTTTCCAAAAATAAAAATAAAACTTGCCATGAAATATTGGAGAATTAAAACATTATTTATAGAGTTTTCCTAGAAAACCAGTGTATCAATCAAACAAAATTTATCACTCCTCAAAAAATACTATGTCAACTCTAACATTCCCTACCACACATAAAAAGTACGAAAAATTGCTAATAATCAAACAAGCCATAAAATTATGTTTAATTATATAAGTTTCTCATTCCTCATTTTAAATCGGGACAAGATTATTTAGAAAAAGCTAGGGAGGAGTGCAAAGACAAAAAAAGTGTAGGTTAAATTTTATGTTTTTTGAAGAAGCAAGGAATTATTAGGCTGGGAAATATAAAATCCATTAACCGAGCACTCCCATGGGGTCAGGCTTAGGTTGGTCCAATCAAGTTCCTGTGAAACTTAACTCAAGTTCCATTTTCACTTGATGACTTATCCTTGTCAAATCACTTTGACTGGATAATCCTTATCATCCAATTAATGGTTATGGAAATAGATGATACATATGGATAATAAGAAAAAATGTCAAATCACTAATATGGACCATCCATTATTTGAGGCCCATCCCTCTCAAATCACTTTGATCATACGATTCTCACCATCCAACGGAATGGATATGGAAACCGATGATCAATATTGTATTAGCTAGAAAGGGTTTGATCTTTGGTAAGAACATTCAATTTTTGGGGTCTGCCCTTGATGACCAATCCCCTCTCAAATCACTTTGATCGGATGATACTAACCATCCAATTAATGCTATGGAAATGGGTATGAATTAATATTGATAATACTGTTTAAAAAAAAAATTAAAAAAAAATATATCATTAACATGGACCGTCCATATTTTGGAGTTCACATGGGCCATTCTTCTCAAATCATTGGATTGGATGATCATAACTATCCAACTAATGGCTATGGAAATGGATGATTCATGGGAAAAGGTTGATCATTGACATGGACCATCCATCATTTGGAACCTATCCTTCATGGTCCATCCCTCCAAATCACTTGGATTGGATGATCATAACCATCTAACAAGGTCTCATCATTTGCATGGACCATCCATCATGTGAGGCCTACCTTTAATGCCCATCCCTCGTAAATTACTCTGATTAGATGATGCTAAGTGATGAATGATTTTGGAAATGTATGATCTATATTGATTAACTGGAACATGTACAATTATTAACCTGAACAATCCATCATGTGGGGCCTACACTTGATGGCCCCATCAAGCCACTTTAATTGAATGCTCCTAGTCATCCATTTAATGGATATATATATATATATATATATATATATATATATATATATAGAGAGAGAGAGAGAGAGAGAGAGAGAGAGAGAGAGAGAGAGAGAGAGAGAGAGAGGCTACTCAAATCTCCTTTAAGCATGTTGGGAGAGAAACAAATAATATTGCAAACTTTTGTGTGAAATGGGGCTTCTCGTGAAGCACTAAGGGCTTGTTTAGAACGTGGGATTAGGTGGTATAGAATTGCATTTGATCCAATGTAAATTCCATCTAGTGCAAGTAACTCGATGGGAAGGATTAGGTTAATCCAGGTATCATATCATCTAGTCCCATAAGGAGATACAACGGTATTTATGGTGGATCTCAAAATCCACTACATCTACCTCCATGTTGATGCATGTGTTTTTATCCATGTCATCCATTCATATGCACCCTTTATACATGACAATTGAGTTGCATATGCAAACAAATGATTGACTTCAGTTGTTAAAGCTATTCTATTGATTACAATTCCATGGTCCAAACAAAAGTTTCTTTTAATGTTTTTTTTCGGAGGAAGAATTTAATGCCAAATGTGGGATTAGATGGTCAAAATACTATGGTATTTCCATCTATGTAATCATTATGTAATAATGCTGTTGTTAATTCCACCTAATGCAATTCAATACCATATTATTTTGTATTCCAAATAGGCCTAATAGTGTGTGATTATAGACAATTGTAATAATTGTTAGGGTAGTTCTGTTGATGGCATGTTTCAACCTTGTATCAAGCATTTTCTTTATGTCATTTTATAGAATTGTTATACATTTATTTGTTTTTCATTTTTTGCATTCTCTTTAATGAAACTAAAGTTGCCCAATTGTATCGCTCATGTTGGCATGGCTTAATTCAATCTCCCAACATATAAAACATATTATCTGCCCACCTAAATTAAAGCCACTTCTCTACCGCCTTGAATTGGAAATAGCAAGGTATTTCATGCATGATGGATGGTTCATATAAGTGCCACCATGGTAACTATCATGAGCATGTAATACATAACAAAATCTACTTCATGATCAATCTAAAAATCTTAATCCTTAGTAGAGTTAAACAACCCAACAAAGGATAAGAAATGGAGGGAACTCAAAAGCTAGCATACATGAGGCAACACAAAGTTTACAGATAACAACCCAACCTTATGATTTCTCACTAAAGATAATGTCATATACATGATACAATCACCCATGGTTTCTTTATAATGTGTCGGGGTCATCTTTTAAAGGAGATGAATATTGTTATAAAAAGTTATAAGCAGTTATAACTATTGTCATGTGTTTAAGGTCCTTAGTCAATAGGTGTGCCAGGCCCAATGACTAAGTGCCAACTCTCATAATCCTTCCTTTCCATAGCTATTCATAGCTAGCTCCTTAATCCTATTTGACTGCTCACTCACATGGGTATTAGAGTTTAAGCCCAACTTTGTTTGATTTTCTAATTATAGTGGTAATTCTAAGTAAATAGGTAATGATTATTTACTTTTAGGGCCTGTTTGATTTTTTAAAGCAAGTGTAAATACTCTGTAAATGGGTAATTATTATCATTTCACCGGTTTGAAAATCCATGAGATTTTTGTATTGGAAACCGGTTTTAAAGTGCTAGTTTAAATTTTTAGACCACACTGTGATGTATATAATATATCCATTCCGTCCATTCATTTTACCACAACATTTTGAACATGAGCCAAAAAATAAGGCAAATCCAACATTCAAGTGGCCCACACCAAAGTAAACAGTGGCCTCATGAAGTTTTTAATGGTGAGTGTTTAATTCCCTTTTTCCTATGGTGTGGTCCACTTGAACTTTGAATCTACCTCATTTTTTGTCTCATGGCCTAAATTCAGTTGGCATAACGGATGGATAGTGTGAATAATTGACATGTATCATGATGGGCCCCACATATATACTTGTGGGGAACCTCGATTTTAGTGTTGAAAAAAGTAGGAGTCAAATCAACCCTCGGGAACAATCGCCATAGGAAGTAATTGTTACATATTTATAATGCATTTACCATTACTTTGGAAAATCAAACATGCCCTTATATTTCTGGTTGGATTTCCAAGGTGATGTTGACAGCCATCTTCATTTATAACACTCCTTGTGTCATCCGAGGAAAAAAATGTTAAATTGTGGGGCCCGTCATGATGTGTATGACTTATCTACACCGTCCATCCCTTTAGCCAGCTCATTTTAGGACATGAGCCAAAATGAGGCAGATCCAAAGCTCAAGTGGACCACACCACAAGAAGCAGTGGGAATTGAACTCCTATAATTGAAAGCTTCTTGACCCCAGAAGTTTTGGATCAAGCTGATATTTTTGTTTTCCCTTCATCCATGACTGTGTGACCATATGAACAGGTTGGATGACAAATAAACACCAATGTGTACCCTAGGGAGAAAACAACTTTCAACCATTAATGTCTTTATGATCATTGTTCCCTAAGGTGTGGTCCACTTGAGCTTTAGATTTGCCTCATTTTTGGGCTCATGTCTTAAAATCTGCTGTTAAAAAAGATGGATGGTGTGGACAAGTCATGATGGACCCCACATATTTAAATAGGTAATGACATGGTTTTTATGGACCGGCCAGTTTCAAACAGGAAATTGACCGTACTCGCCTCGAAGTTTGGGCAAATTACCTAGAATGCTACAACACTCCATATATTCCCAGAAGGGCCTTCTGACAGCTTTTGGAATTTGTTTCGGACGAAAATGCCCCTGACCTTGGTTTAGGTCTTGTACAGTTTTCCAGGGAAGAAGAAGTTACGTCGTATTTAATGTCAAGAAAGTGATGTGTACGGAATCCTTTTTTGTGTGCGAGCAAGGACCAAGCTCGTGGGGCCCACATTGATGTATGTGTATAATCCATGCCGCCCATCCTTTTTGCCATGTCATTTTAGGGCTAGGGCCCAGATATCAGCCTGATCCAGAGATTGTGTGGGTCACATAATAGAAAATAATGGTGACAATGGAACCCACTGTTGAAACTTTTCAGGCTCATTGTGATGTTTGTTAGAAGTGGACGATGCCCAAGTCAAGACTTTTTAAAGCCCAAGCGGAGCAGGCCGACAAGGTGGACGGAATGGATCACCTTATCGTGGGCCTTAAGTTATGGTACCAATGGTTTAGTAGAAAAGGACGTGAACACGTTCAAAACCACGATCCATTCAACATGACAACCATGATCCATATAACATGGCAACTACGATCCATGCCAACCACGACCCCAATGGGCCCACACTGATGTATGTGTATAATCCATTCTGCCCATCCTTTTTGTCGTGTCATTTTAGGGCTAGGGCCCAAATATCAGCCCGATCCAGTGCTTTTATGGCCCACAAAATAGAAAATAATGGTGACTATTGAAAGTTTACAGGCTTACTGTGCTGTTTGTTAGAAGTGGACATTGCCCAAGTTAGGACTTTTTGGGCCCACGCCGAGCTGGCCGATAAGGTGGATGGATCGGATCACCCCTTTGTGGGCCTTAAGCTATGGTGTCAATGGTTTGGTAGAAAAGTAATTGAACATGTTGAAAACCACGATCCCTACAACATGACAACCACCACCCATATAACATGGCAACTACGACCTAAATGGGCCGCAGTTGTATGGATCATAGTTGTCATGTTATATGGGCCTTAGTTTATCCTGTTATATGGGTCTCAGTTGTATGGATCGCAGTTATCATGTTATATGGATCGTAGTTTTCTTGTTATATGGGTTACGGTCACAGTTCTCCTGTTATATGGATCTTAGTTTTCCTATTATATGGGTCTCAGTTATATGGATCGCAGTTGTCCTGTTATATGGATCAAGTTATTCTGTTATATGGGTCGTGGTCGCAGTTGTCATGTTATTTGGGTCGTCGTTGTCCTATTATATGGGTCTCAGTTGTATGGATGGCAGTTGTCATGTTATATATATGGGTCACAGTTATCCTGTTATATAGGTCGGGGTCGCGGTTGTCATGTTATATGAGTCTTAGTTGTCATGTTATGTGGGTCTCAGTTGTATAGATCGCAGTTATCCTGTTATATGGGTCGTAGTTATCCTGTTATATGGGTCGCGGTCGTAGTTGTCCTGTTATTTGGGTCTTAGTTGTTTTGTTATATGGGTCTTAGTTGCATGGATCACAGTTGTCCTGTTATATGGGTCGCAGTTATCCTGTTATATGGGTCGCAGTCGCAGTTGTCCTGTTATTTGGGTCTTAGTTGTCCTGTTATATAGGTCTCAGTTGCATGGATCGCAGTTGTCCTGTTATATGGGTCGCAGTTATCCTGTTATATGGGTCGCGGTGGCAATTGTCATGTTATTTGGGTCTTAGTTGTCCTCTTATATGGGTCTCAGTTGTATGGAAAGCAGTTGTCCTGTTATATGGGTCGCAGTTATCCTGTTATATGGGTCGCAGTCGCAGTTGTCTTGTTATATGGGTCATGGTTGTCATGGGTCGTGGTTATCATGTTATATATAGCCCACAATGGGGTGATCTGATCCATCCACCTTATTGGCCAGCTTGTCGTGGGTCCAAAAAGCCTTGACTTGGGCCCACATTGATGCTTGTTAGAAGTGGACAATGCCTAAGTCACCATTATTGATGTTTCAACAGTTACCATTATTTTAAAAAAGTCCTGACTTGGGCCCACATCTGATCCATTGATGTTTCAATAGTCACCATTATTTTCTATTATGTGGGCTACACAAGCACTGGATCAAGCTGATATTTGGCCCCTAGCCCTAAAATGACATGGCAAGAACGATGGGCGGCATGGATTATACACATACATCAATGTGAGGCCAAGTCAGGACTTTTTGAGCCCACGGCAAGCTGGCCAACAAGGTGGATGGATCAGATCACCTCATTGTGGGCCATATATGACGTGATAACCACGACCCATATAACAGGACAACTGCTACTGCGACCCATATAACAGGATAACTGCGACCCATATAACAGGACAATTGCAATCCATACAATGAGACCCATATAACAGGACAACTACGACCCAAATAACATGACAACTACTGCGACCGCGACCCATAAAACAGGATAACTGTGACCCATATAATAGGACAACTGCGATCCATACAATTGAGACCCATATAACAGAACAACTAAGACCCAAATAACAGGATAACTGCGACCGCGACCCATATAACAGGATAATTGCGACCCATATAACAGGATAACTGCGATCTATACAACTGAGACCCATATAACAGGACAACTACGATCTATACAACTGAGACTCATATAACAGGACAACTGCGACCCAAATAACAGGACAACCGCGATCATGACTCATATAACAGGATAACTGCGATCCATCCAACTGAAACCCATATAACAGGATAACTAAGACCCAAATAACAAGACAACTGCGACCGCGACCCATATAACAGGATAACTGCGACCCATATAACAAGACAACTAGGATCCATGCAACTGAGACCTATATAACAGGATAACTAAGACCCAAATAACATGATAATTGCAACCACGACCCATATAACAGGATAACTGCGACCCATATAACAGGACAACTGTCATCCATGCAACTGAGACCCATATAACAGGACAACTAAGACCCAAATAACAGGACAACTACGACCGCGACCCATATAACAGGATAACTACGACCCATATAACAGGACAACTGCGATCCATACAACTAAGACCCATATAACTTAACAACTAAGACCCATATAACAAGACAACCGCGACCGCGACCTATATAACAGGATAATTACGACCCATATAGTAGGACAACTGCGATCCATACAACTAAGACCCATATAACAGGATAACTAAGACCCATATAACAGGACAACTGCAACCGTGACCTATATAACAGGATAACTGCGACCCATATAACAGGGCAACTGTGATCCATACAACTGAGACCCATATAATTGAAAAACTAAGACCCATATAACAAGACAACTACAACCGCGACCCATATAACAGGATAACTACGATCCATATAACAGGATAACTGTGATCCATACAACTGAGACGCATATAAGAGGATAACTAAGACCCATATAACATGACAACTACGATCCATACAACTGCGGTCCATTTGAGTCGTAGTTGCCATGTCATATGGGTCATGGTTGTTGTGTTGTATGGATTGTGGTTTTCAACGTGTTCAATTCCTTTTCTACCAAACCATTTGTACCATAGCTTAAGGCCCACAAAGGGGTGATTTGATATATCCACCTTATCGGCCAGCTCGGCATGGGCCCAATGAGTCCTAACTTGGGCAATGTCCACTTCTAACAAACATCACAGTGAGCCTGGAAACTTTCAACAGTCACCATTATTTTCTATTTTATGGGCCATAATAGCACTGGATCGGGCTGATATTTGGGCCCTAGCCCTAAAATGACACGACAAAAAGGATGGGCGGAATGGATTATACACATACATCGGTGTGGGCCCATTTGGGTTGTGGTTTACATGGGTTGTAGTTACCATGTTATATGGGTCGTGGTTGTCATGTTGTATGGATCGTGTTTTGAACATGTTCACGTCCTTTTCTACCAAACCATTGGTACCATAGCTTAAGGCCCACAATGGGGTGATCTATTTTGTCCACCTTGTCGGCCTGGTCCACTTGGGCCTAAAAAAGTCCTGACTTGGGCAGTGTTTACTTCTAACAAACATCAAGGTGAGCCTAAAAAGTTTCAACAGTGGGTTCCATTGTCACAATTATTTTCTATTATGTGACCCACACAAGCTCTGGATCAGGCTGATATCTGGACCCTAGCCCTAAAATGACATGGCAAAAAGGATGGGCGGCATGGATTATACACACATCAATGTGGGCCCCACGAGCTTGGTCCTTGCTCGCACGCAAAAAAGGATTCCGTACACATCACTTTTTTGGCATTAAATACGACGTAACTTCTTCTTTCCTGGAAAACCATACAACTACTGAAACAAGGACAATGGCATTTTGGTCCAAGTAATTTTCGGAAGCATGTCAGAAGGCCCTTCTGGGAATATATGGAGTGTTGTAGCGTTCTGGGTAATTTGCCCAAACTTCGAGGCGAGTACGGTCAATTTCCCATTTCAAATAGTTAGAGTAAGTCATAATTACTTATTTCCATGTATTTACCAGGGAAATTAAAAATCAAATAGCAAATGTTTTCACTGGTTTACTTTTCCTTGTGTAGATTAGTACAATTTATATTATTGCACCACATTCCATTTGTATCATGCTAACCCTCAATTCATCGTACCGAATCTATCTATCATACATTGACAACATCTAACAACATGCTTGCACATGGCTACTGAACACAAGATTACATGCTTCTCCAACCTAAACTTGTCAACATCCCTGTTGACTCTAGATACATTTCGCTTAGGTCCTCAAATTTGCAGTGTCACATCTTTCTCCCAACTAACCTCGTACTTAGGAGGACATCTCGAAGGACGTGGATTGCATCCTTATCTCACCCATCTTTAGCCCCGAACGTGTAGTTCTGTAGGTGGGCCCACCATTATGGGTCCATTTATCTAAGTCGTTCATCCCTTTTCTCAGATCATTTTAAGGTATTAACACAAAAATGAGGCAGATCCAACGTTCAAATGGTCCACACCACATATGACTCTTACATTTAATACAACTGGCATTTAATATTTTGTGCATTTAATGCAACCAAGCTTATTATTTGGTGTGGTCCACTTGAGTGTTGAATCTGCGTTATTTTTGTGTCAATGCCTTAAAATGATACGAGAAAAGAGATGGACAGCTTGAATAAATAGATACATCACGGTCAGCCCACCCACAGAACTGCCCATTCGGGGCTAGAGACGGGCAGGAGTAAGACGTAATCCGCATCCATTTGCAAGGTTATCTACTCTTCAACCCTTATGTTTAAGGTGGCTTTGACCTCATGCTCAAACTTCTTTTGTATTGTCTTATAGGTCACATTGGAAATGAGTAAGAAAGGAAATATGGAACACTAGACATATCTTAAACATTTCCAATAAATCCAATTTGTATGTGAAATGCATAATTGGTTGGTTGTACATCAACGCCACATGTGAGTGGATGAGTCACTGCTCACCATCCCTTTTTAATTGTGAAAAACTAACATAGTTATCTAGCCCTACACCACAGAGTCATTCTTTCTTGCTTTTTGAAAACTCTTGCTAGTTAGGGCACTTTTTCCAACTTGTGGCAAACTACTTGCATAAAAATCCACTCCATCCATGGGGTGTATGTTACAAACCAATCATCAGAAGTGGTCAGTTGTACGTGTCATTCTGTTTGCATGTATTTAGGCATGGTTTTAGGCATGTTTGCAAGTGAGGTCAGTAGTTGGTTGTATTAGTTCCTTATTTCATGCATGAGTCTTAGGTAGTTTCCTTGTTTAAGTCCTAGTTTTAGGGAAGACATCCCTACGTTTGTGTAGTGGGCAAAGTTGGGTGTAATTGAATCAGTTGTAACTAGAGTCTATAAAAAGGGGAAAGGAATGAATGCAAGGACAAGAAGTTTATCTCCAAACAACTGTCTGCAGCAAGGATTGGATCCCTTTAACAATCCTATAGTTTCTCTCTCACTATTGGTCGACCAAAGAAGATACCTAAATCCATTCCGCCTTCACCTCGCCCCTTCACTCGATCCCATGTCCACCGCCAAAACCCAAGTCGTAACATTATGGTATCAGAGACGGGACCAATGGAGCATCGAATGGAGAGTCTAGAGAAGGAGGTCAACACACTTGCTGCCGGCCAAGAGAAGATCATCGAAAAGATGACCAAGCTCTTCGCAACTTGGTCGTTGAGGTGGGAACCCCGAGCCAATCCGTGAGAATGGAGAGAAGCTTCTCAACCTTGCAACAATTTTTTTTTTTTTTTTTTTTTTTGGGGGGGGGGGGGGGGGGCTACAATAGCTCAACCAGTACCGGAACCTCCATTAATTTCGGTGCTCTGAAGCTAGTCAAGCTCGACTTCCCGCGATTCAACTGCAGTGAAGATCCCACAAGTTGGCTCTGTCGGGTGGAGTAGTTTTTTGAATTCCAGCACACTGTAGAAGAAAAGAAGGTGGCACTTGCTTCCTTCCACATGGAAGGGGATGCACAAATGTGGCTGCAACTTCACAAGCAGACTCATGGGGCCATGAATTGGGAGGAGTTCAAACAAGGAGTACATGCAAGGTACGGTCCTACAAAATTTCAAGATTTTTTTGCTGACTTGATTAAATTGAAGCAGTTTGGGAGTGTCGAAGAGTACTAGACAAAGTTTGAATGCCTTCTCTCACGGGCGGGTCAAGTCACCCCAATACAACAGGTTAGTTGCTTCATCAGTGGGCTCCGTGACAACTTGCAAGCCGATGTGATGGCTGAAAATCCTGCCACACCGGAAGCAGCGATTGGCCTTGCTCACTTGTTTGAAACTCAAAACCAGGCCATCCGTCGACCACCGGTGCTGGAAAACTCCAAATTCAAACAGGCCCTACCTCCAACACATATCCCACAGGCTTCTTCAGTCAAGCGCATGACACCGGAAAAAGTCAAAGAAAGGAGAGATAAGGGCCTCTACTTTTGCTACAATGAAAAATATTCCCCTGGCCATCAATGCAAATGCCTATTCGTCATTGAAGCTTGCTGGCTTGAGGAGGATGAAGACGATGGAGGAGAAGGGTCACAAGAGGTCGAAGGAGCCAGTGAGAGCACGCCCGAGATTTCTTTCAATGCAATTTCTGGAGCTCATACTTCTCAAACTACGAGATTGAAAGGTACGTTGTTTTCAACACCAGTGAAGATTTTGGTGGATTCAGGGAGCACACACAATTTTATTAGTAGCTCTCTGGCTGCTAAAGTTGGGCTCTAAGCATTGGAAGGGAGGCCATTTGAGGTGGTTGTAGCCAGTGGGGAACGGTTGATTAACCCAGGCCGGTGCAACCAGGTCCCACTCCATATCCAAAGTACCCCACTTTTATTAGACTTCTTGTAACGCCCTAAAAATTGGGAGTCATGCATATACTCGACTCCCAAGTTCCCGAGCATCACTTATAACCAATTTTTCACTGTTTTGCGTCTAATCAGGTTTAAATGCGCAGTATGGAATTACTTGAAGCATGAATCACAATCACAACAAGTCTACTAAATTGAAAGAGGTTAAATATATACAAATCCAAAAGGATGTAAATGGGTTGCTCAAGGCGTTGCCCAACAAATCACAAAAAAAATTGATATATCCAGAAAATAAAGCTGAGTCCACTACTCAACGATCCAGAATCCCGTCTACTGAGCCGATGAAGACCCGCTCAGCAACAGGAAGTAGGACAGCTAGTCCTCCTCGTCTACGCTCGTGTCGCCAGGCTCCTCGTACTCCTCGTCACCTGCAACTATGAACGAGTCTGGTTGGTGTTTTAAAACACCGTCTCAGAGTGGGAGTGAGTGATCAACTCAATGGGTGCTATTAGTCTCAAGTTATAACAGGCATCAATTATAGCATGAACTTAATGAAAAGCAATCAATCATATACATCTAGCTAATCTTATTAATGCGCATGCATGCGAGATGATATGATGCATGCCCTCGCCACAACGCTCCCTCGAGCGACTCCGTCTTACGATCGCATATGACCACACTCCCTCAGAGCGACCTCGACTTCCGAGTCACCACCCTAACTAATGTGATGCAATGCGATCGTGTTAGCCGAGTTATTAGTTACGTCCATTCATCCAGTAGGTTGAGGAATCTGATACACCCCACGCATCAACGTCCTAAGCTGGTTGCGAGGCGAAGGCCCATTAACGCGTGAGGCCGAGGCCCCGCTGTCTGTGATCCCGTCGGGTTCCTCATCCCCGACTTCAAGCACATGAGGAGTGCCGAGAGAAAGGGATCGCTCATGGTCACTACGGGGAGGCCGACACCCCAGCGTAGGCCGACAACTCGAACACAGTGTCCCATTCCACCATGCTCGGCTTACGAGGCTGTGGACCAGTTTCAAGTAGGTTATTGATGAGCTACAACGGTTGTAGGGTGGTTCAAGTTCCATACATATATGAGCAAACAGGGTTAACAATCAGGGTTGGTCAGACAGTAGGCTAGACCACACGAGTCGGGCGAGCGTGAGACGAGTGACATAGGGCACAAGGGACCCATGTAGTCGAACTACAGCCACCCGAACACACCCGCCCAAACCCACGGGTCTAGCCATAGCATAGTCCTACGGATGGGACTACCGTCTCTCCCCATGTTCCTGACCAACCCAAGGGCGTGAGGGGATCCATAACATGCTAATTCTACCGATTATCAACTAGCATAGCGACCACATGTTCTTATGTATCTCATATACCATTTAGATTCTCATAATAAGCAAGACTAATCATAACATGAAACAAGTGCATGTGAGTTGTGTGTGTGTGTGAGGAAGTTAAGCACTTCCTCTAATTCCATAAATCATGTGCACAAGGGTAATAAATCATACACACATTAAAACACGACATATGAGGAAAAAGGATAGAGTAATCATGAGAAAACTATCACCCATACATAATATCATGTGAGAGGCAAGATCAACACCAATATGAAAGCTAAGCATGCAATCCATACAATTCCAACAATATACAACTCCTAGGGTTTCTCTAGATTATTCAATCATAGCATCCAAGCAATCAAAATCATTAAACGCACACTAAAATTGGTACTAGACCACCTAAGAACAATAGTCCACACCTTCGAATTCGTTGGAGGCTTCGAAAATGACTTATGAATGAGGGCTTTTGGGGTTAGATGGCCGAAATCCCTAGAGCAATGTTGCATGTTAAAAATCCATGCCAAATCCCTTCTCAATAATGGGTTTCAAGAAAAGAGGGTGAAAGATCTTACCTAGATGACCCACGGACAATTGTTGAGGTTGTGGCGGAGTGTTTCCTTTGGAGGAAGGATAGGGAGTTGAAAGGGTTGATCCCCTTGGGCCCCACCTCGATCTAAGGTCCACCATAGCTCTCCTTCACTCTCTCTTTCTTCTCTCCTTGCTCTCTAGCTCTCTCTTTCTCCCTTGGCAATGGTGGTTGTGGTGAGGGTTATGAGATAAGGGTTAGGGATTTATTTGCTAGAGTTGGGCCCTTTGGCCCCAAACTTCCACAAATTTCTAAAATAGCCCTATAGGACTCCCTATTGGTGTTGAGACGGCCCTAACACCCCTCTGTCCATCAAACTTGGTGTGTAGGTGTCTCATGGCCCGATGAGGGGTCATGCAAAGTTTGGAAACAAACGGATAAACGAGTATGGGGTTTGAGCATACGATTTCGATCTTTAAGTGGCCCTGTGGGGCCCAATTTGGTGATTGGGGTGGCTCTGGTAGCCCCTCCGCCATGAAACTTATAGGATAGGTGCTCCATGGCCTGATTAAGGGCCATGCAAAATTTGAGAGTGATCGAATATGGGGCTTGATTGTACAAGTCCGATTTGCAATCAATAGTCACCATGCCACGATCGGGTTCCAGAATTAGTGGACGGGCGTAAAAAAATACATTAAACATTCTCCGTAAATTTGGAAGAAATCCGACGGCTGGAAAGCCCGGAATCTCGGTTTCATTTGAAAGTGCCAGATTCCAATTCTGGCATTAGTGGAGTGCATTTGGCAAGTGCCAGATCCCAATTATGGGTGTCCACTGGGTCTGCAGTCCGCGATGAACTACAAGCCCAGTGAGATCTTTAGTTTCCTAAATTTTTAGATTTTTTTAACCCTCCTCGGTCGCTAGGTGCCCCACACGAGCTGTTGTTAAGTGTAAACAGGCCATCTGGCTTGGCGGCCCATACTTGGTTCAATCATAACCAGATTGGTCTAGTCTAATGGGCTAATCCTATATTTAATTTACATGTGGTACCTTACCCTGAGTAATTTAAACGAACGATCCTGCGGCAAATCCTACAGGGACGCCACAGGACACTGTGCTGGTTGGATGAGACGTTATAATCACCCATGTATAAGTTAGCATTGAGTGTCAATGGTCAGTAAGTGATAATATAAGTTAATTACAAAAAATTAAAATTAAAATATTTGAAAATCCAAAACAGTAAAAATCCGGGATGTTACAATCTACCCCCCTTAAAAATAATTTCGTCCACGAAATTGCCTAAGGGTAACAAATAAAGATATTATCATTTCGTTTGCCTAAGTTTTATTGATTTAAGGTTTATATGCGTGGTAGGGTGCATACTAACTGTACTAGTCTTCCTTATTATATTCTAACCCCCTTAAAAGTTTTCACATTTAAGGTTTACTACAATTTATTTAATTATCTATTTATTTTTTAAAAGATTTGGATTTATAACATCAATTTCCCTCTATCTAGAGTAAAAATATTTATTTTCAATGTTAGACCAATTCGGAGAGACGGTTATAGTGGGTTTGAACCCGATACGTCAATCATCTATCTGACCAGGGTAGAAAGCTCATCGTATCCCTTCCTAGTCCTGGTAGATTCTGGTCTTCTGCTCGGTCAAAGCAGTGAGTCCGTTGGTATTCACCCAGGATTGAGAATTGGGTCAAGCCGCGAATACCTCGCAAGTGAATGGTTCCGTAATTCCGTAGTCCGATCATTCTTAACATTTGGAAGACATCACAATTCATTAATAGTTCAAGCTTCACATTTATAATATTTTAGGGTGTGGTGAGTTTCCTACGATGCCTATGATCAAACGACTATCCTAGAAAGGTTTCCAGGATCTTAAGGTTCCTCTCGACATTACCATTTTGATCCTATGGTTAGTGAGTTATGGACAAATCACGCTTTGGTTTCATGAATTTTAATAGGAGAGGAAGAATCGAAAGTTTTAAGGTATTCTGGCGGTTTGGAGTGCTAACAACGCTACTAAGGCCGCAGGAAGGCAAAGATGAAGGATATTATCTTCTCGATGTTGTTCGAACCTTGAGTCCATAAGAGAATAGGAAAACTCAATATATTTTACTATAGTCCATCCCTAAACTGAGCTTATAGAGCATTAAACTATGAAACTCAATCCTACTTTCGGTACAACTTAAGCAAATATATATATATATATATATATATATATATATATATATGTAATCAATTTAATCACGAGATAATTCCTAGCACGATTATAAATAATTTCTAAATAGACCCCTAATGTTAAACTTTAATATGAGAAGTCATGACTCGTCTATAGGCAACCATACATGCAAGCATTCACCAAGTGACAAGAGAATTTCAATCCATACATCCACATTAATTTCAAAATGCCATTAGTATGGCCAGTTACATGTTATAGCATGGATTACAAGCACCACTAAATACTGCAAAATTAAGGGAAACAAAGCCTAATTGATGTTTTATTTAAACCAACATGATTTAAATGATTTTTAAACTCGCAAGTATACGAATTGGATGTAGATACGGTACGTATTACGAGATCGTTCCCACGAGGACTGATCGTCACAACTCAAATTCACAATTCTTCTTAACTAATTCAACAAATAATGGAGCAAATTACTAACACAATTCCATAAAAAAAAAAAATTTGAGAACAGAGAAGAAAATTCAATCAGAAAGAGCACTAGGACTTTCGAATCCACCCCTAATTATCCTAACCCTTGTTTTGTCTGTTGATTCACCTTAATCTAGATTGATACCACTTACATAGAGAAAGCACAATCTGTGTCCTTAATCGGGCATACAGAATGTCTAATTCCTTTAAGCAATGCCATGAATAACATATCCCATGTCCTTGGTCGGGCAGATGGAATGTACAGTTCATTAAAGCACCCTATTTCTTCCTCTATAGGAAACCTGTTCATGATCAGACACAAGCACCTAGAATAAGCATCCAAACAACATCCATATATATACTTTGGTCAAGTTCATAGATGGAGAAGTACAGAATTCAAACCAATCAAGCCCACTTAGAGAAAGAAACAAATCAATTAAATTTAGGATGGAATCAACATATAACAAAAGTCATTCAAATTAGGGACTTCATCTCAGCCCTAGGTAAAAGAATTAGCCCAA
This sequence comes from Magnolia officinalis, assembly GCA_021015155.1. Taxonomy (NCBI): domain Eukaryota; kingdom Viridiplantae; phylum Streptophyta; class Magnoliopsida; order Magnoliales; family Magnoliaceae; genus Magnolia; species Magnolia officinalis. Next base: position 77,347,949 of record JAJHSJ010000007.1, read on the forward strand.
CATGATTAAACTAAGAACACATGAAACAAAAGGAAGGAAAGAAGAAACTCCATGGATACTCCACGTTCAACCACAAGTCGATCTCTCCCTTCTCTTTCTTCTCTTTCTTCTCTCTCTTCCCAAGCCGTTAAATTCCTTCAATCTCCAAGCCGAGCTCTCGATCCCTGTTTCTGAATTCCCCCCTTCATCCACGTTTTCATCTCTTTTTAAAGCTGCTGGAGTGGTGAAAATCGGATTTGGAAAGCTATCGCACGCGCAGCGAAAGCTTTTTCGCAGCTAAGTTCAGGGCCTCTAAACACGACACTTTCCTTGCTCAAATTCCATAAAAACACCGTCCCTTAGGACTTTTTTGGGTCCTCTACATGATGGATGGTTCAGATCTGCTATACGATCAAAGATGGTGGCCCACAACTGCCTGAAAAACTGGATTTTCGCGGATGTGCGAAAGCTTTCTCACCTCTTCCGCTGTCATGATCGGTGGGCCCCATAGAGGTGTTTTCAGGGAAATCCACCCCGTCTATTGGATTCAGGACGAAATTTCAGTAAAGAATGGATGGTTTTGAACGTCCATTGACGCAGCCCAGAGAAGAAATTACAATAAGATCAGTTTTGAACGTTGCAGGGCAGTCCACTTGTGGCCTTTGTATCGTACACGTGTGCATCTGTGGTTGCAAAGTAACAGCTTGGGTTTAATTTCTTCAGGCCCCTCTATAAGATGGACGGGTTGGATCGGCCATACAGATGATGGATGGGGCCCACTTGCTTCCGCAAAACGGACGCGGTCCGTCCGTTCGCAACAGGAAACTGAAGTTTCCTTTTTGAGAAGAAGGGCGGGTCAACGCTTGTGCTGACTGCCTCAGTCGCCTGGTGCACGGCTCGACTAAATGTGCATGGTGTACACCCACCACGGTGTGGGGTCCACTATAATGTTTATGAGAAATCTGCGCCGTCCATCCTTTTTGACTCCGCATTTAAGGCATTGAATCCAAAATTGAGTCAGTTCCAGATATCAGGTGGGTCCCACTTAATGAATTAAGGGGCTGATCTGGCTGTTGAGCCACTTCCTAAGATATCTAATAGCTGAAATTTTACGTGTACGGTTAATTTATGTCCCTTAGACCATGTATGAAGTTTCGGGCCGATCGGATGGTGGGAACCCTGTGATCTTTTACTTTGGCCGGTTTTCGGGCCCGTTTGATGTGAGCGGCTTGATTTCCTCGGATCCCTGGCGTGTAAATCCATCGCTATTGGTCCTCTGAAGTCCGTTCCTTGCTCTGGTGACTTTGGAGCGTTAAAACTATACTTGTAGTACTCTTTTTCAGTTAACACTCCTACTTACACCCTGTAACAAAAACACGATTAAAATATTTCATTAAGCATTATCATGTACGTATCATTAGGCAATTACTAGGGTCTGATATGCAATATTCGACCCTAATCACAACCCCCAACCAGCATTTTGCTAGTCCCGAGCAAAACATGCGAAAAGTAATTTCAGAAGTAAAAGGGTAATTCCTGTAAACCCGAGTGACTTATGAATAAATAGTCGAGATGTGATCATTCTAAGATTCATGCATGGTGAGTGGAATTTTCTCCCGGAATCAAGTTCACTGTAAATTTCATAATCAAGTTCAAAATATTAAACCATGAATTAGAATAATTCTAAAACATTGAGTTCCATGAGTGTATAGTGTAATCTCAGCTTACAACCATTAAGAGATCCAATTGTCAATTTCATGATATCATTGGTAATTAACAACGAAGCTCATGACACCCAAAACTGAAACCAACACTTGCCTTACAGATTAACCTTTCATTCTACCATCTTTTGATTTTCTTTATGAACAGTACGCCAAGGAGGGGAATCAAATCCTCACCTATAGGGAGCAAACCTATGGTGAAAACTCGTCGCCATACTTTTTCTAAATGTCAATCATAGGAGATCAAATCTACACTTATAGGGAGCAAACCTATGGTGAAGATTATGCGACTTATCATTTCAATTCTTCTTTTTTATGCTAAAATTTTTGTTTTTCAGGCTGGTTCCTTTCATGCTTAATGCTTACCAAGTTAATCATTCAATTTTCGAATCGGAACCTTAATGTGTAAGCGAGATATGATATGCGGAATCGTGACTCAATCAATGTTTAAAACTCCCAATCCTAGATTAACAACTCGAATTAATTGTAAAATCTAACAAATGGCTGACTCCAAGGGCATAAATTATCACATTCTGTATCTTGTAATATTACAATCACAACTATCCTTCAAAATCACTTCAAATGCACAAGAAATTCTAGAAAAATTTAAAAATTTTACAAGTTTTTGCTCAAGACCAAGAGAATACTGATTAGGTAACCTAATCTCTCACCCCCAACCTAAAATCTACATTGTCCTCAATGTAAAAAAAATAAGCATGCAAGGCACATGGGACAACGAGAATAAAAGAGGAGTGAGGGAAAGATAATACCTGGATGGAGAATCAAGAGGCTTTCTCAAAAATATCAATGTAAAAACGAGTCAGTATAAGAGAGAAATCAACAAAAGCAAAATAAACATAAAATCACCAAAAGAAAATCCTACCTATACCACTTTCGTAGGTGCTCTCGATTGCATTTAGCGTATGCAACAAGACTTTAAACCCCTAGGTTACCCCTAGTGGACGAGTTGTAGTCTCGTGAGGGTTTACAGTAATGTTACCCACAAACATTGAACTAACTAACGAAAAGAAATGAAATGGAATAAAAAGCTGGGTTGCCTCCCAGGAGCGCTAAGTTTAACGTCTTCAGCCAGACAAGAACGGACCATGAATTAACTAACCTTTATAACCAGGATCCGCCAAAGAAATTACCTCAACACCTTGATTAACCAATCCCAGACAAGTGATGTGAGTTCCCATGAGCTGTGCTATCTGAAATGAGGTAACTAACACTATCGTCAAACAATTTAAGGACTTCTGCTCGAACGAATTCTTTTATGTTAGGATCACGCTTCCTTTGCATTTCACGTGATATTTCCGCAGCATGATCCATACATACAGTGGGGCATACTCCCTGTATTTTCGCTATCTTCCGTTCAATTACTGCCTTATATGCTCTAAGAACATTAAGCAACCTGCTCTCCTTTGCTTTTTCAGAGTTAGAAACTGTGCTGTCAGGAAGAGTCTCAGAGGGATGAAGAGGTTCCACTTTCGCTCTCCATTTTTCAGTCTCCAATATAGGAGTAGAGTCGAGCAGTGCATTGACTTCGTGGGTAGGACTATCTATGTCAAAATCCATGCCATATTGTGTTAAGCATGTCTCAAGTGGATCTTTAAAAGATTTCAAGAAGGAGTCCTGCACTAGACTCTCGATCATGTCCGCTTCAAATATGTCATCCAAATCTGTGGATTGTTGTCCTGCATTAAAGACATTGAGTTTAATATTCATGTTACCAAAGGACAACTTCATAACTCCATTCCGACAATTTATAATAGCATTAGATGTGGCCAAAAATGGACGACCCAAGAGACTGGGATCTGACTATGAGGATTCTGGACAGGCTGAGTATCTATAACTATGAAATCCACTGGAAAATAAAATTTATCAACCTGGATTAACACATCTTCAATAACACCCCGGGGCACCTTGACAGATCTATCAGCTAGTTGTAATGTTATTTTAGTCGATTTCAACTCACCAAGTCCTAACTGCTCATAAACTGAATATGGTAACAAATATACGCTCGCCCCTAAATCAAGCAATGCCTTCCCGATCTTATGGTCTCCTATGACGCAAGAAATGGTGGGAGCTCCTGGATCCCTAAATTTAGGAGGGGTGTTATGTTGAATCATGGAGCTGAGTTGCTCTGCAAGGAAGACTTTCTTATGAACATTCTGCTTACGCTTTTGAGTGCATAAATCTTTAAGAAACTTAGCGTAAGCAAGGACTTCCTTGATAGCGTCAAGCAACGGGATGTTGACTTGCACTTTTTAAACACATCCAGGATTTCATCAAAGTTGTTTCTTTTCTTCATTGGTGCCAGACGTTGAGGAAAGGGTGCTTTGGGCACATAGGGTGGCATATTAGTGGCTCTTGGAGAGTCAGAGAGCTTTTGGACTTTGGATGCATTAGTGTGTCTCTCTGCTTCATCTTGATCTTCCGTTTTAGAATTTGATTCATCCCTAGGTATCTCTATTCTGTTGTTAATTTGTTTGCCTGACCTAAGGGTAGTGATCGATTTGGTCTGCTCATGATATTGCCCTTGGTTGAAATTAGAGCCAAGCTCATTCTGTCCCTTTGGATTAGCCACAGGTTGGCCAGGGAACTTACCTTTCTCTCTCTCATTCAATGCGGTAGCTAGTTGACCCAATTGTACTTCCAGCTTGGCAATGGATTGTGCATTTGCATGTAAGCTTTGCTAGTTGGCTAGTAAGGTTTGTTGGGTGTCTTTTTAGAATTGGAGAGAACTCTGCATAAAAAGATTGAGTGTATCCTCAAGAGATGGTTTCCTAGATTGTGGAGGTACTTGTTGGTACTGTGGAAACTGCTGAGGTTGCATAGGAGGATTTCCGGATGGTCCTCCTTGTTGTTGTCCTTTTGCCCAAGAAAAATTTGGATGTCTAGCCCACCCTGGGTTGTATGTGTTCGAGTAAGGATCATTCCCAGGTTTTTGAAAAGTGTTCATAGCATGTACTTATTCAGAGTGAAATTCTGAAAATGCTGCACCAGATGGACAAGACTGCGTAGGATGGGCAGGACTAGAACATATGGCACAAGCCTCGGCTTGAGTTATTTGCGGAGGTCCATTATTTAATACCAGAGCATCAACTTTCTTTGTCAGGTTATCAAGCTTGGCGTACAGATCTGGCATGACTCCTATCTCATATATACCACCTTTCTTCTATGGTTGAGGACCTCTTTCACCTCTATCTGAATAGTCCCATTGCTGGGAGTTTTCACACGAGGTTTCAAAGAATTTCCAAGCTTCGATATCGCTTTTGGTCGTGAAGGACCCTCCACTAGTGGCATCAACCATGCGACGATTTTGGGGTGTCAAACCGTCATAGAAGTATTGCACTTGTTGTCACTTCTCAAAACCATGGTGTGGACATTTAAGAAGCAAGTCCTTCCATCTTTCCCAACATTCATGAAAGTGATCGCCCTCTTTTTGTGTGAAGTTAGTAATTTCTCTACGGAGGGCATTGGTTTTGTGAACAGGGAAGAACTTGTTTAAGAACTTCCTAGACAGTTGGTCCCATGTAATGATAGACCCAACTTCTAGAGAATTCAACCATGCTTTTGCCTTATCCTTTAAAGAAAAAGGGAAAATGCGCAAACGGATTGATTCATCTGAGAAGTTTTGGAACCGAAAGGTAGAGCAAAATGTCTAGGAATTCTTTCACATGATGATATGGGTCCTCCTTGTCTAAACCGTAGAAGGAGGGCAACAATTGTATGACCCCAGGTTTAAGTTCAAAGTGTGCTGCCGTTGTGGCTGGCAACACTATGCATGAAGGTGCATTAAACTGGACAGGGGCTGAAATATTCCCTAAGCGCTTTAACTTCATTCTCGTTCGCCATTTCGACTGGAAAGTTCCTTGCTCTTCTATGAAATGTTCTTTCTATTTCGTGATCAGCAGGTGCTAGTTCTATGTTCAGAGATCTACGTCCTAGCATAAACTATGTTATTGCAATGTAAAAAGAAACGAAAACTAAACTAAGATACAACCTAAAAAAAAAAACTAGAACTAGAATTTATGAATTCCTAAAAATAAAATAAAACTATGTGAACAAGAATTGGAAGGAAGAACCCGAAAAAAGGAGATGATGGATGTCTGAAGATTTGAGGAGCTCCTCCTTTTGAAGACAATCTTATTTAGCAGCTTCCTTCCTCAATTCCTGTAAAACAGAACAAAAACAAATTAAATTTCCTAAAATAATTCTAGAAAAATCCTAAGCTAAAAAGGAAAGTTTCTAAAATAATGTTATTTTCGGTTAGTTTCTAAAAAGGAAAGTTTCTAATCTTAGAAGTAACAAGCTAAGTTAGTTCCTAAAAAAGAAAAAATTTCTAAAACTAGAAAATAGAAAAAGTACTTGAAAGAAGAATCTAAATCTAAAATTAGAAAGTAGAAAACGTTAAAAAAAAAAAAAAAAGCCTAGAATTAGAAAATTTCTAAAAATAAAACCCTAATTCTAAAAATAGAAATTTAAAAAAATAGAGAATTTAGAAAGAGATTACCAAATTAGAAGTTTAAATCAGAACCCTACAAAACAGGAAATAAGTTAGTTTCTAAAATTAAATAAAAACTTTAACCTAAAGTTAGTAAAATCCTAAGACTACGAATTATGATAAGAGAGAATCCTAAATCCAATTGTACCGAAACAGTCCCCGGCAACGGCGCCAAAAACTTGATGTTTTATTTAAACCAACATGATTTAAATGATTTTTAAACTCGCAAGTATACGAATCGGATGTAGATACGGTACGTATTACGAGATCGTTCCCACGAGGACTGATCGTCACAACTCAAATTCACAATTCTTCTTAACTAATTCAACAAATAATGGAGCAAATTACTAACACAATTCCATAAAAAAAAATTGAGAATAGAGAAGAAAATTCAATCAGAAAGAGCACTAGGACTTTCGAATCCACCCCTAATTATCCTAACCCTTGTTTTGTCTGTTGATTCACCTTAATCTAGATTGATACCACTTATATAGAGAAAGCACAATCTGTGTCCTTAATCGGGCATACAGAATGTCTAATTCCTTTAAGCAATGCCATGAATAACATATCCCATGTCCTTGGTCGGGCAGATGAAATGTACAGTTCATTAAAGCACCCTGTTTCTTCCTCTATAGGAAACCTGTTCATGATCAGACACAAGCACCTAGAATAAGCATCCAAACAACATTCATATATATACTTTGGTCAAGTTCATAGATGGAGAAGTACAGAATTCAAACCAATCAAGCCCACTTAGAGAAAGAAACAAATCAATTAAATTCAGGATGGAATCAACATATAACAAAAGTCATTCAAATTAGGGGCTTCATCTCAGCCCTAGGTAAAAGAATTAGCCCAACATGATTAAACTAAGAACACATGAAACAAAAGGAAGGAAGGAAAGAAAAAACTCCATGGATACTCCACGTTCAACCACAAGCCGATCTTTCCCTTCTCTTTCTTCTCTTTCTTCTCTCTCTTCCCAAGCCGTTAAATTCCTTCAATCTCTAAGCCGAGCTCTCGATCCATGTTTCTGAATTCCCCCCTTCATCCACATTTTCATCTCTTTTTAAAGCTGCTGGAGTGGTGAAAATCGGATTTGGAAAGCTATCGCATGCGCAGCGAAAGCTTTTTCGCAGCTAAGTTCAGGGCCTCGAAACATGGCACTTTCCTTGCTCAAATTCCATAAAAACACCGTCCCTTTGGACTTTCTTGGGTCTTCTACATGATGGATGGTTCAGATCTGCCATATGATCAAAGATGGTGGCCCACAACTGCCTGAAAAACTGGATTTTCGCGGATGTGCAAAAGCTTTCGCACCTCTTCCGCTGTCATGATCGGTGGGCCCCATAGAGGTGTTTTCAGGGAAATCCACCCCATCTATTGGATTCAGGACGAAATTTCAGTCAAGAATGGATGGTTTTGAACGTCCATTGACGCGGCCCAGAGAAGAAATTACAATAAGATCAGTTTTGAACGCTGCAGGGCAGTCCACTTGTGGCCTTTGTATCGTACACGTGTGCATCTGTGGTTGTAAAGTAATAGCTTGGGTTTGATTTCTTCAGGCCCCTCTACAAGATGGACGGGTTGGATCAGCCATACAGATGATGGATGGGGCCCACTTGCTTCCGCAGAACGGACGCGGTCCGTCCGTTCGCAATAGGAAACTGAAGTTTCCTTTTTGAGAAGAAGGGCGGGTCAGCGCTTGTGCTGACCGCCTCAGTTGTCCGGTGCACGGCTCGACTAAATGTGCATGGTGTACACCCACCACGGTGTGGGGTCCACTATAATGTTTATGAGAAATCTGCGCCGTCCATCCTTTTTGACTCCGCATTTAAGGCATTGAATCCAAAATTGAGTCAGTTCCAGATATCAGGTGGGTCCCACTTAATGAATTAAGGGGCTGATCTGGCTGTTGGGCCACTTCCTAAGATATCTAATAGCTGAAATTTTACGTGTACGGTTAATTTATGTCCCTTAGACCATGTATGAAGTTTCGGGCCGATCGGATGGTGGGACCCTGTGATCTTTTACTTTGGCCGGTTTTCGGGCCCGTTTGATGCGAGCGGCTTGATTTCCTCGGATCCCTGGCGTGTAAATCTATCGTTATTGGTCTTCTGAAGTCCGTTCCTTGCTCTGGTGACTTTGGAGCGTTAAAATCATACTTGTAGTACTCTTTTTCAGTCAACGCTCCTACTTACACCCTGTAACAAAAACATGATTAAAATATTCCATTAAGCATTATCATGTACGTATCATTAGGCAATTACTGGGGTCTGATATGCAATATTCGACCCTGATCACTAATCAAAGCAGGAAAGGTTACAACTATCCTTCAACACATGAAAACAATTCTAACTGACTCGAACAATCTACTAATTGTCCGTTAAGTTAAGATACTATTCTTCTGGGTTGGACATGGGCGGGGGTGCTTCTTCCCTTTATGGGAAAGGATCACCGGAATAGCGAAGAAGGCGGCGACGGTTGCTAGATATGTCATTTCTTTGGTAAGGAGACGGATGGTTTTGGAGAATGTGTAAAAAGGGGAATGGGTTTAGGGTTGGATTTGTGCTAGGAGCTCATGATGGATTTGGGTGAGTGGGTTGGAGATAGATGTGGGAATGGGTTTGAGAATAAGGTTTGACAGTGGAAAAGGGAGAGGAGGATGATGGATTTGGAGTTTGAGATTTGAGATTGGGATTCAGTGTAGGTGAATGTTGAAGAGGGTTTAGGGAAAGTATGTGGGAAATGAGGTTGGGTTAAGCATAAGAAGAGGAAATAAGGATTTGGAGTGAAGGAGTAAAGGGAATGGGGCTCAAGTGAATGGGTTTTGAGGATTGCAAGATGGAATGTTGAGAAGGTTGTGGAAGATGTGGTTTGGGTATGAAGAAGGAGAGATGGGTTTTGGAGAAGAAGAAGAGAAGTGGTGGAAGTGGGATGCCTTTGTATGGTTTCCTTGGAAATGGATTGAAGCTTGGAGAGGGAAAGGGTTCTCCCCTAGTGTGTGGGAGTAGTAGAGGGTGTTATGGGGTAAGAAATTGGGTATTAGTGCCCTTAAGTTGCAAGAGAGGGAGACCCCACTCGTGTGAACATTGAAAGGGAGGAGGGGACTTGTAACGTTTCTTATACTTTTAGTAACTAGATTATTTTTAAAATTTTAATGATAATTTACCATCAAGTTTTAAGTCACCCCACAAAATTTCATATTATTTGGAATTGTAGATAAATTATTAAAATTCTAGAACCAACAGCTGTCCGAAATTAAAATTTTTTGGACAGTTGGTAAAACATCCTAAATTTAACTACATTAAAATTTTTATTTTATTTTTTTTCTTATTTTTATATAAAACTAGACTCATCCAGATTTAATCTGCTTTTGAATCCACTAAATTGGAGTTGTAACGAATGAGATATGGATTTTTTAAGTTGACCTAAAATTGCAGGAATTCTGGCAAGGGCAACACTGGTCGGCAGGGTGGCCACGCGGGTCGGCTGGGTGGCCACGCGGTCCTCTGGACCACTGGCGGGGCGGCCACGCGGATCGGCGGGGTGACCACCCGAATCAGGGACCCGGATGATTTTCGACATTTTCAGGCGTTAGGAAAAGTTCCCCGGGAAGTGCCATATATGATTTTGGGGTGGAACGAGATGATTTACGCAATGGGCCTAGTGACTTCGCAAGATTCCTCCTGGTTAGCAGTCAAAAGTCCAATTCTCTATAGTTTCCACCTTTTCCGGTATAATTTGTTCATTCCCAAGTTCTTACCCCCAAATGGGCCGAAACTATCAACTTTGATCCGACATTAACTCATTCGATCTAGATCTATGGTTTCGACCGTCCAAACGTTAAATTTTTCGGCTCGTACCTATCAATGTCCCAAGGAAATTAGAGGACAGAGTGGAGGTAGGTGAAGATTTTAAAGGGGATAGGTCGGGGGGAGGAAATTGGACTCAGGCCTGTTTGACTAGTGATGTTAAGCTGTACCAAAGGAGATTACAACGCCACTCCCAGCTCAAGATTGGGAATGACATGTCTGGAATGAATGTGGGATGAGACTTAAATTTATTTCACAAGCTTTGCTAAATGAGCCATGCGTTGGAGGGTGTAATGCGGGATTTCCAAATCCCAGGATGATGAATTTCTAAGTATAATTGGGAAGGAAGATCCGGGAATGGGCCGTGGCACTATAAGACTCTCGGATCTATTTCCTAGCGTCACTACTCACTCTCGCTACCCAACCCTAACACTATGGGTGTCTTACCTTCCGTCTAGGAGCGTCAAATCAGGGACTAAGGTGGTTCCTAGCATTCTAAGTCTTTGTTACGTTTTCTAATATGTATTCTCTCAGGTCAGTGGACGCGTTAGTGAGTTCATGACCCATGGCCCAAGGGATTCCAAACTATTGCTCTGATACTATCTTGTAACGCCCTGAAAATTGGGAGTCGTGCATACACTCGACTCCCAAGTTCCCGAGCATCACTTATAACCAATTTTTCATTATTTTGCGTCTAATCAGGTTTAAATGCACAGTATGGAATTACTTGAAGCATGAATCACAATTACAACAAGTTTATTGAATTGAAAGAGGTTAAATATATACAAATCCAAAAGGATGTAAATGGGTCGCTCAAGGCGTTGCCCAACAAATCACAAAAAAAAAAAATTGATATATCCAGAAAATAAAGCTGAGTCCACTACTCAACGATCTAGAATCCCGTCTACTGAGCCGATGAAGACCCGCTCAGCAACAAGAAGTAGGACAGCTAGTCCTCCTCGTCTACGCTCGTGTCGTCAGGCTCTTCGTACTCCTCGTCACCTGCAACTATGAACGAGTCTGGTTGGTGTTTTAAAACACCGTCCCAGAGTGGGAGTGAGTGATCAACTCAGTGGGTGCTATTAGTCTCAAGTTATAACAGGCATCAATTATAGCATGAACTTAATGAAAAGCAGTCAATCATATACATCTAACTAATCTTATTAATGCGCATGCATGCGGGATGATATGATGCATGCCCTCGCCACAACGCTCCCTCAAGCGACTCCATCTAACGATCACATATGACTACACTCCCTCAGAGCGACCTCGACTTCCGAGTCGCTACCCTAACTAATGCGATGCAATGCGATCATGTTAGCTGAGTTATTAATTACGTCCATTCATCCAGCAGGTTGGGGAATCTGATACACCCCACGTATCAATGCCCTAAGCTGGTTGCAAGGCCAAGGCCCCATTAACGAGTGAGGTCGAGGCCCCGCTGTCCGTGATCCCGTCAGGTTCCTCATCCCCGACTTTAAGCACATGAGGAGTGCCAAGAGAAAGGGATCGCTCGCGGTCACTACGGGGAGGCGCGGCACCCCAGCGTAGGCCGACAGCTCAAACACAGTGTCCCATTCCACCATGTCTGGCTCACGAGGCTGTGGACCAGTTTCAAGTAGGTTATTGATGGGCTACAACGGTTATAGGGTGGTTCAGGTTCCATACATATGTGAGCAAATAGGGTTAACAATCAGGGTTGGTCAGACAGTAGGCTAGATCACACGAGTCGGGCGAGCGTGAGACGAGTGACATCGGGCACAAGGGACCCATGTAGTCGAACTACAGCCACCCTAACACACCCGCCCAAACCCACGGGTCTAGCCATAGCATAGTCCTACCGATGGGATTACCGTCTCTCCCCATGTTCCTGACCAACCCAAGGGCGTGAGAGGATCCATAACATGCCAATTCTACAGATTATCAACTAGCATAGCGACCACATGTTCTTATGCATCTCATATACCATTCAGATTCTCATAACAAGCAAGACTAATCATAACATGAAACAAGTGCATGTGAGTTGTGTGTGTGTGTGAGGAAGTTAAGCACTTCCTCCAATTCCATAAATCATGTGCACAAAGGTAATAAATCATACACATTGAAACACGACATATGAGGAAAAAGGATAGAGCAATCATGAGAAAACTATCACCTATACATAATATCATGTGAGAGGCAAGATCAACACCAATATGAAAGCTAAGCATGCAATCCATACAATTCCAACAATATACAACTCCTAGGGTTTCTCTAGATTATTCAATCATAGCATTCAAGCAATCAAAATCATTAAACCCACACTAAAATTGGTGCTAAACTACCTAAGAACAATAGTCCGCACCTTCGGATTCGTTGGAGGCTTGGAAAATGACCTATGAATGAGGGCTTTTGGGGTCAAATGGCCGAAATCCCTAGAGCAACGTTGCATGTTAAAAATCCATGCCAAATCCATTCTCAATACATGGGTTTCAAGAAAAGAGGGTGAAGGATCTTACCTAGACGACCCACGAACGATTGTTGAGGTTGTGGTGGAGTGTTTCCTTTGGAGGAAGGATATGGAGTTGAAAGGGTTGATCCCCTTGGGCCCCACCTCGATCTAAGGTCCACCATAGCTCTCCTTCACTCTCTCTTTCTTCTCTCCTTGCTTTCTAGCTCTCTCTTTCTCCCTTGGCAATGGTGGTTGTGTTGAGGGTTATGAGATAAGGGTTAGGGATTTATTTGTTAGAGTTGGGCCCTTTGGCCCCAAGCTTCCACAAATTCCCAAAATAGCCCTATAGGACTCCCTATTGGTGTTGGGGCGGCCCTAACACCCCTCTATCCACCAAACTTTGTGTGTAGGTGTCTCATGACCCGATGAGGGGTTATGCAAAGTTTGGGAACAAACGGATGAACGAGTATGGGGTTTGAGCATACGATTTCGACCTTTAAGTGGCCCTGTGGGGCCCATTTTGGTGATTGGGGTGGCTCTGGTGGCCCCCCGGCCATGAAACATATAGGATAGGTGCTCCATGGCCTGATGAAGGGCCATGCAAAATTTGGGTGCGATCGGATATGGGGCTTGATTGTACGGGTCCGATTTGCGATCAACGGTCACCGTGCCACGATCAGGTCCTAGAATTCGTGGACGGGCGTAAAAAAATACATTAAACATTCTCCATAAATTTGGAAGAAATTCGACGGCTGAAAAGTCCAAAATCTCGGTTTCATTTGAAAGTGCCAGATTCCAATTTTGGCATTGGTGGGGTGCATTTGGCAAGTGTCAGATCTCAATTCTGGGTGTCCACTGGGTCTGCAGTCTACAATGGACCACAAACCCAGTGAGATCTTTAGTTTCCTAAATTTTTAGATTTTTCTGGCCCTCCTCGGTCGCTGGGTGGCCCACACGGGCTGTTGTTAAGTGTAAACAGATCATCTGGCTTGGTGGCCCGCACTTGGTTCAATCATAACCATATTGGTCTAGTCTAATGGGCTAATCCTAGATTTAATTTACATGTGGTACCTTACCCTGAGTAGTTTAAATGAACGATCCTGCGGTAAATCCTACGGGGACGCCACATGACACTATGCTGGTTGGACGGGACGTTACAATCACCCATGTATAAGCTAGCATTGAGTGTCAATGGTCAGTAAGTGATAATATAAGTTAATTACAAAATAATAAAATAAAATAAAATAATTAAGAATTTTTGAAAATCCAAAACAGTAAAAATCCGGGATGTTACACTTCTACTTGTTACCCTTGGATGGATATGAGATTGTCTTGGGTACCCAATGGCTCAGGACTTTGGGTCCCATAATCTGAAATTTTTCCAACCTTCAAATGCGTTTCATAGTTTTGGAAAAAGAAATCTCATTACAGGGCTTAGCATCTCCACAAGACAAGCTCGTAGAAAACTTTTACATGGAACGGGTATTAAAGCAGGGGCGCCCATGAGTGGTCTCACTGCTTAATGCAATAACTACTCCACAAATCAAGGCAATCGACAACACCCTCCTTGCAATATTGGATGATTATGCAGATGTCTTCTCTGAACCAGTCGGTCTCCCACCACCACGCCAGCATGATCATCACATCCCACTCCTTGCTGGGGCTGGACCTGTCAACGTACGCCCGTATCGGTACCCTCATTTTAAGAAGACAGAGATTGAAAAATTGGTGAGCGATCTGCTGAAGTTAGGAGTCATACGGCCTATCACGAGTCCTTATTCTTCGCCTGTGTTACTGGTCAAGAAACATGACGGGTCATGGAGGATGTGCATCGACCATAGGGCTCTCAACAAGGTCACCATAAAAGACAAGTTTCCAATTCCTGTGATCGACGAGCTGCTGGATGAATTATATGGTGCTCTCTTCTTCTCCAAGCTAGACTTACGCTCTGGCTATTATCAAATTCGAGTCCACTCCTAAGACATCCACAAAACAGCCTTTCGAACACATAGCGGGCATTATGAATTTTTAGTCATGTCATTTGGCCTGACAAATGCGTCATCCTCTTTTCGAGCCCTCATGAATGACATCTTCTGCGATCATCTCCGTAAGTTCGTCCTTGTTTTCTTTGACGATTTATTGATCTATAGCAAGACATGGGATGACCATTTACAACATTTGAAGGTGATCTTTGATATCTTACGAACTAATAAGCTATTTGTGAAAAAGTAGAAGTGTCATTTTGGTGACACACAGGTAGCCTATTTGGGATACATCATTACTTGCCAAGGAGTGACGGTAGATCCTGAGAAGGTTGCGGCTATGACTAATTGGCCCAAGCCGATTACACCCAAAACGCTTCGAGGTTTCCTTGGCCTCACCGGTTATTACCATAAGTTCATTTAGGACTACGGAAAAATAACTGAGCCTCTTACAAAAATGGTAAAAAAAGATGGGTTCGCCTGGTCCCAAGCTGCTGAGGAAGCTTTCAAAAACCTGAAACAAGTAATGACAAGGGCGCCGGTTCTAGCCTTGCCTGATCTTTCTAAAAACTTTGTGGTAGAATGCGACGCATCTGGGTCGGGAATTGGTGTTGTCTTACTGCAGGACAAGAGACCGATAGCATTCTTCAGTCGATCTCTTAGTGGGAAGAATCTCCTCATGTCAACCTATGATAAGGAGATGCTTGCACTAGTCTTCGCGGTCCAAAAATGGAGGCCATACTTGCTTAGAAGAACTTTTATTGTCCGCTCGGATCAACGAAGCCTTAAGTACTTGTAGGAGCAAAAGATCACCACCCTTACACAACAAAAATGGCTCTACAAACTGATGGGGTTCGACTTCACCATAGAGTACAAACAAGGGGGAGAAAATGTAGTGGCAGATGCGCTATCCAGAAGCAACTACGAAGGAGAGGTTGCAGCTGTTTCTTCTCCCATTCCACGATGGATCTCAGCCATCAGAGAAAAAGTTGCATCTAACCCCAAGCTCCAATGACTAGTCTAGCTATGCTTGATAGATAATGCCATTGGTCCATGAAGGTTTCATGAAGGTGTGCTTTTTTTTTTTTTAAAGATTGCATTTACCTTGTGGATGACTCCCCGCTCTTATAGGATATACTATCTCAATTCCATAATAGCACACATGAAGGATTAGTCAAAACACTCTAGCGCTTGAAGGCGGTGTTTTACTGGACCGGGCTTAAGCAACAACTCAAAGAATTTATCAAGAAGTGTGATATCTGTCAACGGAACAAGGCTGAGCACAGACAACCGGCTGGACTTCTCCAACCTCTTCCAATCCCTACACAAATTTGGTCGCACATTAGCATGGACTTCATGAAGGGAATTCCACTCTCTCAAGGCAAGTCAATAATTTTTGTGGTAATAGATCGCCTATCTAAATACAGTCATTTTGTTCCATTGAAGCATCCATATACGGCTGTAGGGGTTGCTCGTGTTTTCTTTGATCAAATATTCAAGCTTCATGGTATGCTTGAATCCATAGTTTGTGACTGAGACCCAACTTTCACAAGTGTGTTTTGGAGGGAGCTTTTTCAACTACATGGGACCTAATTCAATTTTCGCTCCTCTTACCACCCGCAAACTGATGGGCAAACAGAGATAACCAATCGCACCATGGAGATGTATTTCCGTTGTTTCAGTGAAACTAGGCCAAAAGAATGGATGCAATGGCTGACATGGGCAGAGTATTGCTATAATGCAAGTTGGCATTCAGCGATCAAGAAGACTCCATTCGAGGCAGTGTATGGCCGCACCCCTCCAACTTTATTATCTTATATTTCCGGCACTGCAAAGGTACAAGTAGTGGAAGATGAGCTGCTTCATAGGGATAAGGTGCTGAAAGAGTTGCGTGAGGCCTTGAAGAAAGCTCAGTCTCGTATGAAACAGGTTTATGATGGGTCCCACAGAAAAAAAGATTACTCTGTAGGAGATTGGGTCTATCTTAAACTCCAACCCTACAGGCAAGCTTCCCTTGCTCTCAGGCGAAATATGAAACTCGCTCTCAAGTATTACAGGCCTTTCAAGATAATAGAGAAGATCGGTTGCGTTGCTTACAAGCTTGACTTGCCAAAAGATTCAAGGATACATCTGGTGTTTCATGTTTCATTGCTCAAACCCAAGATTGGGGATGCTAAGCAGGTGATCGAACAACTTCCTGAAGTAGATGAAGAGTCTCGAATGGTTCCATATCCTCAAGCAATACTAGACAAGCGCACAAGAAGAGGGAAAACTAAAGCATTGGTGCATTGGATGAGTCTATATCCTGCAGATGACACATGGGAAAATCTTAAAGAATTGAAGATGAGGCTTCCGGAGATAGCCCTTGAGGGCAAGGGCTCTTTTTAAGGAGGGGATGTTACAAACCGATCATCAGAAGTGGTCAATTGTACTTGTCATTCTGTTTACATGTATTTAGGCATGGTTTTAGGCATGTTTGCAAGTGAGGTCAGTAGTTGGTTGTATTAGTTCCTTATTTCATGCATGAGTCTTATGTAGTTTTCTTGTTTAAGTCCTAGTTTTAGGGAAGACATCCCACGTCTGTGTAGTGGGCAAAGTTGAGTATAATTGAATCAGTTGTAACTAAAGTCTATAAAAACGAAAAAAGAATGAATGCAAGGACATGAAGTTTATCTCCAAACAGCTGTCTGCAGCTGGGATTGAATCATTTTAACAATCCCATAGTTTCTCTCTCACCATTGGTTGACCAAAGAAGACACCTAAATTCATTTCGCCTTCACCTCGCCCCTTCACTCGATCTCACGTCCACTGCCAAAACCCAGGTCGTAACGGTGTATTATCATTTGTTTATCTTTGATCTAAAAAATTCATAACATTAAACTCAACACTAAGGTAAGACAACCCATAAATTTATGCTTAAAAGCCTCAAAAGTCGGCCCAGATGGGTAGGCTCGTATGATCCGACATTCTATTCAATCATGGAATCTTTGTACAAAGATGAAAATACACAATGACTACCAAATGGCTTGCCTAACTATTAGAAGAGCAATGAGAATCTTATCACCACTCTACTTCTATAGTTGAGGAGGCCTCTGTTTGCGATTAATGACTTAAATTGTCAATGGAGCAGGCTAGGTGGACAAATTATTTATACTCTCCCACTTCATTTTTATATATTTGAGATGTATTTAAGAGGGATAAAAAGGAGGGATTAGAGAGTATACATGGAGGAATTATTCAATCCGTCCTTCCTAAATTATATTTTGATATTAAAATTCACTCTCAAACATATCAAAAAATAAATTAATTAAAATTTTTTTAAAAAATAAAATTGGATGGAATCTTATGCGGGACACCCATTAACGGTTGCCTACAAATGGGCCCAGGGATCATCGTCCAACAATATGGTCCACCTGAATTTGAGAATACAGGTTTTCGTTGAAAAAGGAAGAAGAAAAACACAGGTGCCTGTCTCATCCTAGCTTTTCGTTGCAAGGTTAACGTGGGAAGGCTGGTGTACCACACACCAGTGATACAAATGGTGTGGGTAGGTGTCGCCACGAAGATCACAGCCGCTCCTCAAGCTCGAGTTGTAGGATCAGTTCAAACGAGAACAAAGTTAAATGGCCCAAAAATTGTTCTATATATTATATTCATATCATTCATCCATTTTTAAAAATTATTTTGGAGCATGAGCAAAAAATTAATAATACACAAATCTCAAACTTGACCACACTACAAATAGAAGTTTTCATCATTTGTAGAGCCCACCATAACATTTATTTTCCATCCAATCTGTTCGTAATGTCTCAAAAGACATGGATGAAGACAATAGCAAATATCATATTGACTCAAAAGGGCTTCAATGGTAGATGTTCAATCCCCTACTGCTTTTTCAATGTGGTCCACTTGATATTTAGATCTGTCTTATTTTTCGACTCAAGTCTTACCATGAGCTCCAGTTTAGATATAACACATACCTCGTCATAGGACCCACGGAACTTGCTGACGTCAATACACCAGCTAGATAGCTGGTGTATGGTACACCAGCCAGTCCGCTTCCGTTAACGTGCGGGGCAAGCGGATGAATGTCGGAAACGGATTGGCTACTCCCCCTGCAACCAGCCCGGTGGCTGGTGGTCGGTGCTATGTGGGCCCCACAATGATGTATGTGTTTCATCCATTCCGTTCATCCAATTTTACAGATCATTTTATGGCTTGATCTTAAAAAAGAAAGAGATATAAGTCTCAGGTGGACTACCTCACTAGAGGAAAACAATAGTTATTGAATATCCACCATTAAAATCCTCATAAGGCCTAGTGTACTGTTTATTTGACATCCAATCTGTTGATTAGGTCATACAGGCCCAGATGAAGGGAAAAAACAAAAAATCAGCTCAATCCAAAACTTATATGGCCCCCATAAGGTTTTTAATTGTCAACGCTCATTCAATACTGTTTCTAGTAATGTGGTCTACTTGAGATTGCGATATAACTCATTTTTCGTCTCATGCCATAAAATGATCTTGAAAAATAGATGGACAGCATGGATGAAATACATATATCATGGTGGCCCCACGGAGCACCGACCATCAGCCATTGGCTGGTGGCGGGGGAGTAGCCAGTACGTTTCTGTGAATGTCATGAAAATTTCATCCACGTAGCTCTTGGCGTGCATGCTCAAGTACGCAGCAGTCACCAGGAAGACAGGAGAACATGACATCTGCCCACAGGAACGTATGTCTGGGAGCGGATTGGGTGTTACCCAGGTGTTACCCTTACCGTGGGCCCACCTTGATGGTGCATTGAATATCCATTCCGTCCATCCATTTTCCAGCTAATTTTAAGCGTATTACCAAAAATTAAGAAAATCCAAATCTCATGTAGACCACACCGCAAGAAACAGTGGTGATTGAACGCCCACCATCAAAAACTTTCTAAGGCCCACCGTAAGAAGATCCTTAATGTTTATTTATCATCCAATCCGTTGATAAGGTCAAATAGACGTTCATGAAGGGAAAATACAAAAAATGGGCTTGATCCATAACTTTCGACGCCTCAAAAAGGTTTTTAACGGTTATTCATCGCTTATTCCAGTATCGTGGTCCATCAGAGATTTGGATATGCTTAAGTTCTGAAATAATGTCCTAAAATAAGTTGGAAACAAAGATGGACCGCATGGATATACAACACATTCATCAAGGTGGGCCTTATACGGTAAGGATAACACCTACTAAGGTGTTACCCGGGCAGCACCTAATCTGCTCCCGCATATCTGGCCGACCATGACCAAGATCGGGCGGGTCAACAAACTGGTGCGGATTCGGTCAGGACATGGAAGGAAACGGATTGGCTACTCCCCCTGCCACCAGCCCAGTGGCTGGTGGTCGGTGCTCTGTGGGCCCTACCATGATGTATGTGTTTCATCAGTTCCATTCATCCATTTTTAAAGATCATTTTAATGCTTTATGCCAAAAATTAGAGGTATATAAATCTCAGATGGTCCACACCATATGAAAACAGTAGTGATTGGATATCCACCATTAAAATCCTCCTAAGGTTCACTGTACTGTTTATTTGACATCCAATCCGTTGATTTGGTCATACAGGCCCAGATGAAGGGAAAACACAAAAATCAGCTTGATCCAAAACTTTTATGGCCACCAAAATTTTTTTAATGGTCGACGCTCATTCAAATCTGTTTCCTGTAATGTGGTCCATTTGAGAATGGAATATATCTCAATTTTGGTCTCATACCGTAAAATTTTCTGTAAAAACATATGGACGGCATGGATGAAACACATACATCATGGTGGGCCCACAGAGCACAGACCACCAGCCATTGGCTGGTGTCAGGGGGAGTAGCCAATCCGTTCCAGACATGGAAACACCGTACAGTCAGACTATGATCATGGGCCCACCCTGATGTACATGTTGTAATCCACGCCATCCATCTATTTTTTTCTTATCATTTTAGGAAATGATTAAAAAAAGGTGAAGCAGATACATATTCAGGTGGACCACACCACAAGAAACAATGATGATTGAATGCGGACTGTTAAAAACTTCCTAGAGATAATCATAATGTTTCTTTGCCATACAACCTTCTGATAAGGTCACAAGGACCTGGATAAAGGGAAAACACAAATATCATCTCATCCAAAAATTTTGTGTTCCACAATAAATTTTTAAAGGTCAATCACTGTTATTTCCTGTGGTGTGGTCCACATGAGATTTTAATCCATTTCATCTTTGGGTATATACCTTGAAATGAGATGGCAAAACAGGTGGACGGTGTGGATTTACAACACATACATAAATATAGACCCAAACTAATAGCCTCACCGAACTCTGTATGACCGAATACTCTCCGTCGACAAATCATCTGGTGGGCCCGGGCGTGTGGGCTTGCTTGGAGAGTGCTGCGATACTTCGCATGTCAGCGTCATACGGGTTCCATACGGCACGGCCATCATGCATGTAAAAATCGTATACTTGTTACTGGTGGGCCACGTACATAGGCCAAAGGTTGCGGTAACTAGACAATTGCAACCGTCCACTTGTTCTGGGTTTCGATCTTAGAATGTGAACCGTTCATCCATTTTTAGTTAATAGCCACTTTTTCAGGATAATGATCGAATTAGCTACCATAGTCCAATCTCATTGGTCTTAAAACATGTCCCGTACATGTGTAGGCCCACCAAGTCAACGGTCCTCATTACCACGGAATAGAGATGATAACGCGCACTCGCATGGATGTGAATGGCTGCACAACTTCCAACGATAGATTCGAGATCCGGGTCGTTTATTAGGTGGGCCCACTGTGAACTTTCCCAGTCCCTAAATCATCCCAACCATTCATCAGATGGGCTGCTCGAGGAAATGGACGGTTAGAAATAAAATGCCAACCAACCACAGGATAGGCGGACCCAGCTGGCTCTTTAGATAGAAAAAATTAGTAACGTAGGCTCTTTCCTTTTATGCCTTAAAACTTACACTACAAAAGTAAATTTTTAGGTATGGGAATATAATGTTGGATAAAAATACAGGATAAAGCAGTTAAAAAAAGAAGTGCACTGGTAATTCTATTTCTATGTATGGATAAAAGTCTAATTTGGTTAGATAAGTTTTGTTCCGTTCGAATAAAAAAACGAAGGTGGAACGTCGGGCCTATACTGAAAAATTACCCACGACCCACGTGGTACTTTGGCCTACATCTCGGGAACGGATTGGCTGCTAGTCCTGACACCAGCCCCGTGGCTGGTGGTTGGTGATCTGTGGGCCCCACCATGATGTATGTGTTTCATCCATTCTGTTCATCCATTTTTAAGGATTATTTTAGGGCTTTATCCCAAAAATGAGAGATATATGAACCTCAGGTGGACCACACCACATGAAAACAATAGTGATTGGATATCCACCATTAATATCCTCCTAAGGCCCACTGTACTGTTTATTTGACATCCAATCTGTTTATTAGGTCATACAGGCCCAGATGAAGGGAAAAAAAACAAAAATCAGCTTGATCCAAAACTTTTGTTGCCCTCAAAATGTTTTTAATAGTCGACACTCATTAAACACTGTTTCCTGTAATGTGGTCCAATTGAGAGTGGGATATATCTCATTTTTTGTCTCATATCTTAAAATGGTCTGTAGAAATAGATGGACGGCATGGATGAAACAAATACATCATAGTAGGCCCCACAGAGCACCGACCACCAGCCATTGGCTGGTGTCAGGGGGAGTAGCCAATCCGTTTCCCTACATCTCAGGCTCGTTTGCGGCTATACGCTTCTTCCGTTCCTCCTCGCGCGAATAGCTTTAGCATTTTCGTTGGCCGAATCGAGCTCTCCTTCCTTGCAGATCGTTTTGCCTCTGTCGCGATTGAGCATCTAGCAATGTGTTGCGCCTTTTGTGGCCACATGCTGGGTTATATGATCATCAGAACCGTGAATGTTATTGAATATATTCTATAGATGCTATTGAAGAAAAATTAAGGTGAAATCATGGTTCTAACCATCACTATCTGTAGACTAGTTTTAAACAAAATGAAAGGAAATTTTTTAATGGTTCGCATAAACCTTTATAAAATTCAGCTGATAGGATCATCGGTGAAATGTGGTTGTAGAAGAATAACTTACATATGGGAGCAAGACAACATGGACGGTTCAAATCATTGGACACTCCGAGCAAGAGAGCCCTGGTGGGTGAGAAACACGCTGCCCTCCTCTGTCTTCGAGAACTGTCAAATCCCCGCGAGTCGCGGACGCGGATTTAATACTGACAGGTGGCTGTGGACAGTGCAACGTAGGCTCCAAAACGACGCACGTGCCTTATCCACGCTGTTCAGATTATCTTAAGGGCATAAGCCTAAAAATAAGACGGATACAACTCTCAAGTGGACCATACCAGAAGAAAACAAGGGTAATTGATTGTCTATCCTTAAAAACTTCATTAATATATATATATATATATATATATATATATATATATATATATATATATATAATATATATATATATATATATATATATATATATAAATTCAACCAAAACTTTAATGGCCTTTGGGAAGTTTTAATGGCAAACATTTAACTACTACGGCACGTGGTGTTCTCCACATGACATTTCTATATGTCTCATTTTAGGTATTATACTCTAAAATGATCTTAAAATTGTATGGACCGAGTTAATAAAACACATACATTAAAACTTCATTAATATATATATATATATATATAAAATTCATCCAAAACTTTAATGGCCTTTGGGTAGTTTTAATGGCAAACATTTAACTACTACGGCACGTGGTGTTCTCCACATGACATTTCTATGTCTCATTTTAGGTATTATATTCTAAAATGATCTTAAAATTGTATGGACAGAGTTAATAAAACACATACATTTTAGTTGGTCCACCTAGCACCGTCCTGTAGCTATTGGGAAACGGATGGGCTACTCCCTGCAACCTGCCAATGGCAGGTGGTTGGTGCTCTGCGTGCCCCGTCATGATGTATATTTTTCATCCATGCCATCAATATATTTTTTTAGATCATTTTATGTTATGCGACCGAAAATGAGATATATCACAATCTCAAGTGGACCACATTATAGGAAACAGTGTTGAATGAATGTTGACCATTAAAAGTTTTTTAGGGGTTATAGAAGTTTTGGATAAGGCTGATTTTTTCCCCTTCATCTAGGTCTATATAACCTATTCAACAGATTGGATGTCAAATAAACAGTGCAGTGGGCCTTAGGAGGATTTTGATGATCGAATCTAATTATTATTGTTTTCCTACGGTGTAGTCCACCTAAGATTTATATTCCTATCATTTTTGGTATCAAGCCCTAAAATAATCTGTAAAAATGGATGAACGGCATGGATGAAACACATATATTATGGTGGAGCCCACAGAACACCGACCATCAGCCACCGGGCTAGTGGCTGGGGAGTAGCCAGTCCGTTTCCAGCTATTGGCTACTTACAGCGTCAGTAGCAATCCGTGTCCGTGAGTCGCGGCCCACACGACAGCTTTTCACGCACGTGACATATCACGTTAGGAGGGTATCTATGCAAACATGCCCTGTCTGATAATAGGCCGCAGGTGATTCCCTCATCCAACCATCCATATTTTAATTAAAAGGTGTCCTGTGGGGCCAACACGATGTGTGTGCCTTAAATCTAGGCCGTCCATCCGTTTTGAAATATCATTTTACACTATAATCTCAAAAATGAAGCAGATCCAAATCTCAGGTGGACCATACTGCAGAAAACAATGGTGATTGAATACTCACCATTAAAAATTTATTAAGGACCACTGGAATGTTTATTTCCCCTCCAAAACGTTGATAATATCTCGAAGGCATAGATGAAGGGAACACACAAATATCAGCTTGATCCAAAGCTCTTGAGGCCTATAAGAGGTTTTGAATAGTCAATCACCATTATTTCCTATGTTATGGTCCACCTTATATTTAGATCTGATTCATTTTTTGAACCGTTTTCTAAAATAACATTCCAAAACAGATCTATGGCGGCATGGATTTAAGGGTGTATTTGGGCAGTGGGATTAGGTGGGATGAAATTGCATATGGTCCTATGCCAATTCCCCTCCATGTTTGGGTAAAATGAAAAAGTTTGGAATTAGATTAGATGGAATCGTATTGGTCCGTGCCAATTTCACTCAATATTAGCAAGTTGTGTAGGTTCCACCATGATGTGTGGGCTATATCCACACCATCCACCCATTTTTCGAGATTATTTTAGAGCATGGGCTAAAAAATCAAGTAAATCTAAAGCTCAAGTGGACCCCACCATAGAAAGCAATGAGGATTGAATACTTACCGTTGAAAACGTCATTGGGGCCACATAAGTTTTGGATCTGCCTCATTTGTAGATGAGGTTACAAAACAAATTAACGGTTTAGATATAACACACGTGTGTTATTCTCAATAATTTTAAATGATGGTGGGTGTATCCATTCAATGTACCATCATATTAATAATTAATCTTATTACATAGCAACAGAGAACAATCCATGGGTAATAATTATATTTTTTGAATCCCAACCCACCTAAAATGGAGTGTGTGAACTGACATGGGTGTCTACTAACAACCTATCCCTACAAAAAAAAATAAAAATAAAAATATCCCTTTTAAGGTAAATGCATCTCGGCGGACTACGTGAGGTATCCACCAACCTATGTGGATGCCGGATCGACCGGAGCCGCGTCCGTGTCATGCGGATTTCTTGCAACCACGGAAGGCCTGTCCGAAAGATATGCGGGGAAGGCGAGCCAAAGAAATCAGATTGCGTACTTATCGAAATGAGTAAAATCTGTAAGGCCTACGTTGAATGTATGTGGTTTATCCACGCCGTCCATCCGTTTTTCCAGATCATTTTAGCCGTTGATCCTGAAATTAAACCACATCTAGAGCTCAACTAGACCATACTACAATAAACAGTGAGAATACTAATTTCTACCGTTGAAGCCTTCCTAAGGTCCACGGTGATGATTATTTATGATCGAACCTGTTTTTAAGATCATATAGACATGGATTAAGTGAAAACTCAAATATGAGCTTGATATAAAACTTTTGTGACCCGTAAAAAATTTCAACAACAGAGGTTCAATTCACACATTTTCATGTGGTGTAGTCTACTTGAGCTTTGGATATGATTTCTTTTTGAGTTAAAGCTCTAAAATTATCTGATAAAATGGATAGATGGAATGGATGAAATACATGAATCACGTGGGCCCAGAGAGTTTACTCAGTAGGCAATCTACCTCCAAACACACAAGCACGGGTTGCCAACCAGCTAAATGAAAGAGATGGAAACGCCCACCATCATGCAGAGTACAGCGTGTATTTAGTAAACTTTGTGCGGCCCACCATAATGTATTTGTTTATCTATGCTGTCCAATACATTGTATCAGCTAATTTTAGGACACAAGCAAATAATTTGAGAATATCCCATGTTCAAGTGGACCCACAGTAGAAAATAATAAGGAATAATAATATCCACCGTTGAAACCTTCCTAGGCCCACAGTGAAGTCATTTGTAATCTAAGTTGCATGAAGTGAAAACACAAATATCAGCTTCTTTGGTGGATATAAAGGAAGTTCTTGATGGTAGAGTTCACACTATTTTAATGTGGTGTGTTCCACTTAAGCTTGCGGTCTGCTTCAATTTTAGGGTCCTGTATTAAAATGAAATAACTATATAAATAAGACATTCATCATAGTGGGTCTTATAGTGTTTACTCCATACCTAATCTACTTTTTTACCATTAAAAGCTTGTTAGGCCAATGTTTATATGATACCAACCTAGTGCACTGTAAAACTAGGTCATTGACCAATAATTATTGTGTTTTAGATGATATTTAAAGTTATAGAAATGCCAATTCAACTAAAAATATATACTGAAGTCCATGTTTGGATAATATGTTTCAAATGCAATAAATTATAAAATTATAATGATTATAAATTCTTCTTTTTATCTCTTATTACATTGCTTCATTATAGAATTGTGTATTTATACAAATATTGTAAGATCATATTGATGGTGCTTTTATGTTATAGTACAATTGTAATTTACAATCCAAATATACATTGATTTAACTAAGGGAAATATATTGACCTAAAATTTTCAAATGATCCAAGAAAGTTTGAATGGTCTAATAAAACTTAAATGATTTGAAGAAGGAAATTACACCGTCTTAAAGCTTTCAATTGTCTCTAAAAAAGTTTCAATGGTGGGCATCAATCCACACAATTTCTTGTAACACAGCCTCACAACAGTCCACATGGGAACATATCAAACAAGGGTTGAGGGTGTTGATAATTTTATACAGATTAATGTAATATCTGTATAATATGGAAACCAAAAATTACTACGATCAGAACTAAGGACAGGCTGAAGCACGTCTGAAACGCTGTCCTTAAAGCGTTATTTGCCCCTACTCAAGTAAATTGAGTATGCTGATAGGTTACAGGCAAATTGCTTCTAGGATACGACAAGCCTGGTGTGGGTCTGCGTTCAGCAAACACGAAGGCCCACCAAATGGAACTCTTTTACACACTATCTGGCAATATTACAATATAAAAGAAAAATCCCAAAAGAAAGAGAAGAAAGAGAAAAAAGGTGTTTGACCACTGCACTGGTCAGTTCAATTCGTCAGCCACTGGTTCAGTTTAACAGTCCTAGACCACACCTCTGGTCTATTCTTCTAGCTAAGGTTCAAGCCTTGCTTTGTTGCTGGAAATTCTTGTGGATTTGCTGGAGTGAGTTGAGATGGTTTGGGAACCCATCTAGACCTTCTTTTTATAGGCTATGATGGCTGGGGTTAATGGTCCAGGGAATTAAATTCCATGACCGTTTTCTAGCTGTTGGAGAAAATAGCCGTTATATGGCTGTTGGAAACTAGCCGTTATATGGCTGTTGTGAGAGAGCTGGCTAACCATTTTATAGCTGTTGGGCTAGCCGTTTTATGACTGTTAGCAACAGTTTCTGTAATTAACTCCATAGCTGTTACACATTTGTGCAACAGCTATATTTCCAGCCTCTATATAATCAGAGGGACTCTCATTCAGTCCACTTGATTTTCGTCCAACCATCTGCCTTAGCCACTAGTCGAAGTGCAAAGTGCGCCACTAGCGCCTCTACAGCCACACTGCCTCACATGCCCACGCCCTCGCACCGAGCCCAAGCCCAAGCCCGAGACCGAGTCCGAGTCCAAGTCCGAGTCCGAGTCCGAGTCCGAGACCGAGCCCGAGCCCGAGCCCGTGCCCGTGCCCGTGCCCGTGCCCGAGCCCGAGCCCGAGCCCGAGCCCGAGCGCGAGCGCGAGCGCGCGCGCGGGTGTTCCAGTGCTTCGCACTGGAACACGCAAGGTCCATAGTCCACGGACTACGCAGGTAAATATTATAATACTCCACTGTTTTCATTTAAACCCGATTTCTTTCTCTTCTCTTTCCCATGTGGGACTATTCCCAAAATCTTGAAAAACATGTTTTTTCAAACATTTTTTTAAATACTTTATTATAATATATTATTAAAATATATATTAAAATCAATATATTTATAACAATCCCCCACTTGATTTTATAAAATATTTTCTCGGTTTAAACAATACTGCCAGAATAATCAGCTTATATGCATAAAGAAAGATATCTTTCGATTTTAATCTTCCCTTAGTGTAAGTATCTCAAAACTCTATCGAAATTACTGGTAGCCGCAGCTTTGAACCAGTTATTCCTAGATAACAGAGTTGGAGAAACCACACACATATTCGCTATGTGTTTATTAGAGTTCCCACAATCTTGCTCAGCACATTTAATGGCCATGTGCTTATCCTAATTCGTGAACGATCCCGAGAGAAAAACTCCTAACTCTCATGAGAGACGGCACCATCTCTACGTTCATATAGGTGAAATCCTTCCAGTGTCTCCGTTACTTTAAAACACTTGTCCTATAGACTGGATTTCATTAAGAGTTCTCAGACTCAACCCTCTTACGTAACGCTCAGCACTTATCTATTATGGATGAGGTTTTATTATTCAGTGCTGAAAAACTTTCCACATATCAGTGACTTGTTCTTACCCATTAAATCCAAAATTAGAGATTTTATGATTTTAGGTTGGGTTACCATCACTGGTGGAACTTTGGTTGAAGAGTTTCAACCCCATCCCTCTAGATGTAGCCTTTACTACCTCTCTCGGTAGAGGTTTAGTAAAAGGATCTGCTAGGTTGTTGCTTGATTTCACATAGGAAATAGCAATGATTCCATCTCGAATCAATTGTCTGACATAATCATGTCGAAGACTGATATGTCTAGATTTACCATTATAAGTGCCACTATAGGCTCTAGCTAATGTGGCTTCACTATCACAATGTAGTGACACAGCCGATATAGGCTTTACACAGAAAGGGATTTCTAATAGAAGATCCCTTAGCCACTCAGCCTCTTTGCCTGTTGCAGCCAGGGCTATGAATTCAGACTCCATAGTCGAATGCGTTATGCAAGTCTGTTTCTTGGATCCCCAAGATACAGCTGCACCTCCTAGGGTGAATACCCACCCTGTAGTAGACTTGTTGTCCCCTGCACTCGATATCCAGCTCGCATCGGTATATCCTTCCAATACAGCAGGAAACTCTGAATAGAATAGTCCTAAATCTTTGGTTGCTTTTAAGTAACCAAGGACTCTACTGATTGCATTCCAGTGTTCAGTACTGGGGTTACTAGTAAACCTACTAAGTTTACTCACAGCATATGCGATATCTGGTCTAGTGCATTGCATAGCATACATTAGACTTCCTATAGCACTTGCATATTCTAATTGTGCAACTGTTCTTCCAGTATTTTCTTTTAGCTTGATACTTGGATCAAATGGGGTTTTTGCTTCCTTTATATTTAGATGGTTAAACTTGTTTAGTATCTTCTCAATATAATGAGATTGACACAAAGCATAACCCCCACAATGTTTTTTAACTTTGATACCTAGAATGGTATCAACTTGTCCAAGATCCTTCATTTTAAATACAGAAGATAGAAACCTTTTTGTTTCAGTCACACCTTCCATTTTGTTACTTATTATTAACATGTCATCTACATATAGACAAATAATAACGATATAACTACCATCTACTTTAGAGTATATGCATTTGTCAGCTACATTATGCATGAAACCATGAGATAGTATTTTGGAATCAAACTTCTCATGCCACTGTTTTGGTGCTTGTTTTAATCCATACAATGATTTGACTAATCTACATACTTTGTTTTCATTTCCTGGTAGAATGAACCCTTCAGGTTGTTCCATGTATACCTCCTCATTAGGTCACCATTCAGGAAAGCAGTCTTTACATCCATTTGATGGATGTGAAGATGATGTATAGAAGCTAGCGCAAATAATATCCTAATGGATGTTATCCTAGCTACAGGTGAGTATGTGTCAAAATAATCTATCCCTTCTTTTTGTCTAAAACCCTTAGCTACTAGTCGAGCTTTAAAGGTTTGGATAGTCCCATCAGTTTGATATTTCTTCCTAAATACCCACTTGCAACCTATGGGTCTAGAACCTGGAGGTAAGTTTACTAGTTCCCATGTTTGATTTGATAGTATGGATTCCATTTCATCGTTTATAGCTTCTTTCCAGAAAGCTGAGTCTCTAGAAGATATAGCCTCTTTATATGATTTAGGATCATCTTCTATATTCATCACTATAGGTATTTGTCTTATAACATTTTCTCTATCTGCTTCTACTAGATGAAAAATGATACGTTGTGAGTCTATGTAGTCATCTCCTAGACTCTTCTCTATTCTTGTTCTTTGACTCCTACGAGGTTCAATAGGAGCTTCTACTATCTGTGGGGCTATGCTATCTTGTTCTCTATTAGGAGATTGGATGTCATTATCCTTAGTCTCCAAGGATAGTGAGTTCTCAAAGAACTCAACGTCTCTTGATTCTATTATTGTATTAGACTCCATGTCTAGAAGTCTATAAGCTTTACTGTTTTGTGCATACCCTACGAAGGCACACTTAATAGCTCTTGGTCCTAACTTAGTTCTTTTTGGGTCAGGGGTTCTACAATATGCAAGACACCTCCACACTTTAAGATATCCTAGATTAGGTTTTCTTCCTCTCCATGTTTCATATGGAGATATTCTATATTTTTTAGACGGAATTCTGTTTATAATATGGCATGCTGCAATCAGTGCCTCACCCCATAGATTTAGTGGCAACTTTGCTCTTATCAGCATTGAGTTGACCATTTCTACTAATGTTCTATTCTTTCTTTCAGCTATTCCGTTTTGTTGAGGTGTGTATGGCGCTGTACATTGATGTATCAGTCCATGTTCTTCACAGAAGTTATCGAATTCATTGGAGAAGTATTCTCCTCCTCTATCGCTACGGAGAATTTTAATCTTCTTATTTAGTTGATTCTCTACTTCTGCTTTATATACTTTAAACATGTTCAATGCTTCATCTTTGCTCTTTAATAGGTACACATACACATATCTAGAGCAATCATCTATAAAGGTTATGAAATACCGTTTACCTCCACGAGTAAGAATGCCGTTTAACTCACAGATATCACTGTGCACAAGATCCAATATTTGAGATGATCTTTCAACACTTGGAAAAGGTTTCTTCGTCATTTTGGATCGTATGCACACTTCACATTTTTCGGTTTCATTATCTGTGTATGAGATTAAACCATTCTTAGCCATGAACTTCAAGGTACTATACCCTATATGGGCTAGTCTATCATGCCACAGTCCAGAGGATTCAACCATATACGCAGAAGTGCTACTTTCATTCAGAGAAAACTTAACCATTCCGTTACAAGCATATCCCTTCCCGACAAAATTCCCATTCTTGGACAAGATCAGTTTTCCTGACTCGTACACCACCCTTATGCCTGGTTTACCCAGAAGGTCCCCAGAAACTAAGTTTCGCCTCATGTCTGGAACGTGCAGTACATTGGTCAGAATCACTTTCTTCCCAGATGTGAATATCAGTTCGACAGTTCCTTTGCCGACGACCTTTGATCGGACTTCATTGCCCATTTGGACTTCTTGACCATCGGTCAATTCCTCATAGGTTTTGAAGGCTGATTTGTCGTAGCACACATGTACTGTAGCGGCAGTATCATACCACCAACCTGGAACTTTGCCTTGGATGGTATTCACCTCAGTGATCATAGCCACTATATCGCCTTCTTCTACTGCACTTGCCTCTTGTTTAAACTTGCGATATCGGCATACTCGAGCATAGTTGTAAGACCCGTAACCTAAACCGTACAATTCGGTCGGCTTCTGCAATTCTACCGGTCGAATTCCGGCAACCCTCGACCCATTTCTGACGTTGCGCACGATCCTAAGCCGAGTCCTGCATTCCAAAGTCGGCTCGATCCGAAACTTGTATCCTAGCGATCGCGCCGTCGCCGCGGTTCCAACGCCGCGACTCGCGCACCGAACCGATACCTAGGTGAGAAGATGCCAGTCAGCGTTCGGTTCGAAGAAACGCCGCACGTTGCGAATCTCGAGGGAATCTCTACGAGATGTCCCATCAATCAATCAATCAAGTACAAGTTAAGTCACACCATACCTCAAGTACACAACCATCCCTCCCCTTTTTCAAAAGTCCACTCTCTCTTCCATCACCATATCTCCTTTACAAAATTTCAAAGCAAACCATTCCTCCTTTTTACAAAAATCAAACAAACCCATGCCTCATTAACTACACCCATTCCCTCCACCCATTCCTTCCATTACTTCTACTCTCTCCCTCATTCTTTTCTCAAAAGAAATCCCATGGAAAATTCCATGAGAAATCCAAGCTCTCTCTTTCCCTCTCCCAAAACTCCAAGTGTGGCCCACCCTCTCATCTCTCATCCACACCATTAAAAGTCCATCATCCACCGTTGAACGCGAAGGCAAGGAGCTTACAAGTTTAAGGGAGCAAGAAGGAGGCCAACAAGGTGGGTGTTATACCGTGCTTTCAATTTTAAGGGTCCACTTGTTGTGGGACCCACATGATGTATGTATTGTTTAAGGGAGGGCCCATTAGTGGCGGGGTCCCTCCCTCCTTCACCGTCACTCTCTCTCATTCTCTCTCTCTCTTCTTCTCTCTTTTACCCATTGGATGTAGTGGGCCCCACCATTTAGAGTTCCATTTACACCATCCATCATGAATGGTGGGATCCACCATGAAGTACCCTGATCCATAGCTCAAATGGTAGACTGAGTGGATATACCTAGTTTCAACACTTGAGGCCTTAGTATCTATCCCTAGTTGAGGTGGCTAATGTGGGTGGGACCCACCATGATGCACGTCCATGTCCATGTGGGACCCACCGATTGTATTGCGCGCCCGTCCAGTGTCTCTGGACGCTGGACTGGCAGCGCCAGTTCAAAAGTTCAAACAAAAAAAAAAGGGAAATGAAAGGAAGGGTTGGAGTGGGCTGCTCATGCAGGCCCCACCTTGAAGTCTATATGTGATCCACGCCGTCCATTCTAATCTTCAGCTCAGTTTACCCGTTGAGCCGAAGTTTCAAGGCGATCTGATCATCAGGTGGGCCATACCATCTAAAACCATGTAAAGGCATGCCAAGATATATAAAAGTACTTGGTGGGACCCATCTGGAGCTTGGATGCAGCTGGAACTGGGTCTGGACGGCCAGAATGATGGAACTCACATAATGGATGGGCTAGATTGTGAATCACATCTCAGTGGGCCCCAAAACAAAAAAAATAAAAATAAAAAAATATATATATATAACGCAGCAGCGCTGCTGCTGCTGCTGCAGCGCAGGCAGCGCCTGCGGCGCTGGCGGCGGACGAATTGGGCTGGGCCTCACGGCCCAGCTGTGGACCCCACTGTGATGCGTTTCGAACATCAAAACCGTGCATTGGGTGGGCCTTCCCCCTGGCCTTGGGCCACCCAAAAATCAGCCGTATGCGGAACTCAGGTGGGCCATACCATCTAAAGTCGTGTGAAGACATGCCTAAACATATAAAACCACTTGGTGGGGCCTACCTGAATTTTGGAAGCTGCTGAAACTTGATCTGGACCCTTATTCGGGTGGAACACACATAATGGGTGGGCTGGATCACCTCTCAGTGGGCCCTATTAAAAAATAAATAAAAAAAAAATATATAAAATAAATAAATAAACAGTAGCAGCAGCGTCTGCTGCTGCTACTGACAGCGGGCGGGCGCCTGCAGCAGACCCACGGCTCCTGCCGTGGGCCCCACCATGATGTATGCGTGTCATCCATGCCGTCCATCCATTTTGTCCGATCATTTCAAGGCACGAGCCCAAAAATGAGGTAAATCCCAATCTCAAGTAGACCACGTTACAGGAAACAGTGTTCATGGGGCTGGCCCCCATGAACAGTTTGGACAGCAAATAAATATTACGGTGGGCCACTCCTTGGCTGTGTGACCTTATGAACAGGTTGGTGGCAAACAAACATAACAGTGGCCCCTGGTCTGCCTGACCATGTGACCTTATCAACAGGTCGGTTGGCAAATAAACATTATGGTGGGCCATGGTCCACATGACCTTATGAATAGTTTGAATGGAGAATAAATGTTATGGCGGGCCTTACTTGAGGCCCACTTGGATGCATATGGGCCCATGTATTTAGGCCCATCTTGGCATGTATATGGGCCCAATATTGAGGCCCACTTTGATATGTATATGGCCCATGTAATTAGGCCCGTTTGATTCACATAAAGCCTATGTGATTGGGCTCATTTTAATACATTCTCAGG
The DNA here is from genome assembly GCA_021015155.1 of Magnolia officinalis. Classification (NCBI taxonomy): domain Eukaryota; kingdom Viridiplantae; phylum Streptophyta; class Magnoliopsida; order Magnoliales; family Magnoliaceae; genus Magnolia; species Magnolia officinalis. Next base: position 77,382,176 of record JAJHSJ010000007.1, read on the forward strand.
CCCATGGATGACGGCCCATTGCAATGTACCTAGGGCCCATTGGCGAGAGTCATTGAGGTGGCCCACTTGATGAATATAAGGGCTATGAGATACGGCCCATTTGATATATTTGAGGCCCATGGGATGTACCTAAGGCACATTGCAATCTGTAATTCCACCAGGATTTATTTAATGGTATTTAAGACGAACCGAGCCTTGGGGACAATGTTGGTTTGACGTCCACATTGTACGAGCAATGTTGGTTAGATGTCCACATTATAACTCTCCCTAAGGCCACTGATAGGCCCGTTTCGGTTTCATGTAGACCATTTAGGCCCATCTTTATTGAGAGGATAGTTTATTACTTTATAACATGTTTAGCACAGCCCATGATTCATGATCATACGCATCATATGTATGCTCGAGATGAGGAGTGTCTGATCATAGCATATGCTTTCGGGCAGACTATTTACGGGCCCCCTGATAGGCGGAGTTGCCCTTCATGAGCGCGTGCTTCACGCAGGATGGTTGCATGACTGATAGTGTGATACATGCACTTGCATTTGTGTGATTGTGATATGCCCTAGCGACATCAGGGCCATAGCCTCCACAGATATATCCTGGGTGGCTGGTTGGATACCGGAAAATCTTGTTCCAAGCAATTGGGGCACCATAGATGTCCCTGGGTGAGAGTCCCTGAACCCGATGGTACCAGAGGATGACTCCAACGTCGAGACCGAGTGGATATATGAGCGCACGAGGGCCGAATACCATGAGGTCGCGTCTCCCACTGTGTCGTGGTCGGTTGGAAAGGGGTGTGGCCTTACTCGCCCGGGAGCAGGGGGCATTACTAGGCTGAGTTTGACCAGCTCGGAAATGGGTTCGCTATCGACGTGCCGGATAGGTATTGGCTGACTATTGGCCTGGCGGATAGTGAGGTTTCTTACGCTCACTTGGACTGTGTTGCCTGGAGAGAGACAGTGCCATTTGGAGTGTACTGAACCCCGGTGATTATCCAGACTGAGAACTATATTGGGATGAGGATTGGCATGCTTGACTTACATATTGTTTCGCATGGCCTTGTTATGGCCGATAGCATTCACATCTTGTACTGCATAGCCTTGGTACGGCTGGTTGCATTTACGTACTCATCAGCATGATTCCGCATCACTCTGGCATTGCATTCTGAGCACGTTCGCACACACTTACACCACCCTCTAAGCTTTCTATAAGCTTATGCACGATTGATGCGTGCAGGTGACGCCAGGACGCAGCCATAGTCTCGCCGCAGTTGGAGTGTGCAGCTGAGCTTTTGGAGTTTTGATATTACCACTATCTTGTATTTCCCTTTATACGCACTGTATTCAAAGTTTTTGTTCATAGTGGATTTTGTGATGGTGTTCTTGTGGTTATTGTTTGTGGGTTATGCTTGTGGTTATGCTCATTACGAATCAAATGGATTATTAGAAATCCTCCTTGTAGCATCCCAGGATCGGAACCTGGCGTATGGGCGCTGGGAGCCGAGAATGGGGTACTACGGAGGCTGTCGGCGCCGGATTCGGCGATCGGGAATTTTGTGAGCCCGGTCTCCAAGTTCGGGGCGTGACAGAAGTTGGTATCAAAGCATAACTTGGGAATAACCGAGAACAGCATCACATGTTTACTATGAGTTTAAGGCGATTAGGTTCCGAGTGCGAAACCTTCTGATTTAGTTCCCTAACGTACGATTCTCAAGGTTGATTGGCGTCCTTATTCTTCCTATAGGACATGCCGCGTAGGCGAGTGACCCGATCGACTCCCGTCCCACCACCTGAGGATCCCGAGGCTCCAGCTTTACCACCCGCGCCTCCCGTTCCACCGCCAGAGATCCCTGCTTCCCTGTCTGAGGATGACGTTCCTCCACCTGATGTCGATGCGGATCCGACTGTGTCCGTGAGTGCTGCCCAGCTACAGCAGATGTTACAGGCTGTGACGGCTGCACTCCAGGGTCAGGACAGGCGACCGGCTGTTTCTCCAGCCCAGACAGAGCAGGAGCGCGCGAGTGCCATTCTTCGCGAGTTCAGACGGATGGATCCTCCACGATTTCAGGGCGAGCCAGATCCGACAGCAGCTGAGAGATGGCGCTCCGATGTGGAGAAGATTTTTGATATTATGTCATGTACGACCGAGCAGCGAGTCCGATTGGCCACATTCCTTTTCCAGGGCGAGGCAGAGCACTGGTGGACCTCTGTTACCCGTGTCGCAGGACCTGATCATGTCTGGACATGGGAGGATTTCGTTAGCCGATTCGAGGAGCAGTACTTCCCCGACCACATTCGTCGTCAGAGGGCACGAGAGTTCGAGACTCTAGTACAGGGAGACATGTCCGTGGCGCAGTACGCGGCTCGCTTTGTGGCGCTGTCACGGTTTGCGCCATATATGGTTGATGATGAGGGGCGGAAGGCCCGCCGTTTCGAGAGCGGCTTACGTTTCGGTCTTCGAGGCCGTGTTATTGGGCACGAGCTCCCGACCTTTCAGGCGGTAGTACGGAGGGCCCAGATCTACGAGACTGAGTGGGCTGACTCTCAGAGCGGTCGAGATCAGAGGAGAGGCCGGAAGAGGCCAGCCCAGTCCAGTAGCTCTCAGCAGCATCGACGACCACAGAGGTATAGGGATCATCCACCCGCTAGAGTACCAGCAGCACCAGCAGCACCAGCAGCGTCAGCGGCATCTTCTGCGCCACCCCAGCAGTTGTTTCCAGGGACATGTTTTGGATGTGGCGGTTCTGGACACCGCATATCTGAGTGCCCCCGTCCTCATCTACAGCAGTCTAGAGGGCCGCAACAGTCTTCAGGACAGCCGCGACCACAGCAGCAGCCTTCAGCACAGCAGCAGAGGCCCCATCAGCAGCGACCTCAGGCACCTCAGCCACCGAGGCCCCAGCAGCAGCAGAGACAGCAGCATAGGCAGCCGCAGAGGCAGCAGCAGCACCAGGGACCTCAGAGGGGACATGCACCTCCCCAGCCAGCTCAGGCTAGGTTTTATGCGGCTCAGCAGGACCCACAGACCTCAGGAGGAGTCGTTGAGGGTATACTTCCTGTCTCTTCATGCATCGCCCGAGTATTGTTTGATTCCGGCGCTTCGCACTCATTCATGTCTGAGGATTTTTGCCGATCGACTGGATTACCGACTGAGTCTTCTAGCGAGGGATTGACCGTATCGACGCCTTTAGGGAAGACCGCAGTATTGGGCCGTTTCTGTCCGTCTTGCCCTATTCTGGTCGGTGATATATTCTTACCTGCTGACTTATTTGTGTTGCCGATGACGGACTTCGATGTTATCTTGGGCATGGATTGGCTTGCCGAGTACCACGCCATCATGGACTGTTCCGCAAGGACAGTCACGTTCTGCATACCCGGCTTGCCGCAGTTTCAGTTTGTTGCCGAGCCCCGAGGAGAGTCGTTGTCATGCTTGGTGTCTTGCGCCGTTGTGGAGCCCGTTGTCGATTGTATCGATCATATTCCGGTGGTCTGTGGCTTCCCCGACGTGTTCCAGGAGATTCCGGGATTGCCGCCGCGTCGTTATATTGAGTTCGGGATTGATCTTGTGCCTGGTACCGCGCCTATCTCGAAGGCCCCGTACCGTATGGCACCGATGGAGTTGCATGAGCTGCAGCGTCAGTTGGACGAGCTGCGTGAGTTGGGATTTATACGTCCGAGTAGTTCACCTTGGGGAGCGCCGGTACTCTTCGTCAGGAAGAAGGATGGCTCATTGAGGCTCTGCGTCGACTACCGCGAGCTCAACCGGGTCACGATTAAGAACAAGTACCCACTCCCGAGGATAGACGATTTATTTGATCAGCTGCAGGGTGCACAGTTCTTTTCGAAGATTGACCTGCGTTCCGGTTATCATCAGATTCGTGTCCGAGAGGAGGACATCCCGAAGACGGCTTTCCGGACGCGTTACGGTCATTTTGAGTTTCAGGTCATGTCCTTCGGACTGACCAATGCACCCGCGGTCTTCATGCAGTTGATGAACGAGGTCTTCCGTCCATATCTCGATCAGTTTGTTGTGGTCTTCATCGACGACATTCTGATATATTCGAGGACCCGTGAGGATCATATGCAGCATCTGGAGATCGCTTTGCAGACCCTCCGTGCCCACCAGCTGTATGCGAAGCTGGAGAAGTGCGAGTTCTGGCAGGAGGAGGTGAGATTCCTCGGTCACGTGGTGACGAGGGAGGGTGTCGCGGTGGACCCCTCGAAGGTTGAGGCAGTGCGTCAGTGGAGCCAGCCTACGACAGCGTCCGAGATCCGCAGTTTCCTTGGTTTGGCGGGCTATTATCGGCGTTTCATTGAGGGCTTCTCCCGTATTGCTGCCCCGATGACCAGGTTGACTCGGAAGGGCGCAGATTTTGTATGGACTGATGCATGCGAGCGAGCATTTATGGAGTTAAAGGACCGTCTGACGTCCGCTCCTGTCCTCACTCTTCCCTCTGGGAGTGATGGATTCGTTGTATTTACTGATGCTTCGCGTATTGGATTGGGTGCTGTCCTGATGCAGCATGGCAGGCCTGTAGCCTTCGCGTCTCGTCAGCTCAAGGTCCATGAGCTGAACTACCCCACGCATGATTTAGAGCTGGCAGCAGTTGTCTTCGCATTAAAGGTGTGGAGGCACTATCTTTATGGGGTCAGGTTCGAGCTCTTCTCTGATCATAAGAGCTTGAAGTATTTATTCTCTCAGTCCGAGCTGAACATGAGACAGAGACGCTGGATGGAGCTTTTGAAGGACTATGATTTTGACCTCCAGTACCACCCAGGCAAGGCAAACGTGGTGGCGGATGCCCTCAGCCGTCAGCCACGAGGCCTGGTGGCACACATGATGATGCAGGAGTGGAGGATGCTCGAGGATATAGCAGAGTACGACTTTGATTTTGGTCTGCAGTCTTCTATCGTTCAGTTATCGAGCCTGTCGATCCAACCCTCTCTTGTCGCAAGGGTGATCGATGCTCAGCAGACAGATGAGTCGTTACAAGATTATCGAGCAAGGCAGCATCTGAGAGTCAGACAGATTGGCAGATTGGATCTGATGGTGGACTTCGCTTCAGAGGCCGATTATGTGTCCCGGATATTCCAGAGTTGCGCAGAGATCTTATGACCGAGGCACATCGATCGCGGTTTTCTATCCACCCTGGCTCGACGAAGATGTATCGTGATATGAGGAGACAGTATTTCTGGGCGGGGATGAAGCGCCAGATTGCTAGTTTTGTGGCCGAGTGTGACACATGCCAGCGTGTCAAGGCCGACCATCAGAGACCCCCTGGTCTATTGCAGCCGTTGAATGTCCCGATGTGGAAGTGGGAGCACGTGTCGACAGATTTCATTATGGGCTTGCCGAGGACTCAGCGCGGTCATGACGCCATTTGGGTTGTTGTGGATCGTCTGACGAAGTCGGCACATTTTCTCGCGATGCGTGCGACCTTGTCTATGGACCGGCTTGCGAGGTTATTTATCGAGGAGGTTGTGAGACTGCATGGCGTTCCAGTCTCGATCGTTTCTGACCGAGATTCACGGTTTACGTCTCAGTTTTGGAGGAGCTTCCAGAGAGCTATGGGCACTGATTTGCAGCTCAGTACCGCGTATCATCCGCAGACCGATGGCCAGACCGAGAGGGTCAATCAGATACTTGAGGATATGCTTCGGGCCTGCGCGATTGATTTCGGGGGTAGCTGGGATGAGCATCTGCGATTGGCTGAGTTCGCATACAACAACAGCTATCAGGTGACCATTGGCATGGCTCCTTTTGAGGCATTGTATGGCAGACCGTGCAGATCTCCGAGTTGTTGGACCGAGGTTGGAGAGCGGCGTCTCCTAGGTCCCGAGCTTGTGCAGGAGACTTCAGAGGCTATTGATATCATCAGGCAGAGGATGCGCACAGCTCAGAGTCGGCAGAAGAGTTTTGCTGATCGCCGGCGTCGTCCCTTGGAGTTTGACGTAGGGGACCATGTGTATCTCAAGGTCTCGCCCATGAAGGGCGTAGTTCGATTTGGAGCGAAGGGCAAGCTTGCCCCGAGATTTATAGGACCTTTTGAGATTACTAGGAGCATTGGGGCTGTGGCCTATCGGCTTGCCTTACCACCGCAGTTGTCTGGCGTCCACAATGTTTTCCACGTCTCTATGTTGAGGAAGTGTGGGTCAGACGTGGTACCTGTTATTGATTGGCAGTCGTTGGAGGTTCGTGAGGACGCTTCTTACATTGAGCAGCCAGTTCGTATCCTTGATCGGAAGGAGCAGGTCCTCCGGACAAAGGTCATACCCCTAGTAAAGGTTCAGTGGGGTCACCATTCTGCTGATGAGGCATCTTGGGAGCGTGAGACTGAGATTCGGGAGCGCTATCCCCATCTCTTTGATGATTGACCTTATATTGTATCTTGTATACTGTCTTCGATTTTCTATGACGATGTTTTGTCCCTCTTCTATTATGAGTTATGACTAGTTACAATGATAGTTCAAATTTCGAGGACGAAATTTTTATTTGGAGGGGAGAGTTGTAAGACCCGTAACCTAAACCGTACAATTCGGTCGGCTTCTGCAATTCTACCGGTCGAATTCCGGCAACCCTCGACCCATTTCTGACGTTGCGCACGATCCTAAGCCGAGTCCTGCATTCCAAAGTCGGCTCGATCCGAAACTTGTATCCTAGCGATCGCGCCGTCGCCGCGGTTCCAACGCCGCGACTCGCGCACCGAACCGATACCTAGGTGAGAAGATGCCAGTCAGCGTTCGGTTCGAAGAAACGCCGCACGTTGCGAATCTCGAGGGAATCTCTACGAGATGTCCCATCAATCAATCAATCAAGTACAAGTTAAGTCACACCATACCTCAAGTACACAACCATCCCTCCCCTTTTTCAAAAGTCCACTCTCTCTTCCATCACCATATCTCCTTTACAAAATTTCAAAGCAAACCATTCCTCCTTTTTACAAAAATCAAACAAACCCATGCCTCATTAACTACACCCATTCCCTCCACCCATTCCTTCCATTACTTCTACTCTCTCCCTCATTCTTTTCTCAAAAGAAATCCCATGGAAAATTCCATGAGAAATCCAAGCTCTCTCTTTCCCTCTCCCAAAACTCCAAGTGTGGCCCACCCTCTCATCTCTCATCCACACCATTAAAAGTCCATCATCCACCGTTGAACGCGAAGGCAAGGAGCTTACAAGTTTAAGGGAGCAAGAAGGAGGCCAACAAGGTGGGTGTTATACCGTGCTTTCAATTTTAAGGGTCCACTTGTTGTGGGACCCACATGATGTATGTATTGTTTAAGGGAGGGCCCATTAGTGGCGGGGTCCCTCCCTCCTTCACCGTCACTCTCTCTCATTCTCTCTCTCTCTTCTTCTCTCTTTTACCCATTGGATGTAGTGGGCCCCACCATTTAGAGTTCCATTTACACCATCCATCATGAATGGTGGGATCCACCATGAAGTACCCTGATCCATAGCTCAAATGGTAGACTGAGTGGATATACCTAGTTTCAACACTTGAGGCCTTAGTATCTATCCCTAGTTGAGGTGGCTAATGTGGGTGGGACCCACCATGATGCACGTCCATGTCCATGTGGGACCCACCGATTGTATTGCGCGCCCGTCCAGTGTCTCTGGACGCTGGACTGGCAGCGCCAGTTCAAAAGTTCAAACAAAAAAAAAAAGGGAAATGAAAGGAAGGGTTGGAGTGGGCTGCTCATGCAGGCCCCACCTTGAAGTCTATATGTGATCCACGCCGTCCATTCTAATCTTCAGCTCAGTTTACCCGTTGAGCCGAAGTTTCAAGGCGATCTGATCATCAGGTGGGCCATACCATCTAAAACCATGTAAAGGCATGCCAAGATATATAAAAGTACTTGGTGGGACCCATCTGGAGCTTGGATGCAGCTGGAACTGGGTCTGGACGGCCAGAATGATGGAACTCACATAATGGATGGGCTAGATTGTGAATCACATCTCAGTGGGCCCCAAAACAAAAAAAATAAAATAAAAATATATATATATATAACGCAGCAGCGCTGCTGCTGCTGCTGCAGCGCAGGCAGCGCCTGCGGCGCTGGCGGCGGACGAATTGGGCTGGGCCTCACGGCCCAGCTGTGGACCCCACTGTGATGCGTTTCGAACATCAAAACCGTGCATTGGGTGGGCCTTCCCCCTGGCCTTGGGCCACCCAAAAATCAGCCGTATGCGGAACTCAGGTGGGCCATACCATCTAAAGTCGTGTGAAGACATGCCTAAACATATAAAACCACTTGGTGGGGCCTACCTGAATTTTGGAAGCTGCTGAAACTTGATCTGGACCCTTATTCGGGTGGAACACACATAATGGGTGGGCTGGATCACCTCTCAGTGGGCCCTATTAAAAAATAAATAAAAAAAAAATATATAAAATAAATAAATAAACAGTAGCAGCAGCGTCTGCTGCTGCTACTGACAGCGGGCGGGCGCCTGCAGCAGACCCACGGCTCCTGCCGTGGGCCCCACCATGATGTATGCGTGTCATCCATGCCGTCCATCCATTTTGTCCGATCATTTCAAGGCACGAGCCCAAAAATGAGGTAAATCCCAATCTCAAGTAGACCACGTTACAGGAAACAGTGTTCATGGGGCTGGCCCCCATGAACAGTTTGGACAGCAAATAAATATTACGGTGGGCCACTCCTTGGCTGTGTGACCTTATGAACAGGTTGGTGGCAAACAAACATAACAGTGGCCCCTGGTCTGCCTGACCATGTGACCTTATCAACAGGTCGGTTGGCAAATAAACATTATGGTGGGCCATGGTCCACATGACCTTATGAATAGTTTGAATGGAGAATAAATGTTATGGCGGGCCTTACTTGAGGCCCACTTGGATGCATATGGGCCCATGTATTTAGGCCCATCTTGGCATGTATATGGGCCCAATATTGAGGCCCACTTTGATATGTATATGGCCCATGTAATTAGGCCCGTTTGATTCACATAAAGCCTATGTGATTGGGCTCATTTTAATACATTCTCAGGCCCATGGATGACGGCCCATTGCAATGTACCTAGGGCCCATTGGCGAGAGTCATTGAGGTGGCCCACTTGATGAATATAAGGGCTATGAGATACGGCCCATTTGATATATTTGAGGCCCATGGGATGTACCTAAGGCACATTGCAATCTGTAATTCCACCAGGATTTATTTAATGGTATTTAAGACGAACCGAGCCTTGGGGACAATGTTGGTTTTACGTCCACATTGTACGAGCAATGTTGGTTAGATGTCCACATTATAACTCTCCCTAAGGCCACTGATAGGCCCGTTTCGGTTTCATGTAGACCATTTAGGCCCATCTTTATTGAGAGGATAGTTTATTACTTTATAACATGTTTAGCACAGCCCATGATTCATGATCATACGCATCATATGTATGCTCGAGATGAGGAGTGTCTGATCATAGCATATGCTTTCGGGCAGACTATTTACGGGCCCCCTGATAGGCGGAGTTGCCCTTCATGAGCGCGTGCTTCACGCAGGATGGTTGCATGACTGATAGTGTGATACATGCACTTGCATTTGTGTGATTGTGATATGCCCTAGCGACATCAGGGCCATAGCCTCCACAGATATATCGTGGGTGGCTGGTTGGATACCGGAAAATCTTGTTCCAAGCAATTGGGGCACCATAGATGTCCCTGGGTGAGAGTCCCTGAACCCGATGGTACCAGAGGATGACTCCAACGTCGAGACCGAGTGGATATATGAGCGCACGAGGGCCGAATACCATGAGGTCGCGTCTCCCACTGTGTCGTGGTCGGTTGGAAAGGGGTGTGGCCTTACTCGCCCGGGAGCAGGGGGCATTACTAGGCTGAGTTTGACCAGCTCGGAAATGGGTTCGCTATCGACGTGCCGGATAGGTATTGGCTGACTATTGGCCTGGCGGATAGTGAGGTTTCTTACGCTCACTTGGACTGTGTTGCCTGGAGAGAGACAGTGCCATTTGGAGTGTACTGAACCCCGGTGATTATCCAGACTGAGAACTATATTGGGATGAGGATTGGCATGCTTGACTTACATATTGTTTCGCATGGCCTTGTTATGGCCGATAGCATTCACATCTTGTACTGCATAGCCTTGGTACGGCTGGTTGCATTTACGTACTCATCAGCATGATTCCGCATCACTCTGGCATTGCATTCTGAGCACGTTCGCACACACTTACACCACCCTCTAAGCTTTCTATAAGCTTATGCACGATTGATGCGTGCAGGTGACGCCAGGACGCAGCCATAGTCTCGCCGCAGTTGGAGTGTGCAGCTGAGCTTTTGGAGTTTTGATATTACCACTATCTTGTATTTCCCTTTATACGCACTGTATTCAAAGTTTTTGTTCATAGTGGATTTTGTGATGGTGTTCTTGTGGTTATTGTTTGTGGGTTATGCTTGTGGTTATGCTCATTACGAATCAAATGGATTATTAGAAATCCTCCTTGTAGCATCCCAGGATCGGAACCTGGCGTATGGGCGCTGGGAGCCGAGAATGGGGTACTACGGAGGCTGTCGGCGCCGGATTCGGCGATCGGGAATTTTGTGAGCCCGGTCTCCAAGTTCGGGGCGTGACAATAGTGCCCAGTTTTTCCACAGACATGGCATGGGCCTTTGAACTTTCCGTTCTTCTTTTGGGTATTTTTCTTGAATTTCCCTTTATTGGGTTTCAGGGAATTGTCCTTCTCGGAATGTTTGTTATTAGAGTTCTCTACTGCATGAACCTTGGATGAAGCATTCCCGTTATCATTCTTTCTGTCGCGGTTACGGGATTCTTCCTCAATTCTGAGATGTTTCTGGATTTGTTCCAGTGTGTAGTCCTCAGTTTTATGCAGCAACTTCTTTCTATAGTCTTTCCACATCGGTGGCAATTTGGCAATTATAGCCCCGACTTGGAATGATTCAGGAAGATCTATCTTTATCGCTTTGATTTTGTTTACTATTAGCTGCAATTCTTGGATTTGGGGTAGCAGCGGTTTGTTATCTACCATGTTGAAGTCAAAATACCTGGCGATGAGAAACTTGTTGGTACCTTCTTCTTCAGCTTTGTATTTGAACTCCAGAGCAGTCCAGATCTCCTTTGCTGATGACGTCTGTTGGTACAGATCGTACAGTCGGTCGGAGAGAGCGTTCAGAATGTGTCCTCGACACAAGAGTTCATCTTCGGCTCGTTTGGTGCGGGCGGCCACCTGTTCAGGTGTGTCGTCGTCGGTTGCTTCAGGTAGCGCTTGCAAATTTGGATCTAGTATGTAGTAGATCCTTAGCGCCGTTAGGAGAAATTTTAGCTTGTCTTGCCATCTCGTAAAATTGGTTCCATCGAACCGATCAAGACGTATCAAGTCCTGATTCATCAGCTTGATGGATGAAACACTGTCGGCTTCCATTACAGAAATAACGCTTTAAGATTGTTGATAATTTTATACAGATTAATGTAATATCTGTATAATATGGAAACCAAAAATTACTACGATCAGAACTAAGGACAGGCTGAAGCACGTCTGAAACGCTGTCCTTAAAGCGTTATTTGCCCCTACTCAAGTAAATTGAGTATGCTGATAGGTTACAGGCAAATTGCTTCTAGGATACGACAAGCCTGGTGTGGGTCTGTGTTCAGCAAACACGAAGGCCCACCAAATGGAACTCTTTTACACACTATCTGGCAATATTACAATATAAAAGAAAAATCCCAAAAGAAAGAGAAGAAAGAGAAAAAAGGTGTTTGACCACTGCACTGGTCAGTTCAATTCGTCAGCCACTGGTTCAGTTTAACAGTCCTAGACCACACCTCTGGTCTATTCTTCTAGCTAAGGTTCAAGCCTTGCTTTGTTGCTGGAAATTCTTGTGGATTTGCTGGAGTGAGTTGAGATGGTTTGGGAACCCATCTAAACCCTCTTTTTATAGGCTATGATGGCTGGGGTTAATGGTCCAGGGAATTAAATTCCATGACCGTTTTCTAGCTGTTGGAGAAAATAGCCGTTATATGGCTGTTGGAAACTAGCCGTTATATGGCTGTTGTGAGAGAGCTGGCTAACCATTTTATAGCTGTTGGGCTAGCCGTTTTATGACTGTTAGCAACAGTTTCTGTAATTAACTCCATAGCTGTTACACATTTGTGCAACAGCTATATTTCCAGCCTCTATATAATCAGAGGGACTCTCATTCAGTCCACTTGATTTTCGTCCAACCATCTGCCTTAGCCACTAGTCGAAGTGCAAAGTGCGCCACTAGCGCCTCTACAGCCACACTGCCTCACATGCCCACGCCCTCGCACCGAGCCCAAGCCCAAGCCCGAGCCCGAGACCGAGACCGAGACCGAGTCCGAGTCCGAGTCCGAGTCCGAGTCCGAGACCGAGACCGAGCCCGAGCCCGTGCCCGTGCCCGTGCCCGTGCCCGTGCCCGAGCCCGAGCCCGAGCGCGAGCGCGCGGGTGTTCCAGTGCTTCGCACTGGAACACGCAAGGTTCATAGTCCACGGACTACGCAGGTAAATATTATAATACTCCACTGTTTTCATTTAAACCCGATTTCTTTCTCTTCTCTTTCCCATGTGGGACTATTCCCAAAATCTTGAAAAACATGTTTTTTCAAACATTTTTTTAAATACTTTATTATAATATATTATTAAAATATATATTAAAATCAATATATTTATAACAGAGAGACATGCCGTAAATAAGTTGGGCTAACATTCACATCATAAACAGGCAAGGCTACCTTGATTTTTAATTTTCTATAACATTTTGGATGAATATATTATGGAGGCATGTTTCACCATCCTCAAATTCAAATAATTAACCCTTCCCTCTGACACTGTCAAACCATCATTTGCTCTAAAAACTTGAGCAATTAGAGGATAGTATATCAATGCATATCGAGAGTCTTCAACACTTTGCACCATTGGATATGGATCATCTTCCATTGGTTCAAACCATTTAAAACTCATTCAGATGATTGTAATTGAAATATTCTTAACTTGCTTGAATATCTATAATTAGAATACGCAGAAATTCAAATGTTTTGCTAGGATGCTTATAATTAGAATAACTAAGTAAATCAACTTTAATACTCCATATATATTTATATATATATATATATATATATAAACATTTGATACGATAATTATAATAAGCTTATTGAATTATATATTTTAATTAAAAATAAGAAAATTCTGAGCCTTAGGTTGGCTGAAAAAGTGGGCCCACTCTTGGAAATCCATTGGCTTCTTATATATGCATCCCATTCTCCCTTTTAAGAGGATATTTTGTGTATTCCATTTCACATTAACTCTAGTTAGCACTGTTTGCCATCAAACCATTCCTTTCATGCCCATATCCATATGCATCAAATCACCACCGATTACAAACAACGCCTTATACATGATGAGTTTGACTATTATGGTGAACAGTCAACAAATGAAGTCTCTTAAATGGATTATTTCAACCATCTAATTTTAGTCATTTTGTTATGAAAATGGACGGTTTACCTCCCAAAAAAAATGGACGGTCACCTTAACCTTAATGAAATCAAAGAGTTTAAATGGTCCAAATAAGATTATTTAAAAATAAAATAAAATTCAGGCACATCTCTTCCAAATGCAGCAATTCCAATTGATAAAATCCTCTTCCATGCATTTGATGTATTCAAGCAAACCCCAAGCAACGTCTCCATGTTTGTCCTGCTTCTTAAATAGTTAGCGGTTGGGATCTCTCCCACGTGTCCCACGTCAGCGACAACTCTCCCACGCGAGTTGTGTGTAAACCGTACTAACACAAAGCTCCAAGGGCCCCACCAAGATGTTCGGATGAAATCCACTCCGTCTACGAGTTTCTCCGATCATTTCAGGACATGAAGAACGAGGCGGATGCAAGATGCAATTGTGCCGCACCAAAGAAACAATGCGGATCGAACGGCCACCAGTGAAACCTCATTGGAGCTGGTTTTGGATCAAGATGATATTTGTATTTTCCCTACATCCTACTTGGAATCATCTTATGAACGGTTTTGATGGAATATAAAATCACTGTAGGCCTCGGGAAGGTTTCAATGGTTTGCTATTCCACCTCCACTGTTTTCTTATGGTGTGGCCCACTTGAATTTTGAATACAATTCATTTTTTTGATGTTATAATAAGATGATTTAAAGAAGCTGATGAACGGAGTGGATTTCACACGAACATTGTTTTGACCCTACATTTCGCTTTGGGTTACACGGGTTCCGTGCAATAGGGTTTACACGCAACTCACACCCCGCGTCTTCAATCTCTTGCTCCGCGCGCGAATCGCCGCAGCATTTCTTAGTCCTTTTATAATTGACATTCCTTTCTCATCCCTTACCTCTTTCTCTATCGCTCTCCTCAAAACACTCCCTCTTCTTCCCACTCCTGTCTGCTGCAACGCCACCTCTCAAATCCCAATGGCAGCAGCGGCAGATCCAAGAACCGATCTCAACACTCCTCTCCTCTCCAGAGAACCCCAATTCGTTCTAGAAATCGAATCCAACGGCTCAGATCACGATGATCCCAACCCCTTCGAATTCATCGGCGCCAGACCGCTCTCCTTCCCTCGGCCCCACCCGATCGATCCCTTCCGCAACCACACCCCCTCCATCAACGGCTTATACGAGTTCTTGAAGATCGCCATCTGCATCCCGGTTGCCCTGGTGCGGCTCGTCCTCTTCGGCCTCTCCTTGCTGGTGGGGTTCCTCGCCACCAAGCTCGCGCTGTACGGATGGAAGGATAAACACAATCCGATGCCGAAGTGGCGGTGTAGGCTCATGTGGGTCACTCGGATCTGTTCTCGCTGCATTCTGTTCTGCTTTGGGTATGTGAATTCGCATTGGGGATGCTGCGTTTTCGGTTTGGATTCTGTTCTGCTTCTGGTTTCTGATTTTCAGGTGTTGGGATAGCTTTCGTTCTTTATTGATTGGTACATGTTAGTAATAGGGGACATATTGTTTTCTTCGATGGACGATTCTGAATTTCAGTTTGTTTATGTTTGTGTATTTGATTGAAACTGGAAGTCAGGGATGGGGTCTGGTTTGTGTTTTCATCTGGCTGGCTAATTCATGCTCATGGATGCATGTAAAACAGAATCTGGACCATACAAATCGTGGGGTTTATTGTCTATGGGGTATGACAGGAACACAGCACTGACCGGATGGTCCAGCGGTCTAACTGGTGGCATTCGATGGACGGTTCAGGGGAGAAATTTGGCAACTTTTAAAATCGAATGGTTGAAATCAAATGGTTGATGCAATTGATGCAATCCATCAACGTGGTTCTTGGAGTAATGCTTCAGCCATAGTAGAGCCTATGATTTGGATTGTCTAAAATGAATGACTGGATATTTGATGTGGTATTTCAAATTTAAATTAAAACTGATTTATGTGAATCTTGTTTTTCTTGTCTTGTCTCAGTTACCATTGGATAAAGCGAGTGGGAAGACCTGCCTCGAGGAAGACTGCTCCTATAGTTGTATGTAACCATGTCTCGTACATTGAACCCATTTTCTTCTTCTATGAGCTATTTCCAACCATTGTTGCATCCGAGTCACACGACGCCATACCCTTTGTCGGAACTATCATCCGAGCGATGCAGGTAAATAAATGGCTAACTGAGTTCTGTTTTTGGGGTGCACTTGAATGCTCAGTTAAATTGAATTGCAACTTGCTAGAAATCAATTCAAGCAAAAAGTAATAATCAATTGTGGGGTGGCACCACTATACTTTGTATTGATGATCGTTGTTGGAATGGAGTAGGCTAACCCCACATTGGTTGATGCTTCTTTATCAAATTGGGTTCTTGCAGTCTTCATTTTCAATTGAGTGTTGAGAGACTCTGTAACTATCTATAGACCAGTTTCTATGAAACTGTTTAGATTATAAAGAGGTTAGAACTATGTGTAAGTTGATGGTTTCTTTCACCATGTTTTGCTTCTTTATTTGTTTCATAGGTTATTTACGTAAATAGGTTCTCAGCCCCTTCGAGGAAGCATGCCGTTCATGAAATAAAGGTAGATGGCTTTATACGTTAAATGAACTATTCCATTTGTTTAATTGCCTTGCTCTTTACTGCTTTTGTTCAATCACATTCTATATTTATGGAAATCCTATTGTATGTGAACTTTATCTTTTGATACTCAAGAAACTTATCTCAACTGTCACATTAAACAACGTGATTCCTAGAGGTCGAAATGAAGTTAAGTTCCTTCCATATCTCTTCAGGACCACATTTTTTCTGGTTTCCCGGTCAACAAATCTTCTTTTGCTTTTCAAAATCAAGTCAAACAATTTACAAAGTGGAAACTAAGGTTATGTAGCTTGTACAAGAAAAGAAAACATGTAAATAGCTTCTTAAATGGCCTTTAAGAGAAGCATCATCCCCTAGGAAGACAACACTGAAGCTTAAAACTGTGTATCTATTTTGACCAAGAGGAACTATGAGTGGGGAGAAAAAGATGATGTTCTCTTTGATTCACCTGCATCTAGATGTATGTATTCTTGTTTTGGAATATGGGGTTTGAATTCCAGGTTTAAATGTAATTTATGAAGCGCTTGTGAGCTCTCTCATGGACCTTCGAATGCTATTTGACAATGTATGATGTTCATGCTTTGGCAGTCAGCTTTTGCTTGGAGACTCCCCTTTGCATTGGTGAAACTGGCCTTTTAGCTTCAAAAGTGATATAGGTTACTGGTAGACGATATATCTTGGCTTCCTGAGGAAGGGCTTCAACAAAGAGGATACCAACAACATATTGCAGGCGAGAATCTTACAAATCAATAGATCAGCCTTCATACATGCTTGATTGCAATATTGCAAGCAATTTTGGAGAAATTGGGGAAATTTTGAAATTTCCTCAAATCGGACCACCTACGCTCAAATTCCAAAATTAGAGTGTATGTGATTATCATTTCATAAAATACTCATAAATACTTTGAAATTAGTCTTGATTGACAACCGGCTGAAGGAACATTTCGAAAAAAACATGGAGAACATGAAGGACCAATGTTGGTTGGTTGACATGATGGATTCTTAACCTTTAAGTCAAAGTTTCGAGGAGTTGGTGCCACCATCTTAAAAAAACAAAACATGAAGAACCAATGGATATCGAAATCAAAGCTCCAAACTCAATGATTTTTCATGCAAATCATGAAGAACCAATGGATTTATAACCATTTGACACTGATTTAACATAATTTCAACGAACAAGGAGATTAAAAATTGAAAATGCTCACTGGATCGAACATGTGTGATACATCAACACTACCTATACGTTTCGTATCACACTGGTGGGACACAAGATATATCGTGGGATATATTGGCTGATATCGTCGATATTTAAAACATTGATTGGAGATGACGAGCCTACCATACTTGTCGATTTCAGGTGACGGCCCTTACCGTATTGTTCACATCTTTGGGGCTATGAGCCCTTTACCTTTGAATTGATTATTTACGTTTGATGTTGGGTGACGAACATTAATTTGGATTTAGGGACACTGGCGACACGCCATGTAATGTAGTTTATTTAACCCGCAAAATGATGGTGGTATCCTAGCTTAGCAAATACGGCTGTACGTAAATTGACTAATAAAGGTCGGGTTAAACATGCATACATGACATGGGCGTTATCAGGTGCCTAGCCGATTGTTCCGAGCCAGAGTATTGTTCGAATGACCCTCATTCTTGCATGGGCGTTATCTGGTGCTTGGCCGATTGTTCCGAGCCAGATTATTGTTTAAATGATCTTCATTCTTGCATAGGCGTTACCTGGTGCCTAGCTGATTGTTCTGAGCCATATTATTGTTCGAACGACCGCTATTGTATACCCGGGACATGTTTTGCATATCATAATATACATGCACATAATTAACTAGTATGGGAAATTGTTGCAATGTTGTGCTATCATTAATTGTGCTTGATTGTGTTGATAACTTGTGTAGCTTAGGGAAATGGTAAAACTGAGCTGATCACTCATTCCCTCCTAGGACGGTGTTTTAAAATACCAACCAGACGATATTATCAATGTAGGTACCATAGAGGTCAACGCATTAGATGAGGCATACTTGGACCCTGTAGAGGAGGTATCATACTTTTAGGTCTCGGATGTGTTGAGACATTATTCTTCTTTTTGTACCTTTTTTGGGTCATGTATATTAGAGTTCCCAACTGAGTGGACTCTATTGATTAGTTGGATTGTATGTATATTTTGGTGATTTTTGTGACTAGACTTACATTTGGACTTTTATACAAAGTTTAGCTTGGCTCTTATGATTGACTTGATGCTATTATAATCGTAATGAGAGATCACGCTTCCGCAAAGCAAAAGTGACACCCGGAATGTCGGGGATCAAGTGTGTGCTCGACCCATGAAATTCAGGGCGTTACAACCTAGGCCTTGTATTCTCAGATGATTTATCATTGTCTTTGCTTGTCGCTTTGTTCTTTTTGGCATTTTCCTAATATAGTTTCAGTTATCATTCATGATAGAATTAGAAATGAACAATAGGTAATGAGGAAAGTTGATTTAGCTGGTTTGGCCATGTGCAACAAAGACCAAGAACTGCACTAGCTAATAGTGAGTTCGTTCAAATTGAAGCTCTAAAAGGGCAAGCGGAAGGCCCAAAAAGGATGTGGATGGAGGCAATAAGAAAAGATTTCATGACCTATTGTTTAACTGAGGATATGGTCGTTGTAGAGTGGAACGTTAGAACAAGATTCGTGTAGCCAACCCCAACTAGTTGGGATAAGGCTTAGAGATGCTGATGTTTGTGTTTTGCGTGATCTTTAGAAGATACTAAGTTAGTGATTTTTTTGGGCGTGTTTAGAAGAATTACACAGGCATGTGATGGCCGAATAAAGTTATTGGTTCCTTAAGTATCTTATATTATGATTCTTTATTCTGTGCCTTGTTACATCGTATCATCCTTTTTTTTTTTAATCCTGCAACATCAGAACATACATCATTTTCAAGGATTATTTGCTGTTTTACATTAAACTTAACACTCACTAAGATAAGAGAGAACATCTACAAAACAATTCCATGAATATGTCATGAATATTTTCCATTTCGAAAAAAAATGACGTAATAATTTTTTGCAAAATCATTAAAAAAATAAATAAATTTGAATTTTCAATTTATTAGCTATTTGATACAGAAATGTGTTTTCAAGGATCTGAATTCAGAGAAAAGCTTCGTGCGATGGATTCCCTCGACTTCTATTATTTCCTGAGGGTACCACGACAAATGGGAGGGTTCTTATTTCATTCCAACTTGGCGCATTCATTCCTGGTTTCCCGATCCAGCCTGTGGTTGTTCGCTATCCCCATATACATTTTGATCAATCTTGGTAGGACATATCTAATGTTTGAAAGCTTTCTTTCAATAATAGTGTTTCAATTAGTATCTCGAAAGCCTAAGTTCATTTGACGTGTAACTTAACCAGGGGAAATATTCATTTGATGAAGCTCATGTTCAGAATGTTCACCCAATTTCACAATTTCATGGAGGTACCTCTGCTTCTGATGGTTTTGCTGCTCATATGTAGATAGACAGTTTTAAGATGCATTGCATTTCTGATGTGTAAGCTGGTTAAATTTTACTTCAGCTTTCAATTCATTTTGCTCAAGTTGTAATCACTGAAAACTTCATTATGCATTAAGGGCTTGTTTGGATAGAATGCAAACTGGGGAATGCAACCAATTTGCATTGACAAGACATTTGCACGTGTTTGGGAATCAGCAAGTACAGCAGCGAAGTGTTCACATTTGCTTTCCTCTCTGCAAGAAGAGAGTACGACCTTTTTTATTTTCCTCTTCAAAAAGTCAAATGGAGGGAAAAGAGTTTGCCTCTGATATGACGTTTTAAACAGCTATTTTGGAGGATAAAAAGTTTCCCTTTTAGGGACTGCAATCCAAACAGGTCGAAATGCAATGGAACAAGCTTTTTCTAGGACTCCTCTTTAACAAAACAAACAGGTACAAAGGGTTTGCTTTCCCTAGCATGTCAGTTTGCCTCCCGCTTATGTCATGTCATGTTTTTTCTTTCCCTTGCATTCACCAAGTTTACTTTTAATCCAAATGCGCCTTATATTTTATTTCAGTGCTGTCAGTTCATGTTGCTCAAGTTGTAGGCCTCATTATGTTGTTTGAAATATTTGTGGTTAAGTGATCATCTTATTCATGATCTACAGGTAGAATACCTTCCGGTCATTGCCCCTCTCGACAACAAAAAAGAAAATGCTGGTCATTTTGCTGAGCGAGTGAGTCTATTAGCACTAATTTTCATTTACAAGCTGTTACGAGTATTTATGTTGTGATTTAACAAACTGGGGGGAGCCTGCACCCACAAGCACATGCGGTACTTGTCTCAATTTATTTTATTTTAATATGTTCTTTATTAAGGAAAGCAAAGGAGAAACAAGAACTGGGACAGTTCAATAGCAAGTGACCCTCTTGTCGCTTCCTTGAACCTAAGACGGCTGCTTAAAAGAAACCACATGCAAGACAAGAATGGAAGAAGATAAAAAAAGTCCCACAAACACAATAGAAATTCAACTGCCCCCGTTAGGTACTCCAATTATGATCTGTTCCTCGCCATTCATGCATGGCGTCGTCATAAGTGCATCCCCTAAAATCCGCCCGAGAAATCACCTAGCTTGCAAGAGATACTTTTCTTAATCGAACTTGTTGATTGTAATCGACCTATATAATAGATTATTAGATAGTGCTTGATTGTAATCAGTCTATGTAATAGTCTGTTACATTGCGCTTATGAGAGTTTTGTGCTCTCATTTCTGGCACCCAGCCCGGATAAAGGAGAAATGCATTAGGTTGGCAGCTGGCGTCAAACTTATGCCATAACTTTCATCATTAATCCGAACAAGATAATGATGACACTTTGCTTAATTGATGCTACTGACTTCATGTTGCTTTCGAATATTCTCCGATTTCTCTCCTACCACAAACTCCACATCATTCGATAGGGCAGCATCTTCCACAGAAGATAGCTATGCTGAAATGGACCTGCATTCCACCAGCTAATTAGCTCATGGAGAGTCATTAAGCACCCAGTCTACACCAAACAGGTGAAAGGAATGACCCTGTAACTTACATTTGTTTCAAAAGAAGAATTACCATGTGTTTCAAGACAAGAGTCAAGATCAATTACAGATGTTGTCAAAGAGCTGAAGAATCTCTGTGTCCGCTTGAGAGTCCCATCAATTTCTATCAGCCTGTGACTAAATGGGTACTTGATGAATTCAATCTATGGATAGAATGTCTGGATTGACTTTGATATCAATCACACAAGTCTAGGATACGCCCATTTGATTCCCAATACAAAATACTGGTAGTTATGGCAGTTAATGACATATTCCAGCAATTTATACACAATTTCCTGCTGCTAGAGCGGAATTTCGGCAACAATGGGTGTATCCAAGTGACAAGAAACTGATTTCCAGCAACTGATAATAAATTTCAACATTTAAAGCTCAATAAGCAGAGCCATACGGGAAGAATAGATTCATCAACTTCTCGAGTTCAAACCCCCCTAAACCAAAAATGTTTCACGTGCTTCTGCTTCAAAACTGAAAATACATCATCGTCATCATCATCTAAGCCTTAATTAATTGGGGTTGGCTACATGAATTATATTCCACCAATCCACTCTATCAAGGGCCATAACAAAACTGAAAATGCAGCCAACCATATTAAAAGATCAACTCATAGAGCTGGTAAACAACTCTTCTATAGTCTATACTTCCAGATGACCAACCGTAGGGCTGGATAACTCTTAAAAACCTTCTATTATAGATTAAAGAAAAAAACCCTATATCATCATTATCATCTAAGCCTGATCCCATCTAATTAGGGTTGGCTACATCAATCCTTTACTGCATTCCCTTCTCTGTCAAGGGCCATAACTTCAGTTAGACCATAGGTCATCAAGTCCTTTCTACCTCCACCCACGTCCTTTTGGGCCTTCCCCTTACCCTTTTAGAGCCTTCAACTTGCACCAACTCTCCTCCTAACTGCAGTTCTTGGTCTCCTTTGCACATGACCAAACCATCTAAGTCTACTTTCCCTCATCTTATTACCCATTGGTGCTACACTTATCAGTTCATGTTACATTGTGTGATGCTTTGCAGACTAGCTTTGCTATCGCAAGTGCGCTTAATGTTGTACAGACATCTCATTCGTATGGGGACCTAATGCTTCTCACAAAAGCATCAGAATTGAGACAAGTGAGATCTCCTTGCCACATAGAATATCCTTTTCTATTTCTTTGGTTTGTAAGGCTACTTTCATTTGTTTCTTATATTTTCAACTGTTTTAGGAGAATTTTGTTTTTAACATCACATGATTTTGACATTAACGCATGCTAGCACATGCACGGACGCATATTCAAAGATTTTCTTTTTCTTCTTTTTTGTCACCAGATATCATTATGTTTGCATTTTAAATTGTCTAAAAAATTAGTAATACTGACAAATAATGACCCATGCATACAATCAACAAGGATAAAATCCATAAGATAATGAAATAGATAGTTTTATAATATATGAGATAACTAGATGAGATATTGTATGTACACCAGTTTATTTATTTATTTTTGATCGGTGAAGCCATTTTGTTGAAAGGACCCCCTTAACTGTGAGGCAGATGCACACACCTATTGCAAAAGGGACTCTACCCATCTCCATAAGTCTACAGGACGACGCCCAAAATCCTTAAGAGAGCTTGCCCAAAAGGAAACATAAGACCTGACTTTGTCCACTATGCTAGTTACAGACTGCTATCTGTTGTTAGATATCATACTTTCCTTCCAAATGGATCAAAAGATTGCTAAGAAGCAAAAGACTCAACAACTTCCCCCTTCGCCCTTGAAGGAACCACCTGTTTCCATGCCACCATGAGCAAAGACATTAAAGCTAACAACACCATGCCAAACTGAACAGAGTACCATTGCCACTGAGAGGATGCAAATGAACAGTGTATGAACAAATGATCCATGGATCACCCTCCCTAGGGCACACACAACACCCATTGCCAATGATTTTCTACATATTTTGCAGTGGTCAATAGTCAAGACCTTGTCCTATCTTGCTAAGCAAGAGAATGCAACAACTCTAAGTGGCCCCATTACTTCCCTAGGCTAAGCCGATTGAACCCTACTCTCACCTTCCTGCTTCCCATCTATGATCATAGAAAGATCCAACAGAGAACCTTCAATTCTTTACCCATTTCTGTTCCCTTCTTTCCCGCCCCACCTAATTAATCATAACCCCTTTAAGATGATCCAAATACCCAGTGAGATCCTCATCTTCCTCCTCCCTTAGGGCCTATTTGGATGCAATGAATCCACATTGGAAAAGAAAACGTTTCCCTTGATACCTTGAGGTTTTTGATTAATCCTAATACACGAGGTGTAATCTTCAAAAAAGAAAGAAAGAAAAAAGAGTAAAAAAGAGAGGTGTCCCTGGGGCGATGTTTGTTCACTGAGAAGTAAACTATCCTCTTTATGTGTATAGGGGATGAAGGAACGCAAGGCAGGATATTACGCCCTTTGTTTATGAGAACTGAAGACGAAACTCTCGGGAGGTCGAGTGACGGACCTGCAAATCGTTTTACGACATCACATTAATGTCATGGCTAGTAATGACTAATGACAGCCATGTTGTGAAAGCTAAGCAGGTCAGTTCTTACATAGACTTGGAAAATATGGACTGGACATACTCCGAGTCTTGTCTACCCTACGGCTTGAGAGCATGGTTTTAAGACTCAAACAAGTCCCATGCAACTTGTCCCCAGTTGACTTGGACTCAGTTAGACCCAATCTGGTTCGACACCTCGATTCACCCCTGAGACCGCCCTTTCCTTGAGTGAGTTAGGTCAGGCGAGTTGCGACTCGTCTTGAGACTGAATGATTTGGTGTGAGTCTCTGAGTCGATTTTTACCCACGCATGAGTGTTGTCACATGCCGGGAACTTCATCTACACTTGCTTTTATTTGACCTAATCAATGCATTATGTGAGGAGCCGGTCCTGTGGTGACTCTTGTGCCCTTAATTGCACACTTTTGCTGACGGGGAGGATAAGAGACACTACTTCTGTGAGCGATGACAAAGTTCACAATATTTTGGCCTGATTTGGTTGCACTAGGAAAGCGACGTAGTTGATCCGAATTACTTATTTGCGTGGGAAGTTCCATTGACAGGTATGCCAAAGTTTTTGGGACTGTAAGTACTCACTCGCGAGACTTGTTTGTTGGCAGTATTCAAGTTTCGAAAATGTTTGTGCAAACTCTGTTATATCATATCTTAAAACTCACCTTCAAACAATATTTACAAATCAAGTTTTTAACTTGATAAGTTGGTGCATATGTGGCCGAGTGTCTCCATATCACGAGACGGAGACTGCTCCATCCAGCGTGGTCTTGTAGGCCACGGTAGACATTGTATAGGTTGGGTCGTTGTGCACTAATAGATGATCAGTTAGTATACAATCACC
Organism: Magnolia officinalis; assembly: GCA_021015155.1. NCBI lineage: Eukaryota > Viridiplantae > Streptophyta > Magnoliopsida > Magnoliales > Magnoliaceae > Magnolia > Magnolia officinalis. The sequence goes on from JAJHSJ010000007.1 coordinate 77,406,700, forward strand.
TGTGTTGAGTCAGTTGAAATCCAATTGGTCCTACATCTCTGATTAATATTTGGTTTAGGGTGGTGGTTGAAATGGATAGTGTGTCTGGATTCTGTTATCAGTATGGGTTGAATGAAAGATGTTGGAGGTAAGCCATGTGGGGCATACCTTTGGCAAACACTGGCAGGATGTGGATTCCACTTGACAGATTCTAAAATCCATTTTAACAAGATTCCTCAATTCCAATCAGTTTTTCTTTGGAAGGTGGCGAAATTTTATTAAGAAGTGTAAAAGAACATAGGCGAATTACAACAAAGATACCTAAGACAATGAGTTTCCACATAGAAAATGGGGGAAAGCTTATTGGAATATGAGTGGATCGCATGGAAAGTTCATCGGAATTTGAATGGGTCTCATGGGAGAAAAGAATGTCATCATTGAAGTCATGAGTTTATATATTTCTCTCTCCCAACAATGAATATCTAATCAATTTGGATTCTCTCCCAAGAGTTGTGCATTTCTATCGCTCTTTTTCCTGTTCTTCAATATCATCTCGACCTTTAAATCAGAGGGGTGGATACAATCTTTCCTTTCCCTTGATATCATCTTGACCTTTAGATAAGAGGGGTGGATATAGTCTTTCCTTTCCCTTGTGGTTGTGATAGTAGGCCGCCTTATAGATTCCATTACTTCAGCTGTTTATGATCAAGGTCCAATCATTGAGAAAGTTATGTAGATTTATCCCGATTGTGGATCACTTCCATGCATACGGCACGTGTTGGCATTCAAATTCATCCCATGGACTGTTTCATGCATGTGTTAGTCCATGCGTACATATCAATTATGCTCAAAGATCATATAGCTTGGGCCTGCAAGACATGCCTGTGTGCAGCCTACTCATGATATTTGGATTAAAGAAGTTAGTGTGGCAGGTCCATGCATGTGTCCTTATGCCATGTGGGACTAAGATGGATGAGTAGAGAGAAACAAAAACTGCCATTGCAGAGGGCCTTTCCACAAATACAGGCTAAAAGGCTATGTGGCAAATGGACAGTATCAATAGGTGTCCATGGTTTTCATGTCTAGCCCCGGGTAGGTCATCAATGACAACAAATCAATTAGTTTCGTTTGGTCATTGTTTCTATAGTGAGTAGTCGGCACAAATTTCCCAATTTGGATTGATACATGTGATTTTTACACAGGATTTGTGCATGCATCTCAATGACCAGTTTCTCATTTGCTTGTTTGTGAAAGCACACTCCATAAATGTGCCACATAATTTCAAGCACTCCATCAATGTGCCACACAATTTTGAGTGGTCTAATAGTGGTACATGATTTCCAAATAAGAGGAGGATGAAATTCTATGCTTATCTACTGATTTTTATGACAATTATCACTAAAGTTTCAAACAACTTAATATGAAGTCTATCATTAAAATGTATAACATGAAATAGTTTCACCGTAACTATGCTTAAAAGGATAGGAAAATGGTTTTCTTTATAAGTGGTGATAGTATTTTTACGTAAAAAACCATTTCCTCTTGTTTGTTTCCAATCCTACTTTGTGATTTTCAGAAACATCTTTCAATGAATGTGATGTTTTTGAGGTTCTAATGGAACATCTGGGTTAACTATTGTCAGGACTCAAAATGACAGTAGCCGTTTGAAATTTGAGATACAAATATGTGTTATATTGATGACTTCAAGAGGGCATAGCCAGGTTCCAGGCTTGATATCTAAGTACTGATCTATGTTTGATGTTTGATATGATTAATGTTGTTCATGTCGTCTCCCACTCATTAGATGAGCTGGTAGAGACAGTGTAGTGTGTGTTAGTAATTCAGGGTTCAATCCATTGTAGCGTTACCTTTAAATAATAATAATAATAATGTTGTTCATGTCAGCTGGAGTAAAAATGAAACTAGTACCATTGTTTGCTCTAGTTATTTTGTTGTGCATTTTTTTTCCGAATCAATGATGAAATGCTTCTCTGAAGTTTCTTGTCTCCTTAATGCTACTGCTGTGGATAAATTAGCCTGGACTTCTTTTGCATTCCACAATGTTTTGTGAATGCCATTATTGCTTTTGTTTCACTTGCTTTATATTTTTAATGACTGCACCCAGAACTATGCCAATAATGATAATGTTCAATGCATGTTTCTGCCTGTTGAAATAGCATAATTCTATTCCAGATTATTTTGATGTTGATAATATTCATAATTTTGCTTGTTAAGTCCGATATAAAATATCATCCATGAATCAATTTATTATCCAATTATTTATTCTTTTACATTAATTTTTCCTTTTGCAGTACAATGCCTCCAGTTATATGGTGGAGATGGCTTGGGTGGACAGTGTAAGTCTTTAAGTTTAAATTTGCGTTAACTTGGACTTATCTACATGTCAATATAGGCAGTAGAAACAATCAAGCAGCAGTGTGATTCTTTACCCAAAATATTCAATTTGGAAATCTGATCTTCTTTCCAAGAGTGCCATTTCTCACAAATACCTGTATTATTCTCATGAATCCGAATTACTCGAATCCATCCATCCATCCATCCCCCAGGAACCTACTTCTGTAAATATGAGAAAAAGGAATAAAACAACTACAAAATTTTCCAACATTTACCTCTAGCCAAGAAGCATTCCAAGAAGCATTATATTTGCATTGAAAGCTTAACCATTTCTTTCATTTGATTGATCTCTACTGAGGATGCTCGTGGCCCATTCAGTGGGTTGAACATACTGAATTTATCCTACATACTATGTTAATTTTTGTAGACGTGTGTGGGCGTTTGGTCCTTGGTTATTTCTCTTTAAGTATTTACGTTTTTCTTCATTTGCTCTCTTTTCTTTCTTTAAGTGCCAAGGGCATTTTCCCAAGGTATTCAAAAATGGTTATGTAACGGCCGTTATGTAACGATAACGGCCATAACCATTACGCCATTACGCATTACGGGGCCAAAATGGCCGTAACAGGAAAAACTGCCCGTAACGGCCCCATAGCGTTCCCATAATGATGTCGAAATGGGGTTTTTTTTTTTTTTTTCTGAAATATAAAAAAGGCTGTAACAACCGTTATGGCCTGTATCGTAGTGGTAACGGCAGTGGCCGTTACGGCCACCGTTACTATTTTTGAATACGTTTGCATATTTCTAATTATACATCTCTACATGTTAATCTCCCTTCTTCTAGGTTTTTTCTCTAATCTATATGGCTTTTTCTTTCCTTCTTCTAGAAAAAGCCATATAGGTTGGATGTCCAGCCCTATATGGCTTTTTCTTATTTCTCAAATTCTTTTTTTCTCTAATATTTGTTTCAGAGCAAGGAAAGCTTTCTTAATCTCCCTTCTTCTAGGTTTCTTCTTCTTAATCTCCCTTCTTCTAGGTTTCTTCTTCTTTCCTTCTCCCTCATTTTTCCTCTCTCTCTCTCTCTCTCTCTCTCTCTCTCTCTCTCTCTCTCTCTCTCTCTCTCTCTCTCTCTCTCTCTCTCTCTCTCTCTCTCTCTCGTATGGTTTGAGAGTCGTTGCTACTTATTTGATGTGATCTGATTTTTTGATGGATCTTGCGACTACTAAAGATTTTGTTACGGGTGGTTGTTTGTTTGGTTGCTGCTTTTTAGGTTTTTTTAAACCAGATTTTTGGAGCTTTTTTCTGCCAGTTCTATGAAAAACTGGTTGCAGCAGATGGGTTTGTTGGATTTACAGGTTTGAACAGATTTTCTTCACAGGTTTCTTCGAGTTTTTTAACAGAAACTGGTTTACATTGGCTAGGGTTTGCTGGAATTTCCTGTTAGGCAAGGGTTTTTGGGTTCTTTTTGCCCTAGTCTTTCAACAATCTGTTTGAGGGCAGCAACTAGGTAATTAAGTTTTGTATTTTGCTTGAAGATTGTCAAGATTTGTGAAGACTATCAAGCTTTGTTGGTCCTAAGACTACCTTGGAGCTGTTTTGGAAAAAAAAAAATAGGGCTTTGCTTGTCATACTTCCAGCTATAGTTGATCATGGCATTGACTTGGTATTGGTTGGTGTAAGGCCTTGATAGTTATTATTATTATTATTATTATTGAGATTTTACTATGGTTTCATCTTCCACATTTAAGTCTGTTGATCCCATCCTCTCCAAAGTGGAGAGGTTAGTTATTCACTCTGAGAATTCCAGGTACAGATTACGACACAAACTTAAGTCTAGCAAATCTTCAGTAGTCAAAAAGTTGTTGAGATGTTTGTTGGGGGGAATACAAAAGTGGGGATATATAGATAGCAAGATATTAGAGGCGCCTAGGACTGATCCCCTTACATGGTGAATGAAAATCAAACAATTTGTTGGTTATGTCCTGGTTCTTAAATTCTATGGAATTAGAGGTTAATGAAGGTCCTTTTTTTCCCTGCTATCCACTGGACATGAGATTTGGTTGACGGCTTGTTAATTATACACTGATCAGAACCATCTGGCCCACATCTATAGTAGTTATCAAGAGATTAGTCGTTTAAGATGGAGAGATCAATGTCTGATTTTTATGCCAAGATGCGTGGTTTGTGGCAGGAATGTCTTTCCTGGATGACCTGTTAGTAGGTGTTCAGTTCTCTTAAATAATTTTCTATTTTCCCAAACAATGTATTTGAGGCAAACTCACCCATATCTTTGGATATGTTGAACGATTACACCTGTCATCTGTGTCCAAAATTATTTAACCACCTCAAGATTATTATATTATATTAAAAAGCACTGACCTTTCAGGTTTCTCCTTGTGGTTTTCTTGTATTGGAATGCCTGATAAGTTGGAACCATTACGCCAGTCATCTGTATGTTGAAATTTACCACCTCATGATTACCATTAAGTTGAACAACTACACCAGTCATCTGTTTGTCTAAATTTACCACCTCAAGATCACCATTTTATATTAAAAAGCACCAACCTCCAACCTCTCAGGATTCACCTTGTAATTTTCCTTTATTGGACATCCGATAACCAATTAACCTCATGACTGTTGTTCAAGCCATCAAAACATAGAGATCCTTCTCATGGCAAATGTTTATTTAAATAGGCAGTGGTGATCATTCACAACAATCATGAATGAACAGTATTTTGTCTAGACAATGGACTGCTCTCAAATTATTTTATGTTGGATTAAAAGGAAACAGGAAGTTGATTCTTTTTTGGTTTTCTACAGACATTCAACATAAGCACTCTGGAAGCAATGGAGTTTCTGGATAAATTTTTGGCGATGAATCCAAATTCCAGGTGATTTCTAAGCATTTGTACTGCACTACATTAATATTAATTATATATTGTGGGTATGACTCTCTCTGATCTTATTCATTGGAATGTGTAATGAAAATTTCTTATTCTCTCTCTCTCTCTCTCTCTCTCTCTCTCTCTCTCTCTCTCCCTCGGTTTTTTTTTTTTTTTTGGTGATACTTATATTTGTTAAGTGTGATAGTTATCTTGTCAAGTGTTTTATCCATATCTTTCGTAAAAATTAAAGTTACAATAGAGAAAACCTAATTAGAATTTCTTGGTATAATCTTGGGACCAGTGGGCGTGTCAAAATCCACGACTTCTCAAGATCTCTAAGGCTGGGGTTGTGTCCTCTTTCAGAGAAGGTTAGTTGATCTACTCAGTGCTTTTCTACAGCCATCTTATGCTTATGCCTGCTGCAGACACTGCTTGTATTTGCTAGGCAACTGTTGACCATTAATTTAAAATACAAAGTATTAAACTCATTCAAAGTTATGTTCTGATAATATCTGTTTTGGCTTGTTCAAAATCATGATAGGTTGGCTTTAATGACTGCTTTTGTTTCAAATAGGAATGCAGTCACTTGATATCAATCTTCAGCCCCTTGACTTTATAATGACATACTGAAATATGAATATATGTGACTATTTCATCAGAGCTTTATTCTTTTAAAATGTCTGTGCTATTGTGAAGCTCTTCCTGTAGGTCTGTGCTGTTTGTGTTTGAGCTATTTACCTAGTGGTACTATGTGCACACCTCTAGGTTTAAATCGAAATCAAACTGTAATGATCACTATGTCCAATACTACTACTATGTATTGGTTGAATATAAATCCTGGTTGTCATGACCATGGGATCATAAAAAAATTCAGTTTAGGGGCCTGGCCATAATGTAGATTTCAGAAGTTCCATTTTTTTTAAAACCTGAAGACCCACTTGCATCACATTGAGCATATACAGTTCCATTGTTTGTTTGCATGGCCTGTTTGCTCAATTTAAGTTTCTTCAGAACAATCCGTAACAATCCCTTGTGTCTCTTAAGGGCTTGTTTGGATATGTTGAACTCTTGCTAAGAACTCCGATTTCCATGGAACTCCATGGATCTCAATTTCCATGGGCAAGAATGTTCTTTAAAAGAGGAGCCCTGAGTTCTTTCACAAATGCCTCCATATCACACATGAATCCCCTTGTCAATATTTCCTTGCATGAACTGCTATTGCATTTCTCTAGGGCTAATTTGGATGCATGGAACCCTCCACCTAAGTTCCATGGTTGTTGTGTCCTAATAAATAGAGTTCCATGGTTGCTGTGTTCTAAGAATTAGATTTCCATGGAACTTTCTAGAGTGATCAACCAAATGTCATAAGTGGGATTCCACGAATTGTTCTAGGAACTGAAAGTTTTTTGGAAGTGGATCTCTCCTTGGAACTCCAGTTGCCTGCATCCAGTTATTCCCATGTGCCAACATAATTAACAATGATGAGGCAAAGAGCACTCGTGCCAGTTGGCATATTTGGCATTGAATGGAGGACATCTTCCACCACAAATTGGTGGCACAGGGAAAGCCCCTATGCACATTTCTCACAATATAACATGTTCCCATCAGCTCTTGCGATGTTTCCCAAAAAGAACACAATATTTTTGTGTTTATAAAATGGAGGAGCTAATGCCACATTTTATAAACAACAAAAATAGTGTTCTTTTTCCTTTTTTGAGAAACATCACGTGAGTTGATGGGAACATGTCACGTTGTGGGAAACACACATAGGGGCTTCCTCTGCCACCAATTTGTGGTAGAAGATGTTCTCCACTCAATGCCAAGTATGCCCACTGGCACAAGTGCTCTCTGTCTCTTCATTGTTAATTATGTTGGCACATGGGAATTATTGGATGCATGCAATTGGAGTTCCAGGGTGAGATCTAGTTCAAAAATACTTTCAGTTCTTCTTTGTGGAATCCCACTTGTGACATTTGGTTGACCAGTCTAGAGTTCCATGTAACTCAAATTGTGGTGTTTGATGGTTGGTTGATAACATAGAGTTCCATGGAACTCAAAATGTTTTGGTGTTTGGTGACAAGTTCGTGGAACTCGTATTCTTCATGCTAGCAGAGTTGGGTTTGTGGAGCTCTATACTAAAGAACTTGCGCTCCATGGAACTCATCATTCCACTGAGCTCATGTTCATTAGTCTATATATATAGAGAGAGAGAGAGACACACCTGCTCCCTATAATGACACTGTTTTTCTTCCCTTTACAGATCTTTGCTTTCATTGATGTTGAGAAACTTGGATCCATCACATTTAGACAGGTAATCTACTTGATTTTGTGCCATTTGATAAATGTCATTTCTTGTAGAGGTTCCTCAAATGAGTTCTACAAAATCCACTTTTTGGTCTTTTTATTTTTCGTAACTTTTTAGATTTTGAAAAAAAAAAAATGCTTCACACAAATCACCACATCCATTTGTAAAGTTTTCAAAGAAGCTTTACATGAACTGCAGGCAAGAATCTTTTATTGTAGGCAAGAATCTTTTATTGTGAAAACAGTATCAAATCATTTGTGATCAGCATTACCTGTGTGCTTTCGTCAGCTGTTCCTGTGACAACAGGCATATCACATGAAGAGGAAACCTTAACGAAATTGCCTATATGATGAGCTACACTTCTATTGGACATGGCAAAACACCCATCATTCAGCCATTTTGTTGGTTGGATATCTTTGATAGATCACTGTCAGCAAATTGCATGGATTGGGAGATCCTAGCCACCAAGATGATGGATCATTTGCACTATTGTAGACCATTTTGCCAACATTCCTCAAAAGCCAACCATTACACTGATTGGATGCATCAGCAGGAATTCCCAACCGGGACCCCACCACATGATCTCTCCAGGTCACTGTGCCAATGTCCAATTTGAGTGCAGTTCACATTCAAGGAAACCTGGTACTTTGCGTACAGGTTAGGTTTCCCATTTTTCAAGTAGTAAAATGTTCTTGCCAAATTGAGATTCAAGCTCACAGCATGACGCATTGATGAAATTTTGAGATTGTTTCCAATTGATTACCCTACAGTTCTTGCTCGGATCAGCCCATATAATGAAGCAGCCGTTGTTTCAGCAAGCTTGCACAGCAGCCTTTAATGGTTGTGATGACGAAGGCAAGGGTTACATCACAAAGCAACAGGTAACATCTATTATCTATTGTTTTCCCATAACAAGTTTTTTGCCTTTGTTGCCCCCGTCTCTGATCCTATTGTGTGCACAGTTAGGAGATGCCATCCATTCTGCAATGCCGAGCATGAATGACGATAATGTAAGTATGCGCAGAAGCAACTGCTCCTAAATTCCACCATCCCTGTTTGCATTCTGAAGCAACTGTTCATGGATGCAGGTATCTGAACTATTCAACTTGTTTGACAGTGACAATGACGGTGCTATTAGTTCCAACGATTTCATGGCCTGCCTAAGAAGGAACCCACTGCTTGTTGCGCTCTTTGCTTCTAATTCGATGCATTGTGGCTTGATAGAAGGTGGAAAGCTAGTGATTGCATGATGATTATATGGGCATATTAAAGTCCCTGTGAAATGCTCAATGATTGGCTTCTAATTCAACACTGTGTGACTTACTATAGGTGGGAAACTAGAGGTTGTATGATGAACATATGGGAATATGATTAAATGAAATGATCGATGTTTGGCTTCTTTTGAAATGAAAGTCCTGTAACAAGTCTATTTTGCTTTTGATAAATTTTATTTTTTTTTTAATATTTACATAACCAAAAAAAAAAAACTGATCGGAAATTCACACAAATGATGATTGCTTAGGTGCTGTTCTTTTCATGTATTACAACAAATTGGCCAAAAAAGGGAGGGAAATACATCATATACAAATGCTTTCTCTACATTACAGCACACTTGTCTTTAGTTTTGGATTCCGGCTTCGATGATGAGCTATTGCTGCTCCTTGGCCCCTGCAAGAAACAAACATCTCTTGTAAAAACAGCACATTTGTGGCTCTACTATGCAAGGAAGCGAAAAGAATAATACATAGCCTGTAGCCCAAAGCAAAGTGTGCATGTTACAACTCATGGTCATGCTAACATAACAAAGAATTTCTTGCATAACTGCTCTCTATTGCAGCAGTAAGCATAGCAAAGATAGAAATGTTCATTCCAGGCTTCTTTCTTTCTTTTTTTAATTATAAATCCTCCACATAATAAAGGATGCATGTATGATTTCATTCTCCTTTGAATGGAATAAGCATTGGGGTCGGCAAACTTGCTGCAACTGCAATAACTATATTTTCTATTTCCACCCTGGAGGAAATAGTGGTAATTTATGCAAATATATAATCTGATCCTTAATTACAAAATACATGTGCTGAACTCAGATGAAAGAGATGGCCTAATGGTTATAGGCATATTGTGATTCGGATGACTCAAGAAACAAGGCTGACAAGGCACGTGGAAAATTGTATAGGACAGTAGTTAAATGAAAAGAGGATCCATATAATCTCAAAAAGTCCAACTCTTACCTGTGGACCTGTGACAAGCCTCGAAGGGCCAGTCACATGTGGCTGTTGCACTGGATGTGGAGTTTGACGTTGAGGCTGGTTCTCAAACTCCTGTTGCTGTAGGGCTATTGCCAGTTGCAGATCAGAACTGTCAAAATATTATAACACAAAATGGGATTATCACTAAACCAATGGTGAGACAATCAACAGGTCAGAATGGCATTTCTCAGAAAGTATTGAGAACTGTAGAAAGACGAGACTTAAAAGGTAAAAGGCCATTCTGTTCAAAAGGACTGGACGGGAATGAAACCGAAGTGTTGTAAAGATATTGATCTCCTTCTAGAAACAGGAAAAAATGGCACATTTATGTCATTCCAAAATGTCGGAAGCTGAGATCCATACAGTAACGCTCTCCATAGGAAATCTAGACAAATGCAGTTAGACCTGCTTGATTAAATAAGGTAATAAGACTGTATCTAGTTCACCCCCTACCATAAACAGATGATGGCATCAAAATATCCTTTTTTCCCTATCGATAGGCATCAAATTCATCTTCCTAGAAATACTACTATTTTCTGAATTTTCCAGATTACAACAAAAATCTATGAATCAAACTTGCACACAACTAGAACATAGGCAAATTACTAAAGACGTACTTTAAAGTCGAACCCTCAGGTGCTGAATTGTCAATGCTAGCAAGATAGTCCTGAAAGAAAGAAGAAGAACAGCATTAATTTCATGAATGTTATTGTTGACATAGTCATCAGAGTGATAAATTCCAGCCTTTTTATTGAAATCACAGAAATACACACAGCTGTACTGGTCATGGCATTGTGCTCGTCCCATGAATCATTTGCTTGGTTTTCTGCCTTAAATTCCTTAAAGTTACCAGTCATAAACACCGAATCTCCATTGACCTGAAATTTTGCAATGCCAAAAATCAAAAGATCAAATTTAAAGAAAAATATCAACAAAAAATATTAAATGAAAAGCTCTTCTCATGGAAAACCAATAAACAGAAAGTTAGGACACGGAACAGAACAAACAAGTATATTTATGGCATGCCAGAACTATCTGGAGGAGAACTAGAAAGGCGTAGATACAAGTATCTGATGTGTTCAACAACTCTCAGAGAATATCTCACAGCATGACCTTCCATCAATGGAAATACTTCTCAGGAAACACAGCCTTACCTCATTTAACTTTTCCCATACCAAATCGGGCTGATTAATGTAACCTTGGTCGGTAGCTAAGAGATAAAGTTCCTCATGATACTGCAAAATAAAGCAGAAAATTTTTAATATGCCACAACTTGATGCAAATGGCAAGCATGCCCGATAAAACTTATGCATTCGGTTCTTCTTTTCTTAATAGCTGAAGAAGTATCTCTAATAGCCAAAGGAAAGGAAGAAACATATTAAACAATAGGGTGGTGTGATATACTGACCTTAAACATAGTGCTGAAGTGATTGTTACGGAAAAACACGCAAAGCTCACGTTCTTTCAGACCTTCTTGTAGGCAAAATAGGCTGCGAAAGAAAGTAAGGATCCTTATCCATTTTAACGCATGCATTGCCAAGCGTAGACACCCCTGATGTAAAAGGAGAACTGTAATAAAGAAATATAGGAATTAACATACCCATATATGGTCAATTGGCTAGCATTGTTTTTCAAGAAGTTCCGGATCGATTCCCCTGAAGGCAATCAAGCAAAGTTACTAAGAAGTGCAACACAATGCAAACAAGTATATTGGAAATATGAAATATCAACGGAGATGAAACAGTGTCTACCTTGTTCTGCGTTGATGCTAAGCAGGCCCTTCCCCTTTTGCTGATTAACTTCATCCTTGGGATATGCACTACAGGCATCACCTTGTGCCCCTCTATCAGCTTGCTCTGCAAGAACCATCTCACCTTCATACATAGGCTCTCGGTTTTCATAAATTGAATGTCCCGAGTCAAGAATCCGCTCCTCTCCTTCATATATGGGCTCACTGCCATCCAGGCTTGAAGCACCACCCTCAGAGACATCTACATGCAGTGCTCCACCATCAGAGGAATCAGAATCTGCATTCTGTGCAGCTGGATCATGAGGAACTGTTGACTTGCAATTGCTCTGATTAGCAGTGAGCTTAAGGTGATCGAGGGACAGAGAAGTCTCATTTGGGCACGTATGCACCATTTTTTTATCCCCTTCTGAGCCATGCAAGTGGTCTTTGAAAGCGTAGCTTGCAACATAACCATCTCTATCCGGAAAAAGGAAAGCTTCAGTTTGATTCTGGGCCAACACATCAGTTCTTATGTTCTCTGCCTTATCGCTAGAAACGAAACAATCTGCAGATTCAGAAGACTTTGACTGGGCAATCTTGGAAAGGGACACAGCAGTTTCAGTGGAAATAACTGCAGAGGATAGCCCATCGCTATCACTATTACTGCATGCATTAGAATGATCTAACACATTGATATCTGGCTGAGTGAATCTTTGACATTCGTTGAGAGTGGGGCGCTCAAAATTCTCTGCAAGAACTCCAGAATCAGAAACCTTTAAACACATGCTTTCTTCTGGATTCGTAGATAAAGCACTCCAATTCGGGTCGGGTAAATTATCAGATGGTGGCGAAGGTGGAACATCAGCCATTGAATATTGCAATACTCTCATCACTTCCTCTTCTTCCTCTTTGTCCCCCTTTCTTACTGTTTGATCACTAGCAACTGAAACTGGAGAATCGTCAAAAGACCTACCTCTTGAAAGGCATGGAGAAGGAACACCTAGAGCTGCAGTTGTTGCAGCTGCAAAATCAACAGTCTCTTCTTCATGGATGCGCTTGCCTTCTCCCTCTGTATTCCTTGTTTCAAGAGCAACAAGCTCCCTAGTAAGAGTATTGTAGGACTTTGACCCAATTGCATCTAAAGTATCATTATCCTGGTATGCATTAATACACAGTACATCACTATGCTTGAACTGGAGGCAAATGGAATGTTGAACTCGAGGAGAAGTATATCTTACTCAAAGAAACCAAAAAGTCATATTAACAGATAAAGAGTAAAAAGTTGGGCCCTTTATGGGATCTTATTCTTCTCCTGCTGCTTACCTTGAATCCATCGACCTCGACGTGGGAAGCAAAACTCACAATTATAATTATGAATTAATCAGGAGATACTCAATTTTCCTAGTTAAGGTCAAATACATAACAAATAGAGAAATATTAAACAGCCAAACATGAGCAGACATTCATCCCATTCATTAGCAGTGTTACTTGGACACTTCTACTTTTTAGGGTTTTGCCATGGTTACCTGAATTGCAGGTTGCTCCGGTACATGGTACAGGAACTGGTGCGAAGCACACTACCTTCCCCAATAAGGGGCACAGTAGGGGCAGGATCATGTGGGCCGTTCTCCAATACAGACTACTAAGTGCGCATAATAATTAATAAATATATCCAAAATTGATGTAGTAATTTATACATATGAAATGATGTTATAATTGTAAATCCTGCATGCCTAGTATCATATTGTATATGCCTGATATTGGCACAAATTGAAGTACAAATACATTCTAAATATAAATTTTAGTTACAATTTAATCAACAAATAAAGTGTAAACCACGATTTCATGTGAGGACGGTAAAAATAGCAACCGGAAAGTAAATGACCCCTAATCTAGATCACGTGATTGGGAACAGCAAACATAGGTGACATTGGCTTTTTCTGTGCCAACACTTACAGAAACTTGGACACTCGTGGACACCATTATAGAATTGCAGTTAAAGGCAAGCCATGCACACACCTCAGGCATTTAGGCTGCGCGTGCCTCATCTAGGCACTGGGAGAAGTAACAGCCCTGGTCATGCATCTCGCAAATCTCCCAAACATGCAGCTAGGTGCAAATCTACTGGACATGCTCACTCAAGCAACAAGATATGTGTAGGTGCAACTCAAGCAAAGACATGCATCTATGTGCAACTCGATGAATTCAGGGATTTGAGCTCCACTATCTCTATCTCTCTTTCACACGTCCACCAAGAGGCGACTGTCGAAGCAGATTCTTTTGCTACTTGCTAAGGATCGGGGCTTTCAAGGGTCTCTTTAATTGAGGGATTTCAGCTCCACCATCTTGATCTCTCTTTCACACGTCCACTGAGAGGCAAACGTCCAAGCAGATTCTCTTTATAAGGATGAGCTTTTCGACGCCTTTTTTTAGCATTGTAGAGTGAGCATAAGTTTTAAGTTCTGCTAATTGTTTAGCTGAAGTTCCTGGGTGATTTCTGTTCTCAGGCTGATGGCTTTGGGATATCCTCATGTTTTGTTTTTTCATCATCTATTTTTTAATAGAACTTTAATAATTCATTAAAAACAGCAACCAGTAGAAAATGTCCCCCTATGGCAAGGGTAAAGGGTCGATACACTAATGTCTGTTTGCCAAGAGAAGGTAATCAGTGACTATTTCCTCCTAGAAAATTGATACAGAAGTGCTGACTTAAATTTGAGGGTCCCACTGTGATGTATGTGACATATCCATGCCGTCCATCCCTTCCACCAGAACATTTTTGGGCATGAACCAAAAATTGAGGCAGACCTGAAGCTCAAGTGGACCACACCACAGGAAACAGTGGTCTTAAAGACTTCCACCGTTGAAAGTTGTTACTGTCCATAGGGCCCACATTGATGTTTGTTTGTCATATAAGCTGTTCATAAGGTCACAGAGACATTGATAAAGGGACGACATAAATATCAGTTTGATCCAAAACTTTTGGGGCCCCCGACAAATTTTCAATGGTAGGTGTTCAATTCCCACTGTTTCCTGTGATGTTGGTCCACTTGAGCTTTGGATCTCTCTCATTTTTCAACTCATACCCTAAAATGAGCTGGCGGAAGGGATGGATGTCGTGGATAAGTCACATACATCATGGTGGGCCCCACAGATTTTACATTTTTTACCTCAGGTTTGGAGACTGAAAACGTTCAAAAAGTGTGCCTGTCGACGCGACATTGGGAAGGCTGCAGAAATTACGGATGTAAATAATGACTATATATTTACAGATATTTACACCGGGAAATGAAAAATCAAATACCCCCTTAGATATTTGTGATGCTCATGAAGTCTTCTCTTCTTGATTTCTTATAAGAGATCACTACAATGGAAGGATGGTTTAACTAATACTTTGGTGAATGGATGGTAGATTAGTAACTTGTTTATTTCCCTTTTTTTTTAAAAGATGTTTAATTCCCTTCGCCTTTACTTTTGGTTTTCTACAATATTTAAATGGTTGTCCAATACGATTTGATTCATTTGAATGGTCATAGACTCATAATCATGGTTTGAATGGACAAATGGACACGATTTGAATGGTCTTTCCCTTGTTAAGGAAAAGCCGAGATGATGCAGCACTTCAACAGTAAAAAACTACAGTTTTTAATGGCTGCATATTGTCTGAAATTTGGTCTCCCTCAAGTTGTGGTTGTTCTCAACAGGTGGATGATGAGTCGAGACGGTTGTTCTTATCTCCCTCAACGCATGCATGACACGGTTTGCCAAGTTCATTGCTTGTAATGATCTCACAGACCTTCCTCTTTTAATTGAATTAGTACTCTAAAGAAACAAAATATGAACATCATATAGTACCCCCAAGCTATTACTAAAGAAACTATTAATAAGAAACAAAACAAGGACATCATAGTCTCCTCAAGCTAGCATCCATTCACTTGGTACTAAAGAAACTATTAATAAGGACTCTCTCTCTCTCTCTCTCTCTCTCTCTCTACTCTAGGGTTCTCTAATTTTTACAGAGAGCAAGTGATGCTCATAAAAAGTATTATTCTTTAGATGGTGGTTGAATGAATTTTTATGTTTAGTTAATCATTTTTTTGTGACAATGAATCTTTTAAGCTAAAAAGCAAAAAAGACATGCAAATTCAACGATGAGAAATCACTAAAATCTCAAGAAACATAAGTTTCCCCACAAGAACCCTCATATAATTTCATTGGATAATTTATAAAGGTTGAAGAAGAAGATAGCCAATCAACCACTGGCCTCTTCAGCTTAAGAAAAACCCAAACATGGAACTGGCCCAATGTAAACACTTTTTTCCCACCCACCAACCAAAAGCCAAAACACACGGAGGCACATATCCAAATAAGACAAATTGAGTCCTCCCGATCACGAGATTTGGTGACCAGAGCAGAATAGGAGGATATGACTGAGGAATGACCTGATTTTTCAGCATTCCACATCCACTTGTCCATTACCCCAACCAAGTACCAACAAGCTTTGATTATGAAGAACTTCCATAAGGCTTACAAAGTCAATGAGTTGCTCATCAGAAAAAGCTCTACGAAAAGGAGACCAAACCATCTGTCCCTCGACAAGGAAGCACACTGTGCAATTGTCACCCCCCTCCAGGATCACTCTGTCAAGGCGAGGAAATGTCATGCACAATGGCCTACTTCCGCACCACAACTCCCAAAACCTAATAGACTAGACTGCCATCACCAGGACTAAATAGACTCTCCTTAAACAAGTTTTCTATCTTGAACACAGCTTTTGAAAAGCCTGAAGCTCTACATAGGGATGAATGTAAGCTCAACCATATCATATCCTCCACGCTATATCTGAAATCATTATTTGTTATTTTAGAGTGTTAATAATTGTTTTTTTTTTAAATTATTGGAACTGCATTAATGTTCTTTTTCTGAATTGCATTGTTTCTTGTTTTCATTTATTTACTAATTTTATTTAATTAGAATATTACTATTTGTTTGTGTACAAAAGTGTCCCCGTGCCTAAATCTTTGTAGTTTGCCATTCCAAACACTCAAAGACACTTTGACACTTGGCACTGATGTCACTTGTCCAAGTAAATATTGTTATGCACACATCCCGTTCATCAGACAAAATCCACCAAGACATGCCAGAAAGAAAATGCATCCACCCACTTGTTAGTCACCCATGGAAGCACATGGCAAGCTGACAGCCTACACTCAAAGTCTGTATGTAGAAAAGTATCATGAAACCCTTTTTTTTTCTTTATATTTTCTACTTTTCATTGAAAAGGAACAAGATTAAGAAGAGAGGGAGGAGTAGTCAACAAGAGATACTCTCTTCAAATACCTAATGTGGTTAAGGTCCACATTTGAAGGTTTCTAGTTCCAAGATTCTTTTGAGCAGTCCCACCAGCCAGAAATCAAATCTATCAGAGAATTTGCAATGCATCCAGCGATTGTAATAATGACAGGATATTGTCAGCAATTATTTCTAGGTTAAATTTGAAGCACCTATCTTCACACATGTGGCATATGTATGATATCCGAGATGTTCATCTCTTGGACCCTACCTTGGTGGGCTATGCCCCAAAAATCAAATTGGTAAGATGATGCTAGCTCTGCAGGTCTGAGCAATTTTTCATGTTTTGCTCGGTCTCATTAGCCACCCATTTATCATCACCGAAGTTCTCCAATCAAAATCATCTGATCACTATAATATTTGCAGTATGACCTATCCATGGTAGGACCCATCAGATGTATGGCTCGGATACTCTACATGCATGACAAACGTACAGAGAGTGCTTGACAGTTGACTATTAAGCGATAACACCAGACCCATTCGCTTGTGATCATATGTATGAGATTTTACACTACACTTACAAGCAAACACTGCACCCCATGGAAAATGAGGTGAAAAAGTTTTTTTTTTTTTTTTTCTAAGGACCCATAAGACAAATCCTGCTGAAAGATGAGTTTTGAAAGCTGACCTGGGGATCAACTATCCAACCATGATACAATTCAATGCCCAGGAGATCAAATATGGCCCGCTCCGGCGTGAACTCAAAATCGTCTATTCTACAAATATCAAGCAAAAAGGTAGTCAGAACGAACCAAATTGAACAAACACACAAACACAATCCTGAACCCAAAAAAAAAAAAAAAAAAAAGAGAGAGCTGCTCGATGTTTACTTCCTGAAATGAAGGTTTACGTCAATCCCAGTCGCAAGACGAGGGAGAAGGTCGATTGCATCCGCAATGTTCTGTTGCTGGTTTTGCACGTACCCGGCATCTTTGTCCTGCCCAAGACAATTAAATATAACCAATATCAATAAAATCATAACCAATTAGAAGTCCGGAAACGGGTCTTACCTGGACATTACTGTTAGAATCTATTAGTCTTTCAGCGACAAGTGAGAGCAATTTCTGCAGCGAAACTTCAGACGTGTCCAAGCTCAGGTTCAGGTGATTTCTCAGAAGAAGAACATTGCCTACATACGACAATGAAATCACAGCCGTTCAATCGTGAAACCAGAAATAAACAAGATCGCAGGAAGCTAAACAGAGAAAAAAGAGAGTGCTTCGCACATGAAAGGTTCATTGGGCCTCCCACAGGAAGCGATGATCGGATGATCTGAACCAAACATCCAGTCGGCAAAAATCACACCACCCTGGATGATCGTGATTCGTGACCATCGATCAGCAGTTAATAGTAAAACCGTTCAAGGTTCCGCATTCAACGGGAAAATGAAAAGTCTACTGCCGCTAAAAGACCAGGAAATGGACGGTTTCGATCACCCAATCATGAATGGATATGGGCCCCATCGAGCTAACAACACAAATCATTCTCTAACAATACAAAAAAGCCCGCATTGGGAACATAGAACTACAGGATTGAGGAATCAACGGCCTAGATCGGAAGAAATGACGGATTTTGATAAAACCCTAGAAATGAATGAAGAAGAGAGATTACTGATGGCGATGAGAGGACAAGGGCCGTTATCGTTCTGGAGAATGATGGGAACGGAGCGACCGAGGAACTGCACGACCTTCGTCTTGTAGATAGGTTCGACCTCCATCTCCTTCGTCCGCTCTTCCGTACCCATGGCCGTTCGTCACGATGAGATTTTCTTACAGGAAATTAGAAAAGTAAACAGAAGAAATAAGGGTTTGAGAGAGAGAGATGAAAGAGGATTTTGAGAAGAGGATAGAAGAAATGAATTGAGAGAGAGAGAGAGAGAGAGAGAGAGAGACGAAAGGAAGAGGAGACGGCAAACGCCTTTTCTACAAGTTTCGACCGCGCCGTTAATACGGCGTGTAAAAGAGCAAAACTTCGATACTCTGGTGGGGTGTGTAGATGATACGCAGGCACTGCGAAACTGTACACGTAGCAATACTTAAGTCGGCTTGAACTGCATAAATTTTTTGATTTTTTAGATGGATATTAAACTAGATTTTATCATTATTTGGTCATGTAACTACTCGATTGGAACACATATAAATGAAAATATCCTACGGTTGTAGTTCAGAGAAAATGTGTCCGTGAATCAAAAAGTTGAATTGTTAAATTAATCTGATTTTGCTTTTAGTTGTTATGCTAATGGTGCAGGAAATTGGACGGTTGATTTGAAAAAATAGGTAACAAGTGTAGAATTTCTTAGTGCCTGCGTACCATCATCATACTCTCTCGGAGTATCAAATAATTATCGCGTGTGAAATGTGGAAGCGGATTGCATAGTAACTCAGTACACTTTTATATTACTGAGTGTTGGGCTTATCTTAGGTGTGTGTAGCAAATCGACGCCGTCCATTTATTTTTTCAGATCATTTTAGATACTTTTTAAAAAAAATTAAAGCATGAAATATCTTAATTAGACCACACCATAGGAAACATTTGCGGTTAATGACATCCACCATTGAAATCTTCCTAGGGCCCACATTGATGTTTATTTATCATCCGACCTGTTCACGAGGTTAAAAAGATACTGATGAATGGAAAACACAAATATCAGCTTCATCCAAAACTTCCGTGGACCTCAAGAAATTTTCAACGCTATATGTTCAATTCACATTTTTTCCTGTAGTGTGGTCCACTTGATCTTTGCATATTCTTAAATTTTGGTAAATTTTCCTAAAATGATCTGGAAAAAAGGATGGACGGTATGGATATTACACCTACATCACGGTGGGCCCCACAGTTTACTCAGTATTCAATTCCATTTGGCGAAATAGAGAATACGAAAGGACACACATAAGGACAAACGTGTGTGCGACACGTGCTATTTTTTTGGAGGGGCACTCCCTCTTGAAGGTTGTTTTCTCTTTATTTGTGGCCCACCATCAAGCAGATGTCAGATGTTCGTGAATTTTGGGTCAGAGAACTTAGATGGTAGGGGCTTGTCTGACGAACGGACAGGATCTCTCACACGTGATGATTGGATCCTGGAGAGTGAGTCGCACGTCGAGGCAAGGTTCACGAGTTCAGTTAGCGTGGCCGGTCCGTATGATTCTGGATTTACCAGAGAATTGCGGAAGAGATAATTTTTTGTACTCTGAAAGAGTACGGTGGTTGATACTCAGGTACTCAGTAATGGCACACGTAGTATACTTGTACTATAAATTAAACTGTCCAAACCTTTCGATGTAGATTAGATAACTTGTAAGACTAAAAATCTTGATGATCTAATTTTCTAATTGGACGATTAATGGACATTTAATGAACAGTCCAAATGAAAATAAGTCATGTATCTGACAAATGCCGGTTAATCAAATGTTAGGATGGTTCGATAAAGCTTTATTTTGGAAGATGGACCATCTACAGTGGTTCCGGCAATTTGAAAGGTTTAAACTGATTTAATGTTTAATACGTTTAGATTCCAAAATGCATGAGTATCAACCAAGATACTCTGGCAGAGTACAAAATAATCTGGCAACGATGAAACGCTACCGATTTTTGGGAGATTCACATTCTTACCCGTTCCAAACTGGTTGGTTAGGATCGTCCGAGGAGCGTGGTTTTGCTGCACCGAAAGACTTTGGCAGGTAAGCTCCTCCAATGGAATCTAGTTGGGGCCCACCGTGATGTTTGTGAGAAATCCACACCGTTCATCGGTTTTCCTATGTCATTTTAGATCAAGGATTAGAAATGAGACAGATCGAAAACTAAAGTGGGCTGCACGACAGGGAAATCCTGAGGATTAAACATCCCCCGTTGACAGATTCATGGGGTTACACGGATAAGATCTGCCAATTTATGTACGCGGATTTCCTGGAAGATGCTAGGTGGGGCCTAACATTATGTTTGTGAGAAATCCACACCGTTTATCCCCTTTGCAATCTCATTTTAGAATATGCGACCGAAAATTAGGAAGATCCAAAATTAAAGTGGGTTACATGAGTTGAAACAGTGGGGATTCAATGAACACCGTTGAAACATTTTTACGGCCATATCAGGGTAAGTTTTTCGATTTTAACTTCATTCTGAGTGAGAATGAGCATTAAAACGGTTTGAATGGCATGAAAGCATTAATGTGAAGTCCATAAAAATCAACAGTAGGAAACTCTTTACCTACTGTTTCCTCTTATACGGCACACTTGAGTTTTGGATCCGCGGTATTTTCAGTCACATGTATTAAAATCAGATCCCAAGTCGGATGAATGGAGTGGATTTCTTACGAACATCACGGTGAACCCTATAGGAACTTTCTGCCAATGGCTTTTGTAAGCAATCCGCGTCCCCAACGTATCCAGTAAAATCAAGGCCGTTGGGTCGCTTGGACTGGTCAGATGTGGAATGGACGCACCTGGCATAAGGCTGGCTGATCCAAACTGCTCCTAATGGGGCCCACAGTGTATATATATATATATATATATATATATATATATATATATATATATATATATATATAAAAGGTATGTTTTCAATATAGACTTGACGGAGCACCCACCATATTTTACTTAACTCGATCAAAATTCAAAACCTACTAAATCAAAATAGACCTTTACCTGCACGAACGAACTCATGAAGATGAAAATACTCTACTTTTTCTTACTGATTTACCTTAAAGATTTTGGTTCATCCGTACTCAACAAAGCCTCATTTAGTAGCATAAGTTTTCGGGAATCGAAAAAAGGCACAGTACGAAAGAGTCTACGGTGATCATTTTTTCTTTTAAAAAAATTATATGACCAAGTAATGGAGGCGGATTTCCTGCAAAAGATTTTCACACGAGCTTCCTATGCAAGGATGTTAGGTGGGGCTTACTGAGATGTCTACGTGATATCCACCTGCTCTATCCATTTTGAGAGTTCATTTTAGGGTATGCGGCCAAAAAAAAGGTGTATGCAACCCTCAAGTGGGTTACACGAGAGGAAATGGTGAAAATTCAATAAGCGCCTGTTCAAGAATTCTTATGGCCATAGAAGTTGTATATGGACCTATATTTTTTGTGCTTTCACTTAATCCCATCTTGAATGACTTATAAACTGTTTGGATAGCATATAAACATCAAGGATGATCCCAGGAAAGTTTCAACTGTAGGAATTTCTTTCCCTAATTTCCCCTCTCGTGTGACATAGTTTAGGGCATGTTTGGATGGGCCCATCCCATGGGATTAGATTGTATTAGGGTGGATGGCGGGTAATGATGGCTGCGTCAATGGATTGCTATATCTAGGGAATCTACCATCGAGTATGTTTGGCCTGCCTGGCCAATTCCGGGATTACACCCGGCTAATCCTTTCCAATCCGTCCACCCAAACATGTCACAGGCAAAATAGATGGGATTAGGAGGGATTGGGTGGATTTCAAGGTAAGGATGGTGATGTCAGTGGATTACTGGATTGATCCAATCCAGGCAGAAGTTCAACGTGCCAGTTTGGCACGCCCGGCCAATCCCAAGATTGAACCTTCCAATCCCTTTCAATACAATCTAATCCCATCCAGTCTGCCTGACTAAACAGGCCCTTAGTTTTATATCGACCTCAATTTTTGTCCATCTTCCTGAAATGAGCGTGCAAAACCGATAAATGGAATGAATTTCTAACATACATTGCAGTGGCCCCACTTAGCATTCATGCGTGGAAACTTCCTGCCAAAGGCTTTCTACGGGAAATCCGCGTCCCAAGTAACGTTAGTCGGCCTATCACCTGACCCCTTCACGAGGAACACCACCCGTTTGGTGGACACTGATGTTGGAGGCTATCCATGGTATGACAAGCTGGATGGATGGTTCTGATCATCCGATCATCCAGCCGTGACTTGCCGTCCATGGAATGCCTGAAAAATGAAAAGTAATTTCCAACTCTACGACCCATATATGGCCCATCAACCTTTTGAAGACCACTTGCTTTTTACCTCCCAAGAATAAGCCCCAGCTGTACGGCTCCATTTCTCAGGTTGAAAATGCCCCTGCTTTCTTTCCGGAAGCAGATCGCCGTGCTCGAAGACGAGCGCTGACGCTCCTCGAACTCCGAGTTGTACGAACGGTTCAAAAGATATCAAAGTTACATGGCCCCACAGTTATGTATTTATTATATCCCCACCGTTCATCCATATTTTGAGATCATTTCGGAGCAATATCAAAAAGAAAAAAAAAAATCATATCCAAAGATCAGCTGGACCACACCACAAAGAGCAGTGGGAAAATTGATTTTCGCCGTTAAAGTTTTTCTAGGGCCTACCATAACATTTATTTTCCATCTAATCCATTCATAAGGTCACAAAGATCTAAATGAAGAGGAAAAACAAATTTCATAATGATCCAAAACTTCTTGACCCCTTAAAAGGGTTTCAATGGTAGACGTCTAATCCTCCACTGCCTTCAACAGTGTGGTCCACTTGATAGCTAGATCTATCTTATTTTTTGTCTCAAGCCTTAATACGAGTTAGCCAAATAGATGGATGGTTTGGATATAACACATACCTCGTAATGAGACCCACAAAAAGCGGTGGAAATTACAACAGGAAAGGAAAAAAAAAGCCAGCGAGTTTGTACGGCTTATAACCGTAGCTAAAACCGTAGTGACGCGATTTTCTATACACTTTTTTTTTTCTTTTTTCATTTTTTTTTTTTACCACGAAGAACTTTATTCTACCTACATTTTTCTCTAATACATATTTATATAAATATGTATATATAAGCACATAAAAAAAATTTCTCACTTTTTTTTCATTTATTTCTTTATTCATTTATCAAGAATATCTTCTAAACTAAAATTAGTTACTTGACGTACCATATATGATTTTGGGGTAGGAGAAGCTACTTTAGCCAACCAACCTGGTTATTTTCCAAACTTCCATCAAGTCGATGGTCGAAAATCCATTTCATTCACTTCGCAGTAACCACTGAAAATGACTGTGAAGGAGAATTCTCTTTCATTTCACGGTCATTTCCATGCATTTCACGGTCAATTCGCTTCACTTCACGATCATTTCCATGCATTTCACGGTCAATTCGCTTCACTTCATAGTCATTTCCATGCATTTCACAGTCAATCCCCGCGATTCCGTTTTGATTCATGGTCATTTCCATACATTGCACGGTCAATACTCTTCACTTCACGGTCATTTACATGCATTTCACGGTTAACTCGCTTACTTCACGGTCAATCCCGACGATTCCGTTTTGATTCATGATCATTTCCATGCATTTCACAGTCAATTCCCTTCACTTCACTGTCATTTCCATGCATTTCGCAGTCAATTCGCTTCACTTCACGATCATTTCCATGCATTTCACGGTCAATCCAGGTGATTTTGTTTTGATTCACGGTCATTTCCATGCGTTTCATGGTCAATTTCCTTCACTTCACGATCATTTTCATGCATTTCACGGTCAATTCACATCACTTCGCGGTCATTTCCATGCATTTCACGGTCAATCCCGACAATTCCGTTTTATTTCCATGCATTTCACGGTCATTTCCCTTCACTTCACGGTCATTTTTATGCATTTTACGGTCAATCCCGGCGATTCCGTTTCATTTTACGGTCATTTTCATGCATTTCACTGTCATTTCTATGCATTTCACGGTCAATCCCGACGATTTCGTTTCATTTTACGGTCATTTCCATGCATTTCACTGTCATTTCCCTTCGCTTCACGGTTATTTCCATGCATTTCACAGTCAATCTTGGCGATTCCGTTTCATTTCGCTGTCATTTCCATGCATTTCACGGTCATTTCCCTTCATTTCACAGTCATTTCCATTCATTTCCCGGCGATTCTCGTGACCTCAACCCGAGCCCAACCCAAGTTTTATCGGGTTGGTGTTTATATGGCCCAACCCCAAGACCAAACCCAATACATCCTACCCAAGCCCAACCCAATGTCGGGTCGATCACAGGTTAGTCGGGTTGAACCCGCCCAACTTTTAGTCCTAAAATCATATATGATACGTGTGTGTGTGTATATATATATATATATATATATATATATATATATATATATATATATATATATATATATATATATATATGAAATGCATGGAAATGACCGTGAAATGAAACGGAATCGCCGGGATTGACCGTGAAATGCATGAAAATGACCGTGAAATGAAACATAATCACCGTGATTGACCGTGAAATGCATGGAAATGACCCTGAAGTGAAGCGAATTGACTGTGAAATGCATGGAAATGACCGTGAAGTGAAGGGAATTGACCGTGAAATGCATGGAAATGACCGTGAAGTGAAGCGAATTGACCATGAAATGCATGAAAATGACTGTGAAATGCATGAAAATGGCCGTGAAGTGAAGCGAATTGACCGTGAAATGCATGGAAATGACTGTGAAGTAAAGGGAATTGACCGTGAAATGCATGGAATTGACCCTGAATCAAAACGGAATCGCCGGGATTGACCGTGAAATGCATGGAAATGACCGTGAAGTGTAGGAAAATGACCGTGAACTGCATGAAAATGATCACGAAGTGAAGAGAATTGATCGTGAAATGCATAAAAATGATCGTGAATCAAAACGAAATCGCCGGAATTGACCGTGAAATGCATGGAAATGACCGTGAATCAAAACGAAATCGCCGGGATTGACTGTGAAATGCATGGAAATGACCATGAATCAAAACGGAATCGTTGGGATTGATCATGAAATACAGGGAATGATCGTGAAGTGAAGCGAATTGACTGTGAAATGCATGGAAAATGACCGTGAAATGCATGGAAATGACCATGAAATGCATGGAATGACCGTGAAGTGAAGCAAATTGACCGTGAAATGCATGGAAATGACCATGAAATGAAGAGAATTGACCGTGAAATGCATGAAAATGACCGTGAATCAAAACGAAATCGCCGGGATTAACCGTGAAATGCATGGAAATGACCGTGAAGTGAAGCGAATTGACCGTGAAATGCATGGAAATGACAGTGAAGTGAAGGGAATTGATCGTGAAATGCATGGAAATGACCGTGAATCAAAACGGAATCGCCAGGATTGACTGTGAAATGCATGAAAATGACCGTGAAGTGAAGGGAATTGATCGTGAAATGTGTGCAAATGACCATGAAATGAAACAGAATTGACCGTAAAATGCATGGAAATGACCGTGAAATGAAATGGAATCGTCGAAAATGACCGCGAAATGCATGGAAATGACCATGAAGTGAAGGGATTTGACCGTGAATTGCATGGAAATGATCGTGAATTGAAACGGAATCGCCGGAATTGACCGTGAAGTGAAGCGAATTGACCGTGAAATGCATGGAATTGACCGTGAAGTGAAGTGAATTGATCGTGAAAGTGAAGGGAATTGACCGTGAAATGCATGAAATTGATCGTGAAATGAACTGATTGAAATTGACCACGAAGTGAATGAAATGGATTTTGAACCATCAACCTGATGGAATCTTGGAAAATAAGTAGGTTGGTTAGCTAAAGTAGCATCTCCTACCCCAAAATCCTATATGGTATGTCAAATAATTCATTCTGGTTTAAGAGATATGTTTATTAAATGATTAAAAAGAGAAAAAAATTTATATGCTTATATATACATATTTATATAAATATGTATCAGAGAAAAATGTAGGAGAGAAAAAGTTCTTCTTAAATAAATAAATAAATAAAAACAAGTGGGACAGCGAGTTACTGACCCGGTCAACCCCCACTCATTGTCCACCCTCTTACAATCGGCAGGTTATAGCTACGGTTATAATTCGTAGCCAAAGGGAGCCTAACCTTTCACAAATCAAAAAGCTGAAAAAGTATGGGCATTTTGGACGTAAGAAATGGGTCTTGTAGCTGGGGCTTATTCTTGGGAGCTTAAAATAAGTGAGCTTATTTTTGAAAATGGGCCATAAATGGGTCGTACAGTAGGAAGTTTCCCGAAAATGAAAGGCGGTCGTGATTACGTTAAAAAAATAAAAATAAATTGTATAACTAGAAAAATAGTATATCTATTCGCGCGAAGAGAGAGGCGCATGGTTGCACGAGACTGGTCCATGTATCGGACGGGTAGTATTGCATGGGCACGGCTAATAAGGTGGATACCTGACTGTGGGTCCACCGTCCTTCAATCCACGATGTCCATTCATCCGTTTTGACAGTTCATTTTAGGTGGACCACAACATAGGAAACAGTGGTGATTGACCATTAAAAGCTTCTTGTGGGCTACAAAAGTTTTGGATGAAGCTGATATTTGTGTGGTCCCTTCATCCATGTCTCTGTAACCTTATCAACAGGTTGGATGGCAAATAAACATTCCAGTGGGCCCCAATAATTTTTTAACGGTGGATATTCAGTCACCATTACTTCTTGTGGTGCGGTCCACCTAAGATTTGTATCTGCTTCATTTACGGATCATTCCCCCAAATAATCCCCCAAAATGGATGGATGCCGTGGATGTAAGTCACACACATCTTGGTGCCCCCACTGACCTTAGTAAGCGCCCGTATTGCATCACCATGCCGTGTACGTAAATTGGTGACGTGGATTAGCTACTCACGGACGTGGATTGCGTCCTACCCCCGCCCGGACGGTAATCCGTCCGGGCAGGGCTCTGTGGGGCCTACGTGATGTAAGTGTTTTATCCAAGCCGTTATTCGCTTTTTTCAGATCGTTTTAAGATTTGAAAGTAAAATTGAAACAGGTTCACAGCTCCAGTGGAC